>JAENPR010000037.1:0-1200000 GCA_018135685.1 Themeda triandra
TGGCGCCGCGGTGGGACTCGTTCACCCACATCTTCAAGGCGACGCTCTTCACCAAGGCGGTGAAGAACAAGGAGGCCGCCGATGACGACGGCGACGACGATGACGAGGAGGAGGAGGAGGAGGATGAGGAGGAAGAGGAGAAGGCGGTGAAACCAAAGGTCCGCCGCTACGTTCGAGCGGGTTCCGCGTCGATTGGTTTGAAGAGGAAGGAATGCGGGCCGTCGGCGCGTGGTCGTCGAACAACGCCAACCGGGACGGGAGTGGTTCTACCTCCGCAACGAGGGAGGGCCTCTTCCCGGAATATACCGGCCGTGCTAACCGCGCCCGGTTTCAACCGGACGCACGGTCGGCCGGCGGCGCGCCGGCCCCGCATGGATCCTCTGGCGAACGCCATCTCGAGCCTCCGCCACCGGAGGTCCTCGGCAACCTCTTCTTCAATATTGCGCATGTGGTTGCCGAGTTCCACGGCCTCCGGTGCTCCCGCTCGCCGAGCGCCGCCGCGGCTTGACCCGGATGACGGAGGATGCCGACCTGCGGCGCTTGCGTCGGCAGGATGTCGGACGCGCCACTCCGGTCGCCACGATCGTGGCTCGGGTGCGCGACGCATCCGGGGCGGGAGGAACTTCGGGCGAGAACCAAGTCGGCCTCTTCCGCATGCGTCCGGCCGCCAATCTGCTGGGCTTTGTAAGTTTTCTCGAGATCCCTTTTCATCGTTTCTTTTACTCGAGCGATTCTTATCGAGGCCCGTTCTTTTTTCTAGAATATCAACGACCACGCGGAGTCGAGGCCCCCAGTGAAGGAGGACGCGCCCGACCGCGAGGTAAGACGCCTGAGGGGCGAACGAGCACATACTGCCGTGGTCTCGAGGAGGGAGGAAAAGGCGCAGAAAGCCCGCGCGCTAGAGGATAAGGAGAAGCGTAAGGCTAGGCGCCGCCGGGAGCGTGAAATACGTCTGGCGGCGGACCCAACCGACTGGAGCCCTAGTCTCGAGTCGAGCGACGAGGATGAGGACGATGATGATGAGGATGATGAGGCGACCGACAGTGATGACGCCACCGCCGCTCGAGCCCTGACGCCTCCTCGCTCTCGCGTGCAGGAGCCAACTTTGGCGCCAGGCCTCCTGCGCGACGACTCGTCGCTGGTTCGAGCGGGTCGGCGGGAGGAGTCGTCGAGCCGCGGTGCTCGAGCGCCATCGCCGGCCCAAGCAAGGCAACGGGTGGGGCGTCTCAACACTCGGCCCGCCGCGCTCGCTCGTCGTCGCCGGCTCGCGGGGGGGGCGGGCACCGTCTCCGACGCGGCGGGATTCTTCCTCCCGCCACCGTTCATCTTCAACGGGGCGCGCACACCATAGCCAGGAGGCTGCAAATGTGCGCTTCAGTTCCTGCGCAGCCCGGCGAGCAACGCCGGCTCCTTCCCGACCGCGGCCGAGCGGACCTCGACCCGCTGGACTCGGGATCCGCAAGGGACTCCGTGTCCGACCCCGGCCAAGGAGCTGGCCGAGCGGGGCGGGCGCGGTCTCAAAGCCCCAGCGGCGCAAGCGGCGGGCTCGAGGCCCCAAGTCCTCGGGCGACTCGGGGGCGGCGAGGCTCTACAGCCCCGAGCACTTTGAGCGAGCCGGGCGGCTCGGGCGGAGCTGCCTCGACGCGGGGTAAGTCTTCTCGGTCTACCTATCCCCTATTGCGCTATTTGGTTCACGTATGAGTATTTTGTCACAGTGAAATTTTTTTGTTTTTCTCTTTCTTCCAGGACTAAGCGTCCCCTGCAGGCCTTACCATCCCTCCCCCTTATGGTGCCTACTAAGAGGCTAAGGACCGCAGAGGGTCGAGCGGCACCCGTCGATGCCGGTGGAGTGACCCTCCTCCCTCTACTCCCATTTGGTTGGAGCGGGCCAAGGATGCACTTAGGCGTGGGAGGCCGCGCCCGGTGGCGTCTCGTGCGGAGTGTGCCGGGGCCGTGACCAAGGCCATGGGGAGGAGGATGCCACCACCACCATCGCGGCCTCGGCGCCCCTCCCGCTCGAGACCCCGACGCCGTCGGAATGCGGGTTGGGTGTCGTGGCGGCGGCGACAAGGGGCGAGGGCGCCGAGCGGCGGCCTCTATTCCGGCGGACGGGCCGGATCGAGAAGCAGCCCATCACGCTCGAAGAGGAGAGTCCGAGCTCGGGCGCCAAGTCCTCCCTGGCCCGATCGGCCTGCGCCGGCTCGAGGAGGAGCGCAGGGAGGAGGAGGAGGAGGAGACGCCGGCGGCCACTGATCGGCCGGCGGGAGATGTGGTGATGCAGGAGGCGGGACCGGTGCCCGAGCCTCAGCCGAGCCGGGCCTCAACCCCTCCTCGGGATATGGAGGTTGAGTCCTCAGCTGGGCAACGGGTCGAGGAGGGGGAGTCCCAAGCCGCCGCTCGAGAGGGGGCGCTCGAGGAGCGCCCTGCCGCCACGCAAGAGGAGGAGAGGGCGGAGGAGCTGGTGGAGCAGCAGGTAGAGCAGCAGGCGGATCTGGTGGTGCCGCAACCCTCCGTCATGGATGGTGATGAGCGCCGAGACGTCGAGCTAGAGCTCCATCCGGCGCCGTACCAGGCGCCGCCCCGCAGCTCTGCGGGCGTCGGGGACTCCGGTGCCTTACCTCGTGCCCGACTCGAGACGGGTGAGGTGAGGTTTGAGGTCATGACCGATGCGGCCGATCGTGGGAGGAGGCCCAAAGGAAGGCGACGGCGGCCGCCATCGTCGACGGTCACATGCGGTCGGTCGGCCTTGGTCCCACCGAGCCCACCGACGTCTCCATCGAGGAGCGGAGGCGTATTGAGGCGGCGGCGCTCGCCCAAGAGGCGTCCTCTTTCCCCGGAGTCGACCGCAACGCCCGCCTACCCCGGGCCGAGCGGGTGGTGACGGCGGACGTCGACCGCAGCGGCGAGGAGACTCCACTCCTCTCGTGACAAGGAGATGCGGGAGGAGTTCCTCTTGGGAAAGGCCGCCGTGCTGCTCTCCGATCTCTTGACCACGAGGCTCCTCCGATCATGATGAATGATCGAAGGAGCTCGAGGCACACGTGGAGGCCGAGGAGCGCCGGCGGTGGCTCGAGAGCGCTTTGAAGACCGGCTCCGACGCCGTCTCGGCAGGACATGCCCGGCTTCTTTACGTGAGTGCCCTCGAGTTCGGTTGCTTCCTCTTTTAGTTTATCGCGTTCTATGTTTTAACATTTCCCTTTCGAGGTTCGTACGACGCGAGTCGCTCCTATGCCAAATCCGTGCACATCCGTGCCACGCAAGAGAGCGAGCACGAGATCCGGCGGTATGTGCGGATGGGGCAAGATGCGAGGGCGAGCGGCACCGCTTTGCTCGGCTCCTCCGAGATGCCATGCCGCCCGGACGCCGCCAAGGAGGACGCCAAGAAGGCTCGGGGAAGAGCTTGCTCGAGTGGCACAGGGGGCCGAGGTGGCACGACGGGAGGCGGACGAGAAGCTTGCCCGAGCCGCGCAGAGGTGGAGGCCGCCGTCGGTACGCGCAGCCGCACGAAGTTTTTCGGCGGCTCAAGAAGGATGCGGCTACGGCGCCGTGCAGCTACCGGGCCAAATCTTCGGGACATGGAGCAGCTCCGAAGGAGAAGGCCGGCGTTGAGGCCTACGTGAAGGAGCTCTGTGCAACGGTCACACGGGAGGCCGCCGAGAAGGAGGCCCTTGCCGCCGCGCTTGAAGCCGAGAAAGAGCGGCGGGCGGTTTCCAGCGGAGGCGGCCAACCTCCGCCAAGTGGTGACGGACAAGGACCTCGCCATCCGGGCGCCGGCAAGGCTTATGAGGAGTCACGCGTGGAGAAACGCGACATCGAGCGCGCCCTCCGAGAAAAGAGATCGAGCTCTCTCGACCGGCTGCACCGGTAAGTGCTCGAGTCTTTTTGTGCGTGATCCATACGTGTTGCTCGAGTACTTGATTCTTGTCGTCCTTTTTTAGGTTTGGAGGCGGACTTGGCGGACGCGCGTGAGTACGCAAAGTCAACTCACGCGCTGGCCCGAAGGCGCGGCTCGTGCCAGAGGCCCGCATCACCGCGCCATTGACACCCTCGGCGCCAGTGGGGCTTCCCGCCCGGTGGTGGATGTCGAGGGCCGGATGCCGCGAGTTAAGCTAGCCGGGTCCGTGGTCGGCGCCCTCCCGCGGGGTCGTATCCGGGAGGCCCTCGTTTTGTCGCTGCCACGGACGATGGCCATCTTCTACTCGGGATTCAGCGTCTCGAGGGAGGACGCCCGGGCCGGGATGGAGGCCGTTGCGAGCAAGAAGGAGGGGTCAACCCCCGGATCGAGCAGCTCAAGGCCGAGGCAGAGGAGCCGGGCGCCCTTCTTGGAGGCGATCTGCTGCGAGAAGTCCTTCCGCCTGATGTGGAGTAATCTCTAGCCGGCCTCGCGAGCCGAAAACCGGGCAACAAGGCCCTTGTAAGAAAACAAGTATTTTTTGGTTATGGAAGTGGCCCAAGTGGCCTTGAACCGTAATACTTCGATGTTTATAATCGTTATGCTCTAATTTTTCCTTTGCGCTCGATATCATTTTCCACTTCCTGCCTTTACTTTGTTTTAGCTAAGTGTTGGCGTGCTCGAACTACTTCGAGAGGGGATGAGTTAGGGGCGCCGTAGCTCGGAAGCGTGGGAAGCCTTGTGCTCGATCACCCCGGCTCGATGAGCTCGAGGTGACGCAAATACTTAGCTACGAAAAATTTCGAGGCGGAGGGGAAAATTACGTCGAGCATCATTTTTGAAAAAACTAGGTGCGTTTTTTCGAGGACTTCAGGGGGGTTCCCCCCCCTGGTCTAGCCCCCGAGGGGGGCTTGACTTTGTGGAAACAAAGTCGAGCCCACCTTGCGTATGAACAAAAAGTAAGGAACTGACTTATTTATTCATACTAGCGGTATAATTTGAACGAAATATGTACAAGGCATCGAGGCCTAGGGGAAAAAGCGACGTAAAGCCGTTCGATGTTCCACGCGTTGGTGAGGGTCGAGCCCTTTTCGTCGGTTAACTTGTACGTCCGGTTTCGGCAAGCACCTTGACCACGATGAACGGACCTTCCCAAGGAGGAGCCGCCTTGTGGCGCCCCTTGTTATCTTGGCGTCAACGCGAGCACGAGATCGCCGACCTTGAAGTCCCTCTGCGCACGTTCTTTTCGTGATATTGCCGTAGCTTCGTTGGTAGCGCGCGAGAGTGTAGGAGCGCCGTGTCTCGAGCCTCTTCGCTTGGTCGATGGCGTTTGCCGGCCTTTCCGATTAGTCTACGCTCGTTGTAGGCCTTGAGTCGAGGGACCCGTACTCGAGGTCAGTGGGAAGGACGGCCTCAGACCCATAGACTAAGAAGAACGGGGTGAACCCAGTGGCTCGACTTTCGGTCGTCCGCAGACTCCATAGGACTGATGGGAGCTCGGCCACCCATTTGTTGCCGTGTTTGTTTAGACGTTTGAAAATCCTTGGCTTTAGACCTTGCAAGATCATGCCATTTGCGCGCTCGACTTGGCCATTAGTTTCGAGGGTAGGCGACTGCCGACCAGTTCACACGGATGTGGTTCCGATCGCAGAAGTCCAAGAACTTTTGCCCGTGAACCGGGTGCCATTGTCGTAATGATGACGTTGGGGACTCCAAAGCGATGGATGATGTCGGTAAAGAACTCACCGCTCGTTCCGAGCGGATGTTAGTGATGGGCTTGGCCTCGATCCACTTGGTGAACTTATCGATGGCCACGAGCAAGTGGGTGTAGCCTCCCGTTGTCTTTTGAGGGGTCCGACGGATCGAGCCCCAAACCGCAAATGGCCACGTGAGGGGATCATCCGGAGTGCGTGTCTTTGGAAGATGCGTACGCTGGCGTAGAATTGGCATCCCTCACACGCCGAACAAGCTTGATGGCGTCAGCAGTTGCAGTGGGCCAGTAAAAACCTCGACGGAATGCGTTCCCGACAAGGGTTCTTGGCGCAGCATGGTGGCCACAAGCCCCCGAGTGCATGTCTCTGAGCAGTTTCTTGCCTTCTTCGATCGAGATGCATCGTTGGAGTACACCAGTTGGGCTCCGGCGGTAGAGCTCTCTGTCGTCCCCGTAAAGGACGTAAGTCTTGGCTCGACGAGCTAGTCGCCTCGCCTCCATTCGATCTTCCGGCAACTCCCCTCGAATGAGATACTCGAGGAATGGTGCACGCCAGTCGGTTGGTGGGCTCGTAGCCTGATCGATCTCCATGACTGTGGCCCCTGTCGAGGGGGGTGCGGTCGTGGGAGCAGGCTCAACGGCTGGTCCTGTCCCAGCCCCCGAGTCCCACTTCACGGATGGCTCGTGGAGGTCTTTCGAGAAGACGTCTGGGGGTAGCGGCGCCCGAGATGAAGCGATTTTGGCCAGCTCGTCCGCAGCCTCGTTGAAGCGCCTTGGGATGTGGTTGAGCTCGAGGCCGTGGAAGCTGGCTTCCAACTTGTGCACCTCATTGCAGTACGCTTCCATTTTTTCATCATGGCAGCTCGAGGCTTTCATTACTTGGTCGATAACGAGCTGCGAGTCGCCTCGAGCATCGAGGCGTCGGACCCCAAGCTCGATGGCAATGCGCAACCCAGTAACGAGCGCCTCATACTCTGCCATGTTGTTCGAGGCGGCAAAGTGGATGCGTACCACGTAACGCATGTGTACTCCGAGGGGTGAGATGAAGAGCAGGCCCGCGCCCGCTCCTGTCTTCATAAGTGACCCGTCGAAATACATGGTCCACAGCTCGGCCTGGATCTGGACTGGGGGGAGTTGGACGTCGGTCCACTCAGCGACAAAGTCAGCCAGCACTTGGGATTTGATAGCCTTTCGTGGGGCGTACGTGATGGTCTCGCCCATGAGCTCGACCGACCACTTGGCGATTCGACCCACGACTTCCCGGTTCTGGATAATTTCCCCAAGTGGGAATGATGTTACCACCGTCACCGGGTGGCTAAGAAAGTAGTGCTGGAGTTTTCGACGGGTGAGCACGATTGCGTAGAGCAGCTTTTGGATATGGGGGTATCGAACTTTGGCATCTGAGAGCACCTCACTGATGAAATACACCGGCCGCTGGACGGGGAGCGCGTGCCCCTCTTCCTGCCTCTCGACCACTATGACTGTGCTAACCACCTGAGTGGTTGCGGCAACATAGAGGAGGAGGGATTCGGCGGGTATACCGTCTCGAGGCGGCACGAGCACAGGAGGAGATGTGAGCATGCTCTTCAGCTTTGAAAGGGCCTCCTCTGCTTCAGGTGTCCATGCAAAGTGCTCGGATTTCCTGAGGAGCCGGTACAGAGGCAAGGCTTTTTCTCCCAGGCGCGCAATGAACCGACTGAGTGCGGCCAAGCATCCACTGATCTTTTGCACCCCTTTCAGGTCTCGAATTGGCCCCATTCTCATGATGGCCGTGACCTTCTCGGGATTGGCCTCGATGCCGCGCTGGGAGATGATATACCCTAACAACATGCCCCGAGGCACACCAAAGACACACTTCTCGGGATTCAACTTGATGTTTTTAGCCCGGAGGCATTCAAACGTCAACTTGAGGTCCGCGACAAGATTTTCTACTTTTCGAGTCTTGACAACGATGTCATCGACGTAGGCCTCGACGGTCTCTCCTATGTGTTTCTCGAAGACATGGAGCATGCAGCGCTGATATGTTGCCCCGGCGTTTCGAAGGCCGAAAGGCATTGTGACATAACAATACATGCCCATGGGGGTGATGAATGAAGTCGCGAGCTGGTCGGACTCCTTCATTTTGATTTGGTGGTAGCCAGAGTAGGCGTCGAGGAAAGAAAGTACTTCACAACCCGCAGTGGAATCAACGATTTGATCTATTCGAGGTAAAGGAAATGGGACTTTGGGACATGCTTTATTTAAACTAGTGTAATCTACACACATCCTCATTTTCCCATTCTTTTTCTACCAATACGGGATTAGCTAACCACTCGGGATGATGTACCTCCTTGATGAATCCGGCCTTCTCGAGCTTCTCGACCTCTTCGCGGATGATCCTACGCTTCTCCTCGTCGGCGCGCAGCATTGCTTGACAGGGTCTTGAACCGGGACGGATCTCAAGGCGTGCTCGCGACATCCTCGGTATGCCGGGCATGTCGAGGACTCCACGCAAACATGTCGGTGTTTGCGCGGAGAAAGTCGACGAGCACCGCTTCCTATTTCTTTGTCGAGGGAGGCGCGATGACCGCCGTCTTCTCCCCGAGGAGCTTGGATCGATCGGGATCTTCTTGGTGTCGCTGGGTCGAAGTTGCCAGCCTGTCGCTTGGGTGTTGGAGCAGAGGCCTCGGCCGCCATGTGATCGAGCATCATGGCTAGGTCTTCGGATGTTCCCAGCACGTTCGTCAGGGATTCCCCGTACTCGACGCACTCCACATCGCAGTGGTAGGCATGCTCGTACGTGGAGTTGACGGTGATAACTCCTTTGGTCCCGGCATCTTAAGCTTGAGGTAGGCATAGGCGGGGATCGCCATGAACTTTGTGTAGCACGGCCTGCCCAGATGGCATGGCACGTCCCCTCGAAACCGGGCACGTCGAAAGTTAAGACCTCTCGACGAAAGTTCGAGCGTGTCCCAAAGACGACGGGGAGGTCGATGCGGCCGATCGTGAGCGCTTTCTTGCCGGGACCACTCCGTGGAAGCCCCGGCGCTCGGCCGGGAGGTCAGCTCTTGTGAGGCCGAGCAACGTGAGGGTCTCCATGTAGATGATGTTGAGGCCGCCGCCTCCATCCATGAGAACTTTGGTGAAGCGGGCGTTGAGGATGATCGGGCGACGACGAGAGGGTACGGCGGGATTGGTGACGTGGTCTGGATGATCATCACGGTCGAACGTGATGGGAGCATCCGACCAGTCGAGGAATTGAGGCGTGGTGGGTTTTAAGGCGAAAACCTCCCTGCGCTCGGCCTTCCACTCTCGACGTGTCATCTGGGTGGTCGGGCCGCCGTAGATCATGTAGCACTCGGTGATGGGTGGATACCCATCGTCGTCGTTGTCGTTGGCTCGGTCGTCGCCACCCTTATCCTTCTTGCCATCGTCCTTGTCGAGGCCAAATTTCTTGAAGTAACCTCGAAGCATACGGCAGTCCTCGAGGTTATGCTTGACCGGCTCCTTGTGGTAGGGGCACGGCTGCTTAAGCATTTTGTCGAAGACGCCCCCATCCGGAGGGGGTCTAGGCTTCTTGCGCTCGGCCGCGGCCACCTCGTCTTCCGCGACCGCGCTTGCCTTGCCGGTTGCCTTTCTTCTTCTTCCGTTCTTCTTCGGGCCTTGCTCGAGCCCTCACCGCCTCCCCGGGGATGGTGCGGGCTTGTTCCCATCCCCACCAAAGAAGGCCCCCACGGCCTCGTCGCCGGCAGCGTAGTCGGCGACGACGTCCATGAGCTCGTTCACCGTCTTTGGGCGATTGCGCCGAGCTCCCGCACGAGCTCTTTGCAAGTGGTGCCCGAGACGAACGCCGGGATGACGTCGTGGTCCGGATGCGGCGGCTCGGTGCGCAGCTTGGAGAAATGTCGAGCAAAATCCCGGAGGGATTCCGTGGTATTTTGCTTGCAATTACGGAGATCCCACGAGTTCGGTCGGATGTATGTGCCCTTGAAGTTCCTTCGAAAATCCTGGACCGGTCGGCCCAATCGTGGATTTGATGGGGGGGGGAAGCTCCTCGAGCCACCGTCGAGCGGTGTCGAGAGAAACGAGAGGGAGCCGACGTATGATCGCCTTATCCTCTCGAGCCCTCCCGGTGGCGGGCCCGGCCGGAATCGGCCGCCCGAGCTCGGCTTGGTTTCCCCGTTGTACTTGACGACGCTCGTGGGGGGTCGAAACGGGTTTGGCAACGGGGTGTTGCGGATAGCTCGACTGAAGACTCGAGGGCCCGGCGGCTCGAGAGTCCGCGGTCTTCGTCGGCGTCGTAGCGGCCCCCTCGATGGGCCTTGTAGCCACGGTTCTCGGCACCCGCAGCCTTGCGTCGTCGGTTGTCGTTGATGTCATGACGCGCATCTTGAGGTGCACGGTTGTCGAGGATGCGTTCTCGAGCGGGGGCCCTACCACCTCGAGGGGGCGCCTCTTGGTGGACGGAACCCTCCCGTTCGTGCCGTGGTTGTTCTGGGGCTGCCTCTCGCTGTCTCGAGGCCGAGCTCTCGGCCTGCTGGACGGCCGCGACTTGGAGGAGCCCTTGGATCTCATCTCGTATCCGTAATGCATGTGGATTCGAGGGCGCCGGCATGTCCCGCAGCAGTATAGCTGCCGCAAGTACATTCTGGCTTGCTCGAGGGAAGTGGGCTGGTTCGATCGGCGCCTCTGGCCGCCCGTCGTTGACGATGCGGTTGAAGACGTCCCGTGCCTTTCCTCGAGCGCCAAGAGCTCGAGGAGGGGGTGGGTGGTTCTGCTCAAGCGCGCGCTTGAGCAGCTCCAGAGTTGCGCGTTCCTCATTCATCTTGGCCTCGATCTCTCTGAGCTAGGCCCATTGTGCTACTCGAGCATCGTCTTCAGGTCACTGATTATCTTGGGCTTGTGGTGGCGGTCCGCGCGGCTCGATCACCTGCAGAGCTGCAGCTGCCGACGTCCCGACCGCTGGGGTCACGTCTGCCCGGTTGGCGGCAGGGACGGCCATGGCGGCGCCATCTCTGGTCTCCTCGTCCGACGGGACGTCGTCGTTGAGATGAAAACACTCGCGAGCCGGGTCATAGCACCCTGAATCCGAGTCATCGGAGTCTGGGTTAGCGCTGGACGGCGTCCAAGGCCTCCCCGTGCTCTCCTCCTCGATCCAGCGACGCATATTCCCGACCGTGTTGCGGCGTTGTGAGCCAGGTGCTCTGTCAAACCCGCGGTCTACTGACGCCGGCCATACAATCTCCAGGTTCATGGTGGCACGCAGGAGGGGGCCGGGGCTCCCCTCTCGCGGTCCCATGATTGCCCGGACCTCGTTGGCGTACGTAGTGGCGGCGTTGGTGAGCCCAAACGGGAGCCTGCGACGAGCTCGGTAGAGCCCGTGCGGCAACAGGTTGGGCGACGTCGGCCGTGCGCGCGCTCGAGGTGCCACGCCGGGCTCTCTCGGCGAGCGCATGGCGAACGTGAAGCCAGGGTCCACGTCAGGGACTCCTTGTCCACGTGCCGCCCCCTGCCGCACACTTGGCACCCTGGCTGGGTGCATCGTGGCGTCTGGCCGGGAGGGCACACGAACGAGGTGCTCAAGGCCCTGTGCCTGCTGGTGGTGATGCCGATGCTGGTGGCGTCGGCGACGTGGTGGCGAGCCGTGGTGGCGTGGTCGGCGCGCGACCCCACCAGCGCGTGGGGGTGACGAGCGTCCCCCTCCTGGTTCACCGATCGAGAGTAGAGCCATGTCGTGGCCTGGGCCGAGCGACACGAACTCTAGACTCCCAAACCAGATCACCGTGGTGAACGGAAACGAAGGAGTGGGCGATGCCATCCGAAAAATGGCGGGAATCGGGTGAAAACACGCAAAGACCCCTACGGGCGGCGCGCAACCGCCGGTGTTTCGTACCCGGGGGTATAACACCAACGAGTAAATTTCTATGCGTGCTCCCTAATCCGGATGGTGATGCAAGATGGACACAAGCGTTTATCCTGGTTCGTGCAAAGAATGCCCTACGTCCGAGCGAGAGGGATGAGTTTGTATTATCTTGCACCGGGGTGCTCGTACGGTGAGTACAAGATAGTCCCGAGACTTAGTGAGTGTGAGTGAAGGCGTAAAGCGTAGCAACGTGCCCTAAACTAGGCCCGGCATCCCCTTTTATAGGCCAAGGGGAGGCTCGGGGTTACACGGTGGTTAGGCCGTCGTGGGCGTGACGTCGAGGTACGGTGTCGAGTCGAGTCACGGAACCGTGGATACCTCCTCGATCCGGTCCGAGCCAGCAACGTGGGCGATGGCGCCCGCTTGTCCTTGCTTGACGCGGCCGACGTAGTGGTGGAATGGGCGATGATGGCTCGCCGGAAACCCTGGCGAGTGGCTGTCGGGGTAGGAAAGACAGGTCATGGCGCGCCCCATACGCCAGTCCCATCCGCCATTATCTCTCGAGCGGCTGAGGCCGGCCTCGAGGGGTTGACGATCCGAGCGACGGGACGGGGCGGCGTGTTTGATGGTACGGAGAGCTGACGACAATGACTGAGGGGATACCACACGTGACACAGTGCGCGGCATGGTGTCATAGCAGCTTCTGCCATCCTCGAATCCGGGGGGTGGACAGCGTGATGATGGAGGTGACAGGCGTACGGTGCACTATTACGGGTTCTGTAGCCATGGAGTTAGGCGGAGTGGGTGTACAGAGGCACTGTATCGAGCCCCGTAGCCATGTGCGTGCTGCAGGCGAGCAATTATTGCGGGCCGACTCGAGCGGCCGCTCGCTCGAGCGTTCTCCGTCCGCTCGAGCGGTCGCCGCTCGAGCGGTTTACGTCATCGTCTCGGCGCCGCACGCTCGAGCGGTTTCCGTACTTCTCTTTCGGGGCGGGTCGGCGGCCGCGCTCGAGTTAGAAGATTCCGAGGCTTTGTGGGCCTGATAGTGGGCCGGCCCAGTATGAGAAGAATTGGGGGTTTCTCTGGTTAATTCTTGGGAGAGTTAGAGGTGAAGTGGGGAGGATTATTTCCCTCTAATCCTCCTGATTTAGGACCCCCTAATCTAGGTACCCGACATATTCTGATTAAGGCTTGACAAGTAATCACTTTCGGGGCGCGTTTAGCACCAGCAATGATGTACTTATCACTGCCGGTTCTGTGTTGGAGCCGGCAGTGATATACATATCACTGCCGGTGCTTTTTAGTAATTGGCAGTGATAACTCCTGGGTATATACGCTGGCGTGCGCGCTACTAAAAATTTCACAAGTCTTTTGAACCACGTGCCCTTTCCCAACTCTGCAGAGCAGCCACGACGTCGTCCGCCGCCCCCAACGACGCCGTCCGCCACCTCCTACGATGCCGTCTGCCGCCCCCGACGACGCCATCCTCCGTCACCGACGTCACCGTCTGCCGCCCCGCTCCTCCGCTGACGGCCACGCGACCCGCGGCCACGTTCAAGACGGCGCCCGGCGCACCACCGCGCCGCGCCCGCCACCGGAGCTCGCGCGCCCGCCCCGGGCGTCCAGCAATCTCCGGGGCATCGTCCACCCTCACAGGCATCTAGAAGCACGCGAAAGCGGTCACCATCTGTTCACGCGGTTTGCTCCTCTCTTTCTGCCCCCTACCTGTTCGACAGAATGCCTGTATAGGTTTCTGTTGCTGCAATGATCTCTGAACTTTGGTCAATTCGACCTTGTTAACTTGTGAACCTGCTGATGCTCAGAACCTGTTCATGTTGTAAGATTTTGGAGATGCTTTAGAGGGTGCTAGTAGCTAGTATAAGCAAATAAATTCACCATCTTAATTCTACTTAGGATTTGAGCTTGATAAATTTTGTGTGATGTTTCTATCTTTGAATTGCCGATAGTTAGCCATAATTGGAGGCTCAAATCTGTTATTGGACATGTTTCATAGTCCAAAGTAATTTAGGCCTATTTAATGTGGGTTTAATGTTGCTAGCTTGTGGATTTTGTGTAGCTTTAACCATAAGTCCAAATGGGCTAAAATTTGGTCAGCAAGCTAGTGTGGACATGATTTGTAGGCACTTGTAGGTCATAGATATATATCCTATTTGTAGGTCAAATATGTACATCATTTTTGTAGGCAATTGTGGATTGTCTTGTTATTAGTTTGGCACTGACTGACCACGGTCAATTCACATCCATGGTTCATCACCAGATTCCTCGTAGCCGTAGAGTCAAGATGGTGCATGAAGCAGCTAATGTTGTCGGTGACAACGAGGCCGCTACTCACGGGCAGGGAGAAGAGAGCCCGAGCACTTATTTGAACCTGCATGATGAGCAAGAAGAGCAGGCTAACCAGGTAACTTAGGTGTCATTTGATGACATAGGAACACCCACTACTGCATTGACAGGGTATTAACTTACACGTTCTATCCGGCAGTTCCTTCGCTGGTCACCGACCCACCGCATACCGGTGAGCCGCAAGCAAGCAGTGGTATCCAGCAGGTTCCTTCGCTGGTCACTGACCCACCGCATACCGGTGAGCCGCAGGCAAGCAGTGGTAATACTAGAGTCAGAACCAAGCGAGGGCCGACACAACTTCCTAAAGGCAAGTTGCCGATCACCACATTCGATGATGGACGCAGTATCCCTTCTGCACCAGAGAAATCTGTGAAGAAGTACTCAGGGGTTATCGGCAACCTTGTAAGGCAATTTGTCCCCTTGAAGTACTATAACTGGCAGGGGAAAGATACGGACCCGTCCGTGGTTCCCAAAAATATCAAGTTGTAAATATGGAACGAGGAGCTCCCAAAGTATTTTACATTCCCAGAGGAAGATCAGTTTGACAAACCCTTAGCCCAGAAAAGTGCCTATGAAATAATATCCTCATGCTTCAAGACTTTCAGGGGTGAGTGTTACAGGAAGTATATCGTTGGTGGTGCAGAACCAAATTTTGGTAGTAACTCAAAGTTGGCCTATTCGGGGCCCTACTGGGAGGAGTTCATGACTCACTGCGATTCCGAGGAGTTCCAAACCCTTAGCACGCAGAATAAGGAGAACTCGACGAAAAACAAACTTCCTCATCATTGCGGCTCTCTGGATATGCCAAGCTTCTTGATGTTTTTCAAAAAGAACTTGAGAAGCAGTCAGAGCTTATTGAAACTGGCATTGAGGTTGTGACCGCCCATTGGCAGGCCAGATTTATAATGTTCTGTATCATGAGGAACTATCGTCATGGTAATGATGGGAGCTTTAGCGTCTTAAATCATCCAAAGAGTGAAGGCATAGATGATCCGGACATGAGTGCCCTCGTCTCGAGGATCTCCAAGATAACCGAGGAGGTGATTCAAGGGTCTCGCACTTCTGACAGGGAGAACGACGTGCTCACCCAAGCACTCGGGAACAAGGAGCATGGTGGCCACATCAGAGGAGCCGGGGTTGTTAGTTGGTTGCTAGGTTTCCCGGATGATGCGGAAACTTATCGGAGCCGCAACAGGAGTAAGAAGGCAAGAGAGGAGGAGACACTCAAGATGCTTAAGGATGTGGAAGATAGATGGAACTCCAAACTAGATCAACTAGTTCAAGAGAAGGTCGAACGAGAACTTGCGTCCCAACAATCTCAAGGACCACAAGCACGGGGTTGCAGCAGTTGTGGGTCCACCCCTTTTGGTGAACCAGATGTGGATGTGCCTCACCCGGTCGATAGCATCACTGACCGTGTGAATGTCAAGTTGTACATCAAGCAACAATGGACGAAAGACAAGGTGGCGCTCGGCCAAGCCTTACCCATGTTAGATGGGACCATTAAAGGCACCCCAATTCCGCTGGGGTATGCCAAAGTCTCCATTGACAAGGTACTCAAGAAGAAGTACGGAAGGATACCCATTGACCACCCTGCATCGGAGGACATACCAAAACTTGAGCAGAACATAGGATTTGTTGTGGCGTGGAGCAAGCGCCTCGTTAAGCTTGAGCACGATCTGATGAAGAGGACGAATGCGAACCCTCGCCCCACAACTCAGCATCTCTGAGCAGGGGACATCCTCAATTGCCATCAACCACGTCTTCTTCTCCTCGTCCTCATCAGGAGTCTCCTCCGTGTCGGCCAGAATCCTCTTCCTTCTCCTCCGCGCCGGCAACCTCGCTCCTTTGCCTCCTCCTCCTCCTCCACCTCGTCGCGAGACTCCACCACGTGAGCGGACTCCTCCCCTCCTCCTCCTCCTCCGCCTCGCAGACTCCACCACGTGAGCGGACTCCTCCCCCCTCCTCCTCCTCCTCCTCCGCCCGCAGACTCCACCACGTCGCCGGACTCCTCCCCCCCTCCTCCTCCTCCTCCGCGTCAGCAGACTCCTCCTGCTCCTTCGCCTTCTCCACCTCGTCAGCAGAATCCTCCTCCTCCTCAGGTGACCGGCCCTCCTCTTACAGTGGGTTCTTCAGGAACTCGAGTGAGAAAAGTGAATCCCGGTCGCTCTACATCCGGGACTAGAGGACATGCTTCTCGTCGTCCTCAGACGCAGGCAATGACAACATCTTCGCAGTCAAGGAAAAGGTCCTCGGCATCGGTTTCTAATGCTGCCCATGGCGATCAAGGGCAAAGCAAAAGGCCGTTCAGTGGTAGCACTTCAAACCCGATGGACGAACTGTGGACAGCCAGAATACCCAAGTCCCAGTATGTACCTTTTTTCAATCTCATCGCTGATTTTCCTCTGGCTTTGAAGAGGAATGAATATGAAAGGCACACACAGAACAAGTACAATAATGAAAAGGCCGACGAAGATTTCAAAGCGCATATAAGTAAGATAGATGAATTGTGCCAAGAGTTGACCAGGGAAGCAGCCGAGGAGATGTATTGGGATTCAGTTGGGACGGCACCATTGGCGCGTAAGTTTGAATACGGAGCACCTTTGGTCTCCGATGAAGAGTACAAAAATCTTCCCACGCCGATGCGTAAGTTGCACGAATATTACATGGCCGTCAGGTCACAGCACCAAGATTTTGCATTTGTGGCTATTATCCCTCCGAAGCTAGTCTACTACTATGCGTAAGAAGAGAGGGTGGACATCGAGTACGAGGCTCTTTTTCAGCTATATCGTGGATTCAACCTCGACGTACAACACATGACATTGTGGACTATGTAAGTACCGTAAACACATGAAATCCTAAGTAATGCTCTTTCGAGTCACCAACTGTTAATTTTTTTCAACTTTGAATGTTTTTATGCAGGTTAATTTGGTGCTACGCTTCAATAAAGCAGAAATGGAAACACTTAGGCTTCATTGACCCCATCAGAGTCAATCAACGGCTTATCATCAGTAATGGGGACGAGGTGCTAAATCTCTTGGTCCCAATTTTCGAAGAGTTCGTGAAGAATGGGAAAACCAAGATACTTACGCCCTACAACTTCGCGTATGAGTTCTCCACCTTTGTTTTTATACTTCTCTTTTCTCGTCAAGATTATTTGTTAATTTAGATCATGTGATTGCGAGAGGTCATTGGGCTTTCATCACCGTCGATCTTGACACCAATCGATTGAGGTGTGGGATTCAAAGAAGATTCCACTTAAGGACTTGGATCCCTTTGTTGCAACTATTCAATAAGTAAGTGATACTAATAACATATTATTATCGATCACACATGTGTCTTTCTAATGTTCCCCTATTCAATATTTTTACACAGCTTCGAACAAGATATAGAGTCCCGACGCAAAGAGCATTCAAGATTCAAATAATGAAGAAGATCGCGTACTTGAAGCAGCCTAAGGGCAACGTCCAATGCGGTTTCTATGTGATGTGGGCCATGTTTCGATTCCTCGGCTACACCGCGAGCGAGCCGATGAACTTGTAAGTATAATCCTCTTTTCTATGTCTCGTTAATAATTTAAATAGATTATGATTGTACCGATTCCTTGTTTGCGTTTTGGAATGACAAGCGGAAGAAACAAAAGCACCAAATATTGTTAGACTTCAAAGTCGCCGCATTCCAAGCGGAGTTGGCGGACTTCATCAACACCATGGTGCTTTCGAAGAATGGATTATTTTCAATTGCTCGAGCGAAGGGAAGTACAAGGAAGAGTTGGCAACCCAACTTAATCGTCTCATATAATTTTTATTTCATTGAACTAGAAGTACATTTTGAGGGTTGTACAAGAACATGTTGGAAGGAACCGGATACTTGTATTATAATTGTAATTAATATAATTATAATTATTGTAATTGGAATTAATATAATTATAATTATGCATTATAACATAAAAACTAAAATATATAATTTATTTAAAATTTTAAAAAAATAAATTGAAAAAAACCACCATCCTTGCCGCAACGGCCGCTGCTTGCCTCTCGAACAACACCTGTCGGCTCGTTGCACAAGCCGTTCGTGTTGTCGAGCCAACACGGCCGGCTAATTCTACGAGCCGGCGGTGTCATGTATTACAACACCGACGGCTCGAAGAACCGGCCCGGCGGTGTTGGCCCCGACAACACCGGCGGCTCTCGGAATGAGCCGGCGGTGTTCGCGCTACAACACCGTCGGGTCCTAAGAAGAGCCGGCGGTGTTGTCATCAAATAACACTGCCGGGCGTTCTACGCGCCGGCGGTGTTGTGTGCTCATCGCAGCCGGGGTGAAAATTCCGGCTGTGATGCACCACCCACAACACTTGCCGCTTGCTCACCGCCGGTTCACTTTCCGTCAGGTGATGAGGGTTGCGAACCGGGCCGTGATATGAAAATCTGTAGTAGTGTATAATAGGATGCGCTTAGTACTTTTGATAATAGATTTGGCGGATCTACTTTCGTTGTACCCCAAGTAATAATTGAATAAATATTATTGGCCAAATAAATGTTCGAGCAACAAATCAATGGTATCATACATCTACAATGGTGTGTGAGAATTGCAATTGCTTCTTCCAAGAAAAGCACGAGTGACTCGGTGCTGAACAACACGAAACTATGTTAGTTCCATCGAGAGAACTATTTCATCGTCGATCATGTGCTCTTACGAGTCCTTAGCTTCAACTATTAAGGTACTATTTGTCTATTTCATCTACAGATGACTGTCGGTGAACTTATTTTTTCTCTTTTCACTAGCTAGCTAGCTAGTCCAAGCTTACAGAACCATCGTTAGTTTAGCATAATGGACATGAGAAAATTCCTTTAATGGCCATTTTGTAATTTAGATCCTCGAAATTCGCGGAACTGAATTCACAGTATAAACTATAGTTGTGGAAGAAGAATTTAAGATTCCATAACTTTCCAAAGTTAACCCTATCTCAAATTCATGGGGTGCGAGATGGGAAATTGATTCTATAGATTCTTCTTCCCTAGCTAAGTAAACCTACATTTATTTTTATTTTTTTGCAATCGGGGGATTCCCCCATTTCCATCCAACAAGAACGGAAATACAACAAGTTTAGATTGTTCAGAAGAAAAAAAGAGATGACCCTAGAATCTGGGTTACAGAAGCACGACAAGCAGGACCATGTCCTGTTACAGGATGAGTTTGACCATCAACGCAAAAGGGACCTGGCCTACTCAGAAACTGAAACTTAACGCGCTTAAGACTGACTAAGATAGGCACTACGACATGACAACAAAAAACTACTTCTACCAGCAGCAACCGTCTTTTTTCCTCTTCTCTTACCGCTAACTCCAGCTCCATCATGTTGTCACCGTCTTTGTCTTCAGTTGAGAGCACCATCAGTCTTGTTTCCACCACAGTTATCACCATTTGATATCTTCTATTTCTTGTATACCAGGATCTTCATAACCACTTTGAGCATCAGGTTCAGTCCCAAACCTACAATGAATTTATTTAACAAAGTATATGGATTCTTCATCCAAAACTATAATTTATACAATGAATTTAGTTAGGGAAATTCTGGAGATCCAAACGGGGTCTAATAGGGATTTGCAAATACAATAAAAGGTAGCGTCATAGGTTCGATTTCGTGGCAGTAATCAGGTTGTTCAAGGTGGGTTGATGCGTGAGCCTCTGGTGTGGCTTAGGCACTCAAAATACAAGGGATTTATATTGATTCAGCAGTACTGTTCATCAACAGGAATGCTCCATCGAGTCTTACAATTCAGAGAGCGAGAGGGAGCAGTGCAGTGGAGTTGGAGCACTATACGCTATTGTTGTAGAGTTTCAGTGGATTGGGGCGAGGAGCCGAGCCAAGGCTGAGTGTCTCAAATCAACTCGCAGGTATAACATTGCCATTTCAACTGAACAGATATGTACAAAACTACAGATACAAACAAGCTCCTCTTGGTCAGCGGAACAAAGAGTTGACACTGTCTCCGTTATTTTATCACATGTTGTGTCACTTTCTTCTGACTAAACGCTAGCAATATCCAAGCATATGCCACCCACCGGTATGAAGCTTCCAGTACTAAATTTCCATGATAAATTAGTAAGATGTAGTACAGCTAGATTTCTCTACTCTCCTAACCAACACCTCAATCCATGTCAACGCCATCCGTACCATTCTTCTCATGATATAAGGCCCGGGTCCGTACTCCTCACCCAGGCCGTACATAGCTCCATCCGGTGAAAGCACCAGCTCAAAGACGACGACGGAGTGCTGGCCGGCACCAGTCTCAGGCTCTCATCTGCAGCGCCGCCAGCATGGCTGCTTCTTTCGTACCCTCACCGACTATCTCGGAACCGGAGCGCCGCCCAACGACCAACAAAGCAGGTACGCTGATCTTCAGCTACACCTGCGTCGGCCTCACGGGCACAGCGCTCGTCGCCGTCCTCTGCTTCTTCTGCTACCAGCACCTGTTCCGCAGACGAGCGCCCGTCACCGCCGCCGGAGCAGACAGCAATCCAGGGCCAGAAGGCAACCATATTGGCGTGGACATCACCAACCTTCCTGAGTTCGCGTACAATCAGTCATCGAGGCGCAGGGGCAACGGCGACGGGGCGCAGTGCTCTGTGTGCCTCGGCACGGTGCAGGCCGGCGAGATGGTGCGGCGGCTGCCCCTCTGCAAACACCTGTACCACGTGGAGTGCATCGACATGTGGCTGGCGTCGCACACAACATGTCCACTTTGCCGATCTGACGTCGAGCCGCTCGTGGTTGTGGAAGCGTCGACGGAGCCGCCGGAGACTCTCAGTGTAATTGGGAGCTGATGATCTGTTTGTGGCTCTGTCGGGCACGTTATATCATAGCTTGTCACCTGTGTAATGCATTTGTGTAAATATCAAGACTGTTAGACCATAATCTCTCTGATTCTCTCTATCTTTTCAGTGTTCTACCTATCCTATTTACAAATTTCAACTGCTAGTAATTTTGAGCAGACGTTTACATGGTTAAAAATTTAAAGCAAAGGAAAGAGAACACATAGAACCCCTATTTTGTTTTGTTTTTTCCTTTTAAAAATGGTAGAATGCAATATTTTTCATATTTATATAAAAGATATGTATGAAATCTTGGAGTTGAACTCGCAGACATACTTCTTGCCATTCCAATGTATAGGTACTACGGTATGCCATATTGCTATGTTTTTTTACAATACATATCGTAGTATAGAATTGAAGACAAATACAATACAGACATCCCTTCCTGACTGCACTGTTGACTTTTGTTTCTTCGTTTAATTTGACTTTTCATTTTTTATAAAATATTTTCCCGACAAAATACGTACACGCTTAAAGTACTTTTGATAATAGATTTAGTGGAACTATTTTCATTATTCTGCCCAAGAAATAACTGAATATATACTATTGACCAAATAATGGTTGAGCAACAAATCAATGGTATCATTTAACAAATACAAAGATGACCAGCTCCTAGAAAAGAAACCATGTCCACGTCTGCTCCAAAATTTTCTACCGTCCGATTTCCTCATGTGCGGCTGTCCTTCTCCCGCGTCCGAGAAGCTGGAAGCTGCTTCGCTTCTGAAGTCGATAGTCTCACCAGCTTCTAGCTCCGGCTTCGATCAGAGAAAAAAAAAAGAGAGAAGGAAGCCTCGCATCTCTCGTCCTCTCCCGAAGCAGCGGCGATGGCCGCGTCGCCGCGACCTGCGCGCGCGCGACCGGTGGCCGCCCTGCTCCTCCGCCACCGCCTCCTCCTCCTCCTTCCCTTCCCCTTCGTTTCTCTGGTCCAGCGAGCACAGCGGCATGGCGGCGTGGCGAGCACGAGCGGGCGGGAGCAGCGCGCCGCGCGCGGGCGGCCGCGGCTCGGGAGGCGACGGCGGCGGCGCGGCGCGCGCCCGGGCCCCTTCCCTCTCCCTCTCTCTCCGTCTCTGCACAGCTCCCCTCGCAGGTGATTTTCGTCGGCCCATGTGTGCGCAAGTGCTGTTTCAAACCCTAGCTCCACGTCCTCAAGACCATGGCTGCGTTGCGAGCCGCCCCTGGCAGCGCTGCGAGCCGTCCCCAACGCCACCGCCCAGCACGGCCACTCAGCCTGTGCGTGGCCTCTTCCTGGCCGCCGACGCCGGCTGCGGTAGGATCTGGTGCCTCATCCTCTTCTCACCCGTCTCATGGCTCCTCCTCGAAATCCTCTGTTACTTTGTCTTCCCTTTTGCACGGGTGATTGGGTGCCGCAAAGGTCTTTGTGTAATCCCTTATCGACAGGCCATCCATGATGGGGTAGGGTTTGCTCGACCGTCGCCGTGTCCACGGCACCAAATTTGTTTTGGTCTCTTCGATTCAGGCTTCGACGATTGGAATTTGTGTAGCGTTCTATTTATTTTTCTATCACCCTCTTGTCCGTTCCTCGGCCTATGATGAAGATGCCATATCCGATGCTGGAGGATACAATCAGATGTTTATTGGCTTGTGAGGTACTGGGCATGACATGTTGCTTATATTATGAAATCTCTGAGGGTAACCTTTTTGTCGCCATGCCTTGAAGCTCCAGGTCAATGAACAAATGATGATTGGTAACTTACTGAGGCAAATCTTCTCTCTTTTGTGCTTATGCTTGCTGGCAAGGTTTCTCCAAAAGAACGACCTGACGGTACCAAATTTGTTTTCATCTCTTGGATTGAGGCTTCGATGATTGCATTTTGTTTAGTGTTCTCTTGAATTTTCTCTTACTATCTTCGTTCTTGGCCCTGTGATCAAAATGCTATATTCAAGGCTACAGGATAATCTGATGTCCATTCGCTTCCTGGGCATGACGTGTTACTGTATTATGAAATCTCTCGAGAGCTGCCATTCTTTAGTTGTAAGGTTCCGATCTCAAGTGCATTGGTTGGTTCCAAGGTTTCATACCAGTGCCAATCCCTTGTGAAAGAATCAACTCTCTCGCTAGAAAGTGGTTAGCGACACATCTACATTTTCTTTATCTTTCACATAGTTTTCCATATATTGTTATGACCTTTCATATGCTTGGAACATTTTGTGGTTGCAGGAAATAGATATCCATAAACAACCCTCCGAGGGTCCTTGATCTGGTTGGTGCCAAGAATGAGGATCCTAACAATGGTTCTAATGTGTTTTAGGTAAAGAGGAAAGAACTGTAATCCGCTTTGTGTGTTGACAGCCATACTCATTTATGTTTTTATTAGGTGTGCTTTTTGTCTCACATGGGGGATAGCATTTTTCCCGGGGAAAAACTATAGATATATACCATCGAAGGAAAAAAGAGTAATAGGCGGTGTTGACATCGCGATGGCAATGGTTAGTTCATACTAAAATGATGTCTTCTTAGGCAGGTGATCAATCAAACACGGGTTCCCTACTACCAACACGGCCAGAGAAATTTCTTTCCTGCAAACTTTTTTAAAGTCAATGTAAGTTTCTCTGCCTAATCCTCATCACGATTTCAGATTCATTTGTATAGCTTCAGCAAGTGTGCTCTCTTTTCTGATATAGCGTGTTCACTTAATTGCAGTAAGAAAGAGCTAGAATGGCTTACTCATCTGCTTTGTCTTTCAATTCTCATATTTGCTTACTTAGAAGAGCAGTATATTCAGATATATGATTCCATAAATGTTCCAGCTCCGGTCAAGTATAATTGGTAGTCATAACGATGTAATTCAAAATGGTTGTTATAAGTTTAGTTTGGTAAGGAAAACACGGTAGGATGCATGAATTTTTTCCTGCTACCTTGCAATTGTTTGCCTCCATTTTTGGAACTAACTGAAAACTGACCCCGAAAACCGGGTGGCCTGTGTTGTTTAATTTTTGGAATGAAGTGGGTAGAGGGTGAGAAAAAAAAGAATTAGATTTAAAAATGGCACATATTATACTGGATACATATATCAATCCATACCACATTATCTAGCTGCTTCACAATACATATCACAGCACTCACAATTTTCATTTGACAGGAACCATGGTTCTGGTTAATGGTTAAAGAGTACCACATATAGGTGGCAGTTGTATGCCGACGTTAAGAGAATGGAGGCATTAACGTCTGTGCTACTTATTTGACCATTTTAGATCCTATATATGTTCAGGTATGGCAGTATGGCTCCACTCATTGCCCATTTAAAGTTTCTATTTTGTGTCGTCCAAAAAAGAAGCATCCCACAGCGCTATATACTTTAGCTCATAGAATGATTTCGTACAAGGTCTATAGGTTGGCTTCTTCATATTTAGCTCCGCTTCAGTTTTAGGTTCAACACATTAGCTTTTCCTTCAAGCTACAGCAGTGACTCCTCTTTCTTCATACTTTAAGTTATTCGACCTTTTTGTGTAAATTCAATATTTTATTTTTGTAAGTTCGTTGTCCACCCATGATCTATGCATCTCGCCACACCGAATCGTTAGCACCGGGAAGTCTGTAGCTTTTCAAACGAGTGTACTTAAGCCCTTTTTTCCTCTTCGCAATGCGGACACACGCTGAAACGAACATGTCATTTGAGCTTTGCTTTTAAGTACATTCATATTGCAGTAAATAAGCAATCCCAAAAGATTTTATCACAATGGGTCCAAGTATACATTTTGTACAAAAGTTTTGGTTCCTCTCATTTTTTTTCTTATTGAGGGAAGGAAGGAACAGCTTTGGGTTCTTAGTTATCTGCATTATACACATGTCTCGAAGTTATCAACAATGTGAAATGTTACCTTTGTGTAATGCATAGTTCTCGATCAAGAAGACCTGCAATTGGATCATGCGATTTCATTTTTCAAGTTCTCGGTCAAGCTACAATTCTAATATTCCAAAAAGCATAAACAAAATTCAATTTACAGGGCCATGAGGAATGAAAACAAAATACTTCGAATTAGTACTTACTAATGTATGAATATTAGCATACTGAATAAACTAAACCATAATTCCTATCTACAAGACTTCCAACATAATAAATAGTCTCTCCCGATAATCTGCAAATTGAATATGAAAAGATATGCAATTTCCTTATGTTTGCAAAACAAACCTGATTTGTTCAGTACTTGCCACACCGAAACTTTAAATCTGAAAACAAGTGGAATTTCAGTAAGAAAAAAAAAAAAAATAACATGCTTGCAGATTTTGACAACAGACAAACATGTCCATTTGAGCCTATGAAACATTTGATTGGATGAAGACCGAGAGAATAAGCGGGATGAGAGAATAACATGCTTGCAGATTTTGACAACAGCACAAAGCATGTCCATTTCACCTTCCAATAAATCAATCGTGCAGGTTTGTAGAATCTAAATCATAGCTGTGGTTTTACAGCCTGCAACTTGGTTCCGATATTTTGACAATGATTTTTTAGCTGCTACCTTACTAAACTCATGTCCTGTCATTGGATCGTGGGTGCTGAAAAGCAGGTCAAGAGGTGCTAATCTATCGTCGTAGTCAGCATTGCCACTCCCAGGTGATGTATATAGTTCCACAATTCATTCCATTTTGTCGGCTATGGAAATATGATCAACCTATATAGTTATTGCATTGTCACATTCTCGCTTTCTGTATATTGAAATTTTCTTATGCACCGTGACAACAAGAGTCCGCGCACATGCTATGAGACTTAAAGATGGCTCTAGCATATGTGTACAGTTGTGCAAATCTGAGCTCAACCCCTTTCTCCTGTCTCTTGCTCTCACTCTTTGGAACTTAATTAGATTCATATCTCGCAGAATATATGCCATGGTAGGATGAAGGGATAAAGGCTGGCATGGTGTCCCCGAAGATACCACCGCTGAAATGAAGAGGCTCCACCGGATACGGGAGACCAGCGCCCTCCTCTTCCCTCGCTATTAATGTCGCGACTCGGTACCGAATACAAGGTGATTCAAGTGTGCCTTCCTTCATTAGCGATCCTTGTTTTACTTTTGTTCATGCTGCTTCTTTATATCTCATTGCTACACTTAAGATTCATTAACTTACGCAGCAGCTGAAAGAAAATGTCCATGCTTTTATTTCAAGTCTTGGAGGCAACCGCTGGGATTGGACAGAAGCAGCAGAACCATGATATGCAACAACAAACAAAATTCCACGATTAACCTTCGAACTGATGTACATACCTCGAGCTAGAAAAATTATGTTTAAACATATGTATGTATATTAGGCCATGTGGAACTCCCGGCAACCAGTATTGTTTGTATAAACTACCTGCACAGTCTTTGAATTTCCAAGGCGACAGGCGCGCGAAAGCGCGCGCCGATCCACTAGTACATCTATAAAGTTTAGTTGTGAGGGTGGAGCTTGCTTCTTCCAAGTAAAGCACCAATGACTCGGTCTCGGTGAACAACGAAACTATGTTAGTTCCATCGAGAAAACTATTTTATCACACTACTAAAAAATAATTCTAGATGCAGTCAAATTAAATTTTTAAGAATGGTTGTACAAACTGACACTATGTAACCAACTGTAAAAACAGTTCATTTCTTGTGGCGGATTAGGTGCTAACACTACAAACCAATTTTTAAGAGCGGATGTGTAAACCAATCCTAAAAATGAGTCATTAGAAGCGGTGAAGTTCAGTGAACCGATCCTGAAAAATACATTTACAGAGTCGGACCTATTAAGTAACTGACCTTGAAAATGAGTTTTGGCAATAACAAAATCTTACCGTCGGTGAGCACACCATTTTCGCACCACTGGAGATTACCTTTTTTAATTTGCCATATTTAGTTGAGACTTGGCAAACTCACTCATTTGCCAAACAAAATATGCAAAACTATTGGGGATGCTCTTAGTTTTATGGTTGGGGTTGTCTTACCAATTGCACGGGTTGGTACTTTAGAATTGTAAGATATTGGTCAGGTATGCATATGCATTGTGATTGGGTTGCATTAGCCATACTAATTAGGTTATTTTTAGCATTGGTTTTATTCTTGCAGGCGATGTGATTATAGTTTGTTCTGAGTTTATAGGTTTCAGCTATTTGTATGGCAATGGCCGATTTGATGTAAAAAATTTCTAATAACAGATTCAATATTTTCCAACCCACAATTGCAGCACGTACCGGCGGTAGCAGTGCGATGCGACGGTTGTTGTTGCACAGTGGTTTGACATCATTCACTTGCCAAAAGAGAAAATTGCAGCGGCGGGAGGTCCGAAGCATGCGCGGAGTACGCGCGCGCCGGGGCGGGGGGGGGGGGGGGGGACGATTCTCGTGAGAGAGCAATGACAAGCCTGAGCCGACTTGGCATATATGGGAGTCCTTTCCAGTTTTTTGCCAAGTTAACCAAAATGTAACCTAGCACCTAGTGCCCCTCCACCGCCCCGACGCGGCGAGCTAGGGTTTAGCCGAAGCTCCAGCAAGTTAGGGTCACTTGCCCTAGCTCGCCGCGCCACCACCTTCTGCCCCTCCCCCCTCATCGCCGCCTTCTTCTCCAACTCCGACGAGCTCACCACCACCTTCTTCTCCATCTCCGTTGAGGCTTCCCTACCCTAGACCTGGCCCGGTCGCCATCCCCCGCTGCCAGGACACCCTAAGTCGCCCACCGGCGTCGCACCGCTTGTCTGACCTTCCTCCCCTCTGCCGGCCGACAATCTAGAGCCCACCGGAGATGGAGAAGAAGGTGGAGTGGCTCGCCGGAACCCTAGGTCGCTGCAGTTGGGGGAGGAAGAAAAGACAAGTTTTAAATAGCGGGCTATGGAAAATAGCGGCATCTTTTTTCCAGAAGCTATGTATTTATAGCGGCACTATGCCAGATAGCGGTTTTATGAAAAAAATATGAAAAGCACCTACAGTTGATGCAAAAAAACATGGCAAATATATATGAAATTTAATGAAGATAAATATGTTCCTAAAGTTCCACAAGTCTATATAACATTACAAAATGACAATACAACGAGGTTCATGAAAGTTTAGTTGTCCAAAATACGAACATAGCAACTTCAGATTGCAACTTAGCAGAGCTATAGTGGTGGATAGCGGAGCTATAACAGTGGATAGCAAAGAAATCTGGTATAGTGGAAAAAAGACCAATAGCTTTGCGCGGAGTCTCTCAAAAAGCTATAGCGGCACTATAGCTTGCTATTTTTTTCACGGAAGAAAGGAGAGGAGAGGGGATGAGTAGCAATAAGAGGAGGGGGGCGTGGGGCACCGAGGGGAAGGCTGCTAGGGGGGGTGTGTGTGTGTGGGTGTGTGTGTGTGTGTGTGAGAGAGAGAGAGAACTGACTTGGGCAGACCATAGGAGGGAGTGAGGACTTGCGGCCGCCGTCACATGCTCACGCGCGTCGTGCGATTCCACCTGCTTCCTGCTGCGGTGCCGCCGCCCGCCACCGCCGACGCGCCTTCTGCTCCTCCAGTCCCTGTCCTCCACACTTGCCGACGCCGGCTCGGCGACCGGCAGAGGCGTGGCCCTCGAGCGCTGCCTGCTCGGCTGCTCGCCCCGCTAGTCTGCCAAGAGATGCCGGGAAAGAAGAGGACGATTCATCAGCACTTAACAGCAAAGCTAGCTTCCGCCGACCACCATGAGTACACCCCTTTTCATTCTTGATGTACTCTATTTCTGGACTTGTTGCTTTGCTTGCATCAGTAGATGGCCTTTCCAAAATTTAAGCAGTGCTGGCATTTCAGTGTCCAACTATATAATTAGTGATCAGCAGTGCTGGCATTTCAGTGTCCAAACTTTAGTAGTGCTGGCATTACAAATATGAGTTTCTGTATGTACCAAACTACCAACTATATAATTAGTGATTACTCAAATTTTACACTTCCAGTATGTTAATTTGCATTATTATTTACTTTATTTAAAATAGTATGTTTTTGAGAAATTGTTGTATCCACGTATTCGTATCCTTCCGATACCGATACTCATATTTGTATCCATGCAACTATATATGGTCCTATAGACTATACCGTAGGAGTGTATAGGTTGTAGCTAAATTTTGGACGCAAGAATTTGGTCGCCAAGATTTGGCCCTAGTCGTTGCCAATTCCTGGGTCCGCCACTATTCATATGTATACCTAATAATGGTCCTAGTATACTCTAAGATCATCCAATGGAACGAAATGATTGGACCAACATAGTGTTTGGCCCATAATCATGACGTGCCCAAGCCAAAAGTCATGCTAGGTTTCTGGCCCAAACATGATCCACTATTGCCCAGGGTAGCCCAATGGATTGCGCCCATTTAGCCATCTATAATCATCATTTCTAATAATTTTCTATACGTGCACCCATAGATGATAATCTGAATAATCACAACTCCATGTTAGGACAAAGGACCCGACAACGTTAGCATGCCGTCGCCGGCAGGTTGTTTTCGCGCAATAAACAAAAGAAACGGCACCAATAGTTCATCGTCTTCCTCTCCTAGACGCGCATTTGGCAATGATTCAGAAATCGAACATTTGACATACGGAATGCTGTCTTACTAGCTACAAACAGTTCCCTCAAAACTTGAGCTTGTAGTGTACGGCCGTGCGCCAAATAATAGCTAACGATCAGATTGTTTGAACTATGAAAGTGTGAAGTTGCATCATGTCCATTTACATGCGGCCGTGGCCAGACCTCGACTTCCCTCCACCTCCACCATATCCACCACCTCCACCACTGCGTCCACCGCCGTCGCCAGCTCCTAACCCTTCCAAGCTAGCAGGCAAGGGCGGGGCCATCGCAGGTGTCGCGATCGCCGTTGGGGTTCTGCTGTTTTTCATCTCCTGCATGTGCAGCCTCGTCCGAGGGCAGCGCCAGAGCCGTGCCAATGTGGTCGCCGGCACCGATGCTACCACGCTTCCGTCTCCATCTACAGCTCTCACCTTACGACCTGAGCCAACGGTGGCAGATCAGTCGCGTCACATCGAGCAGCAGCAGCTCCGTGCCGCACCTGAAGGCGTCCCACGGCGCGCCAGCGCAACGTCCGGCCTCCCGTCCTTCGCTTACAACCGATCGGTGAAGCACAACCTGACGAACGGCGGCAGTGAAGAGGCAGCTACGTGTTCGGTGTGCCTCGGCGCATTCCAGGTCGGGGAGACGGTGGCTTCTACCGGTGTGCCTCCACTTGTACCACGTCGAGTGCATCGATCCCTGGTTGGACGCACACTCGACGTGCCCGCTCTGCCGATCGGGCACCGACTCGATGATGGACGGCGGCCTGCATCCTCCGGTTTAGGTGTGCTGCTCGGCTTCAGTTCAGCTTGGGTGCGTGTATGGTTTTTCTTTAGTAGAGAGTAGAGAGGATATTTGCTTACAACAAACACTAAAACTTCAGTATCTGTTTTTCAGACGGTTTTTTCAGCTAATCGATGCAGATCGAACCATATTTACCTGACAGTTTTGTTTTATTGTTACTCCTTCCATTCCAAACTAAAAGCTACTTAGACATTTATAGATACTAGCAGGATTCCTCGTGCGCTGCCGCAGGGCAGTAGAATTTATTTAACTTGGTGCAAAGATCAGTTTCACGTAGTGTCATTACTTCTTCGTGTGTTCAATGAATGCTTTGATCTTTGGTTCTTTGGCTATCTAGGAGTTGTGGTGGTGAGACCTCTGGATGACGTGGCACAAAGAGGTGCTAGACAATTAAGTCAGTAGAGTTTTATCTTTATAGGAGACTAGATGAATTCTCCACGCGTTGCTGCCGGAATGAAAGAGTAAACTTGAATTAGGAGAAGTAGGAAGAAATTGTGGTAAATAAATATTGTTAGACAATTAGGCAATTTCCATGTCATTTTAATTCCATAAATTAACATAAAGATGATGACATGTGATATATAATAAAACATTGTAAACATGATGTCACAAATGTCCATAACCATATGGACCATGTGACCAATAAAATATGCAACATATAAGCATGATAGCATGATTTATCTACTAGAGAAATAAAGCATGATATAAAACTCATCCCAAACATAGCCTCTGGAAAACATCTGAAACAAACTAACTGGACTACTGAAACATACAGGCAGTAGTATATAAAACAACATGACAACATTATCGAAGCATGCAGATATGACAGATCAATTTCAGGCAATTCAGACAGCAATAAACTGATGAAATAACAGATCAGAGCATACGAAACATAACCATCATAGCATATGAAACAACAGGCATGGACTAACGAAACATGCAGAAACTGCATCACGAAAAGCAGAGAGGAGATGAACGGATTATACCCCCCAGAGGATCCCGATCCTTGTCCTGTTTCCAGCGACATGTTGAGGAAGAGAATGAAGAACATAGCGCCTCCGTGAAGAAGACGACGACGGCGCCTCCGGGAAGTAGACGACGACGGCGCACCAGAAGATGATCAGCGGCGGCGACAGCGGCGGCTTGGGCAGTCGCGTAGACGCTCCCCAAAAACCTAATTGCCGATCCCCGTGCAAGGTCCCAAACGGCAAGAGCTTCGGAGGCACCTGCCCTCTCCCTTCTCCGTGCGCGCGGATTGAGGAGATGGAGAAACTTTCGTTGCGATTGGATTGTGGACTGGTGTGTTTTCTCTTGTTGGAGAGAGGAATCAATCAAAAACCATGACTGAAATAGTATATGAACTATATATAGGCAAAGGACAAGCCAAAGGCTTAGGAGGCAAGGAGTCTCACGCCTTGCATGCCAAGAGCCACTTGGCCTGGAGGCAAAGAGCCTCACGTACAACATCACGGAGGCCTCATGCCATCAATGCTAGTGGAAGAAAGAGAAACATATTTTGCCAATTAGTAATAATGGAAGAAACTTCCATAATCAAAACATATAATTGACAAAATCAAGAGTCTTTTTGTCCGCTTGATTGCTTGCCTGCCATGTCATACCCATGTGTAATATATACCAATATCCTTTTCCTCTCATTGAATTACATACCATAGAGTTTATTGATTTATTTAATATATAAATGGGTCTAACCCATAGTAAATCCAACAATCCCCACCAAACTCTAGGGGTTTGTAACTATGTAGTTCCAGAACCACAATCCTTTGATATACCAGTGTTTCGATGGAGACTGTTAAGTTGAACATCCACCTAGAGCAAGAGTTTCACCCAGTCACAACTGAACAATGGACTAAGCCTTGAATTGACACTTTTGTGCGAGCTGAGATTCACTCAAGTCCTTTGCTGATACTAGGCTGCAAAAGGCATCCCCGCTGTTTTGAAGCATATGTGTCACAGTTCAGTGCCTTTCATGAGTTTTTAGAGACTACCCAAATCTCATAGATTGTGACTAGCAGTCTGACTCATATAGGTGTACTCCTCCATAGATGTTCTGTAGGACAACATCTCACCTTTGGAATACATTAAGGTAAAACCAACCTGCCTTACAGATAGGAAAGATGGGCATCCGAGATGAGTCAAGAAAGGGATCTTTCCTCTCAATCTACTCATAGCTTGTTTCACCACTCTACTTCACGGGATCTCCGATCACAAAGAGTAGGTTACCACTACAGTAGATTTCACGTGGGTCTCATACCCATCTCTCTCGATGCACCTTCTATCACATTGTGTGATAGACCCTTGGTGAATTGATCTGCTAGATTATTCGACGTATGGACATAGTCCACCGTTATAACTTCGGAGGTTTTCAACTTTCTGACAGATTTTATTCTTCTCTTAACATGCCTTGTGGACTTCATGTTATTCCTGGAACTATTGACCTTTGTAATCACAGTCTGGTTATCACAGTTCATGGAGATGGCCGGTATCGGTTTTTCAACTACCGGTAAATCCAACAGGAAATCACGTAACCACTCGGCCTCGGCCCAGAAAGTGTCTAATGCCGTGAGTTCCGCTTCCATTGTAGACTTCGTTAAGATAGTCCGCTTGCAAGACTTCCAGAAACTTGACACCACCTCCAAGCGGGAACACATATCCGCTCGTGGCATAAAGCTCATCGGCACGAGATCCGGTTGGCGTCACAATAGCCTTCCAAAGACTCGGGGTTTCCGGTATAGCGAATACCATAGGTCATAGTACCCTTAAGATACCGCAATACTCTCTCAAGAGAACGCCAATGATCATCTCCCAGGTTTGACACAAACCGGCTTAGCTTGCTCACAGCATAAGAGATGTCGAGCCTTGTTGCACTCGCAAGGTACATAAGAGAACCAATGATCTGGGAGTATGTCAATTGATCCCTTGCTATTCTCTTATTCTTTCTTAATAGCACACTAGGGTCATAAGGAGTAGGTGCAGGATCACAGTCACTGAACCCAAAGCGACTTAGAACCTTTTTCACATAATGGGACTGTAACAAAGTTACCCCACCATCACCTTTCTTTATAAGCTTGATGTTTAGAATTACATCAGCTTCTCCCAAATCTTTCATTTCAAAGTTGCTCGTCAACAATTTCTTTACTTCCTCAATCACATTGAAGTTTGATCCAAAGATCAAAATGTCATCAACATAGAGGCACAACAAAACAGCCTCACCCCACCATACCGATAATACACACACGTGTCAGCCTCATTCACAGAGAAACCGGCAGATGTCAATGTATTGTCAAGCTTTTCATGCCACTGCTTAGGTGCTTGTTTCAGGCCATATAAATATTTTAACATCCTGCACACCTTGTTCTCTTGACCATTTGCAATGAAGCCTTCTGGTTGATCCATATAGATCTCCTCTTCTAACTCTCCATTCAGAAAAGCGATCTTAACATCCATCTGATGTATAATAAGACCATAAGAGGTAGCCACAGCAAACAAAGTGCGGATTGTAGTCAATCGAGCAACTGGTGAATAGGTGTCAAAGAAATCTTCACCCTCTTTCTGGGTATATGCTTTGGCCACAAGCCTTGCCTTGTACCTCTCAATCGTACCATCAGGCCTAAGCTTTTTCTTGAAGATCCATTTGCAACCTATAGGTTGACACCCATAAGGACGGTCCACGACCTCCCAAGTTCCATTTGACATAATAGAATCCATCTCACTCCTTACTGCTTCCTTCCACAAGTCAGCATCAGGAGAGGAATATGCCTCTTGGATTGTGGACGGTGTGTCTTCCACAAAGTACACTATAAAGTCATCACCAAAAGTTTTAGCAACTCTTTGCCTTTTACTCTTGCGTGTGACTATAGTGTCATCCTCCTCAGGGATGTGCACATGAGAATCCTCAGCAATGCTCTATTGGAATAGACAATTCATGCTCATGGGAAATTATAGTCTCATGACTTGTTTCACTAGGTGTATTCTTCATGGGAAACTCATTCTCAAAGAATATAGCGTCTCTTGACTCCATGATAGTATCAACATACATATCAGGAACATCAGATTTTATAATTAAGAACCTATATCCAACACTATGGAAAGCATAGCCTAGAAAGATACAATCAACAGTTTTAGGCCCGAGTTTACGCTTCTTGTTGATTGGCACATTCACTTTAACCAAGCAACCCAAGTGCGCAAATAAGAGAGATTTAATCTCTTTTTCTCTCATTCCTCAAATGGAGTGATTTCTTTATCTTTCATAGGAACTCTTGTTCGGGACATGACATGCCGCCAATAACGCCTCACCCCACCATTCCTTGGATAATCCCATGTTGCTTAACATGGCATTCACCAACTCGTTAAGGTATGGTTTTTCCGTTCAGCAATCCCATTGGATTGTGGTGAGAAAGGTGGTGTCCTTTCATGAACAATACCATGTTCCACACAAAAATTATCGAAATCATTGGAGAAATATTCTCCACCTCGATCGGATCTTAAATGTTTGATTTTTCTTTCAAGTTGGTTCTCAACCTCGGCTTTATAGGCCTTAAAATAATTAAATGTTTCATCTTTTGTTTTTAAGAGATAAACATAGCAAAAGCGTGTTGAGTCATCTATAAAAGTGAGGAAATAACGTTTGCCACCTTTGGTTAAAATTCTATTCATCTCACATAGATCGAATGAACAAGTTCTAGAGGTGCCAAATTCCTCGCCTCAGCAGCTTTATGAGGCTTGCGAGGTTGTTTTGATTCAACACATACATGGCACTTAGACTTTTTAACCAAGTTAAATTTAGGAATTAAATTCAGATTTGTTAACCGCATAAGATAGCCAAAACTTGCATGACAAAACCATGAATGCCATAAATCCGACTCATCGAAATATCAACGTAATTCACAAGTTTATTACACACATCATGCAATGATAAGCGGAACAGACCTCCGCAATCATATCCTTTACCCACAAACACACCATGTTTCGAAACAACACATTTATTTGATTCAAGAACAACTCTATAGCCATCTCGACATAGCATAGATGCACTAACAAGATTCTTCTTGATGGATGGTACATGCTGCACGCTCTTTAATGGCACCGTCTTCCCCGAAGTAAACTTCGAATGACCGTACCAACCCCAAGAACATGTGCGCGACCCATTGCCCATCGAAGAAGGCGCTAGACCTTCCGACTCGGTAAGTAAAAAACAAAGAGACATCGGCACACACATGGATATTTGCACCACTCGTCCATCCACCACTCGGTGAATTACAACCGAGAGAACAAATGGTAAAGAGTTACCATACCCGCATGTTCCATCTCCAGTTTCGAGTAGTAACCATGTTTATCGCTTTCTTCTCCCGTTTGTACTTGCGATCGTGGCACTCACTTGCCCAATGATCCTCACTGCCACACACAAATCAGCCACCTTTCTTCTTCTTGTTATTGTTATTGTTGTTTTGTTTCTTGAACTGTGTGGTTTGAGTGGGTTTAGGAGTGTTCTCCTTCTTTTCCTAGTCCTTCTTCTTATTCCACTTGTGAGGTTCCTTCTGCACCACATTGACAGGAGAGGTCTCAACACCTTTCCCATTGTCCTTTGCTCTAGCCCTCTCCTCAATGTCTAGAGTGCCAATGAGTTCCTCAACACTGAACTCTTGCCTCTTGTGTTTGAGAGAAGTGCCAAAGTCCTTCCAAGAAGGTGGCAGCTTGGCAATAATACCACCAGCCACAAACTTGTCAGGCAAAAGACAAGGGAACAGTTCAAGTTCCTTAGCTAGTGCCTGAATCTCATGAGCCTGTTCCACTACAGATCGGTTCTCAACCATCTTGTAGTCATACAGCTGCTCCATGAGATACAGCTCGCTACCAGCATCAGTAACTCCAAACTTTCTCACAAGTGCATCCCACAGCTCTTTCCCTGTGGGATTGATGATGTAGCTTTTCTGGAACTTTGGATCAAGTGTGCTAATCACTGCACCTCGAAAGAGGTTGTCTTCAACCTTAAACTTAGCCTCATCCGCAGGAGACAAGTTTTCAGGTTTGCCCTCAGTGGCATGAAAACAAAGCATAGCAGTTAGCCACAGTTCCATCTTAGCTTTCTAGAGCAAGAAGTGTTTCCCATCAAAAGGATTAGGCTTCAAAGCAGCAACAAAACCTCTGACAGAAAATTACCTATCATAATTAGGTTTTTGGATTGTTAGACAATTAAGCAATTTCCATGTCATTTTAATTCCATAAATTAACATAAAGATAATGACATGTGATATATAATAAAACATTGTAAACATGATGTCACAAATGTCCATAACCATATGGACCATGTGACCAATAAATATGTGCAACATATAAGCATGATAGCATGATTTATCTACTAGAGAAATAAAGCATGATATAAAACTCATCCCAAACATAGCCTCTGGAAAACATCTGAAACAAAGTAACTGGACTACTGAAACATACAGGCAGTAGTATATGAAACAACATGACAGCATTATCGAAGTGTAGGGTTATGAGGGTGCTACGTTAGCCGGAAAACAAAACTTTTCTACCTCATATCCCAGGATCTACTGCTAGTTACAGGTTACGGGATTACCACTAGACGCGCAGATGCAGCGGAAGGCGACTCGATGTAGTCAAACGTGTCGTAGCAGTGCCGTGCAGTTGTGTGGTCATCCAGCAACTCCTCCCACCACTCGCAGTTCGTCCTCATGCTCTAGATGCAGCACCTCCGAGGTATCACACACGTACGAGGGAGAAGCGATGCGCCTTCGGACTGCTAGGTCCGCGAGGAGCGAAGGCAAGAGCATGGAGGGCGACGGCGGCTGCCAAAGGCGTGGATTAGGTTTGGCCGCGCCCCTCCCCTCTACTTATATAGGCGTCTCTCATGTGCTCCCGAGTTGGAGGCCCATTAGAAACCCTAAGCCTTGTCTAATTCGGGTCCAACCCGAATTAGGCTTCCAGCCTCTTAAACGTGCGACCCTATGGGTTCACGCACATATAGACATGGGCCAAATACTCCTATTCACCCAATAGCTGACAGCGGTCTCTAGCAAGGTGTGACAACTCCTATGTGCACGCAAATGATCATATCAGATGAACCACCACGACCATATACAAGTTATTCCCTTGCCACATGATATTTGGTTCAACTCGTGGGTTAACACTTAACCCAAGCACGGCCATGCATTTTTTGATCCAATCACTTGAGTGATCCGGTGATATCACTCTCCTCGAGAGAGGGGCAAGTCCCATCTTGATTGCCTATGTCTCACAAAGATGCTTCTTGACAAACCCGAAGACATCCTTTATAACTACCCAGTAACGGAGTAGCGTTTGTCAGTCCCTAAGCAAGTCGATACACATCTTGAGCACATACAACAATCTCAGGTTGAAGGACATAATGTATATGATGTGTATAGAGACAATCTCATGTCGGGTCGATCCAGCCTACATGTCATACATGTGCCCACATTATTAGTTCGACATCTCCATGTCCATGACTTGTGAAACATAGTCATCAACTAATAATGTGCTAGTCTAATATTCATGTGTGTCCTCACATGAACTCCGACCGAGGACAAATATAGAATAACCATACAAGTAAAAGAGTTCCACAAACAATTCACATAATTGCCAATCAATAGAAGTTGTCTTTAATGGATATTCAATGGACACATTACATCTCATGGATACAAGCGGAATATCATCATCTCTATGATTACCTCTAGGGCATATTCCCATGAGTCTCCCACTTGCACTAGAGTTAATCTCTAAGATGTCTAATCCCCATAGACCTCATGTGCGCCTCATGCTTAGGTGTGCAAGGGCCTTTGTCAACGGATCTCGCTACATTCAAATCCGTGTGTATTTTGCACATCATAAGTTCACCTTCGCTGATGAACTGTCGAATGAGGTGAAATTTCCGCTGTACATGTTTGTTCTTCTGGTGATTCCTTGGCTCCTTAGCCTGCGCTATCGCCCCATTGTTGTCACAATGTAGATTCAATGGGCTAGCCGCATTAGGAAACACACCAAGATCAATGAGGAAACGCCTCATCCAAACACCTTCCTTTGTAGCTTCGGAAGCTGCAATGTACTCGGCTTCTGTTGTAGAATCGGACACCTGTCTCTCGCTTGGAACTTTTCCAGCCACCGCACCACCATTTACCGTGAACACAAAACCGATTGAGATTGTGAATCATCTACATCAGTTTGGAAGCTAGCATCGGTGTAACCATTTACAACGAGCTCCTCCTCACCTCCATAGATCGGGAACTCATCCTTAGTCCTTCTCAAGTACTTAAGGATGTTTTTAACCAGCGTCCAGTGACTCTCACCAGGATTGCCTTGGTACCTACTCGCAACACTTAGAGCATATGAGACATCTGGGCGAGTACATATCATGGCATACATGATGGAACCAACTGCCGAAGCGTATGGAACCTTACTCATGCGTTTGCGCTCTTCATCTGATGAAGGACATTGCTTGTCGCTAAAGCGCATACCATGTGACATAGGCAAGAACCCTTTCTTGGATTGCTCCATGTTGAACCATTTCAACACCTTGTCAATGTATGTATCTTGGCATAATCCTATTAGCCTCTTTGACCTATCTCTATAGATCTTAATGCCCAAGATGTATCGCATCTCCTAAATCCTTCATAGAAAAACTATTATTCGGTGAAGTCTTTGATTGCAACATAGGAATGTCATTCCCAATCAATAGTATGTCGTCCACATACAAGATTAGAAACACAACGGCGCTCCCACTAGCCTTTTGGTAAACACAAGGCTCTTCTTCATTCCGACGGAAGCCAAACCCTTTGACAACCTCATCAAAACGAATGTTCCAACTCCGAGATGCTTGCTTTAACCCATAAATAGATTTCTTAAGCTTGCATATTTTTCCAGCATTATTTGGATCAACAAAACCTTCGAGTTGTATCATATACATGTCCTCCTCTAAATTTCCATTTAGAAAGGCTGTTTTAACATCCATCTGCCAAATCTCATAATCGAAATAGGCAGCTATTGCTAGAATGATCCGGATAGATTTAAGCATCGCTACTGGAGAGAATGTCTCGTCATAGTCAATTCCTTGAACTTGCCGAAAACCCTTTGTGACAAGTCGAGCTTTATAGACGTGAACATTTCCGTCCATATCTTTCTTCTTTTTATAGATCCATTTGCACTCGATGGGTCTAACACCATCAGGCGGGTCAACCAAGTTCCAAACTTGATTATCTCCCATGGAATCTATCTCGGATCTCATGGCACTCTGCCATTGCTCGGAATCTAAGTCCATCATAGCTTCTGCGTATGTTGCAGGTTCGTCATCGTCCAACAATAACAGATCCCCACGCAACTCGCGAAGTCTCGTTGATCTTCGTGGTTGTGGAGGTGTTTCAGTGGCCACGGGCATCTCAACTTGTTCTGCTACATTAGCATCACTCGTAGAGTCCTTCTCGGCTGGCTCTTCTTGAACTTCTTCAAGATACACCTTTTGTCCACTCTTCTCTCTTTTGAGAAACTCTTTCTCTAAGAAAACACCGTTTTGAGCAACAAACACTTTGCCCTCTGAGCGATTGTAGAAGTAATATCCTAAAGTTTCCTTCGGATATCCCACGAAAAAACATTTGTCCGATTTGGGTGTTAGCTTATCTGATATAAGCCGTTTGACATAAACTTCATAAGCCCAAATTTTTAGAAAAGACAAACTAGGACTCTTCCCAGTCCATATCTCATATGGTGTCTTAACTACGGACTTAGATGGTACTCTATTCAATGTGAAAGCGGCTGTTTCTAGAGCATATCCCCAAAACGATAAAGGTAGGTCCGATCGGCTCATCATAGACCGAACCATGTCTAACAAAGTCCGATTACGCCGCCGACACGCCATTTCTGCGGCGTTCTGTGTGGCGTAAGCGTGGAACAATTCCACAACTCTTAAGATGATTGCTAAACTCGTGACTCAAATATTCGCCTCCACGATCGGATCGCAAGGCCTTAATTTTCTTGCCACGTTGATTCTCTACTTCATTCGAAATTCTTTGAACTTTTCAAATGTTTCGACTTATGCTTCATTAGGTAGACATAGCCATATCTACTAAAATCATCATAAAAGTTATGAAGTATTGAAATCCACCTCTAGCCGTCGTGCTCATTGGACCACATACATCGGTATGTACTAGTTCCAACAAGTTCGACGCTCTCTCGGGGAAAACCTGAGAAAGGTGTCTTGGTCATCTTGCGTAATAGGCAAGCTTCACATGTCTCGTAAGATTCAAAATCAAACGAAGTTAGAAGCCTATCATCATGGAGCCTCTTCATGCGTTTTTCACTTATATGACCCAAACGACAATGCCACATATATGTAGGACTTAACTCATTAAGCCGAGGCCTTTTAGCATTAACATTACGAGACGTGTGCATCATCAAGATTTAAAATAAATAATCCATTCACAATGGATGCAAAAGCCACAAATATATCATTCTTTGAGATAACACAACCATTGTCTTTACTCGCAAATGAATAACCATCCTTCATCAAACACGAAGGTGACACAATGTTTCGACTTAGACTAGGAACAAAATAACAATTATTCAATTCCATGATAAATCCCGATGGATGGTGAAGTTGCATCGTCCCGACGTTCAACGCAGCAACTCTTGCATTGTTGCCCACCGCCGACGGCCGTTAACTAATAAAATCAACCGTCAACTTAGCATGCAAATGGACCTATTCATAAATACTTGATAGATATAGGGTTACCAGCGACGTAATTCCACGAGTTTTGGTGAATATCTATTTCGCGGGGTGACAGCTGAAAACTACCCAAGATGGCCCACATGTCGGGTTTACATAGAGAGAAAGACCGAACGGGTGAAAAAGTATAATCTAGAAGACTCCGAGGAAGGCGACACGAAACCCGGGGGCCCACACGGCATCGGCCGAAGTCGGCCGCCCAAGGGAGTCGGCCGACTCCCCGGCTCCACCAATCGGTGGAGTCTCGCGATCCCGCCTCCACCGACTTTGAAGAGCAATAATTATCGTCCATTTAGGTCGGTTTGATCCGAGGGCTGTGGTTAATCCTAGGGGGCTATATAAGCGAGCCCCGGCCCCCGGGTGAAACCCTAATTCATTCTCTAGTTCATTCAAGACTTCAATCCGAGAGAGAGAGAGTTAGATAGAGAAGGGTCCCTCGAATGGATCTATCTCTATAGGGTATTAGTATCAAGAGAGATTGAGAGAGTATAGAGTGGAGGTAGATTTGGAGGAAGCCCGGCCTATCGGTGTCTCCTCTCCAAAGGTGTACTGCGGGATCAAGTCTCCTAACCCGAGGCTTGGTTTCGAGAATCATTCGGCAATTCAACTTCTAATACTACTAAGTTCATTGTTATTATTGTTCTTTGGTTTACAAGTTTACTTTATTCGCTTCGCGTTGGGAATAGAGTAATCGTTCTTTAGCATAAGCGTGGTGCTTAGGCTAGGTTCACTTGTAGATGCTCCCTATCCGGTCGGAACCGTGGTAGTAGTGAGGGAAGTGACAATCCCTTTATTACCTTTGTAATCCACTTCCCGTTGGTAGGTAAGGTAGGTCCTTTGTGCCCGGTTAAGCATCCTTTGCGGTGTCTTTTCCTCAGGTACCCCCTTAGAACAGTAGTCTCAAAGCTTGCCATAGGTTAGAAGAAGACTGACGAAGGAGTTCTCTCTATATCGCTTAATTCTCACTTGACGAGCAGCCCAGGGGTAGTAGTAAAGATCGGGTTAGTCTATTGCACGTTTTCTCCTAGCGGATAAAAACAAATACGATACTCAGGACTTATCTCCCGGGTGAAGTGCTCACCGATATCCGTGCGCTTACGGATTATTTCTCTTTGATTCTTTCGTGTGCGTATCTAGTGTCAACAAGCATTTCGGCGCCGTTGCGGGGAGAAAGACGGTCTCGCTTAGATAACCTAAATCTTGCTCTACCTTGTACCTATATTTTTACTTTTTTCTTTCACTTTACTTTTCCGTACATTTTATCTTTTTCTATCCTTATGGATAATTCAAATTCCATTCCTATCTTTCAATTTTCTCGCACCCACGGAGACCGGCCTAGTGCCACATGAGTCATCACAACCTATCCAAACACCTAGCTATAGGCCGAGTCCGCGGTTGATTGCATTGGTCCAAAGCCGGAGAAGGAGACGAAAACCCTTACCTTCACATTAGAGACTTTGAGCAAACATGTGACTGTCTTCGCATAGAGGGCATGTCCGACAAAACCCTCCGTTGGAAGCTATTTCCTTTCTCATTAAAGGGAAAAGCTAGACAATGGTATGATAAAGTTTGTAGGTAAGCAACAAGGGGATTGGGGATCCTTACGCTCCAACTTTTGCCTAGATTTCTATCCCATCTCCCAAATCGTCGACCTTAGAGTCAAGGTTCGACTATTAAGCAAGAACCCGAAGAATCTTTGGCCTCATCCGGAATCGTTTTACTACACTTTTAGCATCGGGCCCGGACCTTAGTCTACCGAGATCCCATTCTTTTACAACACTTTTATAAAGGTCCGAGTAGAGACGGTAGAAAATTGCTCGACACAACTTCGGGAGGATCATTCTTGCATATCTCTCGGCGAGAAAGCAAGATCAATCCTAGACCAAATCCTATCCAGAGAGTTAGACTACCTCCTAGAAGTAGAACCTCAAGTAGCTGAAGACAAACCTTTACCAGATACACCATCCACTTCAGCTAACCCATGTCTTGAGCAAGACCAGGAAGACATTCCACCGCCCGATTTTATGCTAGATATTGAACCTGATCTGTTTTCCGATTTTGGAAACATCTTCAACTATCACAAAGTGAAGAAGCCACAAGGCAAATATTACCCAATCAAGCCATGCAATATTGATGAGGATATTCCAACGGAAAGACCTCAGGAGAGTTAGTGTCTGTTATGAGCAATGAATGGTTAGAAGAGTCAGAACTTTCCTCTGAAATAATTCATTTGAATTCATCATCTCTTCCCATTCATTGCATAATTAACGATGATCGCATAGACGCTCTCTATGATCCGGTTGTGGGTATAAATATCATGTCTACCACACTAGCAAAATATTTGCGTAAAGACATGACATTAACCCCAACAAAGTGAAGTTCATAAGAAATCTTTCAAAACAAATTCTTCCCTGTTTAGGAATCCTACATGTCCTACCACTCCGGGTAGAAGAAACCCCTGTCCACTTAAGCTTTTATGTCTTTGACATAGGGGATTTCCACCTGTTGATAGGACAACCATTTAGAAGACTTCTTTATGAAGGACAAACTGGGAAACTAAACATTTGTTTAGGCAAGAAACTCCAGTTTGCAATGTCCATTTCACGCTCTTTAAATGCTAGGACCGAGCCCTATCCACATTATGATCCATTGGAGGAATTTAGAGCAGCTTCTCTAGAATTCCTAGTTAAACCGTAATTAGAAGACGAAGCTAAATTCTTCATAGAAGAAGAAGTGACCCTTCGAGAATGAACCATTAGATGATGAGTTTACTTTACCACCTAAGCCTCCTATTGAGTTCAAACCCTTACCACCGGTCTTAGATATGCCTTTCTAGGAAATGATCCGAGTCTCCCTGTCATCATAAGTGATACTCTCACTCGGGAGCAAACTTTTCGCTTAATGGCCGTCCTAGAAAAACATCAAAAAGCTTTTGGCTACTCACTCCGGGACCTCAAAGGAATTAGTCCTCGCCCTTTGTACCCATCGCATTCCCACGATCCCGATGTTCCACCATCTAGAGAACCCCAACGTAGATTCAATAATGCGATGAGGGAAGTTGTTAAGAAAGAAGTTTTAAAACCGATACACGCCGGGATTATTTACCCCGTGCCACACGGTGAGTGGGTCAGCCCTGTCCAAGTTGTGCCTAAAAAGGGAGGCATGATTTGTTGTCCAAAATGAGAACAATGAGTTAATCCCTCAAAGAACCGTCACGGGATGGCGAATGTGCATAGATTATAGAAAGCTTAATAAGGCAACAAGAAAGGATCACTTTCCTTTGCCTTTCATTGATGAGATGCTAGAGCGATTAGCCAACCATTCTTACTTTTGCTTCCTTGATGGATATTCTGGATATCATCAAATCCCTATCCATCGTAATGATCAAAACAAAACGACCTTTACATGCCCTTATGGAACCTTTGCTTACCGTAGGATGTCTTTTGGGTTATGTAATGCACCAGCTTCTTTTCAAAGATGTATGATGTCTATATTTTCGATATGATTGAAAAGATTATGGAAGTTTTTATGGATGACTTTTACGTTTATGGAAAAACTTTTGATGAATGCCTTGAAAACATAGATCGATTTTTGCAAAGGTGTGAGCAAAAACACTTAGTCCTTAATTGGGAAAAGTGTCATTTCATGGTTAGAGAAGGAATAGTGCTAGGACACTTAGTGTCTGAAAGAGGCATCGAGGTAGATAGAGCCAAAATAGAAGTGATTGAGCAACTACCTCCTCCTATCAATGTAAAGGGAATTAGAAGTTTCCTTGGCCATGCTGGTTTTTATCGTAGATTCATAAAAGATTTTTCATTCATTGCTAGACCTCTTACCCGCTTATTAGCTAAGGATGTTCCTTTTGATTTTGATGATGCACGCTTACAATCATTTGAGATCCTTAAGAAAGCTCTTATCTCCGCTCCAATCATTCAACCCCGATTGGACTCTACCTTTGAAATTATGTGCGACGCAAGTGACTACGCCGTAGGAGCGGTGTTAGACGAGACTAAGGATAAGAAGCATTATGCAATAGCCTACGCTAGCAAAACTTTGACAGACCTCGGCTTAATTATGCTACCACCGAAAAAGAGCTTCTAGCTGTTGTCTTTGCTATTGATAAATTTAGATCCTACTTAGTGGGTGCCAAAGTGATTGTTTACACCGATCATGCCGCTTTGAAATATTTGCTCACTAAGAAAGATGCTAAACCCCGTTTGATAAGATGGATTTTGTTACTCCAAGAATTTGACTTAGAAATAAAAGATAAAAAGGGAGTAGAAAACTCGTTGCCGATCACTTGTCTAGAATGCGTTTGAGAAACCACAGAACTACCCATCGACGACGCACTCCGGGATGACATGCTCTACGGAATCACAGATCGACCCATGGTATGCGAGATATTGTTAATTTTATGGTTACGGGTTATGTACCACCGGGAGGCAACAAAAGGAAACTTATCCAGGAGAGTCGTACTCACATATGGGATGAGCCCTACCTCTTCCGAGTGTGCTCGATGGCCTCGCTCGAAGATGTGTGCCAAGCGAAGAAGGAATCAAAATTATTGAAAGATGCCACTCATCACCATATGGGGGCCATTATGGGGTGTTTCGTACACATGCGAAGATTTGGCAATGTGGATTTTTTCGGCCAACAATGTATGAAGACACAAAAGATTTCATTCGGAGATGCGGTCCTTGTCAAAAACATGGCAACATTAATTCAAGAGACGCCATGCCACTTATCAACAATCTTCGATCGAGCTCTTTGACGTACGGGGGAATTGACTTTATGGGACCATTTCCACCGTCGAAGAAATGTGAATACATCCTAGTAGCAGTGGACTACGTATCCAAATGGGTCGAAGCTCTGCCATGTAAAAAGGCAGATAATTTTAGCTCCAAGAAGATGTTCGAAGAAATAATATTCCCAAGATTTAGAGTCCCAAGGATAGTCATAAGTGATGGAGGATCACATTTCATCGACAAGCGTTTCGAGCAATACTTATTGAAGCACGGGGTACGTCATAATGTTGCTACTCCGTATCACCCTCGACAAGTGGCCAAGCGAGACATCAAACAAGCAAATCTCGAATTAGAAGAATGGAGAGAGAAAGCCTATCACAACGCTAAGATATATAAAGAGAGAGTGAAAAGATGGCACGACAAGAGAATCAAGATCAAGGAGTTCACACCCGGAGACAAGGTATTACTTTTTAATTCTAGGGTCAAACTCTTCGGGCAAGGAAAGCTTCGAAGCAAATGGGAAGGACCGTTCGAAGTTGTAAGCTCATCATCGCATGGAGCCGTTACACTTCGCAACAACGAAGGTACGATATTCAAGGTAAATGGTCAACGTCTTAAAATATTTTTAGAGCCCATTGAAGAAATAGGTGAAATAGATGAATTAAACTTCTTTCTCAATTAGGTAGTTGGGCCCGACCTTTTTACTTTTCGTGTTTCGGGGTCCAGGGTATTTTTCCGAATGACAAAAATACGCTAATTAGGTTGCGAAAAACCCTGGCAGGGGAGCCCACCTACCAGAGTCGGCCGCCCCAAAGGGGGAGTAGGCCGACCCTGGGACTCCACCATTCGCCGCCAGCTTTTGCATTCGTGATCCTTCCATACTCCTCTTTCAGGAATTTTTTGCCGATTAGGGTTTTTGAGATCACGTTGACGCGTTATTCCTTCGGAGATTCCCTTTAGATGCCCTTTAGATGCCTCTCCATCCTCCCTATATAAAGAAGCCCAGCCTTAGGCCAACCTCATTCCATCTAAAGCCTCCTCCTCCTAGCATCAAGCTTGCTACGCAGCAATGGTGAAGCCTGAGCCAAACTTAGATAGGAGATTGATCCGCTTCGGGATTGATCTCAACACCATCCCTAAGGAGGAGCCTAAGTCCAAGGCCATTGTTCTTGCTGAGCCAAAACCCCTAGCATCTATCCCTCCAAAACCTCAAGCTTACAGCCATAGCTACTTCGCCCAACCAGTCATCGCTGCACCCAAGCCTTTACTCCTAGATGGACCTCCACCAAAGGGTCCTATTGTGAAGCTCCCAGAAGGCACCAGGATCCTCCCTCCTAAGCACAATGAGATGCTTATGGGAGTGAAGACCAACAAGCAAGGGGAGATCGTCTATGCTAAGTATAGCACTGGAGAGCGCTCGTATTTTGAGGGAGTCCGTGCTCACCCGAGCAAGGTGAAGTTCGTCCCTCCGAAGGAAGCCCCGAAAGCAGCTCTCGCCACCTCAGAAGCTCCAAGGAAGCGTCGCAAGACTGCTGCAGACTTAGAGACAGAGCTAGAGACTCAGCGCGACATTATTGCATCTTTGCAAAACTGCCAATGTGTCCAGAGCAGTAGCATTGTCACTCTCATAGATAGACTTCGTGCGCTAGAGAAGAGGACGGATAAGCTAGAGAAAAAGTTAGACGCTCCGAGAAGCGAGTTGATTAGATGAGATTTATCTTAGCATCGGAAAGGCCTAGTGTGATTTAGACTGCTCGGTTTAAAGTTTTAGTTTGCAAGAGTGCTTAGTTAAAGTTTAGTTCGATTTTAGTTCTTTTCAATACTTGTAATCCAGGCCTTAATGAAGATGAAATAAAGTTTTTAGTTATATTTATTATTGCATATGTGTTGCCTCTTTTGTCTCCACCTTGTTGTGAATGAAGATAATAGGAATCTAGTGTGGGGAGGCAACCGACGACTAAAACTAACGGATATCGCGAACCACTAAAAATATTTGAGAATATACGACGTAAAGATCACGCACGACGAAGCGGACCCCGAGGGGCCACCTGCCAGAGTCGGCCGCCCCATATATAGAGTCGGCCTCCCCTGGGGTGAGCCCATTTGGCTCCAGTTTTCGTCCACGGTCAGGTTTGCTTCCCTACGTTCCAAATTTTATACCGATCACTTTTTTCTGATTTGTTTGGGGAACACTTTGAATTAAATCACCTGCTATATATACTGAGAAGGTAGATTATTTTAATCATGACCCCAAGATAGACTCACACCATGATAATTCCTGGGACTCCCTGTTGCTGTTGGGAACGTTATTTATAGGGACCCCATTTTACTTAGGTTGTTGTGGACAGCGATATAGCATGGACCATGAGAACCTGATGTCTTGATGTCTAGTTGCTTGGAGACTTTCTTTTCGAAAAATCTTAAAATGTTAGCTATACTTCTCCTCTGTGGTAATAAATACCTATAGAGCCTCGTCGACAAAATTCTGAAAGACAAGCACATAAGCTTCTTATTTGTGTTGAGAATAGTCTTGGCGGTATTAGAGTCTTAGAGAAGGGTCTCTTACTCATATGATCAAGTGCACTTACACCCACATATATATCCGCTGCTCCTACACCGGGAGTACGCAAAAACATGCTTTCCGCCATTTATCTATCTCCTACACCGGGAGAGGATACATACACTTCCTAGGATTTTTATATGCTCCAAGGATTGTTATCATCATCCAGTTGTTGAAAGAATATTATTATTGTCATCATCGTCATCATGTTCAAGAAAGTTATTGTGTCCAAGATCGAGACATGGGCTATGCAAAAATAGTTGTTAAAAAAAAAGAAGAGAAAAGAAAATAAAGAAAAAGATAGCCCATGAGCTCCAAAGTATTCTGATCCCAAGAGAAGGAAGTTCAAAGAAGCTCAAAAGAGTTAATCAGAAGAAGATCAATAAATCATTCAAGAGAAGATCAGCAAAGCAATGTTCAAGAGAAGAGTGTGCAAGAGAGGGAAGGAGCATCGTTATCATCAATTTAGCCACCAAATATTCCACACACTTGCACACACTTGATCTAGAGTAAGGTCCCCCTCTCCATGGTTCCCGTTTTTGACTAATCAATATACGCGAGTAAAAATGCTATTCCTTGAAATACCTTAAACTCCACATAAGCCTTAGTAGAATAGGAGGCATACCCTTCACATGCCTCAAGTGAGTTCCATAAATACTACATACATTGAGAGATTTGAGTGCTCTATACTTAATGGTGAGATCCACAAATACCACATATAAAGAGTGATTCGAGTGTGCTACATGATGGAGAAGGGTAAGCTAAGTTTTCTTTACAAAAATGTTATAAAAACTCCGAGTGACAGGATTGATAGAAGAAGGATCTCTACTTCACGCTGTTCCATCTTTCAACTCCCCAAAGTTCAATGGTAGACACTTTGAATCCCCGGTGCGAGGTATGATCGGGGATAATCTAATGTTGATGTCTTGGTTTGAGGCTATGCTTAAAGTAATCCATCCTTTTCCTCGAGACGAGTAAAAGACAAGTGTGGGGGAGTTTGTTGACGGTCGTTAACTCATAAAATCAACCGTCAACTTAGCATGCAAATGGACCTATTCATAAATACTTGATAGATATAGGGTTACCACCGACGTAATTCCATGAGTTTTGGTGAATATCTATTTCGCGGGTGACAGATGAAAACTACCCAAGATGGCCCACATGTCGGGTTTACATAGAGAGAAAGACCGAACGGGTGAAAAAGTATAATCTAGAAGACTCCGAGGAAGGCGACACCTGAAACCGGGCCCACTCCGGCATCGGCCGAGTCGGCCGCCCAAGGGGGGAGTCGGCCGACTCCCACTCCACCAATCAGGTGGAGTCTCGCGGATCCTGCCTCCACCGACTTTGAAGAGCAATAATTATCGTCCATTTAGGTCGGTTTGATCCGAGGGCTGTGGTTAATCCTAGGGGGCTATATAAGCAGAGCCCCTGGCCCCTGGGTGAAACCCTAATTCATTCTCCAGTTCATTCAAGACTTCAAGCCAGAGAGAGAGAGAGTTAGATAGAGAAGGGTCTCTCGAATGGATCTATCTCTATAGGGTATTAGTATCAAGAGAGATTGAGAGAGTATAGAGTGGAGGTAGATTTGGAGGAAGCCCGGCCTATCGGTGTCTCCTCTCCAGTGTACCTGCGGGATCAAGTCTCCTAACCCGAGGCTTGGTTTCAGAATCATTCGGCAATTCAACTTCTAATACTACTAAGTTCATTGTTATTATTGTTCTTTGGTTTACAAGTTTACTTTATTTCGCGCGTTGGGAATAGAGTAATCGTTCTTTAGCATAAGCGTGGTGCTTAGGCTAGGTTCACTTGTAGATGCTCCCTATCCGGTCGGAACCGTGGTAGTAGTGAGGGAAGTGACAATCCCTTTATTACCTTTGTAATCCACTTCCCATTGGTAGGTAAGGTAGGTCCTTTGTGCCCGGTTAAGCATCCTTTGCGGTGTCTTTTCCTCAGGTACCCCCTTAGAACAGTAGTCTCAAAGCTTGCCATAGGTTAGAAGAAGACTGACGAAGGAGTTCTCTCTATATCGCTTAATTCTCACTTGACTAGCAGCCCAGGGGTAGTAGTAAAGATCGGGTTAGTCTATTGCACGTTTTCTCCTAGCGGATAAAAACAAATACGATACTCAGGACTTATCTCCCGGGTGAAGTGCTCACCGATATCCGTGCGCTTGCGGATTATTTCTCTTTGATTCTTTCGTGTGCGTATCTAGTGTCAACACCCACGCGGAAATCAACCTCTCCTTTCTCCACGCTTCTACTTCTTATCATTCCCGCATCGTATTGCAAATATGAGCAACCGATCCGGTATCAAATACCCAAGAATTGATATAAGATTTAGCGAGGAAAATGTCCGTAACATAAACAACAAGCGTATGAGCGGGAGTACCTTTACTACCGCCGTCCTTCTTTAAGGACGGCACGCTTGCGTTTTCTTTTCCGGTGACCTTCCCCACCACAATGAAAACATTTAGCATCGGTTGGTGGTCCGGCTTTGGGGCGGGCGGGGCTGGCTTGGAGATCTCATCTTTAGCCTTGCCCTTTTTCTTCCCCCGCCCCTTCTTTCTCTTAAAGTTAGGCTTGTTCGGGACTGCCAACACTTGGCCACCACCCCGCTTCTTTATGTCGGCCCGCTTTGTTTTCGCATGCCACACAACTCATTCAAGCCCCTCTCCACCCCATGCATATGGTAGTTCGAGATGAAGTTTCCATAGCTGGGCGGCAAAGACGAGAGAATAAAATCAGTAGCCAACTCTTAGCCAATTGGGAAGCCTAGCTTCTCCAACCTCCGAGTGTAACCAACCATCTTGATTACGTGCGGCCCAACAGCTGCACCCTCTGCTAGCTTGGTTTCAGCAAGCGCCATAGAGACATTGAACCTTTCAGTCCTAGCTTGAGTTTGGAACATATCCTCAAGCGCCACAATCATATCGTTCACTGAATGATTGTTGTCGAACTGCATCTGCAGATCGGATTCCATACATGCAAGCATAAGGCTGCTTATCTCAAGATCAGCATCACATGCTTTCTTGTAAGCATTTTTCTCAGCAGCAGATGCATCTACAGCAAGCTCATCTGGTAAGGGGTTGTCTAGATAATCCTCCTTTTTCTCAGCCCTGAGAACAATTCTCAGATTGCGGATCCAATCCGCATAGTTTGTTCCATTCAACTTATCTTTCTCAAGAATTGAACGCAAAGTAAATGGTTGCTTAGAAGATGCCATTTAATCTATAACAAAAGTAATGCAAAATACTAAGACAAAGTATCCATGATAGAGTAAATAATATCAAATATAATCTACTCCCACTAAAATCAATATCCCTCGATTGAAACTTAGTGATTCAAGACCCACAACTAGCAAGTTGACTAGTGAGCTTTAGCATCACCGCTAGAAGACATGATAGATCAGTAAGCAACTCTTTGCTAATCATATCGCATATGACTCTTGTTGTTGGATAGCATCTCTATGCTTGGGTTACCAACTTCTTATGCTCCAAAGTCCCTAACCGTTAGGATGACCTTGTTCAAGCAACCAAACCTTCAAGTAAGTATACGATACGAACTGTCTAGTCAAGGAAAATCGGTGGCACCCTAATTTCATAGACCCACCACCGATTGTACAAGACAGCAACAGTGCAAGGTTTGGGGGAGCATGAACTCACATTACTGAGGGATCGTTCTACTTCACTACCGCACGAATGTAGACAAAAACATTATAGCATGTGAAAGTAGAATATAGTAAGAACGGCATAAACACAGATTTGACTTGGTATAGCCCATTGTTCTTTTCGAGATCTCCATCTCTTCAATCTGTTCATCATGGTGATCTTCATCTCCACGATCCATGTATGCCATCCTTCGGTGACGAATCCGCCATGACTAACTATCACTAACGCCAAAGCTAGTGAATTAAAATTACATAGTCGCGGATAGGACATCACAGATTGGCACGCAGGCCATTACAATAATTTTGACAATATCTCTATGGCTCCAGCCCATATTGTCATCCTCATGACATGCAAGCCATGAATTAATTACATACATGCATCACATACACATAAGGGCTATACCAGTCACGAAATCCTGCAAAACAGAGTTAACCGATTCCGACTACTAAAAGTAAATCGTGAAAAACTCTATCTTACGGACCTCATTTGACAGTTCTAATCTTATCGAATCCGACAAAGTGGATTCGGTTGTTACCATCTTGAAATTCTCTACAAGTTTCGTTTAAAGATCGTCTCCATCCGAGTTACGGTTGAAAAGTTACGGCCGTTTTACGAACAGAACTTTTCTCAGCAACCCGGCGCCCGACGGCCGATCCAATCTGCCGCCGCCGCGCATCACATGCGCTCAGCACTTGACCTAGGGTTCAATTCGATCAATCTGATTGATCTCTAACTCGCCGTGATTGGATTTACATGTATCACTTAACTCGGATGGCGGAATTCCGACCGGTACGAGTAGATCGTTACAAGACCAACGCGGCAAGACCATGAACCAAGATCAGAGACACATCTAAAACCGTGCATATCACATATGCAACATCCAGAACCTATAACGACGCAGTATAGAGCTCCGATACCACTGTAGGGTTATGAGGGTGCTACGCTAGCCGGAAAACAAAACTTTTCTACCTCATATCCCAGGATCTACTGCTAGTTACAGGTTACGGGATTACCACTAGAGGCGCAGATGCAGCGAAAGACGACTCGATGTAGTCGAACGCGTCGTAGCAGTGCCGTGCAGTTGCGTGGTCGTCCAGCAACTCCTCCCATCACTTGCGGTTCGTCCTCGTGCTCCAGATGCAGCACCTCCGAGGTATCACACACGTACGAGGGAGAAGCGATGCGCCTCCGGACTGCTAGGTCCGCGAGGAGCGAAGGCAAGAGTGTGGAGGGCGACGGCGGCTGCCAAAGGCGTGGATTAGGTTTGGCCGCGCCCCTCCCCTCTACTTATATAGGCGTCTCTCATGTGCTCCCGAGTTGGAGGCCCATTAGAAACCCTAAGCCTTGTCTAATTCGGGTCCAACCCGAATTGGGCTTCCAGCCTCTTAAGCGTGCGACCCTATCGGTTCATGCACACATAGACATGGGCCGAATACTCCTATTCGCCCAATAGCTGACAGCGGCCTCTAGCAAGGTGTGACAACTCCTATGTGCACGCAAATGATCATATCAGACGAACCACTACGACCATATACAAGTTATTCCCTTGCCACATGATATTTGTTTCAACTCGTGGGTTAACACTTAACCCAAGCACGACCATGCATTTGTTGATCCAATCACTTGAGTGATCCAGTGATATCACTCTCCTCAGAGAGGGGCAAGTCCTATCTTGATTGTCTATGTCTCACAGCATGGTTCTTGACAAACCCGAAGACATCCTTTATAACTACCCAGTAACGGAGTAGCGTTTGTCAGTCCCTAAGCAAGTCGATACACATCTCGAGCACATACAACAATCTCAGGTCGAAGGACATAACGTATATGATGTGTATGGAGACAATCTCATGTCGGGTCAGTCCAGCCTACATGTCATACATGTGCCCACATTATTAGTTCGACATCTCCATGTCCATGACTTGTGAAACATAGTCATCATCTAATAATGTGCTAGTCTAATATTCATGTGTGTCCTCACATGAACTCCGACCAGGGACAAATATAGAATAACCATACAAGTAAAAGAGTTCCACAAACAATTCACATAATTGCCAATCAATACAAGTTGTCTTTAATGGATATTCAATGGACACATTACATCTCATGGATACAAGCGGAATATCATCATCTCTATGATTACCTCTAGGGCATATTCCCAACACGAAGCATGCAGATATGACAGATCAATTTCAGGCATTTTAGACAGCAATAAACTGATGAAATAACAGATCAGAGCATACGAAACATAACCATCATAGCATATGAAACAACAGGCATGGACTAACAAAACATGCAGAAACTGCATCACGAAAAGCAGAGAGGAGATGAACGGATTATACCCCCCAGAGGATCCCATCCTTGTCCTGTTTCCAGTGACATGTTGAGGAAGAGAATGAAGAACGTAGCGCCTCCGTGAAGAAGACGACAACGGCGCCTCCGAGAAGTAGACGACGACGGTGCACCAGAAGATGATCAGCGGCGGCGACAGCGGCGGCTTGGGCAGTCGCGTAGACGCTCCCCAAAAACCTAATTGCCGATCCCCCGTGCAAGGTCCCAAACGGCAAGAGCTTCGGAGGCACCTGCCCACTCCCTTCTCCGTGCGCGCGGATTGAGGAGATGGAGAAACCTTCATTGCGATTGGATTATGGACTGGTGTGTTTTCTCTTGTTGGAGAGAGGAATCAATCAAAAACCGTGACTGAAATAGTATATGAACTATATATAGGCAAAGGACAAGCCAAAGGCTTAGGAGGCAAGGAGTCTCACGCCTTGCATGCCAAGAACCACTTGGCCTGGAGGCAAAGAGCCTCACGTACAACATCATGGAGGCCTCATGCCATCAATGCTAGTGGAAGAAAGAGAAACTTATTTTGCCAATTAGTAATAATGGAAGAAACTTCCATAATCAAACATATAATTGACAAAATCAAGAGTCTTTTTGTCCGCTTGATTGCTTGCCTGCCATGTGATACCCATGTGTAATATATACCAATATCCTTTTCCTCTCATTGAATTACATACCATAGAGTTTATTGATTTATTGAATATATAAATGGGTCTAACCCATAATAAATCCAACAAATATAAGTATATATGTGATATAAAAAAAACTATATGAACTTGAATTGGATGTTGTACCATGGGGCATATATTTGTTACTAAATTGATTTAAATGTGCTTACATGAAAATTATACATGAAAAGAGTTGCATCAGTAACTAAATAAAAGGCACCACTCTAATCTCCAAACTCATCAAAGAAAACATGGTCACTAACATGTGGAGGAGATTATATATTGAGACTTAATACACAACATAAAAATTTGGATGTGTATCCATGAAAACACCAAATCCATTGCAATTGTAGATTTGGATGTCTATCTATGAAATCCACCGGCTCTGCCATCAAGCATCCTTATCCTCCCAAGCGTACCTTATCCTGGAACAAGGATGCAACAGGAGATGAGCAGGATGCAGGCGAGAAGGGCAGCGACGGCGGCCTGCAGGATCTGCTGGCACGTGAGGCTACACTAACCAGCACTGGCCGCGCCCGTGTGAGGTGCTAGGAGCAGATCCGGAGGATGCCATCACGGGGATGATTGTGGATGCGGGATGCCACATATGAGAGAACTAACTGAAGCTGTCAAAATCTGAAGTGCACTAGGAAGAAGAGTGGTCAGTTTGGAGAAGACTCGTCCTTGCCAAGGTTATGAAGTAGTAGTATACACGGTGAGTTGAGTGTAACAAAACTACAGGATCACAGATAGGATACTACTATGGATCTCATTTAGAATGCTAGCCAACTCGAGCCGTAGCTTGTCGCCTATTTCTCCGGCAACAACCAAGTCAATTTCCCACTCGTTCTCTTCCCTCCCAGATATACTTACAGCCGTAGGCGTACAGCACACACCAGTTAGGTTTGGGGTACTTTCGTCGTTCTGGACCGGCTAACTTATGATTGGGCTCCTTTAGTCTTTATGTTTTCTCTTGTCTCTGTCTCTATCATGACATTCCCCCTCCTAAAAACACGGCTTGTCCCCAAGCTGTTGTAGAAACATCCTCAATTAGATCTGAAGCACCAGGATCCCATGGAGTTTCCACTGTTGGGTGGAAAGAGATAGTGTTTGGTATGCAATACTATCAGTTCTTATTACTCCTTCAACCATGGAATTCTAAGGCACCTGAAATTGATCATCTCTGTATACTTGAAACACTTGAAGATTACCATGTACTCCCTTCATTGATAGTGGTTGCAACAGTAGCCAAAATTTATGCATAAATATAGAGCTCTATTGTTTGACACCGTAAGGAAGAGCCAAACCTGATGCAAAGTAGTTCCAAGTAGGCCCAGTGGAGTAATTACACTATGTGGGCTCGTGGCCGAGCGGCATGAGTGTAACAGAACCCACCAACTAATTTAATTACGAAGCACTAATCAAGCTGACGTGGCAACTTAATTAGAACTTAGTAACCAAACCAGCCCGGTAGTCCAGAAAATCACGAAGGATTTTCGCACAAACATCAAGTAACATCCCAGAACGGTAAAGGCCCAACGAACGACCATCCATAATTATTACATAAAAGTTCTCAAATAGATAGTACATAACATACTTCAGTTATTACAAACCAAGTTCTCAACATAGTGCGGAAGCAAATAGGTTAACATGTTCTCAAACACACCCCAAATGTTTTTAGAAACATAGTGCCATGTCCTTCATCATACTCCACAAAAGAAAGGGATGCGACAACTGGAATGATCGCGCCCACGATCTACTCTTCTCCGACGGCAGGATGGAGACAAGTTGGGCAATAGCCGTAAAACATCTCCCCATCTGCAACAACAATTGGGAATTGCACCCTGAGTACATTGTACTCAGCAAGACTTAACCATCTAAAAGAAAATAAAAACACTTTGGTGGATGCAGCCGTATGTGGGTTAGCTGACTCCTTTCTTTGCCAAAAGATGAGCTTTTAAATCTTCACTTAGTGATAAAGGACTCTCTAGCTTATCCCATTAGGTAATTACCTAGCCATGCTAAGTTAGCATCCTGCACTAGTCATCATTTTAGTAGAAGCAATCAATCTATTAATCAACACCGCATTGATTGAATATTCATTAAACCATCATGTGGAGAACATAACCAACTCGCATTTCAAATCTTATTTGCGGCACCGTAACTGCTCGGTCAAGTTATTCACTATCCAGGAACGATGGCGATTATAATCGATTGCAAACCAGCTGGCGGGTATTCCATCACACAAACCACACTCACTGGCCAGAGTGAGTGACGGTCACCATTGATCTACTCGGGAAACGCGTGATCAACAACTCACCACCACGACCAAGGAAACTCCCGGCTGCCAACAGGTAAGCGTGCCCATCAAAAGACACCGCCCCATCTTAAGGACTCACGAACCGGGCCCTTGTTTACTCACCACCCATCGCCAGCGTGGATACCTGGAAGTTGAAACCCGGCCCAAGTAGATGCAAGGCTTCGCGGTTGGGCACTCCGGCCCTTCCTGCTATATGTGAGGCACTGTTCAAAATGATCCAAGGACGCTCGTGTGCCATGATATATTAGAGGTGATTTCATCATGGCCACATGGTTATGTTCTACAACCTACCAACATCATCATCAATCCAGGGGTAGTAACACCTACCATGATAGTCGATCACTCGGCTTCTACCGACTAGTTAGCAAGCTAAGCAATATCGAAACCTCAACCTAGTAATAGGTTATTTATGGTAGCACGGTAGTCCTAGTGCATTTCTATGGTTCCATATCAACGCCTATAACGTAATGCAGCATAATAAATAAAGGACTCAAATTTAAAACTTTGCGAAAACATAGGAGAATGCACCGGGGCTTGCCTTTGACAAACGAGCTGGGCACGTGGTTAGGACAGTCAGGTAGTTCAGCTTCTGGAAGCTCCTCCTCGGCTACCTCCTGCAGCTCGGGCTCCTGAGGATCCTCCACGTCCTGCTCCTCGTGCACGGCTTGCGGGTTGTTGCCTAGCGATCCTGTATGGTGCAAATGCCGAAAGTAAATACAAGTGTTGCTGTAGGAATGATGTAATGATGTTATGATCAAGTATACAACAGCAATATATCAATCCTCAAGCTAGACCTACAATCCCTCATGCAAAACAAGCACGGTATCCCGCTAAAAGAGCCTAAGCTATAACAACAAGTCCTTTTTGGACAGCACAGAAAATTCTATAAAAATTACAGTAGCTAAAACATGTCCAAAGTAGCCTACCACAAAAATTTCACCTTAAAACAGTAAGTACTTTATCCTACACAAAACTCACAAGTCAGCACTAAACAGGGCACCTGAAAATACTTTGTACTACCAAAGTACTCCAAATGCAAAACCAGTGACATGTAGGCCTAAAGCATGAACTAAAAACAGGGCATGTCAAGTTTCATAAGCATTGGATAAACTATGAATTAATTATGAATTTCCTAAGCATGGTGCCAAGAAGGGCACTTGAACTGCAACTCTTAAAATTACTACAGAACAGGGCCAGGTAATAGCTCATATAGACTAAGCATGTCAAAACTAGACTAACAAAGCAATCCTCATATTTTTCTGAGCAACAGATGATTTACTATGCATTTCTAAAGATAAAAGCCTTTTCAAGAAATTAAATAAAGCTCAACAGTAATGTAAGCCAAAAGCCCCAACTCATAATTTCTACAGATTCTACTACTCATAAGAAAAATAACCCAATTTGAATCACCCCAATTGGACTAAAAATGACTGAGATATGAATTTTGGAAGGTTAAAACTAAAATTGGAAAACCTATTTCTTTTTCAGAAATTCAAACCTAAAATGCTAGGTACACCCCGAGTGTACCCAGGCTCAGGATAAAACGCTACGCGTACCCGACCACATGCACCCGACGCTGGCCTGGCAGGTGGGTCCCGGGGTCCCACTGGCCCCACCTGTCGGCCTCACCCACGGCCAGAACACGGTGGCCGGCAGCGGAACCTCGCCGGCGGTGGCGTTCGGGCGCGGCCGAGGGCAGCAAACGCCTCAGCGCGTCGTTGCGCACCTATTGGGCCAAGAAACGCGGCCTTCCGCGGCCGGGAACTATGGCGATGACGGTCACCGGCGGGCGGTGGCGGCGCTCGACGGCGAGTGGCGCACCGGGACCACGCCGGGCTCCATCTCCAAGCCTACGCGCTCCGCCTTGGCTTGCTAACCGAGCTACGACCAAGAACTAAGGGAAATGGCGGCCCGTGCCACGGCTTGCCTTCGCCGGAGCGGCCATGGCGAGCTCGCCGGCGCTGCGCGCACGCGGCGCTAGGCGGCTCGGAGCTCGACTTGGCCCAAACTTCGAGCTACACCGTATGCATGCGGACCTTAAGCACCTAGGAGGACTCGACACGGCGTGGAAAAGCAGCGGCAATGGCTCGCCGGAGCCCTATGGCGGCGGCGGCCATGCCCGCGAGGAAGAAGGCCAATGCGGCCCCGTACCTCGGTCGAATCGAGCGGCGCGAGGGTGGAAGGTGGCGAAGCGGAGGATGGCGCACTCGATGCTGCCCTCAGTTTCGCTTTTCACCGGAGGAAACGAGCTCTAGGCGGCGGCGAGGTGAGCGGCGGCCATGGCGGTTTCGGGGGAGGACGAAAGAGAGAGGAAGGAGAAGGGAGCAGGCGAAGTGAATGCGGACGGGACGGGGCTCTGCCCTTTCCCGTTTTGGGCAGAGGGAGGACGTGCGCGTGGGGGCAGCAGGCGGCGCTCGCCGCGTGGCGTCGGTCGACGCCGTCGTACGGACGCTGGCGCGTGGGCCCGAGGGAGCTGAGGTGGCGCGGGAGAGCGGCTCAGCGCGCTGTGGCCGGCGGTGTGGCGCGGCGCACCGGATCCTGGCGGCCACACAGTGGGCAGCCTCGCCCTCCGGCGTACGGACGCCGCGTGTCGGCCACCGGGCCGGACACCGTCGTCGCGAGGTAGGAGATGAGGGGAGGGAGACGCTGACAGGTGGGTCCCACCCCCTCTCTACTTCAAACTAAAAATTCAAACCCCCATAACTCCTAAAATATTCCGAATTAGGAAAAACTTTCAACATGAAAGTTTCTCAAAATTTCGAGATGAAAAACTTTCCCAACTATGACTTTTGCTAATTCGGCTTGGTTTGGGAGATTCAAAAATCAGTTTTAAATAGACTTTTAAAACTAATATTTTAAAACCCCTTTTGCACTGTTTTGCTCAAAATGAAGCCCTAAAACACATTTTCATAAATTGGTCCCAAAAGGAAAGTTTCTTGAAATATTTTCTGCATAAATCATCTCAAAGCACCAAATTCAAATAAGCAACCTATCTAGTACTTTAGAATCAATTTGCTTGCACACCTTAAGCCAATAATCCTCCTAAGCATATATATTTAATTGCAACTAATCAAACAAAGCATTCCCTAGGCTAACAATCACATGATGATGTGCTTATGCAAATGATGACATGATTAGAGTAGTTTAATTAGTGCTTAACACTGGAGGTGTTACAATGAGCGCGGCGGGTGATAGGCGATAGGCGATTCCGACGACTTCGCCGGCTCTCCGCCCGCAAGGGGTGCGATCCGGTGGCCGGAAAACTAGGAGAACACCTGGTACGCGCGACGCTGATCATTTTGAGCGGTGAGTTTCCTCGTTGCTCAGTGGCTTCGGTGGGGAAGGAGGTGCTCTGCGCGAGGGCGACGGGGAGCGATCGCCGGCGACTTCACTGACCCTTCACCGCCAGTGAGTTCTCGATCGACCTGCTTAGTTTAGGGGATCTGCTTCGAGTCTTGTTGCTGGTTCATTGTCTCGAGCAGTTGCTCTGCGCAGAAAAGCTTGCTAGGGTTCCATGGCGGGGGGATATGGAGTGTGCCCTATTTACAGTGCGCAGTTTCGATTCTGCAGGGAGATTGATGCGTTCATGTGTGACTGTGACTATGATCAACAGGAGTCGTTGAATTTGTTCGGAGCTGAGACACATCGAGGGGTGGATGTGGGATCACAGGGTCAGAATTCAGGATTTGAGAAAGGGGAATCCTCGTCTGCTGGTGAATTTGGCCGGGAGAGAGTTGCTTCATTGGTAACTGATGAGAGGACTTGGCCTACCATCCAGCAAGCACGTCGCCATGGGGCTGGTGGGCGAAGATTGACGATGGCACCAATTCAATCCAATTGGTTAGTGGACTCCATAGGTTATCGGCCAATGACCCAAGGGGGAATTAAGTTTCGAAACGGAACATTGCGCGGAGATCAAGGAGCATTTGTTTTGCAGTCGGGGGGGAGGACGAGGATTTTGTGAAATTAGCTGAATCATCATCAAACTTGGAGGAATCACTGAAGAAGATGAGTGAGCTGAAGACAACTCCAGGATTTGGGGGAGAAAAGGAGCCGGAAGAACAGAGGAAGCAGAGTGAGATTGGTCCGACTCTGAACCGGGCTCCGATGGCGGGAACTGATCCTAGATTTGGACATTCCTGGATCCCGAGTACTCAAGGGCCGCAAAAAGGGGCGGGGCCAGGGCCGGGTCCGGGGTGGTACTGGATACCCAAAGGGGCTATTAACTTGGACACATACTATCCAGTGAGGATGGAGGATATTTGGCATTTTGGGCATTTGGCAAAGAAAGTTAGGGTTCTACCACCGCCGCCGCCGCTCAGCAGCTCCTTCGCTCAAGCGGTCAAGGGAGGAATGGCTGGGAGAGGGAAGAGGAGGCTGGAGCAAGAAGATTGGAGGTATGAGGGATGGATGGAGGATGATGACCTTCTGGTGGAAGACCTTCGAGAGCAAGATCTGCGGCGACAGTTACAAAGGGGAAACAGATTTCAGAGAGAAGGAGATAGAGTGTTCAGGGGTGGAAATTTTGATCAAGGTCAAGGGGGGAGAGGCCAGGGAAGATCCGTGCAACCAAGAGTGGGTGGGGGAGACCGTCAGGAAAGCAGTCGAGTTCAGTATCAGCAAAGCAATCACCAAAATCAACAGAAGCCGCAGCAGTCGGGGTATGGCCAGGGGGGATATCGACAGGAGAGGCGTCTCGTGCCTCAAGAAGGAGGGAGGGAACAGAACCCTCGTCCACCTGGAGGTAACCGGCCTACTCCCCAAGCTGAGATGAAATGCTTTCGTTGTCTGCAACTGGGCCATTTGCAGCTGGAATGTCAGAATGAGCCAGTTTGCTTTAAGTGTAGAGAAACAAGGCATTTGGCTGTTGATTGCAAGAACAATGAATGCAGGAAGTTGAAAATGTTTGGATTTGGAGTTCCTGAACAGGGTTATGCTATGGATTTTCCAGAAGCTGAAATCAAAGTAGTTTAGACTACTGGAGTGATAACTGTGTTGGAAGGGGTGGCCAATATAGGTAAGATTGATGCTGAGCTGAAGAACCCAATAAGGACCAAGTGGGACTTTCAGGTGAAGGACATAGGGCACAACCAGTATTGGGTCATCTTTCCAGATAAGGACTCACTTGAATCCTTTTCCAGGTTAGAGGACTTCAAACTGACTTTGTATGGGCTGAAAGTCAGATTGACTAAAAGAAATAGAGATCCAGAAACATCTTCAGTTCTGCAGACGGTTTGGGTCAGAATTTTTAAGATTCCTGATATTGCCATGCAAGTTGAGTCTATCAAGGATATAGCTGCTCTTGTGATCCAACCTATAGTTGTGGATGAACTTAGCATGATAAAAGAAGAATTTGTGAGAGTGCAAGGGAAATGCAGGGATCCTAGTAAGGTGAACTGCTCAATTGAGATCTTCTTCAATGGCAAAGGCAATTTCATCAGATATGAATTGGAGGGGAGGATTGATGGTGCTAGCAAAGGAGAGGGGGGGCCTCCTTCAGGACCTAGCAGGAACAATGATAAGAAAGATGGGAATAATGATAGAAACAATCATCATCCAAGGGGTCAAGGGAAAAAGGGCCTGGGAAATTTGACAGATTTCAGGATTTGGAGAAAGATATGGAGGGTTATCAGGAGGATGAGATGGAAGAAGAGATTGAGAGAGATAATCAAGATAGGGAGTCATAGGTCACACAAGGTGTGCCAATTGCTGCATTCATACCTGAGGTTGGTTTGGTTAATCTTGAGGACCTGGACAGTGGTGAACCTGTGGCAGAAAAAGAGGGGGAGGATGAGCTAGTTCCTGATAGTAAGCATTATGTGGTGTATGATAGAGAAGGTCCTTATCTGCTGGAAAAACCTAAGTGGCCCAATATGTTCAAAGATGATGGAGGGGAGAATCTAGAGAGTTTGACTCAGGAAAATTCTCTAGTCAACTATACAGGGGGAGACAAGATAATGCCTGCAGATGAAGAACTGATGGATAGGATGTCTAACAGGAGCTGTGGATCTGAAAGTGATGACAGCCAGGGTTGGCAGACATCAACTGGGAAGAGAGCTAAGAAGAGGAAAGTCAAGGCAGTTGTGGTGGCTTCCAGAACAAGTAGCAGGATTGCTAGAGATGGGGTGTCAATAGCAGACAAGGCTACTGCTCGAGTTGCAATTAGAAACAGCCTGGGCAAATCTTCACACAAGGCTAAGGAGTCAGGTAACAAAACTTCAAATCCTTTTACTGTTCTTAATAATACCTGTGATGAGGTGTTGCATTCTGTTATTAGGGACCTTAATATTGATATTGAAAATGTTAAGACTCAACTAGATGTTTTTAGGGCGTGAACCCGGCTAGAGCTGCCTTAGCGAAGCCAATTATAAATTGTATCTAGAAAAGCGAGAATGAGAAAGAAATTACCGACAATGAAGCTTTGATTGAGGAGTTAGCAATGAATGTTATCACTAATACTCAGAGAGAGGGATACTCTGAGGTGGATGGTAATGGGGTGATTACCACGAGAAGAGAATGAGAGTGAGAGGTGCACCCTATCCCCGAGACAAAACTTAATGAGGAATATTTTTTGAACATTAGGGGGTTGGGGAAAAGCGAGAAAAGAGAGAGTTAGTTAGGGGTCATATTTTGCAGGAGTCTGTGGATATGGTGGCAATTCAAGAAACCACTAAACAGGACTTTGTGGATAAAGAGTTGCGAAATGGCAGGAAACTATAATTTCAAGTGGTTTTGGTCTTTGCTAAAGGGCATTCGGGGGCTCATTTCGGGGTTAATTTGGACAACTTAGAAGTAGAAGATGTTTGTGTTAATGATTTCTTTTTGGGGCTGTTGATTAGGAACAAAATTTCCAACTTTAGATTTTGGCTTGTGAATGTGTATGGACTGCTAACCATGTGTGGTCTGATGATTTTATCAGCAACTTAAGGGCCTTTTGCCGAATCTGCACTTGCCAATGGTCATAGGGGGTGATTTTAATTTGATCGGAGAGAATAAAGATAGAAACAAGGGTCGGGGGGGATCCTAGATTGATGGCTTTATTCAATGACTTTATAGGGGATTTTCATATGAGAGATATGCATGTGAAAGGTAATCGGTTTTCTTGGTCAAACAAACAGAGAGATCCTATACTTGGTAAGATTGGACGGGGTTTTGGTTTCCGCCAATTGGGAGATGCAGTATCAGAACAGCTTTGCTTGGTTTAAACCTAGAGTGGGATTTGATCATAACCCTCTTCTCTTGGATACTGGAGAGGACAGAGAATCAAGATCAAAATATTTTTACTTTCAAGAGAAATGGTTACTGATAGAGAGATTTGATGGCCTTGTCAAAGATAAGTGGGTGGATATCAAACACAAACACCAGGGGGGTGTGTATGCTATTGATGACTGGCACAATTATCTGCAGGGGCTGAGACAATTTTTAAGGGGGTGGAACCTGAGGTTGAATTGTGAACAAAATAAGATGAAAATTAATCGACTAAGAGAATTGAGGAGATCGATCTAATAGCTGAGAAAAGGCTTCTCACTATGGAAGAATGGGAGGAAAGGATAATTTGTGAGGATAACCTGGAAGGAATGATGCAGATGGGGCTTGCTCAATGGAAGCAAAAGCTGGCAAAATTGGGTATTGCAAGGGGATGCTAACACTCACTTTATTCATCAATACATGAATGGTAGAAATAGAAAAAACTCTATTATCTTTCTGGAATCAGAAGCAGGGGAGATTAGAGGTCAGCAGGATATTACCAAGCATGTGGTTGACTATTATAAACAACTGTTTGGCAGTAATGAGTCTTGTGCTATTAAGCTAGGGGAGGATTTCTGGCCTGAGAGAATGTGCCTGTCTGAGGAAGAGAAGAATGGACTTATTAGACCTTTTAACATGGAAGAAATCAAGTCCAATATTTGGGAAATGAAGGAATGTTCAGCTCCTGGACCTAATGATTTTAGTGTGTCATTTTTTAAAAAGTGTTGGGACACAATTAAAGAGGACATTTGGGGGATGTTTCAAGATCTTAGCAGGGATAAATTGGATATCAAGAGACTGAATTTTGGGGTGATTACATTGATCCCAAAGATAAAAGAGGCCACCACAGTTAAACAATTTCGGCCGATTTGTCTGCTCAATGTAGATTACAAATGCATAACCAAGGTCTTGAATACCAGATTAGTTCCTATGGCTAAGGGAATCATTGGGGAGAATCAGATAGGATTTGTCAAAGAGAGAATTATTCTTGAGGGGGTAGTAGTCCTTCATGAGGTGATGCATGAGTTGCATAGGACTAAAAAGAAAGGGTTGATTCTGAAGATTGATTTTGAGAAAGCTTATGACAGGGTAAGATGGGACTTTCTAGAGGATGTGATGAGGAAGAGGGGCTTCCCAGGTTTGTGGGTGTCTTGGATCATGAAGACTGTTAAGGGGGGAAAAGTGTGTATCAATGTTAATGGAGAGAGAAGCAGTTTCTTCAACACTTATAGAGGACTCAGACAGGGGGATCCATTATCTCCATTACTGTTTAATCTTGTGGCAGATGCCCTAGGGGTGTTAATACAGAGAGGTATATACAAGGGGCATCTAAAAGGGGTGCTTAGTGATTTGATCTCTGGTGGAGTGTGACACATTCAGTGTGCTGATGACACTGTGATAATGATTGAACCTAGAGAGGACTATGTCGAAATTTGAAGTTAATTTTATACCGCTTTGAGTGGCAGACAGGGTTAAAGATCAACTATCATAAGAGTGAAGTCTTTGTGTTTGGGGTGTCACAAGAGGAGAAATAAAATCTGGCCAACATGTTAAATTGTGTATTGGGGACACTGCCAATGAAATACCTAGGTATCCCAGTAAGCTTCAAGCATCTGAACATGGAGATATTCAGACCAATTGCACAAAAAATGACAAAGAGATTAGATCCTTGGAAAGGCAAATTTGTTACTTTTGGGGGGAAACAGATCCTGACTAATTCTTGTCTCAGTAGCTTTCCTATGTATTGTATGGGCTTCTACTTACTTAAAGATGGGATCCATAAGGAATTTGACAGCATCAGAGCTAAATTTTTATGGCAGGGTGCAGAGGAGAAGTTTAAGTACCATATGGCAAGATGGGAAACTGTTAGTAGACCCAAAGACCAAGGGGCTTAGGTATTATTAATACCAAGACAATGAATGAATGCTTGATTGTTAAATGGATCTGGAAAATCTTTCAAGAGCCAGATGAATTATGGTTCAGGATTATAAAAGCCAAGTGCTTAGATGATAATGGTTTCTTCAACTCCAGTGGAGCAGGGGGCTCACAATTCTGGAAAGGAATTCATTCAGTGAAAAAGTTGTTTGATAAGGGGGCTGTATTCCATGTGGGTGATGGATATCATTGCAGATTTTGGGATGACTGCTGGGCCACAAGTGCTCCATTAAAAATCTGCTATGAGGATCTATACAAATATGCTAGAGACCCTAAATGCTTTCTATAGGATTGTTGGGTGGATGGTGCTTGGTATGTAGATTTCAAAAGATCTCTAAATGTACAGGAGCATGAAAGGTGGCTTGGTTTGCTGAATGAGATAGGGGATGTGCAACTTACAGACACTACTAATTTCTGACCCTTATGCCACGCTTTTTTGTCGCAATGGCAAGATTTGGTTGCAATAAGTGGTGTTATCGCAACCATTTATACTTTCGGTTGCGATAGGTGGAATTTTTTCCATGCAAATTATATCGTGGCCCTAAGTGCAAAGTTCGTTGCAAAAAGTAAGTGCTATCGCAACCTTTGTGAACTGGTTGCAATAAGTCCTCGCTATTGCCACAATTTTATTTACGTTGTTGGCATTTTTATTGGCGTTGCAATACTGAGATGATATTGCAACTCTTTAGCTCATGGTTGCAAAAGCACATCTATATTGCAACGAAAATGATTCGTTGTACGTAATAGTGGTGTGCGTTGCAAAAGAGTTGTACATATAGCAACGAACAAAATAAGTCATTGCAATAAGTATGGTTCAAGAGCATGACGCCTTTAGAAAAAAATAAAAAAAGTGTGTAACTAGGTTTCGAATATAAGACCTTTAAGTCCAAAGAAAAGCTATATTAACCACTACACCATATTTGTTTTTGTTGTCATTAGCCATGCGTTGCAAAAGGATTGTACATATAGGCACAATGGTTATATAATAAGTAAAAGAAAAATAATAAACAAATAATTCACCGCCAAGTTTCGAGCGTGAGACCTCCTACATCAGGTTAATATAGGTGTTTACCACTACGTTCTTTTATATGTTGGTTCTAATAGTACTGACAGAAACTTTTATAAAATAAAATATGTAGAACACATTTAGATACTGAAACAGGATCCGATATGGTATATTTACGTACACTAGGTGAGTGTCCATGCGTTGCAACGGGAGAACATTCTAATCGTATTCCTAACTATGTATGAGTAATATGTTCAAGTGATGTTATAAAAAATCAAAATCAACCACAGGTATACTCCTGTGAGACCTGAGACTCCAATTGGCAAAATAGCAACCACATGACTGAGATCATTTTTTGATTTGTCTTCTCTTCCACAAGACAAAAATACATCACTGAAAGTATGTTCCTACTCAAAATGGTCTTGCGGTTCAAGCATAAAAGGAAAAATGGCACATTCCGATCACTCATTATCTATGCCTGCATACCGAGAACACCATTCAGGATTCAGCAACGTGACGTGGGAAAGTCATCCTGAAAAAAAAAATGAAAAGTGGACAAGGAAGGCATCCTTGACGGTGCTGGTTGCAGGAAGGACTCAGATAGACTTGGCATGTCAACCGACCCGTACATAGGTCGCCCGCGCAGCAAAGCATGATGTTGTGGCCGCGCTGCTACCGGCCACTATTATCTGTTGTTGCATGATGACATTGCACCCGAGCTTCTAGAGCTTGAGGAAGTATTTATGGGCAGTGCTCCTTATCTGCAACACACATTGTGTTCAAAGTTTTAGTTCTTGGTTGAGATACTGAATCCCTAAACACAAGTAACAAGAAATCAAATTAGTTTTCTTGGTGTCGACATGCTCCTCGACATTATTCCAGTCATCGCGTCCAAACCTGGGAAAACAAATTCATGACCATCAAGTCCATTTCTTCCTGAAAAGTGGCAGGAAAACATGATTCAGACATATTTAGCAGAACACTCCTAGTTGTCCGTCTCACATGAGCAGAGCATCGACGAAGCAGCCATGCTCCTCGGTGCTCCACCACTCCTGGTGCTTGGTGATGGCGACATTTGCACTTTATGAAGACATGGAAGATTTAACCATTTAATAATTTCAGTCGTTATTCCTTGTTTAATCTAGTTCATGGTATTCAAACTTCAAAAGTATACCATTGCACAACTCTTGGACAGCAGCTCCTTTCAGTTTGGCAGGAAACAGATTCTATCTCCTATTTATCTCTGACCCTACCAACAACCTAAGTGAACTAATAGCAAAATGTCTGCAACAAACAACAACAACATAGCCTTTTGTCCCAAGCAAGTTAGGTAGGCTATTGAAAGTAGCATGATATATAAAGCAGGCCATTTCCAAATGAAAAGCCTCTTGACTACATGGTTGGCTAAAACATGTTTAAATCTGTTAAATTCAGATGACAGAGCATTATGTCAATGTACCTGTACTTTAGATCAAATTTGCTTTCAATGGCCTGATCATAGTTTGTACTGATGACAGAGTAACACTCTAGTATACACCAAAACTAAGTATGGACGAATTCCTTAGGGTGCTCCTGCAATACAGGCGGGAAAATCTCAGTTCAGTGCAATATTGCAGAGTATGGTTCTGTGATTAATCGGTTGCTATGTCAGTGTATATATATAGAGACAGAGAACCCATAAAGCTGTTCTTTCAATAAGTTGGAGGGAAAGAAAGCATAAGTAGAAAATTGGAAGCCAGCAGAAAGCAAAAAAAAAAAATGGATCCCTGTCAATGTAGAAAACATCTTCAAATAAAGAAACATGAAAGCATAAGTTGAAATGATCTACAAGTAAAAGACAATTCCTTCTTAGTAGATTAGTATGGCTTGTACTTCTCCAAATATGCCATCTTAAATAAAAAAACAAAGGGATGGGGAGTACTTGGTTAAGGCTCCATAAAATGATACACATCCAGAAACTTAATTTAAATATACAGGAGTAAAGTCACATAGCCACACCATTTAAAATTATTTTCAGGAAAACTTTGTTGTTAAAAGGCAGCCAATGCTCTAGACATTATGAGGCTGAGTTTTTTTTCCTGAAGGCAATAAATGAACAGTTTCATAGATGTGAAAGAAAATCAAAGGGTCTGTAACTGAACATGGTCAAGTTCTTCTATACTATGTATATAACTACAAAATTACAGTAACTTGTAGGTAAGACTGGCTCAAAATTACCTTGACTATGAGCATTTCGACAGTGCATACACACTTGAACGAACCAAGAAAGAATAAGAACTATGCTTACTTGTGAAAAAAGCTTGCATCTACATGTTTCTCCAGAATATAAACAACAGCATCTTCCATCAATGGTGCCACAATATGCAATCTTATTGACATAGTTACTTTATCAGAGTTCTTAATAGACATGTAATGCTAGCCAAGAGTGCTACTTCTACCTTTGAGGCCGTCATGCTTGCTTTTGTTGTGCATGAGCAATGATTATAGGACTGATACATTGTTTGATTACTAGAATGTGGAAGGCCTCCAGTAAATTGGTTTCCTAAAACCGCAGACTGCTGGAAGTTGAGCCTCAGGTAAACATCGCTCTGACCGGGTAGTAATCTACTAACCTGCCTCGCTCCAATTCTTTGATAGCGAAACCTGAAAAAATTTCCAAAGCCATTTGACAAGGGTACTTGGAACTATAGGGAGTGAAGTAATATTTTGAAGGTTACTTTATTGATAGTTTGTGTTAAGTTGCTACAATTTAAGCCTTGAAGTTCACTGAGGCAAGAAAAAATCATTGAAGGAGTGTAGCTATTTCTTAATATTCTCTTTATTTGTAGAAGACTAATGATTTGTTCATCTAGAGTATGATAAATGATTAATTTTAGCAAATCATGTCACAAGGTTGTTAATGATACTTTGGTTTACCTCTAATAGATGGAATGTAGTCTGAAACCAAATACAGGTTGTTGTCTCCATGGAGATGGATTCTGTTAAATAATAAATGCATAATCGATATGTTTATGTGAACATTGCTGACTACCTGCAGCCTAGATTAGTGTATACGTACAGAGCACGAGTATCAACCTAGTAATCATTAAAGATGGAAAATTTTTAGTGTTACAATATGCAAAGCAACACATAATGTGGCCTATTATTAGATAATGAATAGTTGAACCCACTATTATTAGTTAATGAATAGTTTAACCCACAATAATAAGCTCTCCCTGCAGTTACCAGAAGCAAGCAAACAGCAGCTTGAAGGAATATTCAACTATATCTCATCTGATCTTACCAAATCCAATGCAATTATTTCAGTAATAAAAAGCATCGTTGAACATTTAAAAAGGGATCTGAATCAACAGAAGCATGCATCTACCTTTTCGTCAAAGCTAACTTATCAGAAACATATCTACTGACTAAGCTTTTGGGATGCTAAAATTGGACCAAAAAGTTACACTATTATGAGTTCCCTGGACCAAAAATCACATACTCTTGAAGAGGTACTTGCAGGTACATGCAGATCTCATTGCGGTTCTTCTTGGGCATGATCTGCGGGATATGAAAACAGACACGAGATTAACACTGCCGAGGACGGATCGACGAACTCCTTATGGCCGAGGGGCGTCTCGGAGTCGCCGCAGCAGGGGGCGTGACCGCGTGGGGGAGGGGAACCGTAGAGGCGATGGCTGAGTGTGGACGAGCGAGGAGGCGGATGCGGGAGTGGTGGAAGACCGGCAGGGCGTCACGGCCCCTGGCCGCCGGCGATAGCCGCCGTCAACGTGAGGAGATCGGGGTGATACGTAAAGATGGGGAACGGCAGAGGAACCTGTCCTCGAGACCGAGATCTATTTTCAGGATTAGGAATAGTTCTTAATAAAAGCATTGGCCTCTGGCCCACACGTCATACTCACAAGCATACATATCAATGGTTCCAACTCTTTTAAATTGAACATTCCAACTTTTTTGTTTAAATTTTAAATTGAAGATTCCTACATTTTACTAGGATATCCAACTACTACAACTACTACCTTTTATTTTGAAAAGAACAGCAGGGGAGGCCACTACTTGTATTTTTTCATTATATAATTGGAAAAGAAAGACAAAACAGAGGTAAAGCTACTAACAACAGCTGAGAAAGCAGGGGTAGAGGGGCACCTAGAGCTAAATAAACTACTGCGCCTTCATCTACAGCCACACACCTAGCTCCACTGGTGAGAATCCAGGATCAGATTAGTATCCAACCTTTATACACAGCCGCAAACCTATTCCCTAGTCCACCTTCATCTACGGCGCCTAACTGGCCACTGGACTCGGTGGAATCGGCATCGGGCACCCAGTAGCTTGCCTTCTTTCCACCCTCGAGAAGTGTAGCAAGGGGAAAGGAAGGGAAGTCCCCCTCGGGGTGGTGAAGGCTTGTCTTCGCCCGTTCAAATCATCATCCGAGTCTACATGTCCGCCTTCGTCCTAGCGGCCTACGTCGCCTCCTCACCCAAACCACCCTGATACTGGTCATGAGCCTTTATCGTTCATGGCAGGACTCGTCGTCATCAAGCCTCCACATGCTATGAGAGTGTTATGAGAGTTAGTGTGAAGGTCCCTACACACTCATAGTGGTACATGTATCAAAGCAAGTGTTAGTTCCTCTTTTGACCAGAAGATATTGTTTGGTCTTGGCAACCCATATATTTGTGTCTCAACACACACGGCCATTGATATGAGTGAAGGATTACTTGATTTATTTCCTCCTTATGATGACACTATTCATCTTCCTCCTCGCCCCGTATAGCTGCCCACTACTACTAGTTTCATTTACTTCTGCATTATTACAGAAGGAACAAGATAGATGGTAAGTAACTACAAGTTCATAAGTTTGTTTAATAACCTTATTGTGCTTTGTAAATAATTGTGACATGAATTCGATCGTGTTTTGGGTCTTCTCGAAGCATTAGCAACGGCATACTATTACTATTTTAAGTTGTAGAGACAAACCCTCTCTAGAGAAATTTGGCTCCCAAATTCCCACAAAACCACAAAACAAAGTTTTAACTGATTTTCTTTGTGTCGATTAGAACAAATTCTAAATTGAATCATGTGTAATCCTACTGAAAAATATGTAAATATTTATTTAATTGCGTGTATGCAAATATTTTTTTTTTTATAATGATACGTTTGTATGGAAAGTGCCAGACCTCCTTAAACTGATAGTGAATGAAGCAGCAATTTTTTTTTTAAAAAAAAAAGACAACAATAGGCGCCCAAACTTCTCAAAACCACAACGCGCGCCCTGTGATTCCCTCCCAAAGTTTTGCCGGCGTTTCCCATCCCGCCAAATTCCAATGCAAAACTGAAAAAAAGAAACGAAAATAGCGCAATAATCGTGGGTCTCCAATCTAACCTCCCCCTACGTGCCTATTCCTATCTGTCCCCTCCAAATAGATCGCCATCGGGCGGCGCCGATGCCGTAAGAGCCATGGCGCCGCTGCCGTCCAGGACGCCCCCGATGCCGCCTCCGTCCATGATGCCCTCGACACTGCCTCTGTCCAGGACGCCGTCGACGTCGCCTCAAGCTAGGACATCGCTTCCTCCTCAGGGCAACATCGCCAGCAACGACACCACCGCCTCGCGCCCGTCGATATGTTGAAGCCACCCTCGAAGTAGAAGACGAACATGGGTTTTCTTGTCCATCTACGACCAGGTAGATTGTTGGCTTTCACTCTGTCATCATAAATCTAGTTTATTAGGTGCCGTCTGAATCTCCAAGGAATTCTAGGAATCAAATTTTAACTTAGGGTTTTAGAATCCAGATTCTGGATAGAAAAATACTCTACCCGTTTTGATCCAGGATTCTAGTTTCAGATTCTAACTATTTGAAGGCTCTTTTTCTCCACCATACCCAATGAATTAGCTACGCTACCAACCTGCAGCCTGTAAAGGAGATCTTGCCGGAAAAACACAATTTCTTGTGTATAAAACATCACCCTTAAAAATTATAGCTCTTATTGTTATTAGACATAGGACAGATCAGAATTGATAAATTTGAAAGTTGACTCAGTGGTTGAGCTTTTGCTGTGTAAATCTATCACTTAAGAGTCGCAGTGGTTTAGCTTATGAAGCTTTTTTGAAGACCTGACTGAAATGTCAGTGGATGACATTTCAAAAAACTACCAAATGAAGCAGATAACACCTAACACAAAAGTGCCAAGCGTGCATTATGTTGCCTATCCAAAAGCATAAGATGCTCATCAGTAGAATAGCATGAAACATGATGATTAATGTATCCAGATACCCATTGCCATTGTGCATCATGTGATTGTGCACTAAGATCCCAAACTAATCAATATGTATGCGATTCACAATAACTTCCTATTAAATAACTATACATCAGGAGCTTAGCTTCATATAGTGACTGCTGATCATTTCTACATTGGTAGACCACGGAAACACATAGTACTTAATGGTTTAGCAGAATTCTTGACATCGAAAACGTGTTACAGAATTACAAAAGTTGGTGTTATTTTAGTCTTCAATATTCAGGAAATTAATTTGTTGTTTTGCTCTTGGTTTAGCATTCAAGACTTTGAAAGATTCTTGGAACTTTGATGAACATGGCAGATAAACCCACCAGGGTGAGCAACGGCCGTAAACGGAGAGAATCTGATGTTACACACAAGAATTCCAACTCTAGTTGCACCCTGAATTCGTGATGGGATAATAAACAAATTCGATTGGTATGTTCTCCTATCTAGAGCAGTTCTGTACAATGATCTAGACCAACTGAAACTTCTGAAAAGTGGTATTTTAATTCCCTTTAGCCTGTGTATAATTAGGTGCCTGATTTGTACGTCTATGTTGATGCTGTACAAAAGTTTATACAGTTTCTTTTGTCATTGCGCAAGGGTTAGAAGTTAGTAGTGAGATAATAAAGCTGATAGAGCTATGCGGGCTCTGGAAAATAAAAAAGTGTTCACTACGAAATCTCTTTACAGACTTTTGACTGATAGGGAGTTTCAAGTTGGTTAGCCCAATGTATTTGGAAAAGCAAAGTGCCACTCAAAATAAAGTTCTTTCTTTGGCAGGTTTCTAATAACAAACTGCAAACCACTGCCAATTTGATTAAAATGGGCTGGAAAGGTGACAACAAGTGTTCCTTATGTGGGGAGTTGGAGGACATTGATCACATTTTATTTCAGTGCCCTATTGCAGTGTTTACCTGGAGCTTTGTTAAACATACTTTTAAGCTGGACACTTATCCAATTAATCTTGATGACTTTTATCAATCTTGGCTGAAAGGAGGGGTGCCTTTGCCGAATAAAATGATCATGTTCTTGTTTGCAGGGGTGGCCTGGGCTCTCTGGAATGTGCGAAATAAGATGGCCATTATAAAAAAGATGCCGAATGCTCCCTCTGATGCTATATGCAACGCTTTATCATACATGCAGAACTGGAGCGCGGTGCTGAAGGAGAAGGACCGTGAGCGGTTTCAGAACTTGAAGACGGCGAACATAGACAGCCTGAAGAACTTCCTGCCAAGCAATGTGATGCTGTCCTATGTAGTGGAGCTCTGAACTTCTGTTTTCTTTTTGCCGTCAGCTTGTTGACGATGATACTATTCTGTTGCACTGGAATCCCCAGCTTTAAACTTCTGTATCGAATCTGGCTTTCAATATAAGCTGAGACTTCTGACTCGTTTTAAAATAAAAAAAAAGTAGTTCCAAATATGTCACATGGTTTCTGTCATATGCTCGGTGGTTTCTGTCATATGCTGGGTCTGTATCATGATTGGAAACTGAAGCTGCACATATTTGCACTTTCCTCGAAACATTCCCATGATCAGTGCATTCCAAAGAAAAATACCAGAGGAGACCAAATATGTCCGAGGAATAAACTCCCAAAACTGCATGAGTACAATCTGCATAGCTTCCATAAACAAAATAATCCCATGTCCAGTTCAGAGTATAGTTGGTCACCATTTCGAAGAATTGCACCGTGAGTGATTGCTCGATTTTCTCAATCCAAAGCATAGACTTGTCTGCAGCTAATAACTCAGTGAAAAGCGAAAGCTCACAAACATTTGACAGAAATATATAAACAGCTCCACTTTTGGTTCCCTTATCAACTTGTGCAACACCTTCAAGAAATGGAAACCGTTGCAGCTTGTGAAGTCAATTAGATGGATAGAAGCGCACATTGAGAGTGTGCCAAGGTGAGGATTCTAGCAGAAATCCATCAGTCAAAATTGTCTTCTCAGACCATGATCTACCCAAATCAATAAACTAAAACCATGGAGGCTCTGGTATCTTAACACCTTGTTGAGGCCTAACATTTCTCTTACTCAGTGGAGGCCATGAACATATCTAACAAGTGACAGTGCGTTGCCATTTCTTAACGCAATCACTAGAATTGTTACATCCCAGTGGTCACGCCAAGAAACGCCAGGTGATAGTCGTGTTCTAAAGATATTATCCGCAAGCGCACGGATCTATCATTGTAGCATTTCACCCAGAAGTATGTCAGGGTATCGTTATTTATATTTTCCTAAAGGAAGGCATGGTGTAAAATACCTCTAGCACATGGATATGGTACTTCATATCATTGAAATAAGCCTTAGTGCTACGCAGGGGTAAGATAAACGGTAATTTGAGGATAGTGGACACACACTTGGTCTTCACTCAAGGATAAAGAGAAATAAGGAATAAAAGAAATGGAAAGAATAAAGAATAAATCTACTTGGAGCTGGTTGGTCGTATATAGCTAAGCATAGAACAGCTAAGTCACATGTTATACAGGGTTAGAGACAAGTCAGAGCCTAGAGTAACAGGGAGACCCAAGTCAGAGCCTAGAGTAACAGGGAGACCCCCGCAGCTGGTCTGCCAGCCGATAGAGGCATTTACGAACTCCTACACGACATGCGGACGTGGGGGATTACGAGGGACAGACAGGGCTGTCACCACCTGCCGCCTACCCCTCAACCGTGGCATGCCGTCGTATCCGAAGGCCCTCTCGTATCCGGACACCACGCCCGCATACTAGAGAACTACCTATGCTCCCCCAGGACTCCCACCCTACGGATGGACGAACTAGAACATAGGCAAACCCGAAAGAACATCGAACCGTTACTTCATTCTCATCGTGGACTCTAATTCTATAGAACATATGAACGATGAAGAACAGGGATGAACATGCTATGAACTGATCATATGAACTATGCTCTAGTTCATATGCATCAACATGAATATGATCAAGACTATGCTCTAGTTTATACACTAAGCAATATATAGAGTATAAGAACTTGAATAAGGAAGAACACTCCATAGATGATTACCAAGATATATCTCTTCTTCCTAGGAGACAAGCTCTCCTTGGTAGCTTTCCTAGCTCCAACACTACTAGCTCTAAGCTAAGGAACAAGTGGAGGTGTGGGAGAGAGAGACCAAATGAATGTGTGTGTTGTAAAACCAATTCTTCTCCCCTTTTATATCTTGCTCAGGTCGGTTCGGGGTCAGGAATGGAAGGAACACCGCGCACTGACCTCCCCGAGCATTGATTGCACCGCCTCCAGCCGGCCGACCCCACAGGTCAGTCGGGGTGGCGCGAGCGCGCCCCTGGCGTGGCCGCGCCAGGGTGCCGCCGTCCCCTGACTGCCTTCGGGTGGTCGGTTGTGGAGTGGGCCTGGGCCGCGCTGGTTTGGTGTTTTGGTCCAATCTGGTCCCGAGGTGGCCCATCTCCCTTTGGGGTGGTTTGGCGCCTTCTAGAAAGCGCCTTTTTGGTGTTTAATCCCTACACTTTTAATTGATTCCTGCAATGACAGTATATTTCCTAGTGCACGTGGATTTGGGTTAGTTGCACATGTATATGCATATAGGAATATATAATTCACCCTTTTTCATGTCTAATTGGCGGTATAAAATTGTCGATAAGGACCGCCAACAAGATCCCCCAAGCTTACCCTTTGCTCGTCCCGAGCAAAGCTCAGCCTTAGGTTGTTGATCAGGAGTTGCTACTATGCCGATCATGAGTCAAATGTACCAAGTGTATAAGCAAGATTTCTACCAAAATTTGAATAAATCGGCATGATTGCTCACCCCGTTATTCTCTCAAGACAAGTGGGGCTTTCCGGCTTTCTCGAGTCTTGGGAAATTGCAAGATAGAACAGATTCACAAGCGGTGCTTATCATCTACCCAAGATCAACCAAGTCTCCGGAGGTTTTAAAAGTTTTATAAAGAAACTTAAGTTTCTCGAATGATTCTCTCAATCGCTCAAGAGTGTTTGCACCTTACCAAAGGCATTGTGCTTTTGCCTTTCTTTCTAACCTACTACTATGGCTGAGAGTGGAGTTTTGGGTAGGTATGAAAGGTGGGCATGCTTGGATCACATAAAATTGGTGAAGTCAAGGAACGAACCGTCTGAAGATTAAGACCATACACTTTGATTGAGATTTGTGCAAGTGTGTGAGGGTGAATGGTTCCTATCTCTAAATGTTTTTGGTACTCCAAGTATCATGACTCCTTTTTATTGGTGGAAGAGAATTTTGAGAGAGTACGGGCTTGATTTGGGAAAACTAAGATCTTTCTTTTCTTTCTTTCTTTTTCTCCCCTTTTTTTCTTTTCTTCACTTCTTTCTTTTCTCTTCTTTTTTTTTTTTTGAACGGGAGACTAGTTTGGGATTCCCGTTTGTCTACTTTGAAGCTTTATTGTTGCCCCTTGGCATTCTTTTTTTTAAGAGATGCTAATGCCCAATACTCTCTTTCAGGTACGATGGAGAGTTTTGGCGGGAAGGAGTCATGATGAAAGAACGAGGAGTAGTTTTTGATGGATGATAGATGAGGGATGCGCGATCCTCAGTGCAAGGGTCGGCACGCTTTATTTTGAAGAAGGTGCACAACTCTAGGGTCAAGAGTTGGCGTTTTTGGTGGATTGGATGAAAAGTTAGGTTGCGCAACTCGCAGTGTACGAGTCGGCAAGTTTATTTGGTGGGTGCAAGTGAATCTCAATCGTGAGTGTAAGACCATAATTTTGTGGAGGTTACAGACTTCTAGTGATCAAACAGCATATGACAATTGGTTTTTGTATGAGATTGACAGCTACGTCATATGGCCTTGGTAGGTATTTCAAAATCACTGATGAACTTTTGTTTTGATAATTTTGAAAATAAAACTCCGGAAGTCAGGTTTCACTCAGGACAGAGTCATAGCGTTGCTCATGGCACTATATCATACCCAACAATAACTTAGACAGGATCTGGCCTATGCAACCCACTAAGCTCAAGTTTTCAAAGATGAGACATTTTAGCCAAAAAACTCAAACTTTAGAGAAAGCTTGATTATAACCAAGGTACAAGCGAGTCACGAGACAGAGCAACTTTTCATCATTTCAACAAGGGTAGAATCAAATATTTCTATGACGCATATGTATAGGAAATGACAAAGCATATTATTAAATATACTTTTTTTATATGCGTAAGTGTTATTAAAGTACATACCTCTTATTGGGGGTCCTCCCCCAAGCTTGCATGGAAACGAGGCTCCTTTTTATGTTGAGGTAGCAAATTATTTTATTTTATTTTGAGTCTGTCATTAGGACTTCCTTATGATTGAGGACCATCCTGCAAGGGTTAGCTCAAAGCATACTACCAATATTCCTACTAGCAATCTATTTCAATGATCAACAAAAGTTGACCAAGGTAGACTAGCAACCCAAGCACCATACTTAAGCTACAGGTCTATGGAACTTGCTAAGCTTAAACATGCTCCAAAACATCAAACTAAGCGGGAAAAGGGGTAGCAAGATAGAACTTTATTTGACAGACTATGTAAGCATAGATAAAATGAAATACTTATAAAAAGATAACTTACCGATTGTCCTATCGGTCAGGGCTCACAGTTTATAGTCCGTGAAGCGAGACTTTTCTCCTGCTCAATTCGAGTTTGATGATGAGGCATCCGTCTCAGGAGAAATAGACGGGGATGCCTGCTTGGGTTTCCACACCATTTTCGTCCTTGGTGGTGTGGTGACAATTGGTGGAGATGGTGGTTGATTGTCCTCTTTTGGAGGTGTGGCAGTTTTGTCCACCTTCAACACCTTTGTCTCCTCCTTAGGGACCGGTTTTGGTGCCCCAGAGGTTGTGAGTGGAATTGATTTTTCCTTTGATTCCACTCTTTCTTGGGCCGGAGCCTTGCCTTTGTTCTTCTTTTCATAGGGGTGCGCAGGAACGACCTTTGGTTTTGTTTCTTCTATAGGAGCCTTCTTTCTTTCTTTCTTTCTTGGGAGCTCTTTGCTCCTTCTTTTCTTTTTATTTTGGCTCCTGCTCTTTCTTTTTCTTTTGTTTTTGTTCCTGGGTACCCTTTGTAACTTTCTTGTCTTGCGGCCCTGGCCTCCGTTCCCAAATAATGTTGGGAATTCGATTCGCACCATGAGGTCGGATTTCAACTTCCGTGACCTCCCTCGTGGTTGGCTCATACTTGATGCGAATCATGTTGCATTCCTCCATCTTTCGTGGCCGGAAGTGAAACTTCTCACTCCCATTGATGTTGAACCGGATTTGTCCAGCTCCAACATCAATCTGCGCTCCAGCGGTACTGAGGAATGGTCGTCCCAAGATGAGCGGTGATTCTTTGGTGGTCTCCATGTCGAGCACCACGAAGTCCACCGGGACGAAGTATCCTCGGATCTTCACAGGAATGTCTTCAGCTATTCCCACTGGGTAGCGTAAGGAGGAGTCGGCTAATTGGAGTGTGATCGTTGTTGGTGACAGCCGTGTATAATTCAGCTTGTCAAACACCGTCTTGGGCATGACACTAACGCTGGAACCAAGATCACAGAGTGCGTGGTCAAACTGCTATCCTCCAATGGAGCAAGTGATAGTGGGGCATCCAGGGTCCTTCTTCTTTTCTAGTAAGTTATTGAGGATTGCCGCACTACATTCTTCTGTCAGTTTGACCACAGCTGTGGATGTCAGTGGTCGCTTGTTGTTGATGATGTCTTTGATATATTTGGCGTAAGAAGGTACATGTAAGACGTCCATGAGCAGAACGCTCACATGTACTTTCTCGACCATCTCAACAAACCGAGCGAACTGATCATTCACAGCTTGCTTCCTGGTCCTCGTGGCGAATGGCAGATGTGCCGTGTCTGGATAATCCAGGGTTGTCCCTGATTCTGCCTCGCCTTGCGGTTCAGGTGATGAAGGTTCTTCTTGCTGCGGCGCTGCTTGTTTCCTAGCTGCTTGTTTAGGATATGGTGGATCGCGAGTGGCCTTACCGCCTCTCGTGGTCACAGAATTAACAATTTCAAAAGTACTAGCAGCTTGATCCAATGTTTTACCATTGGGATCAACAGGAACATCAGAAGCAATTTGAGCTAACTGCCTTTCTATCATTTTGTTAAAGCTCAACTGATTCTTAACAGCAGAAGTTAAACCTTCTATCTTGGTACTGATGCTCTCTAAGATTTTGTCATTGGCCAGCATCTTTTTGGTAAGGTTTTCGTTGATCTTAGCTTGGCCAAGGACTAAATCTTTGAGAGTAGGCTGATTCGAATTGTAATTGGAAGTGTAATTCGAATTACCTTGATATTGTGGACGGGACTGATTGTTCCATCCATTATTACCTCCTTGCTGTTGACGATACCAGTTATTGATGTATGAAGCCTCTTCACGGGTTTCGGGGCAATCATTTCCCGAGTGTCCACCATTGCCACAGACCTCGCACGTTGTGCGAGATTCTATGGCTTTAACGGTGCCGGATGTGTCTCCGGCGGCTCTTTCGTCAAACTTTTGCAAGAGCAGGTCTATTTTTGCGGCCAGCACCTCCGTCTCCTTCACGGGGTGCGAGCCTTTTTGTTGCTTGGTTGGGGCCCTTTCTTCTCCCCAAGCTTGATTTTCAACCATTTTGTTGATTAACGCCGTAGCGTTACCAACAGTGAGTGATAGAAATGCGCCTCCAGTTGTGGCATCGAGGTGTCCTTTTGACATGGGCGTGAGCCCATTGTAAAAGTTTTGGAGCACCAGCCATTCCTCCATCCCATGATGAGGACAGTCTAGGATGAAGCTTTGGAGCCTCTCCCAGGCTTCAGGAATGGGTTCCATCTGTGTTTGCTGGAAATTTGCAATTCTTCCCCTCAGGGCATTTGTTTTGCCCATGGGGAAGAACTTTGCGAGGAATACCATGGAGCATTTGCCCCATGTGCTCACAGCCTCTTTGTCCTTGTAAAACCACTGTTTCGCCTTCCCCACAAGGGAAAAGGGAAACAGCCGGAGTCTGATGACGTCAGCTTCGATGTCCTTGATGACAACAGTGTCACAGAGCTCCAAGAATCGCTGTAAGTGAGTGTTAGCATCCTCATTGGGGAGTCCGCAAAATGGAATCCCCTGCACCATAGTAATCAGGCCAGTCCTGAGCTCAAAGTTTTTGTCCGCCACGTTGACAACGGGCCCAGTGGGCACGTTGGCAACAGCGGGGACGGAGAATTCGCGGAGAGTCTTCTGAGCCATTGGGATGGTCGCTGAAGGTGCGGAAATGACCGGTTCGACTGCCGACGGAGTAGCAGAAGAAAGAGTAGCTCTAGGCTTCTTCTTCCTTAGGAGTGCCTCCGGATTTGGATGGAAATTGTCTGGCAGGGAGAAACCGGACATACACTATCCTATTTTCACCCACAACGGGAGAAAACATAAAAGTTAGCCCGCATAGACTCGGACTATTTCTAATGAAGTTATATCCATGCCATGCTAGATTATTTTAACCAATGCCTTCCCCGGAACGGTGCCGAAATGCTTGTTGGCATTTCTTAACGCAATCACTAGAATTGTTACATCCCAAAGTGGTCACGCCAAGAAATGCCGGGTGATAGTCGTGTTCTAAAGATATTATCCGCAAGCGCACGGATCTATCATTGTAGCATTTCACCCGGAAGTATGTCAGGGTATCGTTATTTATATTTTCCCAAAGGAAGGCATGGTGTAAAATACCTCTAGCACATGGATATGGTACTTCATATCATTGAAATAAGCCTTAGTGCTATGCATGGGTAAGATAAACGGTAATTTGAGGATAGTGGACACACACTTGGTCTTCACTCAAGGATAAAGAGAAATAAGGAATAAAAGAAATGGAAAGAATAAAGAATAAATCTACTTGGAGCTGGTTGGTCGTATATAGCTAAGCATAGAACAGCTAAGTCACATGTTATACGGGGTTAGAGACAAGTCGAGCCTAGAGTAACGGGGGAGACCCCACACTGGGTCCGACCCCGATAGAGGCATTTACGAACTCCTACATGACATGCGGACGTGGGGGATTACGAGGGACGGACAGGGCTGTCACCACCGGCCGCCTACCCCTCAACCGTGGCATGCCGTCATATCCGAAGGCCCTCTCGTATCCGGACACCATGCCCGCATACTAGAGAACTACCTATGCTCCCCAGGACTCCCACTCTACGGATGGACGAGCTAGAACATAGGCAAACCCGAAAGAACATCGAACCGTTACTTCATTCTCATCGTGGACTCTAATTCTATAGAACATATGAATGATGAAGAACAGGGATGAACATGCTATGAACTGATCATATGAACTATGCTCTAGTTCATATGCATCAACATGAACATGATCAAGACTATGCTCTAGTTCATACACTAAGCAATATATAGAGTATAAGAACTTGAATAAGGAAGAACACTCCATAGATGATTACCAAGATGTATCTCTTCTTCCTAGGAGACAAGCTCTCCTTGCTCTAAGCTAAGGAACAAGTGAAGGTGAGGGAGAGAGAGACCAAATGAATGTGTGTGTTGTAAAACCAATTCTTCTCCCCTTTTATATCTTGCTCAGGTCGGTTCGGGGTCAGGAATGGAAGGAACACCGCGCACCGACCTCCCCGAGCATTGATTGCACCGCCTCTAGCCGGCCGACCCCACAGGTTAGTCGGGGTGGCGCGAGCGCGCCCCTGGCGCGGCCGCGCCAAGGTGCCGCCGTCACCTGACCGCCTTCGGGTGGTCGGTTGTGGAGTGGGCCTGGGCCGCGCTGGTTTGGTGTTTTGGTCCAATCTGGTCCCGAGGTGGCCCATCTCCCTTTGGGGTGGTTTGGCGCCTTCCAGAAAGTGCCTTTTTGGTGTTTAATCCCTGCACTTTTAATTGATTCCTGCAATGACAGTATATTTCCTAGTGCACGTGGATTTGGGTTAGTTGCACATGTATATGCATATAGGAATATATAATTCACCCTTTTTCATGTCTAATTGGCGGTATAAAATTGTCGATAAGGACCGCCAACACAGTGCAGCATGTCTGTATTTCGGAGATCATCACAGTCGACAATTTCAGCAATGATGTTGCTGGTGTCAGTGGAGTAGCAGCTACTCAATGATACTGTTTTCACCTGGGCATATTCATATTGGCCTTTGGCAGCCAGATCAGAAACAACAATACTACGAAACATTATATCCAATGCCTTGCTGGCATCAGGGAATTCAATACCAAAACACAACAATATGGTTGTTGATTGTGGGGTACCAGCAAGGTTCAGAAATCATTGTGCAGGTGGTGGCCATGGAGGCAAAAACTGTAGAGCAGCTCTATATAAGAACAATAAGATGGCCATAGTGTCATAGACTGTTGCCACTGCACCCACACCACATAATCACTGCACCAAGGTGATATCTCAAGCAGGAACCTAGTAATCAATTGCATTCTCCCAGACCATGAACCATACACATCTGTACCCAGAAGCCATGGAGGTTTCGGTAGCTTATTACCTTGCCTATGTTTGATGCTGGTGGGAGGGGTGGCGAGGAGATGCTTGGTGATGGTGGCACCCATGAGCGGCGTAGAAGTCGAGGCAGACATGAGTGATGCCGAGGACGTAGTCGCAGGTGTCAGGTGACGACCTGGTAGAGGCCCAGCATCGAACACCTGGTGGACCTAGGTCCAGATTGAGGAGCTCGGTGGTTTCAAACTGGAAGGCAGGTGTCACTTCCTGGCCCAAGACGGCGTTGCGTGCGTCGGCATCATAGATGATCCACGCTCCAGGCTGCACGATGAAGAGGTTCGCCGCGACCTTGAACGTCGGGTCCCTGTGGAAGTCATCGAGGATGAGGCATGGGGCAGCGCGCCAGATGCGGCTCCAGCAGTGGGAGAGTGCCACCGTGAGTGAGGCGTCCTTGATGGGGAGGCGAGAACCGATGTCACGAAGTAACGAGTTGGGGAGGCGGCTGAGGCGATCAACGCCCACACGGTCAGCCTCGAAGAGGATGCAGGTGTGGTCGTCGGTGGAGATAGGCGGGTCAGGGAACTTGGCCGACGGGAAGTCAGGTTCCGTGTCCAGGCGAGGAGCGGATGTTGGAGAAGAGGTGGGCGCTGCCGCGGAGGCCATTGATGGCGTGCTGTTGGGGAAACTCGCAGAGGCACATACCCAGCTGATCCGCATCGCGGCCAGTGATGGGTGGGGATCGACAAAGCGTTTGAAGGAGCCGGTGGCCTAGCATGATTCCCTAATAGAGCGCCCCTCCCCTCCAGCTTGGCAAGGATCGCAGCCAACATCTCTTCCGTCGCCATTGCAGACAAACTCCGATGGTGCGGCTCCTAGAATCGAATCGGCTCTGATACCAGATGCAACGATCACACATAAGATACTACTATGGTACTATGGATCTCACTTAGAACTAGATAATATGGAGTTTACAAGTTTCGTGGACAAGGTTGCCGCCAGCCAACTCGAGCCGCAACTCGCTGCCTATTTCTCCAGCAACAACCAAGTCAATTTCCCACTCGTTCTCTCCCCTTCCAGATATACGATTACAGCCATAGGCGTACAGTATACACCAGCACAACTGGGCTTGGGTTACTCTTGTCGTTCTGGGCTGGCTAACTTTGGATTGGGCTTCTTTAGTCTTCATGTCTTCTCTCGTCTCTGTCTGTATCATGATATTGAGATGGCAAGAAAGATGTAGGGACGAGTGCATTATTCAATGGACACGATAGATTGCATGTTCGCTTGGTGTTCTTAAGGAATAGAGGAGACTGGTTGTTGGCCACCTGCTAGCCATTGCGTGAGGGAGTGGGATAAAGATGGTGGTTCGGCTCTTGCTATCAAGAAAGTAGCCATTGCGTGAAGGATTGGGATAAGATGTGTGGGCAAGTATGAAATGACGATGTGGAGGGTTGTGGATTGAGAGAATTAGGTTAGTAAGGTTTTGTTCTATAGGACTTATAGATACGGATATATATAGTTTTATTATTATGCATTTAGATCTATTAGAAAAAGCAAAACGTCTTATAGTTCGGAGTAAAGCGCGTAGTATTTTTTTTTGTGTATAATGTAATTATAACACATGTACCTTGTTATTTGCATCTTCAGAGATTGACTCCTCTTTTTCTATCATTTCATAAAAGGATTTTGGAATTGCCATAATTCCAAAGTCTATGCCATTTCTGTGAATGCTCTAAGGAAAATTTTATCTAGACAAAAAAAAAACATATATTGGCATATATACATCCATATCAAGAAGTATTTTTACAACTAACGCAGGCGGGAGCTTGGCCATGGGCCCTGTCACCGATTAACAAAGGCGGTCGTCTATTGTGCCCGTCTACGTTAACAAATGGGTACTGTCACAAAAGAAAATTATAAGTGTAACCCTAACTAAAAAATAATCAACTAAACGCCAGCACCACGCACCACATGACGTCGGACGACCATCCCTTTTCGCACCATCAATCAACCGTATTATCCTTTCTTTGTTCGACGCGAAGAACTATAGTATCACCTTCATGTAATGTAATAACATTGTTCCGTCCAATAGTTGAATGTCACTACTCGCTTGTCTCTTCGTGAGTAACCTGAACCAAACCTTGACATTCACAAGACACTGACAACGTAAGAGTACCGTCGCCGGCTAGTTGCTGTCACACTTAAACAAATCAATACCGCGCCAATGGTGCGTCGATCGTTTTCCTCTCCTAGAAGCGCATTTGGCAATGATTCAGCAATTAACCATTTGACCTCGAGCTCCGAATTGATGGCTTCTCTATATAGTGGATTACTATTAGTTCGAGTTCTATGCCTTGCAGGTTGCTCCCTATTTCTTTCGTTCAACACGGATTGTTCAAAATTCTTTCTTTTTTTTTTTCGAGATCGGGACTTCACCCGTATTTCATTAAGAAGAAAGGCCAAAGAAAGGCCACGGTACAAAGAGGTTCGCGGGTAATCCTAGGATTACCAACGAAGCCCCAACACGCAAACACAAAGCAAGAAAATGGAGAGGGGACGCCTCCACCTAACAACCCCAAGAACTGAGCCTAATACAAAATAAAACTCAACACCTAGGTAGCCTGTAGTGAAAGGAGCCGTAGACGAAACAGCGAGACATGGCGGCAAAGCATCCGCCGAACTCCCGACGGCCAAGCATCCGTCCCCACCTCAGCGACCTCAACGGCCAACCTGCCGGAGACGCGTCCTCGGTGGCAAAGCTCACCACGGCGGCAAAGCATCCGCCCGAACACCCGACGGCCATGCATCCGTCCCCACCTCAGCGACCTCTACAGCCAACATGCCGGAGGCGCGTCCTCGGTGGCAAAGCGCACCACGGCGGCAAAGCATCCAACCGAACAACCACAACGTCCACTCCTCCGAGTCACTTAGAGCCAAACCCTGAGGACCACGGGCGAGGAGGACGAACCTGAAAGAAACACCGGCGGCAAAGCATCCGCCCAAACACAAGACCATCAACGCGGCAAAGCACCCGCGGATGGGGCCAACACGATCCCCGCAGCAAAGCATCTGCCGGGGAGGGGCCTAGCTCCGACTACAGCTACGACCAACACCAAATGGCATACCAGGTGAAGAGCAACAAGAAGAACATTTAGGCACAGTACGACGACCACGGTGACCACACAGGAGAGCGAGGGCAGACATGGTGCTCTAGCGCTGCCTACAGGAAGGACTTCGACATCCGCGGACGCCGACAGCGCTGAAAGAAGCACGAGGTCCTTCGACCCTAGCCAGCTCCGACGAACAGGAACCCTACGACGGTGCCTCCAACAAGGCAAATGACGCGGCTGCGCCATCACCGTCGGCCCAGGGGTACCGGGCAGGGATTTCTCCCCGGTTCTGTAGGTCAAAAGGAGCAAAGCCATCGCATCTCACCTCCCAGTTCCGATGAGGCCGTGGAGGAACATAGCAGCAGCCAGGGTGAGCGAATCGACGCCGTCCACGCCACCACGGCGTCGATGACGTGCCGCCGGGGTAGCCGCCCGCGCCACCGCGACGCGAGGCGACATACGCACCCGGCAACGCCACCCCAGTCACCGCCTGCTCTGCACAGCAACTGCCCGAGCTCTAGCCAAGTGCCAGCAGGGCAAACCCGGCGAGCAGAGGGGGAGCCCACCAGCGGCTCCGGCCACCAGCGAGGGGGAGCCAACGAGCACGCCATGTCCACGGCGCGGACAACCGCGCGACGGCCACGGGGGAGGAGGCCGGCGGCGGTAGGCGCAGGCAGAGAAGGGGGGAGGCAGGCCGAGGCCAGATCCAGGGCCCACGTGCTCGGATCCGGCCTTCCCCCACCCGATGCAGCCGTCGGAGGGCCGTAGCCGCCAGGAGCCGTCGGAGGGTCGGAGGGCCACCGGAGACAAGAGGCGGGGGCGGCTGGCAGGCCGAAGCCAGATCCGGGGCCCCAGGGCCCGGATCCGGCCGACCCCCACCCACACGGCCGCCGGGAGGGCCGCCGGGACGCCATGGCCGCCGTAGAAAGGTTGTGGCGGAGGGGGGATGAGAGAAGAGTATGGGGAGGAGGGAGCTAGAGGGCAGGGGCGGATGGCACCTTTGCAGGGCGACGCCGCTGGCCGCCGCCGCCGCGAGCAAGGCGGCGACGGCGGCCGGAGACAGGCCGGGGAGGGGGGTGCGCTCGGCGGCGGGTGTGGCGCCGCCCGAGTCGCCCTCCAGAGAGCGACGCGGGGGCCTGTACTCGGTTTCCAGCTTTGGTGCTACGTACAATGGTAAAGTTTTCTATTTGGTGTCGGTCACTTGTGGCAGAAGGTCATGCTCTTCAAAATTCTTTCTCGCAGTATAAAACCATGCATGCACCAAACAACAGCAGCTAATAATCAATAACAGCACAGAGTATCACCCATGGCTGGCTACTTGCCACCGGGCTTGCCCTTTTTTCCTCCGCCGCCGCCGCCGCGCTCTCTGCGGTCTTCGCCACCACCCCCGCCATGGCATCGGCCGTTTTCTCCCGACGACGCCAGAGACAACAACGGCGGGGTCATCGCAGGCGTCGTCATCGGAGTCGTCTTCCTTCTAGTAATCTCCTTCGTGTGCAGCCTCTGGCGAGGATACCGCAACAGCCGCGCCAATGTCGCGGCCGACGCTGCCGCAGCGGCCAGAGCCCTCGCTGCGCGGCCGCTGGCGCCTCCACGACCAGAGCCCTGGGACAACGAGGAGCACTGGCTGCGCGCCCACCACAGAGACCGTGACGACGATGGCCCCGCACGGCGCGCAAGCCCGACGGCGGGCCTCCCGTCGTTCACGTACAACCAGGGGGTGAGGCACAACGTGACGGGCGGCGGGGACGAGGCGGCGACGTGCTCCGTGTGCCTCGGCGCGTTCCAGGTCGGAGAGACGGTGCGGCTGCTGCCGGTGTGTCTGCACCTGTACCACGTCGAGTGCATCGACCCGTGGCTGGAAGCGCACTCGACATGCCCGCTATGCCGGTCGGGCACTGAGGACCCGACGATGCACGGCGGCCTGCTTCCGCCGGTTTAGGCGCGCTCGGCTTCCGATTCAGGCCTTCACGGCGTGCATGGTACTGCATTAGAAGAGAACTAGTAGGTGCGTTGTAAAAGAATTCAGGTTATAGTCTATATGTGCAAATGATGCAGTGTATATTTTCAGCTGTAATTTTTAAGACATCGAATTCAGGTTATAGTCATATTTGTATCTATATACATAGAGCGCGTGTTTCTTGGACTACAAATTTTTGGCTTTTAACTCAAAAATGCTGGTTTTCTAACATTTAGCTTCTTATTGTTGGATTTTTGCAATTGACTTTTGTAATAAATTTTTAGCTTCTCAGCACACCAAAAGCAAGAAAAGCTTAACTCAGCGTGCTGTTTAGTTTTCAGTTTAGTCCAGCTTTTCACAAAAGCACAAGTGCTTCTTAAACACCTTCCTTTCTTTTCTTTTTTTTTACTTTCTAAAGTGCTCACATGTCTCTTAATTTGTATCCGGTCCAGACTCTTGAATGAACCTATAAGCTGAAGATTCTTAGTGTCCTCCAAATAACATGTCGCCCTGTTCGTTTGATCATTTCGAGCAGGCTGATTCTGACTCATGCTGATTTGTTTCGAGAGAAAAACACTGTTGAATCTCTTAGCAGCCTCTGTCCTAGTAACAATTTCTAAAGGGAGAATTAGCCACAAGACATGCAAAGTGACCTCCATTTGCTAGCGGACACCGCGAATACGAGGATTGCTGAAAGACACTGTGATTCTCGGTAAATTTGCTGGCGGACACTTCACCTATTAAAATATTCATTTCTGACTTTGGAGGAGAGAGAAGAGTGGCAAAATGTCTTCTCTGCCCTTCCCTCTTCTTCTTCTTCCCTTTCCCTTTTCTTCTCTTCACTGCTCACCGAGACAGAGCATGAGCTCACAGGTGGGTCCATCAGCGGTGGTGGTGGAGCTGCGAGCACAGTGTCCCGCGGGCCTGCGCACTGGACGTGGCAGTGGCGTCCCAGGCGGCGCGCCCGCGCGCATGGACGCGGCGGTGGCGGCCCCGGTGGCGCGCCCGCGTGCATGGACGCGGCGGCGGCGGCGGCCCCGGCGGCGCGCCTGCGCACTGGACGCGTAGGTGATGGTGAGTAGAAGGATCCAGATGTTGACTAGAGATGAGGTGAGTAGAAGTTCCTGAAATTTATATGTTTTGGATTGGATTATGTACAGAACCTAATATATAGATTTTATGACATATGGTCCGGACATAGGACTGGACACTGGGATATTCAGTAATAAGAAAAAGAAAACACAATAAGAATTAGGCCTACTTAATCGATTATATTTATGTTACGAAGGGTTGTTGGGGATGTAGTGAGTTGATTCCACCCATGATCCCAAATCATAACTTTTCTCTCTGAATTTCTATTTAACGCAAAAATATTCAGCCAGAACCAAAATTTCTAGCCCGACTCAACTGAAACATGTATAACTTTTCACTCAGAACTCCAGTTTCAATTATTATAGACTCTATGGAAAGATTAATAAGAAGGATATCCATCATATCCCAACTAGAAAACTCTTCAAGAACATCGTGTCCAAGTATTGTGACAAGTGTGTTTCTCTTAAGTTAGCACTTTTGTCTGAATAAATTGAGCAATGAGACTTGTCAACGCACTCTTATATCCATCTGGATAGTATGACATACCTACACTCAAGATAAAGATAAAATATATTTCAACCTCTTGAGCTTGCATGATTCTTCATTAGCTAATGGGCCCAAACATGTGGAAGTTTGGGTTCTGAGGAAAATAGACCCTATGGGGCATTAAGTTTAGATTTTGGTTCTTGATGATCAACAATTCAACATAACCATTGGACTAATGATGTTTGATATTATAGAAGGTATAGTTCAAATGGATGCAAGGTGTAATTGGACTTAGGCAAAGTGATATGACCATAATGATTCACATTATAAGACATATATATTCGAGACCTACAAGACATACTAGAAGTTTAAGACACTAAAGAATTAGAAGCCCAAAAGCGAAGACACAAACGAAATTGATGTCAGAGATGGATAAACTAGACTTGTCTTGTGCTTTTGGATATGCCCAAATTGATATTAGATCTGCTAAAAAAATGTAGACCTTTTAGTTAGTTTTCCAAAAAGTCTAAGGTCATCAGAATCAAGTTCAAAGCTAAAAGTAATTCCAAATACAAAAGTGTGTCATGGTGAAAATATAATGGACTACCATCTAATCTGGTGGTGCACACTGCTTAATGAAATAAAAATGGTGCTTCTTCTCCATGGCCTCCAGATGATCCTGTGCTCACAGAAAAGTGTCAAATGGCTAGTTTTTCAATGGCTAGTCGACATGGCACCACCCAAATAGATCGGTGGTAGGCACCTGATGACCTGGTGCTCTGCACAAAGCTGCAGATTTGCCACCAATGACTAGTTTTGGTGTTAAGACCTATAAAAACAATTTGGAGCTCAAGGAAGTGTTGTATGAGTTGAGACATATCTCAGTTGCTCTACCCAGCAAATCGCGTAGTGTTTTACTTGTTGATTAGCATAGATGCTTTGCGAGGTATCTAAATCACCACTTTAGTGCTTGCTCTAGGTTGAGGCGTAGTGTTTAGTAAGGTTTGCATACCTCTTATCACTCGATGCTTGTGTGCACTAATGTTATACATCGAATGGGCATATAGTCTTGCGAGACAACAACAACTATGTTTGTGGTGTGGCCGCCACAGCGTACCGGAGGGACGAAGCTTGTGACAGTTTGTCTAAAAGCTCGATGGTCAAGACAGCTTGGAGCAGTCCAGGAGAAACCATTTCAGAGACCCACTTTTGTGTGGAGACGCCTGGGCTATCCACGGAGCTACTTGAGCGGGCAGTTAGCCCCTGCGAAAGGCTCCTATAAGGACTAGAGGGAAGTAAGGAGCTTCTTGATACCTTGGTAAAAATACCAGAGCCATCCACGACAGTTTGCATCTCTACCTCGTTTTAGATTCTGCTTTTATATTATGTACTTATGTTGTGTGCTTTATATTTCTAGATTAGAACCTAGGTTGAAAAACTCTTTTGCGATAGCTTTTGCGGTAGATATTGAAACACACACCTAGTAAAATCTTAGTTGTACATCTATGTAGTTTACTTGTTGTGCAGGTTTTGACTAGCTTTATAGATAGTTCTTAAGTTGCGTAATTCAGCCCACCCTCTTAGGCGTTATGGGTCCTGTTTGGATCCCATGGACTAGAGCTAGTTTGGACTAGTTTACACCAAACTAGCTCAAAAGTTGCCAAACATGAGAGCTAGAGCTAGTTTTTGCAATTAGCCCACTCCAAAAAACTATCCCTCCAAAGAGGTGATTATTTGGGCTAGTTTTGTGGGGACCATGCAAAAAAGCTATTTTTCTCTCTTATACAAATAACTTAAATGATTGGAAAAGCAAATTTAGTGCTAATCTAACTCTTTCATCTAAACACCTCAAGGGCTAGAGCTAGTCGGGCACCGACTCGACGACGATGGACGGCGGCCTGCTTCCTCCAGTTTAGGTGTGCTGCTCGGCTTCTGTTTAGCTTGGGTGCGTGTGTGGTTTTTCTTCGGTAGAGACTAGAGAGGATATTTGCTTACAACAAACACTAAAACTTCAGTATCTCTTTTCAGACTTGTTTTTTCAGCTAATGGATGCAGATCAAACTATATTTACCTGACAGTTTTGTTTTATAAATAGTTTTCATAGATATATATAGTTTTTATTATTATGCACTTAGATCTATTAGAAAAGGCAAAACGTCTTAAAATTTAGAATGAAGCGCGCAGCACTTATTTTTGCATAATGTGATTATAATACCTATACATGTTATTTGCATCTTCAGAGATTGGCTCTTATTTTTCTATCATTTCATAAAAGGATTTAGGAATTGCCATAATTCCAAAGTCTATGCTTGTTCTGTGAAGGCTCTAAAGAAAATTTTATCTGGACAAAAAAACATATATTGGCATATATACATCCTGTCACAAGTGTGACGTAGGGTTGCCAAAGAGAACGGTGAAGACGGTGGAAGAGAAGGTGGAGGTGGTGGCAGGGCCTCCTGGCGGCGAGGCCATGGGTGGTGGCACGGCTGTAGGGTGGTGCTAGGGCTAGGGCAAGGGCGGTGGCGGCGCGTGCGCACAAGAGAGAGAAGAGGAGGCACGTAGAGAAGAGAGATAAGGAAATTAGCTATTTCTTATTTAGATTGAATGGTTAGAAAGCCCCTTGTATTTGTACTCCCGCGAGGACTTGGCCCCTAAGCGGACTAGACCTAATCTAGCGTCGAAGCGATGGCGGGGGCAGTGGTGCCAAGGGCCATTTGGTGTTACATCACTCACCACTTCCCCATGCAGAGCGTCCTTACACTGCATCCTTGATGGTCCATCGGTGTTAATGGTGATATTGGAGATGACGCCAGCTCGAAGTGTTGGGGCGCCAAGATAGTCTTTGGCAAAGTTGATGATGACGACGTCCCCTTCTGTGTGAGTTGGTGCGAACTCCAGGACGTAGAGAGGGTTTCCACTATAGTCCTTAGCGAAGTGAAGCGCCTGTCGAAGCCTAGTAATGATGTCGTAGGCGCGATTGCTGCTGACAATCATGAAGTAGGCATAGTCAATGCAGATGAACCGGCAGCCTAAGCTATTGATGAAGGCCCTGTCGTTAGTAGACACCATGCTATCCCTACGAAGGACGCTCATCGGTGCACCCTTGTTGTATGTCGTCGATCGAGGTCGGCACGAGCTAGGTGCCAGTCGCCCCATGCTTTTTTGGTCCAACGCATAACAACACCTGCATTAGGTTAGCTAGCATGGATGGTGCAGGACGTATGTAGAGATGACCGTCGATGAAGATCAGACCCTTTCTCATGAACCGGGCTAATGTTGTCATGTCATCTGCTATGGCGGCTTTATGGACACTAGTGTTGTTGGTGGTGCGTCCAACGCCGATTGGGCTCACAACCTTCATTGGTTGCATGGCACTACTCCTTCTCTGATCAGCGCGTCCTCGCGTTGAACCAAGTTGTTGATGTTGTGATTTACGTCACCGATGTTGAGAAGGTCGGTGTCAACGTGGTGCTCATGGATGTTGATGAGGTGCATGAACATGATGTGATTGTATTGATGGGTCACACCTATGTTAATGAGCGTGTTGTTGTTGATGTTGAGGATGAAGCCGTTGTTGCAGTACTTGGAGGCCACGTTGTCTCTGTTAGCCGAGGTGCTTGGCGAGAGGTGAAGCTTTGTAGTGAGGCAAATGTAGACGTTCGTGACGTGGAATGGCTTGCAGCCAAGGTCGTCGGTGTTGTAGAACGGCATGGTAATGGATTGTGTTGTCAGGGAAGGTGTGTTAAGGCGTATCTTCTGTATCTTCTGTTGTTGGACGACCGCTTGTCATAAGCTAGTGAGGATGGTGTTGACAAGGACGTGATTTCCAATGCCTAGAATTGCTCATGTGTGGGGCGCCTAATGTGCCACCCTTGCTCTTCTAGCCACCGATTGTGTCATGAAGAGGTGGTAGTCGATGTCGTCGACGATGATGATCGAGATGTTGAGGTTGTCCATATATGTATATGTAGTTGTTGGTGATATATTGGATGTAGGTGGTATAGATGTGAGTTTGTGGCTACTTGTCTGACGGATCTCCTAGTGTTGGCTTGTTGACAAAGTGGCCGTCATGTTCCATATCCATAGTCATGTTGATTCCTGTTATATGCATGTATTATAGTTGTGCTGTATTTATTGGGTGAAAGACGGTGTACCCAATTCTCATGTCAGTTGGGGGTGTCTAGTCCTCTAGAGATCTCATGATAGCTGAGGATCTAATTTAGGTACCGCAGATATGGCGGCTGTAGTATTGGTGGTATCCTGAAGAAAATTTGGAGGAGCATCTCTGGTGTTGCATCTGCAGGCACCGTCGAATCTGCCGTTGTAGGGGATCACAAAAATTTTAGTTGGACCATTGGTGTTACCTCCTGCTCTGGCTAGCTGATCTCGGTCATGTTGGTGACCTCGGGATGTTCATCCATGTTGTTGCCGCGAACATCACATGACAGCATGGTGTTGTCGCTGTCACCAGGGCTTGATGATGACCAGAGGGTAGTTGTTGTCGTTGATCTGAATTGGGCACAATGATAAGGGTGACTAATGTGTTGGTGGTGGCATGGACAGGTTGTTTGGTTCCTCTGTGACAATCTTCGTGGTGCTAGATGAGAAGGATGCCTCTATGGATGTGATAATGGAGATTTAGTCGGTGGGGATTCTAACATGTTGTACCTTCGCAGTAGGGAAGTTGATGGCGGTGTCCAGATCTGGTTCGATTTGCACCAAGTTGATGGTGACGTTGTCGGGTTTGGCCTGCTCGTGGAGTTGGTGATGTGGGAACGCGTCTGCTCTGCCTCCTTGGCCTCAAGACTTTGTTTTAGTTGGGCGAACTCGTCGTCGATTGAGTTGTTGTTGCAGATCTGATTTTTCTTGGACCTTTGTGATGGTGGTGCTAGCGGAGCCGCCCTGGTCCTTGTTCTGTTGTTGCAGAAAGAAAAAGATCTCAGTTCCTCTACTCCACCTGCGATTATGGCGCGGAGGTCATTGCAAGTGTGTCGGTGTCGAGGATCGTGATCTCCTTGTTGTCGTTCATGGTGGTGGTGGTAGGTGGCAGCAATGGATCGAACTAGTTCTCCAATACCAGTTGTCACAAGTGTGACGCAGGCTTGCCCCAGAGGGTGGTGAAGACAGCATAGTGACAGAGGAGATCGCGGCAAGGCCTCCCGGCGGCGAGGCCGTGGGCGGCGGCATGGCTGTAGTTTGGCGCTAGGGCTAGGGCGAGAGCAGCAGCGGCGCATAGAGAAGAGAGATAAGGGAATTAGGTTTTTCTTTCTTAGATTGAACTACTACAAGATCCCTTGTATTTATAGTCCCGCTAAGACTTAGCCTCAAAACTAACTAGACCTAATCTAGCGCAAGAGCGGCGGCGCCCGGCCGCTTGGCCCTTTTATGTTGGCTGCATGGGCCAAGGCCCATTGCGTGTTACACATACATCCATATCCAGAAGTATTTTTAGGGAGGTGCTGCCGCTCGAACGTTCTATGATAGAACGGACGTTCGAGCGGCCCATTAGGCCCGCAACGCACACACACCCCCACCGCACGAGACGCACAAAAGTCAAAAACATCCGTCCCCAGACACACACCCACGGATACACACAGGGTCGCCTGCCCCGCCACAACACCCCCACGCAGCTCTGCTCCTCCGTGACCGGATCCGCCGCCGCCGCCCAAACATGGCCGTTGTGCCGTCTGAAACAAACAAAACTTAACAATTGAAACAAACTCAACCTGAAACAAATGATTCGATATAAAAGAAACAAATGATATGATGTAAAAGAAACAAAACCAAATACGAAATTGAAACAAAAATAGAACTAAGACAAAAAATGAGAACGACATCTGAAACACAGGATGAACAAGCCCTGAAACACGAAAAAAAGAACACAAAATTTGAAACAAAAATGCGACAAATATAGAAACATTCAAAGAACATCATATGAAACACAGCGAGGGTGAGCCTGAAACAACATGGTGTGAGATCGAAAAGCCAAAAAAGCACCCCCGGCTTGTCGAAACAAAATGTGTGTTGCTACTGAACCAAGGCACAAAGGCCTGCTGAAAACATCAGGGAAAATGTGGGGGAGAGGGGGGAAACCAGGGCCTACTCGCCGGGACCCTACAACCTCACCGGAGATAAAGAAACATTCGAAAAATGCCACTTGAAATATTATGGGTCTGCTTGCTGAAACAAAAAAAGGATAAGAGGAGGTGAAGACGATGGTCGCTGGAACCCTAGGCCTCCACCGGAGTTGGGCGAGGACGAGAGGTGGTGTGAGGGTGAAAACAGGAGGCCTACCTCGGCCGTGTCGTCGCCGGATCTGGAGGCCTACCTCGGCCTTAAGGCGTGGCCTGGAGCAGCCGCGCTCGTCCGCTAGGCCGCGGAGCCACACCGCCTTCTCGCCGGGGCGCAGGGCCGCACCACCTCCTGGCACCCCCACGCGCGCCGTGCTCGCCTGCTGCCGCGCCTGCTTGTGCTCGACGGAGCGGCAGCATCCGTCGGGCCACAAAGCCGCGCCGCCTCCTCGTACGGCAGCAGGAGCCGCACCTCCTCCCGGCGCCCATGCCCGCCGCGCCTGCTCGCGCTCGACGGAGCGTCGGCGCCGCCGGGAGAGGGTGCGTGGCGTTGCCCCCCGGTGGATGAGGACGCCGGGATAGGGGAGGGGCGCCGCCGGGGTGGATGGACTGAGGTAGGGGAAGAAACTGCTGAGGTGGGTGAGGGCACATGCCATGGTGGGTGATGTGCGGCGCCGTCAGCCATGGAGGCCGCCATGGCCGCTCGTCGCGGTGGAGCAGGCATGAGCACGCGAAGGGATAAGATTGGAGTGAGTGGATAGGAACACTGGGCGGAGTGAACTAGGCCGTTCGGAGGCGCGTCCGCTCCATCATGTCGGTCTAGTGGAGTACGACGGCTGTTGGGCCCGTGAACGGCCCACGATGGCTGTTCGACGCGTGAACGTCCGACCTGAAGCATTACCGGTATTTTTATGACTAAGGTAGACGCTGGCCATGGGCCTGTCACCAATTAAAAAAGGTGGTCGTCTAGTGTGCCCGTCCACTACACGTTAACAAATGGGTATTGTCTCAAAAAAAATTATTTGTGTAACCCTAACTTAAAAATAATCAACTAAACGCGAGCACCACGCACCACATGACGTCGGACGACCATCCCTTTTGGCATCATCGATCAACCGTATTATCCTTTCTTTGTTCGACGCGAACGAACTATAGTATTACCTTCATGTAATGTAATAACATTGTTCCGTCCACTATCGATATTTGAATGTCACTACTCGCTGCAGATGTTTCTTCTTTTTGTCTCTTCGTGAGTAAACTGAACCAAACCTTGACGTTCCCAAGACCCTGACAACGTAAGTGTACCGTTGCCGGCTAGTTGCTGTCACACTAAAACAAATCAAAAGCGCGCCAATATAATGGTACGTCGATCGTTTTCCTCTCCAAGACGCGCATTTGGCAATGATTCAGCATTTAACCATTTGACCTCAAGCTCCAAATTTGATGTCTTCTCTTCTCTCTAAAGTGTGCATTACTATTGGTTCTCTATGCTTTCCTGGTTGCTGCGTATTTGTTTCGTTCAACACGGGTTGTTCAAAATTCCAGCTCGCAGTACATATAAAACCCATGCATGCACCAAACAACAGCATCTAATAATCGATCGCAGCACAGCACAGCGCTGATTTCAAGTGTCACCCATGGCTGGCTACTTGCCACCGGGCTTCCCCTTCGTTCCTCCGCCGCCGCCCCGCTCTCTGTGGTCTCCGCCACCACCCCCGCCATGGCATCGGCCGTTTTCTCCCGACAACGCCAGAGACAACAACGGGATGTCCCCCGGCGGGGTCATCGCAGGCGCCATCATCGGAGTCGGTACCTTCCTTCTCGTACTCACCTTCGTGTGCAGCCTCTGGCGAGGATACCGCAACAGCCGCGCCAATGTCGCGGCCGACGCTGCCGCAGCGGCTAGAGCCCTCGCTGCACGGCAAGCGCCCTTGGACAGCGACCGTGACGACGACGGCCGCACACAGCACGCAAGCCCGACGGCGTGCCTCCCGTCGTTCACATACAACCAAGCGGTGAGGCACAATGTGACAGGCAGCGGGGACGAGGCGGCGACATGCTCCGTGTGCCTCGGCGCGTTCCAGGTCGGGGAGACAGTGCGGCTGTTGCCGGTGTGTCTGCACCTTTACCACGTCGAGTGCATCGACCCGTGGCTTGAAGCGCACTCGACGTGCCCGATATGCCGGTCGGGCACTGAAGACCCGACGATGCACGGCGGCCTGCTTCCGCCGGTTTAGGCGAGCTCCGCTATTCCGATTCGGGTCTTCACGGCGTGCATGGTATTGCATCAAGAGAACTAGTAGGACCGTAAGAATTCAGGTTATAGTCTATATGTGCAAATAATGCAGGTATATTTTCAGCTGTAGTTCTTAAGACATCGATTTCAGGTTGTAGTCAATATTTGTGTCTGTATACATAGATCGTGTTTGTTTGAGACTTTGAGCTACAATTTTTTTGCTTTGAACACAAAAGCTGGTTTTCTAACATTTAGCTTCTTATTGTTAGGTTTTTGCAATTGATTTTTGTAATAAAATTTTAGCTTCTCAGCACACCAAAAGCAAGATAAGCTTAACTCAGCGTGTTGTTGCTTTTCAGTTTATTTCTTAGAAAACCACATTTCCACCTTTTCACAAAAAAGCACTAGTGCTTCTTAAACACCTTCCTTTCATTCTTTCTTTTTTTACTTTCTAAAGTGCTCACATCTCTCTTAGTTTGTATCTGATCCAGACGTACTCTGCTCATGAATGAATCTATGTCATGATTCATGATAGTATATATTTATATGCCAACAGCCATATAACCTGAAGATTCTTATTGTCTTGCAAATAACATAAGGTGTTCTTAGCAGCCTCAGTAACAATTTCTAAATCAAGGGATCCCGATGTTGCCTAGAGATGAGGTGGGTAGGAGTTCCTGAAATTTATAAGTCTTGGATCGGATTATATACAGAACCTAATAGATTTTATATGACATATGGTCCGGATATTCGTAGGTACTGGACACTAGATACCCAGTTATAGGTGTAAAAGGAAAACACAAATTAATAAGAATTACGCCTACTTAATCAATTATATTTATTACAAAGGGCTGTTGGGAATGTAGTGAGTTGATTCCTCCCATGATCCGAAATCTTAACTTTTGTCTCTGATTTTCTATTTTAACCCAAAAATATTGAGCCAGACCCAAAATTTCTAGCACGACTCAACTAAAACATATATAACTTTTCACTTTGAACTCCAATTTCAATTATTATAGACTCTATGGAAAGATTAATAAGAAGGATAACCATCACATCCCAACTAGCTAGAAAACTCTTCAAGATCATTGTGTGCAAGTATAGTGATAAGTCTTTCTCTCAAGTTAGCACTTTTATTTTTGTGTAAATTGAGCAATGAGACTTGTCAACGCACTCTTGTATCCCTCTTGATAATATGACATACCTACACTCAAGATAAAGATAAAATATGTTTCAACCTCTTGAGCTTGCATGATTCTTCATTAGCTTATGGGCCCAAACATGTGGAAGTTTGGGTTCTAAGGAAAATAGACCCTATGAGCCATAAGTTTGGATTTTGGTGCTTGATGATCAACATAACTATTAGACTAATGATGTTTGCTAGTATAGAAGGTACAGCTCAAATGGATGCAAGGTGTACTTGGACTTAAGCAAAGTGGTGATCATAATGATTCACATTAGAAGTCATGTATATTCAAGACCTACAAGACATACTAGAAGAGTTTAAGACAATAATTAAGAACTAGAAGCCCAAAAGCAAAGACACAAACGAAATTGATGTCAGAGATGGATGAACTAGACTTGTCTCATGCTATTGGATATTCCCAAATTGATATTAGATCGGCTCAAAACTGTAGATCCTTTAATTAGTTTTCCAAAAAGTCTAAGGTCATCAGAATCAAAGTTTAGATATAAAAGTAATTCCTAAAATACAAAAAATGTGTCATGATGAAAATATAATAGACTAGCATCTAATTTGGTGCTACACACAATTAATCTGGTATATCAAGTTCTTAGACTGTCTCCAACAAAGGAGAGGCAGATACATGATGCATTCCCTCGTTTGCCTCTTTAGTGCTTGTTCCAAGTTAAGGCACAGTGAGGTTCGCATACCTCTTTCCACTCGGTGCTTGCATTGTGTGCACCATTATTGTACATCGAAGGGGCTTGTAGTCTTGTGAGACCACACCAACTATGTTTGTGGTGTGGCCGCTAAAATGTACCAGAGGGAACGAGGCCCATGACAGTTTTTCTAAAAGCTCGATGGTGAAGATGGCGGAGAGCAGTCTAGGAGAAACAATCTCAGAGACCCACTTGTGTGTGAAGACGCCTAGGGCTTTTCACAAAGCTACCCAAGCGGACGCTTAGCCCCTGTGAAAATCTCCTATGAGGACTAGACAGAAGTGAGGAACATCTTGATACCTTGGTAAATACTGGAGCCATCCAAGACAGTTTGCATCTCTACCTCTCTTTGGCTTCTATAGTTACAATATGTACTTATGTTATGTGCTTTGTATTCCTAGCTTAGAACCTTGGTTGCAAAACTCTTTTGCAGTAGAGATTGAAACACACACCTAGCAAAACCTTAGTTTCACATCTATATAGTTTATTTATTGTGTAGGTTTTGACAAGCTTTATAGATAGTTCTTAAGTTGCCTAATTCACCCTGCCCTCTTAGGCATCATGGTCCCTTCATGGGTCATGTAGTATAATCACCATTATGCATGGTTAGTCAATAGCCCCTATGCACATGAGAAAATGGTTTAAAAGTAGTCATTTTTGGCCATTGGGCTTGGCTGGACTGACTCCTAGGTCACTGGAGGCATGAGTTTTAGACCATAACAACTAGTTCTGGTCCTCCCTTTGTATATAGAGGGGTGTCCGTTGTGGGGGCTCCTTTCTGGCGACATGAGCTTATTGTAGGCTCCATGAAAACTCCAATTGCATTTGTCCTCTCATATTCTTTCATGTGAGGCAATATTTGGAGACCTACTGAGAGACTTTAGTGTAGCGCTTTCAGAGAGTGCTCAAGTGGCGCTAGGTTGTTATTTTGCAGCAGGGATTCCTTGTTACTCATGGAGATTTTGCTACCTCCTAGATGGTGATGGCTATGACTCCATTGAAGCCCACATGAAGGTTGTGCTATGCTTTAAGGAAACTTGTAAACATCTCTTGTGCTCGTACGCACCAGAGGAAGGTGAAGAGAAACTCTGGTAGATCGAGCGGCATGGAGAATGCCTTGTTGATTGACCAACTCGAGTCTAGTGCTCACGTTTGAGACTACCTTGCGGGGTAGTCTGAGGTTGTAGGCTTGGGAGCTACCAAGAGGAGTGGCAGTCCAAGGACTTGCCTCAACCATGAGTAGCAGGTGGTTGACATTCTCATAGAACCTCAGCAGAAAAACCATCATGTCATTCAATGTCTCCTGTTGGTTTCAACAATGCACTTGTACCTTACTTGTTCTATCTTGAGCCTTTGTAGCTTGATTAGTTGAGTAGCTTATTACCTTGAGTAGTTTCTTTTTTTTTTTTTTGCTCACTAGTATGAATAAGAGTTCCTTTGCTTTACTTCTTCTACTTGCTTAGGTTTTATCGACCCTGCAAACTAGACTTGTGTAGGAGCTCTTGCTACTAGTGTCACTTTGCTTATATTGTGCATAGGGTGCTAAGGCTGTTAGAATTGGTGAACTTGTTACCCGTCTGTTAGTTTTATTTCATTGCTTTTATTTGGCTAGGATATGAATTCAAAATCTATTCAACACTCCCTCTAGTCGACATATTCATCCTTTTAGAAGGCTACACAAAATCATGAGCTATCCACGGAGTTACTCAACTAGGAGCTTGGCCCTTGCAAGTGGCTCCAACGTGGACTAGAAGAAAGCATGCGCTTCTCAATACACATCGTGAAAAATCACAATCATCAATGAGAGTTTGCATTTCCTATCCATTTACGTTTCTGCATTACTTGTATTCCTTTGGTTGTGTGTTTTACCTTCCCAGTGTAGCTTGCTAGGTTACTTGACAGGATTATTAGAACCTAGGATGCAAAACTATTTTGCTCGAGATAGTAACACTTAATAAAATTATAGTGCACAGTGAAAGTTCCTATTTGGTTTACCAATTGAGTGACAATCTTAGGTGGACTAATATGTGTCATGTGACATGTACAGTTTCTTCTTAGTGTACACACACTAGGTTGAGCATATGGCATGAAGGCCATGGAGGAGAGATGGCTTGTGCATATGATGCAAGTGTTCAGCTAATGAATAATGAAAGAGCTTTATTGAATTTGTGATATGACAGTCTCAAATGGCTAGATGAAGAAGATTAAGACCTATATATTGCAAGTTAGAGGATTGGGACACAACGAACCATCAAGGTGGTGAAGTGTAAATTGAGGGCTTGGCACCGATCAACTGCAGCAACTGCGAAGTACACACAAGACTACAGTCAATGGACCATGAAAGCCATGAGGAGTCGTGAAGTGGGTCGTATCATTCAAACGTGATCAAGCCAATGTGTAGAATTTGCATTGATTTCAAGTGGTTTGATGATGCAATGAGATGAAGGGGCTTCATGCTATGGGAAATGATCAATAATGTGTCTAGTTGGCTACACATATCGATAGTTGTTCATCATTTGATGAAGATGGAGATTGGATGTTTGTGTGGTATCATCAACATGGAGGCAACTAAAATGGGATAAGCAACAAAAAAAGTATTATTTGTGGCTCGTAATGGTCCGAGGTTACGCTAGCAAAGAAAGGCATGAAAGGACGCTAGCTGTTGTACGTGAAAGGACGCTAGCTGTTGTACATAGAACGTACCGTACAAATTAAAGTACTAAATACGTAGCTAGGTCAAGTCTTGACACATACCACCTGATGAGAATAACGACCGTTCTTTTGGCACATTCGATCAACCGTATTATGCCTTTGTGCCACGCAAACGAATTAAACCATTATAAACATTGTTCCACCACTATCAATAATTAATTTGGACGTTCTCGTTGCTTTGTATTCTCTATACGTGATTATATATAACCTCGACCAAACCTGGTTAATTGAAAGCTTGGCGTTCCCACGAGCGACCCTGACAACGTAAGAGAACCTTTTGCCGGCCACTTGCTGTCACATGTAAACAAAATCATAACCGCGTTAATTAATGGTGCGTCCATCGGTTTGCTCGCCTAGACGCGCATTTGGCAATGATTCAGCAATAAACCATTTGACCACAAAAGCCCTGAGATGGATGGCTTCCATCCAAACTCCAGAGTGGCGGTATATACTCCACTGTCGAGTATATCCCTTCCATATATGTTGCTGCGCATTTGCTTCCTTCAATTCAAAGTTTCTGCTGGCAGTATAAATTAAGCCCATGCATGCAAGCACCATACAACAGCAGCAGCTGAGAATCGATCAGCGCGCACCTGATTCGAGGTTTCAGTTTCACCCATGGCTGGCTACTTGCCTCCGGCTCCCTCTCCCTTCTTTCCTCCACTGCCGCCTCACAAGTGGTCTCGGCAACTATACACGCCAGCGATTGTTCCGACGCCCACGGGAACAACGGCGTCTCCCGGGGCCGTGGTAAGCGCCTTCATAGGTGCTGTTGCCTTCCTTGTCGTGGTCATACTCCTGATGAGGTACTGCAACAGCCGCCGTGCCAATAATGCCGCGGCCCACGCTGCCGCAGCAGCTGCAGCTCTACCTGAGCGGCCGCGGGCGCCACCACAACCAGACTACTGGGACGACAACAACGACGAGCAGTGGCTGCGCACACAGCGCGCCGGCAGCCCGACGGCGGACCTCCCGTCGTTCACGTACAACCGGGAGGTGAGGCACAACGTGACGGGAAGCGGGGACGGCGAGGCGGCGACGTGCTCCGTGTGCCTCGGCGCGTTCCAGGTCGGGGAGACGGTGCGGCTTCTGCCGGTGTGTCTGCACCTTTACCACGTCGAGTGCATCGACCCCTGGCTTGATGCTCACTCGACGTGCCCGATATGCCGGTCGGGCACTGATGATGACCCGACGACGCACGGCGGCCTGCTTCCGCCGGTTTAGGCGCGCTCAGCTTCCGATTGAGGCCTAAGAGAACTAGGTGTGTTGTAAAAAAGAATTTCGTTATTTTTTCAGCAATCATATTTTTGTTACCGGGAGTTCAGGGTATATAGTCTGTATTTATGCATGTTTGTTTGAGCTACAATTTTTGGGCTTTAGCTTATGATGAGTGTTGATTTTTTGCTATGGACTTCTGTAATAAATTTTTAGTCTCTCATCATCAGCACTTAATTGATTACTAGCAAATATGCCCGTGCGTTGCAATGGGAGAAAAATTACTAATATTAATACAAAATAACAACATGAATGAAACATATCTATGATGTTTTAAACGTTTTCTTAAATTTATTTTATGATGACCGTAGCTCTACAATAAAATTTAATGCTCATAATAAAAAAACAATGTCATATTAAACCTATATCTAAGGATGAAAACGATCGGAAACGGTCGAAAAACTCCTCTATTGTTTTCTACATTTATACTTAAATACAAACGCGAAAACGAAAATGGTATAGTCGGAAATGAAAACGAAAACGAACTTACAGTATTTCGAAAACAAACCAATTCGAGCGGAATTATGTCGGAAACGGTCGGCGTACGAAAATTCAGTACGAAATACCAACCCACTTTAAAGATGTGCATAACCAAACTAACACGTGCATGATTTAGTTCAAGTGCACATAATAGAATAAGGGGTGCATGATGTAGTCGCCGACACACAAATACAAATCTAGAACAAGAAATTAATAGGACATGACCATCTGCAGTTCATCGGCATCATCCATGATGGCAGGATCATTTTTCATGTCATTTTCTTCATCGTGGCTCCGTAATACGGAGTGGAGGACGGAGTCACTGACTCACGACCGTGCGGCGCCGCAATACGGGAGTGGAGGGAAGGCGATACGGGAGTGATGGTGGGATACAGGAGTGGTGGTGTCTAGGGTTGTTGTTGGCGCTCCTTGTTGCATATAATTTGACCGCCAAAGTAATTCAAAACGACCAAATCCACGGTGCATTATAGCAAATATATTATTTATCCAACAAGTTTTACGAGTTTTGGTTTTTAAACTTGTTTTTTAGGAAACATAATATTCCATGAAATAAAAGGATCTCAAACAATGAAATAGACTGCACCGTTGCGAAGCTCCGTCGCGCTGATCAAAATGCATATATTATTTGCTATATTTGGAGCTATAAATAAAAAAATATGGGAATAGAAAATATATTTTTGTGGTTCTACCGAATTTCGAATACGGTTACATACCGAATATAATGTAGAAAAGTAGAAATCGGTCAAATTAAGCCCATTTTGAATTCTGCTCCGTTTTCGAATTGTATGTCCGAATTTCGTACCGTTTTCGCATTTTTCGAAAAAAAGTGAAAATGGTCGGATTAAATGTAGAAAACGATGTGATTCGGTCGGGAATTTTCATTTCCGTTTTCAAGCTTACCTATATCGAATTAAAAGACACCTTGGTATATCCTTTTTGTTCATTGCAAAATGAATAAATATTTAGATATAAATATATTATACTTTTTATATTGTTCATGTGTTTCTATTATTCAAAATCACCCTTCACTATGTAAAAAAAAAGAATTTACAGACGCTTTTTAAGACATAACACAGACGCATACTGGCGCGTCTGCAATAAGGCGTCTGTAATAAGCTCTATTTCAGACCCTTCACTTTGTTGGTTTTTTGACGCATCATATCAACTTCCATAACTTTTTTGTCGATGTATTAAGATTGATTTGTCTAGATTATGACGGGAGATCATTTTTTATTTTTCAATGGTAACCCTTGTCACGAATTACATACTGCTCAACATTTTGGTTCATAAAATAATTTGTTGCACCACTGACTAATTCATATTTTATTTTTTATCAAATTACACAAATGGTATAAATCTTCCTCATAAAAAATTATTGTAGAAATAAACATAATAAGTGTTGAAAAATATAGATTATGCACCAGACTTGTCTTGGGCAGAAACCGAACATCAAAAAGTTTATGAAGGCTTCGGGTAACCATGAGGACATGCTCCACGTATTTCGGGTGTGCCTCTAACTCGTTCTCGTTCATCATTGAACCTATATGCACTTAATATATGCATCAATGATTTAAAAGACTTGTAGACGAAGTATAATCTAACAAGATTCATAACATATATGGATAGGTCATATTTTTATAAACTAACAAAATTGGTTTGGTATTTTTCTGATTCTTCTATGATTTTTTGCGAATTGTGCAATATCTCAGACATTTTGCATCGGGAACCACTCTCCTATTTCAAAAATTATTAAAGCCCTTCCACTGCTTCTTTGTCTGGAGCCCTGCATAATTTTTTATTTTCTTCCTCACCCTAATGCATTGTTGCTACCTCTCCCGGCTCCTAAAAAAAGTGAAGTCTGGATCGGACACGGCATGACGAGCGGAGCGGACAGATTTTTTCGGCAGAAGGAAATTTTGGGCTTTTATTAGTAGGGAGAGATATTTGTTGCATAGGGTTGTTGGAGATTGAGTGAATTGATTCCTCATAATCTATAATTAATCATAGCTGTTCTCTTTGATAATTTCAAACCTTTACAAATAAAATTAAGCCAGACCCAGAATTTGTAGCACGACTTAGCTAAAAAATGTCTGACCTTTCACTTTGAACTCTAATTTCGATTATCTCAGACTCTATGCAGAGATTATTAAGAGGGATATCCACCCAAACAAAAAAAACGCTTTAAGATCATCATGTGCAAGTGTTGTGACAAGTGTTTAGCATCTACGTTTGGTTAAATTGAGCAATGAGACTTGCCAACACACTCAGTGTTGCATCCCTCATGATATAACGATATATCTATACTCAAGATAAATTTCAAGCTCTTGAGCTTGCTTGATTCTTCATATGTCATTTTTTCATAATAAGTATTCACAAGTGTTGCAGTCAAATTTCTCTTAGCCTTTAAGCAAGTTTGCCTTGAGCATGTGACTTAAACCTTAAACATATGTGAGTTCCGTTCATTTCTTCAAGTCACATCCTAGTTATGCATGGTACAATAATGATTTGATGCTTCACCAAGAATGACTTTCTAGTGGTTTTACGAAACATTTCCATTCGTATAAATTTGAAAAGACCATTGATCACCTCACTTTCACTTGGCATTCCTTTAAATATGTTCATGATATAGGCACAAGCCTAAAGAATGAGACCATAGATATGCATATTGTTGGCGCTCCTTATTGCATGTTTTTAACCGCCAACTTTAGAATAAATTAATCACCAAAACTTAGTAATAGGGTTTCAAACTAATCATTTCCATGAGTTTTGGTGTTTCCCTTGTTTTGCAGGGCTAAATATAAAAATAGACCAATTCGGACCAAAAATGGAGAAAGCCCAAAACCCGGACTAGTTCCATGTTGGACTGCACGAGTAGACCCAGGTAATCGGGCCATATCTCACTCATATGAACTCCGATTTGGGCGATTCAATATGCGTTGGAAAGCTATCGATGAGGCCCACGCTCCTGCAAAAGATGGGGCCCAGCCGAGCTCACCCTGGCGCGCGCGCGCCAGGGGCGCGGCCGTGCCAGTCAGGAGGCCAAACCGGCCCAGTTTCGTCCTGGTGGCCCATGTCGATAGCCCAATCACTATGGCGGTGGGGGTTTGTACATGGAAGGTACGAAACCGCCTCTAGAGGTTGGTTTTGGCACTTTCCAAGTGGGGAGGAGCATTTGCAAAGAGCCCCCTCTCCTCCACATATAAAAGGGGACTTTTCCCTCTAACACAACACACACCACATTAGAGCCTCTCTCCCTCCACTTGTATCTTCTTCTTTAGTAGTTTTAGTTATGTAGTGGAGCAAGGCAAGCCTCGTTGGAGAGCTTGAACCTCTAGGAGGATCTCGGTATGAGCAATATCAAGATCTCTCTTATTTGTTCTTGTTCTCATATGTTCTTGTTCTAGATGTTCTTGTTCTAGTTCTTAGATGTTCTTGTTGTAGTTCTTAGATGTTCTTGTTCTTAGTATAGTTATGTTGTAGAACTAGAGCATAGTTCTTATGATATGATCTTAGCATATGAACTAGAATATAGTTTACATGTTTTGATCTTATCATATAGAACCTAATGTTTGACATCAGTGCATTCATGTTTAGATCTAGAGCTAGGTTGTGATGTAGAGATCTATCTTGATTTAGTCTTGGTCAATGTTGGTTTACGGGATCTCCGTTCGACCGAATGCTCTAGTCATTATATGTGGCTAGAGTAGTGACCTCTAGTGTAGATGTGGCGTCTGGGCTAGGGAGTTACCTGAGTTTGCGCCCAACCCCACGGATAGTTGTGGTAGCCCCGGGGGTGACAGCCCCGACCAGGCCTTTGTATTCCACCACGTTCGGGTTGGTGTTTCGTAGAGCTTTGGCGGCCTTCCCCTGGTTACCCGTTCCTAGTCTCTTCGAGAACCGGAAAGGTACCGCTGCTCCGAAGTAAGTTGACAGTGACCAGGCTATGTTAACATAGAATCTCTCTAACCAGCATGTGTTTGTGTGATCGTCCGTTGTCTTGACTTAGCTGCCTGCTCCAGTTTATGTTTTTCTTTATTCTTTCTTTTATCTTTATCCTTGAGTTTGGTTCGAGTGTGTGTGTCAGTTATCCCAATACGTATCTTATTTTACCCCTGTTATGAACTTTGGTCTACTATGCAATCTTGTTATCTTGTCCATGTCCAAATTAGACTCTTTTATACCATGCCTTCCTTTGGGAAAATATAAATAACGATACCCTGAATACTTCCGGGTGAAATGCTACAACGGTATTTCCGTGCGCTTGCGGACTTGTTCTGTAAACATTACAGAATACCTACCGGCGTTCCTTGGCATTGTTGCTAATTCTAGTGATGACGTTAAGAAATGCCAACAAGCATTTCTGGCGCCGTTGCCAAGAAAGGCACTGGTTAAAAGAATTTATTAGGACATGTTCATGATATCTTGCTTGTGTTGTAGCCATTGTTCACAACAGAAAAAAATATATTTTCTTTATATTTTATAAAACTATCTTAGAAAAACTATTTGTTTTGTTATCTAATAATATTTTGTTTTGAAAAAAATATTTATATAAGATATTTTTATAAAACTATTTTCAAAAGAAAAGTATAATCTATTTTAAAAACTTGGTTTGTTTTCAAAGTTTTACATGAAGCATGTTTTGGTTTGAGTATGATGGATGCATCATCATATCTCATGGGTATTTAAATCTAAGCATGGAGCTTAGATTAAATTGCCTACTACGATTAAATGACATGTTTAATCATTGTTTGAAACTGCTAAATGTGATCTTTGAATAATAAAGTGAGCCGAAAAAAAGAGGCCTTTCCTTTGAAAAAAAAAACAAAAATCTCCTTGTTGGGACAAGTTCTTTAGCCATGATGGAAGCCAACCATAGCTTACGGCTATAAACTTCGTCCCAGCTTTGACGGTCAAGCTTATGACCATAAAGCAAAACCTTTGCCGGGAGATACCCCGGATTATCTTAAAAAAATTATTGTTTATCTATTTTGTTGTTTTTCTATCATTATCATCATAAAAAAATCTTTTCTTTTTAAATAAAAGTAAGGACATGTTGTCAAGTAAGTATGCACCTTCGGGTATTCTTGTTGCTAACCATTCCAGGTTAAGATCAAGAAGAGTACGGGTCATATGACACTTGAGAACATGGAGCGACATCAACTACAACCTATAATGCTCTTGGGGTGGAACACAATTACAAGGAGACGACCCAATACACTTGACTTTTATACAAAAGTACAAGTGTGTGGGGGAGGACAGTGAGAATATCAAGTCCCACTCACACCAAGAGTCATCCAAAAAAAAAAGTAGTAGATGATGTTAGCTTTACCTTGAAAAAAAAAGAGAGAAAAGAAAGATAGTTAAAAAATTGAAAAAAGGGAAAAAAAGAAAATATACAAAAAAAAAGAGAGTTGAAAAAAATGAAAAAAAGGGGTAAGAAAAATAAAAAAAGAAAAAAAGGAGAAGGAAGGGAGCACCACAACACATCATGGATTGGTGGAGGAGCTTGCACACAACTCGGTTTGATCACTTTCTCTCCACCTGTTTATATACATGCTCGATTTTATGATGTCCATTCCCGCAAAGCATTTTTAAACACTTAGATTTAATTTTTGAAAGTAAATATGAGTATAGCTTTCTCGAGATTGGATTGTGTTGACACTTCTAACACCACTCAAGCTAAGTTGTCATCCCTAGCATGGCGCCGTAAGTGTTGGTATAGAAACTGCTCCTCTAGTCAAGAAAATATGGGATCCATAGCGAACAGATAATACACCATCGTAGCATTTTACCGGGAAGTATTCCAGGTATCGTAATTTATATTTAGCTCAAGGGAAAGAACTAAGGACTTAAACAATGAGATAAACTTGCTAAACACGACTACTTATGAGTGATTGATTTCACAGTCACATACTTTGGTAGAGGGGTAAACCATGATAAATAAGAAAATATAAAGTAATAAGCTTAGGGTATAAATCACACAGAGATTAGATATAGACTACTCAACATAAGGTAGGTTGACATCTGATTAGTGCAAGAAATAGAAATCCTATGTAGGTTCTAATCTACTAAGTCATTCATCTACTCCAACTCTACACTATCACATACAGCACAAAAGACTCTTCATCTATGTATAAGGATCATTGCTATAATAAGCCAAGACATAGCAGGACTTACTACGCAACTTTGGTTCTGCTAGACCTACCAACGGGGGATGGAATACAGAGGACTCAATGGAACTGTCACTTCCACGATCTACCACATGACCCGGCCAATAGGGTGCATTTGCAGGTAAATGGCATCTAAGCACCATGCTCACATGAAATCTACCACCTAACCCCCCCCGCGAAGAGAGCTAAGCGCTTTGCAAACATATACATAAACTTATTATCAATCATAACCATATCAAATGTAGAACTAGAATAAACTAGGAACATAATAAATAGAAACATAATAATATTAGAATAAAGTCACAAGAATAGATACAAGATAATACCAAATTCTGATGATGAAGATCCGGAATTCCGAGCACAGGCGCCCGATTCTTCCTCTATCTAGTCTAAACCTATGTAGAACTTGAAGAACTAGAGTAGCTATTCTAATTCTCTGGTGGAGAGATCTCTCTAAACCCTGGCTTTCTTGATGGCTACCTCGAATAATGAATTCTAGAATGAATTAGGGTTTAGCCAGGGGCTAGGGGCCCTGAATATATAGCCCCCTTGAAGGAACCACAGCCATCGGATCAAACCGACCTAAATGGACGATAATTATTGCTCCTCAAGGTCGGTGGAGGCAGGATCCGTGAGACTCCACCTGATTGGTGGAGGTGGAGAGGCGGCTGCCCCTCCCCTAGAGTCGGCCGCCCCCTGTCAATGACAGGTGGGGCTCTGCTTCCAGGGCTTGCCTTCTGGAGTCATCTAGAGTATACAATTTTACCCGTTCGGTCTTTCTCTCTATGTAATCCTGACATGTGGGCCTCCTTGGATGTTTTCCTGGTAATCCCCTGCGAAAACACATATTCACCAAAACTTGTGGAATCTGTCAGTTTAAACCCTAAGTCTATGGTGGTGAACAGATTATACCCCTCTTTCTCTCTCTGGTTGACATGTAAAATTGATCATTAACAACCATCAACAAACTCCCCCAAGCTTACCCTTTGCTCGTCCCCCGAGCAAATAGCTACAAAAGATGGATCGGGAGTTCTTTGTGATGCTTCACACTTTACAAACACACATGCTCAAAACAAAAATTCATCCCGAGACTAGAGTGGACTATCATAACTCCCAAACTTACTCATGTTTCTTTCAACCATGGGGCTTTTACTGCACTTGAGTCTTGAGTAGTTGAAAGACAAGAACAATTAAGTCAAGCACTTGTTGTCTCATGCTCTGTTGTTCCACCTCGTTGCGGAGTTTTTACAAGATTTTCAATAAAACTCGAGTTCCTTAGTATGACCCTTTCAAGTCTCTCAATATGTGGTATTTTTGGATCCTCTCTAAGGCATTGAAAGGAAATATGCCTTCTCTCTTACTCTCAGAATATGTGGTATTTATGGTTTAAGGCATTTATAGATGAGCCTTCACTCTCAGAATATGTGGTATTTATGGTTCAAGGCATTTATAGAGTAAATCCAGTTGTCAAATAGTGTATCCAAATCTTGGGAGAACTCAAATTTAAAGCTAGGTACTTGCAAAGAATTAGGCAGAGCAACTATTCATCATTTCCATCATGCAGTCCTCAAGTCTACACAATTTTATTTATAGCAAACTGAATCGAAAGCAAACTTACACACTCTTTTTATTTGGTTTCATCTTAAGGCAAACTCAAAATGTAAACAAACACACTTAAATAAAACAAACTAAACAAACTCTTGAAACAGCAAGCAAATTTTTATTGGGGGTTTTTTTTTAGATGCATAAATGTTGACGGTTGTTAATGATCAATTTTATATGTCAACCAGAGAGAGAAAGAGGGGTATAATCTGTTCACCACCATAGACTTAGGGTTTAAACTGGCAGATTCCACGAGTTTTGGTGAATATGTGTTTTCACAGGGGATTATCAGGAAAACATCCAAGGAGGCCTACATGTCATGATTACATAGAGAGAAAGACCGAACGGGTAAAATTGTATACTCTAGAAGACTCGCGGATCAGGTGGAGGCTCGCGGATCCTGCCTCCACCGACCTTGAGGAGCAATAATTATCGTCCGTTTAGGTCGGTTTGATCCGATGGCTGTGGTGCATCCTAGGGGGCTATATATTCAGCCCTAGCCCCTGGCTAAACCCTAATTCATTCTAGAATTCATTATTCGAGAGGTAGCCATCAGCAAAGCCGGGGTTTAGAGAGATCTCCACCAGAGAATTAGAATAGCTACTCTAGATCTTCAAGTTCTACATAGGTTTAGACTAGATAGAGGAAGAATCGGGCGCCTGTGCTCGAATTCCGGATCTTCATCATTAGAATTGGTATTATCTTGTATCTATTCTTGTGACTTTATTCTAAACATCATTATGTTTCTATTTATTATGTTCCTAGTTTATTCTAGTTCTACATTTGATATGGTTATGATTGGTAATAAGTTTATGTATATGTTTGCAAAGCGCTTAGCTCTCTTCCCGGGGGTTAGGTGGTAGATTTCATGTAAGCATGGTGCTTAGATGCCGTTTACCTGCAAATGCACCCTATTGGCCGGGTTGTGTGGTAGATCGCGGAAGTGACGGTTCCGTTGAGTCCCTCGTATTCCATCCCCGTTGGTAGGTCTAGCGAACCAAAGTTGCGTAGTAAGTCCTGCTATGTCTTGGCTTGTTATAGCAATGATCCTTATACATAGATGAAAAGTCTTTGGTGCTGTATATGATAGTGTAGAGATGGAGTAGATGAATGACTTAGTAGATTAGAACCTACATAGGATTTATGTTTCTTGCACTAATCAGACGTCAACCTACTTTTTGTGAGTAGTCTATATCTAATCTCTGTGTGATTTATACCCTGAGCTTATTACTCTATATTCCCTTATTTATCATGGTTTACCCTACGCAAAGTATGTGATTTGTGCAATCAATCACTCATAAGTAGTCGTGTTTAGCAAGTTCATCTCCTTTGTTTAAGTCCGTAGTTCTTTCCTTTGAGCTAAATATAAATAACGATGGAATACTTCTGGTAAAATGCTACGATGGTGTATTATCATTCGCTGCGGATCCCATATTTTTCTTGATTAGAGGAGCAGTTTCTATACCAACACTTCTCGGCACCATGCTAGGGATGACAACTTAGCGTGAGTGGTGTTAGAGGTGTCAACAAGCATTTTGGCGCCGTCGCCGGGAATGGAATAAACTTTTAGAGAAAAATTGCTTAAGCGAGATACTTAGAAAATGAGTGATTGTCACTAGTCACCTCTACTTTGGCGGGTTCACCCCTGTTGTTTTTCTTTGTCTATATTTTATACAGGGTATTAGTAGGATTGAATCTGATTCATTCAAAACTCTCGATCATCAGAGTCAGTTCAATCAAGAAGGAAGCTAGTCACCAATCAAGATGGCTGAGAAGACCTTACTGGAGTTCTCTACTCCAACAATAGAGAACATCCGCACCGGTCCAGCAATAGACAATAATATGGAGTTTGAGATCAAGCCAAGTCTCATCAACATGGTGCAAGCTATCCAATTCAGTGGGAAGGTACATGAAGATGCAAGTACACATCTACAGGACTTCATGGAGATTGGAAACACCATCGCCATAGATGGAGTTAAAGACTCATACTTCTTCGCCTCTTTCCATTCTCACTAGTGGGAAGAGCGAAGCAGTGGTTCTATCCAAATAAAGAAGATATCAATACATGGGCGAAGTGTTCCAAGGCCTTTCTAGCAAAATTCTTCCCGATAGGCAAAACCAATGCCTTAAGAGGAAAGATTACCAACTTCCAACAACAGAAGACGGAGACCATGTCAGAAGCATGGGAGCGTTTGCAAGGATATATCCAAGATTGTCCCCATCATGGGATGGAAGAATGGTTACTCATGCAAGGTTTCTATCATGGATTATCTCTGAAGACGCGTGAGCACCTAGATGCAACTGCTGAAGGATCATTTTTATCACTCACTCTTGGAAGAGCTAAAAGACTCATGGAGAAGATAGCAGATAATCAAAGTGGTCCCAAGACAACATTCAAGATTGTCACCGAGTGAGGAAGCAATAGAAGAAGTGAATGCATTATCAACCAAGATGGATACCTTACTCCATTGGCTTGACCGAGGGCCAAGTACAAGGAAGATCAAAGAGCAATTGAAGCAACGTATAAGCAAAATTCAAGTCCCATCGTGAGAAAGGTTCCACATTGGGTGCAATCATCGACTAACCAAGGTACACGAGTCGGGTAATTATGCAAAGCAACCTACTTTGAGAGAGTTAGTTCTACAACGAGTCCAAGATCAACTCATCTATGGAGGATAGGTTTGTTTGCTAATAACAAAATCTTGGAAAATTTAAGCATTAAAATGGATAGTTTCTCCTCGCCATTAATGATCAACTAGAGTTCAATAAAAAGATAGAAGAAAAGATAGCCAAGTTGGCCGTTGCATTGCCTGTTGCCACTAACCCTGAGCAGGTGAGATCTATTACTACAAGAAGAGGGAGTTCCACTAGAGATCCTCCCTATCCAAAAGGAGCAAGAAGGCCATCCGTGCTACCACCAGTAGCAGAAGAAGAGAACTTTCAACCTGAGTTAGAAGTATTACCACAAGAATCAGTACAGAAGCCAGTGCAAGAGCCAGTACAAGATCAAGGAGCAAGACAACAATTTTGAGATACAAACTACTTACCATTCCCTCGGAGGAAGAGAGGACCAGAACAGACAGATGAGCAGTTTGGTAAGTTCGTGGAGGTAATTCAAAAGTTGTATGTCAATATACCTCTGGATGCCATACGGGTCCCCACTTATGCCAAGTACATAAGAGATATTCTTAACAAGAAGAGACCCTTTGCCATCCAATAAAGTGATCAAGCTAACCGAAGAATGTAGTGCGGCCATCCTCAACCAACTACCCGAAAAGAAGAAAGATCCGGGATGTCCCACTATCGGCGCACAATTGGAGATCAATATTTCAATAATGCACTCGTGATCTTGGAGCAAGTGTCGGTGTAATGCCCGCAGCGAGTCTACTACAAGCTCAACCACCTTTGCACTTGAGCCAACATCAATGTGTCTACAACTAGCCGACCAATCGGCCCGTTATCCATTGGGCATTGCTGAAAACATTCCAGTCAAGATAAGAGAGTTCTTCGTGCCAGTAGACTTTGTAGTACTGGATATGCATCCAGACTCAAAAGTGTCACTCATCCTTGGAAGACCTTTCTTGAGCGCCGCCAATGCACACATTGATGTCGGGAAGGGAGAAATCAAGTTCACTATAAATGGGCAAGAAGAGCAATTCGCATTCAAATCAAAACAAGAGCTCAATAAATTCGCAAAGATGGTAGAAGAAGATCGACACGGTACAACCACAGGCGGAGGATGCATCTCTAGGATCATCGCGGAATAAATATTTTGGAAGGTCCAATTCGGAGGACTTTAAAAATCCGAATCCTCGCCGGAAGGTAACTCGGTATCTATCCGCGTTTTAAATTGCATCTCTTATAATTTTCTTAGGCATATTTATTTCCAGCATTGCATTATAAAATTCTCAGCCCCACATAAATAATTTTACGGTGTGTGACAACCCGTCAAAAATATTTTATCGTGGTGGCACAAAAATTTATCATTTCATGCATTTAAATTAGTTTACCTTCATTTAAATTTCTGCATTGTTTATAATTTTGATCATGGCATTTAGTGCTTGGTGGGTCCCTCACCATGGGTCCCACATGTCATAGACTACACCTCACATATATCAAATCACATAATTTCATCCACTTCCACTCACCTCCACTATCCTCTCTTTTCCACCGCCAAAACCACTCAACCGACCAAAATTTCTGGATTGACAAAAGATCACGCAATGGCATGTGAAGGGGCAGCCATGTTGGCCACCCTGGGTGGGCGGCCGACCCCACCATTGGGGCGGCCGACTCTCCCCCTCCTCCTCTATAAATAGGCCTCCTCCCATGGCTTTCTTGCACCACCCACATTCCAGAATTTTAGCCAAACCTTCGCTCTCGACTTCGTGTTTCTGGAGAAAGTTAGAGAGAAGAGGAGAAGAGTAGGAAGAGAGAAGAGGTGAGAGAGTGAGCAAGAGTTTAGTAGCAAATGAAGGGAAGGGATAGTGCTGAGTAGATGATCACAAAAAATTAGTGGAGATGCTGTCCAAATAAGATAAAGAAAATTTAAAATCAAGGGGAGGTTCCGTCAAAATCAAGACCGAAGTTTAGAACTTTTTGTCATGAAGAACGACTAACCTCGGACCGACTCTGACAGCTAACCACTAACCTTGTGCTAATCCTTCTCTCCACTAGTGTTTGTTTTTGTTTGTTTTAAGATACTTGCGGGATGAAGGGCGTTTGCGGGGAATCTCGGGAACCTTCGGAAAATCGGGACAAGAAGTACATCCCGCGAGCTCGGTGGCTGGTTCCGACATGAGTGTCAACCCACCACCGAAGCACCAAGTACCTCCAAGAAGACGGCGGCACACGGCGACTCCGCACCACCACCAAGATCTCTCAGAGTTCTCATGAGAACATCCGACCTCGCCCTAAGAAGCGCCGGAGAAGGAGGTATACAAGAAGCTCAAGAACAAGCGTTTCATCCACACGCCAGTCATCGATCCGACACTTCTGCTAGAGATAGGTATGGCTCAAGAATTCGATACAATTTTTCCACTAGTTGGTTGGACCTCCTTTGCAAACCTCACTGAGAAGGGGATTAGGCTTTTGACCATAGAATTCCTTAGCACCCTTCGATACACGGACAATGGAGTTTATTTTAGAATGTTTGCTCTGGAATATTCTGTCTCTTGGAGAACCCTTAGTGACCTCCTAGGTTTCCCTCAAGATGCCCTCATAGATTTAAATGCAAGCACTAGGTGATTTTGATGCGCATAGGTTTTGGAGCAAAGCATTTCTAGAGCACCGTATCACTTAGCGCACCGCACCGGACATAGAGCATCCTACGCTTAGATTTTTGCATCGTTGGATAGGAGCCACCTTTTTCCCACGATACGACGAAAGCAAGATCGAATAGCCGACTTGCGGTTCTTTGTACGCGGCCGTCAAGAAAAGAAAGTGTCTCCGTCCATCTCCTAGTGAACCATTGGATGAGTGTCCCCGGTTACAAAATAGGAAGTGTGGCCATTTGCTCGCTTATCACTCGCATTGCCACAAGCTTGAAGTTATTAGAGGGAGCTACTTTTGAGTACATTGAACATCATAGAGAATTTTATGACCTCTACACTTTTGGCCAAGGTCACTTGCGAAGAAAGTGAATGATGTTTATTATGCAAAATATGGTGAAGCTGCGATCCGGTTACCTAACCCGGAGCGGCTTTGTATTATGTGCAAAACTATCATGTTGAGTTGCGAAAGCGAGAACCGGTGAATGAGAGAGCACCTCGAAGAGTTCGCTCGGAGAGGGTGACGGAAATCGTGAACCGGTTTGGCGTGGTGCCGAAACCGCCCAAGAAGAACCAGCACATGCCGGTTTCAATGAGTGGAATGTACCTCGGCACCACTCACTAAACTCATGGGTGTATCCACCACAAAGCCAACCACATCAACCATTCTATGGTTACTACCCACCATACAACACCCCAGAACATCGAGCCGGGACCATCGAGCCGGGACCCTCACGGCCACCAAGATACTCTTATGACCCCTTTGGTACCACCGATGAAGAAGAAGAACCCCACCAAAACTTTGAGCCACGTCGCCACTCCGATGCCACCGGGGTTTCATTTTCACCCACAAAGCACTATGATGAACAAATAGCCTTCCAAGACACAACACCACTGCCACTCTGAATCGCCATGATCAGAGATGGAACGACCAGCTCCAATGGAACCAGAACACTACCCAGACACTGGGCACCATTCAAGAGAGCCAGGAAGAAGCCGCCTCCATGTTGCATAGCTTGGTGGACCTGTTGCACATCAACTATCCACCACCACCGCCACAAGATTAGCTTGGGGGAGGACCCCCATTATCATGTTGCGAATTGCTCTTCTTGCCCATTTATAGTGAACTTGATTTCTCCCTTCCCGACATCAATGTGTGCATTTGCAGTGCTCAAGAAGGGTCTTCCAAGGATGAGTGATACCTTTGAGTCTGGATGCATATCCAGTACTACAAAGTCTACTGGCACGAAGAACTCTCTTATCTTGACTGGGATATTTTCAGCAATGCCCAACGGATAACGAACCGATTGGTCGGCTAGTTGTAGACACATTGATGTTGGCTCAAGTGTAGTGTGGTTGAGCTTGTAGTAGACTGCTACGGGCATCACACTGACACTTGCTCCAAGATCGCAGAGTGCATTATTGAAATATTGATCTCCAATTGTGCAGTCGATAGTGGGACATCCTGGATCTTTCTTCTTTTCTGGTAGTTGGTTGAGGATGGCCGCACTACACTCTTCGGTTAGCTTGATCACTCCATTGGATGGCAGTGGTCTCTTCTTGTTAAGAATATCTCTTATGTACTTGGCATAAGTGGGGACCTGTATGGCATCCGGAGGTATATTGACATATAACTTTTGAATTACCTCCACAAACTTACCAAAGCTGCTCATGCATGCATTTGTGGTCCTCTCTTCCTTCGAGGAAACGGTAAGTAGTTTGTATCCCGGAAATTGTGTCTCATTTCTTGATCTTGTACTGGCTCTTGTACTGGCTTCTGTACTGATTTTTGTGGTAATACTTCTAACTCAGTTTGGAAATTCTCTTCTTCTGCCACTGGTGGTAGCACGGATGGCCTTCTTGCTCCTTTTGGATAGGGAGGATCTCTTGTGGAACTCCCTCTTCTTGTAGTAATGGATCTCACCTTCTCAGGGTTAGTGGCAACAGGCAATGCAATGGCTAGCTGTGCTATCTTTGCTTCTATCTTTTTGTTGAACTCTAGTTGATCATTAATGGCAGAGGAGAAACTATCCATTTTAATGCTTAAATTTTCCAAGGTTTTGTCATTAGCAGCAAGCCTATCCTCCATAGATGAATTGATCTTGGACTGTTGTAGGACCAACTCTCTTAAAGTAGGTTGCTTTGCATAATTACCTGACTGTGTACCTTGGTTAATTGATGATTGCACCCAATGTGGAACCTTTCTCACGAGGGGACTTGAATTTTGCTTATATGTTCCTTCAATTGCTCTTTGATCTTCCTTGTACTTGGCCCTCTGGTCAAGCCAATGGAGTAAGGTATCCATCTTGGTTGACAATGCATTTACTTCTTCTATTGCTTCTTCACTCTGATGGCAATCTTGAATGTTTTCTTGGGACCAGTTTTGATTATCTGCTATCTTCTCCATAAGTCTTTTAGCTCTCCCAAGAGTGAGTGATAAAAATGATCCTTCAGCAGTTGCATCTAGGTGCTCACGCGTCTTCGGAGTTAATCCATGATAGAAACCTTGCATGAGTAACCATTCTTCCATTCCATGATGGGGACAATCTTGGATGTATCCTTGCAAACGCTCCCATGCTTCGACATGGTCTCCGTCTTCGTCGTTGGAAGTTGGTAATCTTTCCTCTTAAGGCATTGGTTTTGCCTATTGGGAAGAATTTTGCTAGAATGGCCTTGGAACATTTCGCCCATGTATTGATATCTTCTTTATTTGCATAGAACCACTGCTTCGCTCTTCCCACTAGTGAAAATGGGAAGAGGCGAAGAAGTATGAGGTCTTCTTTAACTCCTTCTATGGCGATGGTGTTTCCAATTTCCATGAAGTCCTGTAAATGTGTACTTGCATCTTCATGTACCTTTCCACTGAATTGGATAGCTTGCACCATGTTGATGAGACTTGTCTTGAGCTCGAACTCAACATTAGTTGTGTCCAATCTTTGGACCAGTGCGGATGTTCTCTCTTGTTGGAGCAAGAGAACTCCAAAGTAAGGTCTTCTCAGCCATTTGGATTGGTGATGAGCTTCCTTCTTGATTGATCCGACTCTGATGATTTAGAGTTTGAATGAATCAGATAATACCAAATTCTGATGATGAAGATCCGGAATTCCGAGCACAGGCGTCCGATTTTTCCTTTATCTAGTCTAAACCTATGTAGAACTTGAAGAACTAGAGTAGCTATTCTAATTCTACGGGTGGAGAGATCTCTCTAAACCACGGCTTTGCGATGGTTGCCCTACGAATAATGAATTCTTGAATGAATTAGGGTTTCACCCGGGGGAGGGGCCCGAATATATAGCCCCCTTGAAGGAACCACAGCCATCGGATCAAACCGACCTAAATGGACGATAATTATTGCTCCTCAAGGTCGGTGGACGCAGGATCCACGAGACTCCACCTAATTGGTGGAGGTGGAGAGGCGGCTGCCCCTCCCCTAGAGTCGGCCGCCCCCTGTCAATGACAGGTGGGGCTCCGCTTCCAGGGTTTGCCTTACGTAGTCTTCTAGAGTATACAATTTTACCCGTTCGGTCTTTCTCTCTATGTAATCGACATGTGGGCCTCCTTGGATGTTTTCTGGTAATCCCTATGAAAACACATATTCACCAAAACTTGTGGAATCGTCGGTTTAAACCCTAAGTCTATGGTGGTGAACAGATTATACCCCTCTTTCTCTCTCGGTTGACATGTAAAATTGATCATTAACAACCGCAACAAACTCCCCAAGCTTACCCTTTGCTCGTCCCTGAGCAAATAGCTACAAAAGATGGATCAGGAGTTGCTGTGATGCTTCACACTTTACAAACACACATGCTCAAAACAAAAATTCATCCCGGACTAGAGTGGACTATCATAACTCCCAAACTTACTCATGTTTCTTTCAACCATGGGGCTTTTACCGCACTTGAGTCTTGAGTAGTTGAAAGACGAACAATTAAGTCAAGCACCGTTGTCTCATGCTCTGTTGTTCCACCTCGTTGCTGGAGTTTTTACAAGATTTTCAATAAAACTCGAGTTCCTTAGTATGACCCTTTCAAGTCTCTCAATATGTGGTATTTTTGGATCCTCTCTAAGGCATTGAAAGGAAATATGCCTTTCTCTTACTCTCGAGAATATGTGGTATTGTGGTTCAAGGCATTTATAGATGAGCCTTCACTCTCTCTCTCTCACCCTACTCTAATAAAGGCTTATGTGGAGCTTATAGGTGTGGAGAACTAATGCATTGGCCTCATCGAACCATGGATCCGAAGGAACTCAACATACAACCAATCGGTGTGTGCATGTGTGGTTTTATATGTGGATGATATAATAGAGAGAAATATTTGTGGGAGGAGAAGGGGTGCACAGAAAGAACTATCAATGCTCCTTTATTTGGAAGAAACTTGGAACTACTTCAACACTTGAACTTCTTGGAACTTTGAACTTGGAAACTTGAACTTGGAAAACTTGACAAAGATTGGGCTCATACATCTCTTTTTTTTTATAATTCTTGCAGCCCAAAACGGAATGAAATACTTTTTGAATGGAACTCTTCTTCATATGACAACTTCACATCGGGAATAACAAATGATACTTGGAGCATTGATCTTGGAGAAATGGCTAGCGAAATGAACAGGGGGATATTTTTGGTGTTCACTCTCAGTGTAAGAGTAGAACAATTTCAATGAATGATAATAGGCTTTATGTGGTGCGTACTTCCGGGGTAGAAGTAGCGGGGGTGAATGTGAGTGTGTGAAACCAGGATTTAGTTTGTATGATGAGTTCATAAGGATACAACACGGCCGACAAAGACGAGCCCTAATAAATGAGGAGGCTTCCTATTCTAATGATCAAGTTTGGCTGTGGTAGGAATTTTAACTCTCTGTCATATAAGGAACTCATCATGAAGTATTTATAATTTTCACAAACAAATCTCCGAATTTAGTGGCACTTTTGGAACACAATGAACAAAGCTCGAGACTATTATCATATCATGCCCGTCAACTACCTAGACTTAGTTTAAGCATATGCTCCCACGGGTTTAAGGTGTAGAGTAAACCCGGTTGTCAAACAAAGTGTATCCAAATCTTGGGAGAACTCAAATTTAAAGCTAGGTACTTGCAAAGAATTAGGCGAGCAACTATTCATCATTTCCATCATGCGGTCCTCAAGTCTACACAATTTTATTTATAGCAAACCGAATCGAAAGCAAACTTACACACTCTTTTTATTTGGTTTCATCTTAAGGCAAACTCGAAATGTAAACAAACACACTTAAAGAAAACAAACTAAACAAACTCTTGAAACAGCAAGCAAATTTTTATTGGGGGTTTTTTTAGATGCATAAAACAAACTGAAAAACAAACAAACTGAAATAAAAGAAAAGAAATACTTATCTTGATAAATGGGGGTCCTCCCCCAACTAGTCTTGCGGCGGTGGTGGGTAGTGGATGTGCATCAGTCCACCAAGCTATGCGGCATGGAGGCGGCTTCTCCTGGTTCTCTTGAATGGTGCCTAGTGTTTGGGTAGTGTTCTGGTTCCACTAGTGCTGGTCATTCCACCTCTGATCATGGCGATTCAGAGTGGCAGTGGTATTGTGCTGGAAGGCTACTTGTTCATCATAGTGCTGCTGGGTGAAAATGAAACCGGTGGCATCGGAGTGGCGACGTGGCTCAAAGTCATGGTGGGGTTCTTCTTCTTCATCGGTTGTACCAAAGGGGTCACAAGAGTATCTTGGTGGTTGTGAGGGTCCTGCGTCTGATGGTCCTGGCTCTGATGTTCCTGGGGTAGTGTATGGTGGGTAGAAACCATAGAATGGTTGATGTGGTTGGCTCGTGGTGGGTACACCCATGAGTTCGGTGAGTGGTGATGAGGTACATTCCACTCATTGAAACCGGCATGTCTTGGTTCCTCTTGGGCGGTTTCGGCACCATGCCAAACGGGTTCACGATTTTCTGTCACCCTCTCCGAGCGGACTCTTCGGGGTGCTCTCTCATTCACTGGTTCTGCCTGCAACTCAACATGATATTCTTGCACATGATACAAAGCCAGTTCCGGGTTAGGTAACCGGATCGCAGCATTACCATATTTTGCATATAAAACATCTTTCACTTTTTTCAGCAAGTGACCTTGGACAAAAGTGTAGTAGTCATAAAATTCTCTATGATGCTCAATGTACTCAAAAGTGGCTCCCTCTAACAATTTCAAACTTGTGGCAATGCGAGTGATAAGCGAGCAAACGGCCACACTTCCTATTTTGTAATGGGGGACACTCATCCAATGGTTCACTAGGAGGTGGACAGGAGACACTTTCTGTTTCTTGACAGCCGCGTAAAGCAGCTGCAAGTCGGCTATTCTGATCTTGCTTTCATCATGTCATGGGAAAAAGGTGTCTCCTATCCAGCGATGCAAAAATCTAAGCGTAGGATGCTCTATGTCCGTTGTGCGGTGCGCTAAGTGATAAGGTCCTCTAGCAATGCAGCTCCAAAACCTATGTGCGTCAAAATCACCTAGTGCTGCATTTAGGTCTATGAGAGCATCTTGAGGGAAACCTAGGAGGTCACTAAGGTTTCTCCATGAGACAGAATATTCCAGAGCAAACATTCTAAAATAAACCCCATTATCCGTGTATCTGAGGGTGCTAAGCAATTCTATGGTCAAGAGCCTGATCCCCTTCTCAGTGAGGTTTGCAAAGGAAGTCCAACCAACTAGCGGAAAAATTGTGTCAAATTCTTGAGCCATACCTGTCTCTAGCAGAAGTGTCGGATCGATGACTGGCGTGTGGATGAAGTGCTTGTTCTTGAGCTTCTTGTATATCTCCTTTTCCTGGGCGGTCCTCAGGACGAGATCGGATGTCCTCATGTGAACTCTGCGAGATTGGTGGTGCCGCGAGTCTTTGCTGCAGGTGCGCTTGCTGGTGGGTCGACACTCATGTCGGAACCAGCCACCGAGTTCGCGGGATGCACTTCTTGTCCCGATGTTTCCGATGGTTCCCGAGATCCCCTTGAAGACGCCCTTCATCCGCAAGTTGCTCAAAAGAAACAAAAACAAACACTAGTGGAGAGAAGGATTAGCACAAGGTTAGTGGTTAGCTGTCCAGAGTCAGCGGTCCAGGGGTTAGTCGTTCTTCGTGACAAAGTTTCTAAACTTCAGGTCTTGATTTTGACAGAACCTCCCCTCAATTTTAAATTGTCTTTATCCTATTTGGACAGCATCTCCACTAATTTTATGATGATCTACTCAGCACTATCCTTTCCCTTCACTTGTCACTAAACTCTTGCTCACTCTCTAATTTTCTACTCACTTCTTTCTCTCTTCTACTCTTCTCCTCTTCTCTCTAGCTCTCTCCAGAAAACTCGAAGTCAAGAGCAGGTGGTTTGGCTAAAATTCTGGAGTGTGGGTGGTGCAAGGAAACCATGGGAGGAGGCCCTTTTATAGAGGAGGAGGTGAGGGGGAGTGGATGAAATTATGTGATGGGATGTATGTGAGGTGTAGTCTATGGCCAGGACCCATGGTGAGGGACCCACCATGCACTAAATGCCATTATAAAAATATAAACAATGCAGAAATTTAAATGAAGGTAAACTAATTTAAATGCATGAAATGATAAATTTTTATGCCACCACGATAAAATATTTTTGACGGGTTGTCACACACCGTAAAATTATTCATATGGGGCGTAGAATTTTTATAATGCAATGCTAAAAATAAATATGTCTAAGAAATTTATAAGAGATGGAATTTAAAATGCGGATAAATACCGAGTTACCTTCCGGCGAGGATTCGGATTTTTAAAGTCCTCCGAATTGGACCTTCCAAAATATTTATTCCGCTGATGTTCCCGAGAGATGCATCCTCCGACTCGGTGGTTGTCTTGTCTGATCTTCTTCTACCATCTTCGCGGATTTGTTGAGCTCTTGTTTTGGCTTGAATGCGAATTGCTCTTCTTGCCCATTTATAGTGAACTTGATTTCTCCCTTCCCGACATCAATGTGTGCATTTGCGGTGCTCAAGAAGGGTCTTCCAAGGATGAGTGATACCTTTGAGTCTGGATGCATATCCAAAGTACTACAAAGTCTCGGCACGAAGAACTCTCTTATCTTGACGGGATATTTTCAGCAATGCCCAACGGATAACGAACCGATTGGTCGGCTAGTTCTAGACACATTGATGTTGGCTCAAGTGTAGTGTGGTTGAGCTTGTAGTAGACTGCTGCGGGCATCCACCGACACTTGCTCCAAGATCGCGAGTGCATTATTGAAATATTGATCTCCAATTGTGCAAATCGATAGTGGGACATCCTGGATCTTTCTTCTTTTCTGGTAGTTGGTTGAGGATGGCCGCACTACACTCTTCGGTTAGCTTGATCACTTCATTGGATGGCAGTGGTCTCTTCTTGTTAAGAATATCTCTTATGTACTTGGCATAAGTGGGGACTGTATGGCATCCGGAGGTATATTGACATATAACTTTTGAATTACCTCCACAAACTTACCAAACTGCTCATGCATGCATTTGTGGTCCTCTCTTCCTCCGAGGAAACGGTAAGTAGTTTGTATCCCGGAAATTATGTCTCATTTCTTGATCTTGTACTGGCTCTTGTACTGGCTTTTGTACTGATTCTTGTGGTAATACTTCTAACTCAGTTTGGAAATTCTCTTCTTCTGCCACTGGTGGTAGCACGGATGGCCTTCTTGCTCCTTTTGGATAGGGAGGATCTCTTGTGGAACTCCCTCTTCTTGTAGTAATAGATCTCACCTGCTCGGGGTTAGTGGCAACGAGGCAATGCAATGGCTAGTTTGTGCTATCTTTGCTTCTATCTTTTTGTTGAACTCTAGTTGATCATTAATGGAGGAGAAACTATCCATTTTAATGCTTAAATTTTCCAAGGTTTTGTCATTAGCGGCAAGCCTATCCTCCATAGATGAATTGATCTTGACTGTTGTAGGACCAACTCTCTTAAAGTAGGTTGCTTTGCATAATTACCTGACTGTGTACCTTGGTTAATTGATGATTGCACCCAATGTGGAACCTTTCTCACGAGGGGACTTGAATTTTGCTTATACGTTCCTTCAATTGCTCTTTGATCTTCCTTGTACTTGGCCCTCTGGTCATGCCAATAGAGTAAGGTATCCATCTTGGTTGACAATGCATTTACTTCTTCTATTGCTTCTTCACTCTGATGGCAATCTTGAATGTTGTCTTGGGACCAGTTTTGATTATCTGCTATCTTCTCCATAAGTCTTTTAGCTCTCCCAAGAGTGACTGATAAAAATGATCCTTCAGCAGTTGCATCTAGGTGCTCACGCGTCTTCGGAGTTAATCCATGATAGAAACTTTGCATGAGTAACCATTCTTCCATTCCATGATGAGGACAATCTTGGATGTATCCTTGCAAACGCTCCCATGCTTCGACATGGTCTCCGTCTTCTTGTTGGAAGTTGGTAATCTTTCCTCTTAAGGCATTGGTTTTGCCTATTGGGAAGAATTTTGCTAGAAAGGCCTTGGAACACTTCGCCCATGTATTGATATCTTCTTTATTTGCATAGAACCCTTTGCTTCGCTCTTCCCACTAGTGAAAATGGGAAGAGGCGAAGAAGTATGAGGTCTTCTCTAACTCCTTCTATGGCGATGGTGTTTCCAATTTCCATGAAGTCCTGTAAATGTGTACTTGCATCTTCATGTACCTTTCCACTGAATTGGATAGCTTGCACCATGTTGATGAGACTTGGCTTGAGCTCGAACTCAACATTAGTTGTGTCCAATGCTGGACCAGTGCGGATGTTCTCTGCGGTAGAGCGAGAGAACTCCGTGTAAGGTCTTCTCGGCCATTTGGATTGGTGACGAGCTTCCTTCTTGATTGATCCGACTCGATGATCGAGAGTTTGAATGAATCGAGATTCAATCCTGCTAATACCCTGTATAAAATATAAACAAAGAAAAACAACAGGGGTGAACCTGCTAAAGTAGAGGTGACTAGTGACAATCACTCATTTTCTAAGTATCTGCTTAAGCAATTTTTCTCTAAAAGTTTATTCCTTCCCCGGCAACGGCGCCAAAAATGCTTGTTGACACTTCTAACACCACTCACGCTAAGTTGTCATCCCTAGCATGGCGCCAGAAGTGTTGGTATAGAAACTGCTCCTCTAGTCAAGAAAATATGGGATCCGCAAGCGAACAGATAATACACCATCGTAGCATTTACCGGGAAGTATTCCGGGTATCGTAATTTATATTTAGCTCAAGGGAAAGAACTAAGGACTTAAACAATGAGATAAACTTGCTAAACACGACTACTTATGAGTGATTGATTTCACGAGTCACATACTTTGTGAGAGGGGTAAACCATGATAAATAAGAGAATATAAAGTAATAAGCTCGGGGTATAAATCACACGAGAGATTAGATATAGACTACTCAACATAAGGTAGGTTGACATCGATTAGTGCAAGAAATAGAAATTCTATGTAGGTTCTAATCTACTAAGTCATTCATCTACTCCAACTCTACACTATCACATACAGCACAAAAGACTCTTCATCTATGTATAAGGATCATTGCTATAACAAGCCAAGACATAGCAGGACTTACTATGCAACTTTGGTTCTGCTAGACCTACCAACGGGGGATTGAATACAGAGGACTCAATGGAACTGTCACTTCCACGATTGTTGACATTTCTAACGCCACTCAGTGTTAGGTTGTCATCCCCAACATGGCGCCAAAAATGCTGGTACTAATAAATGCAACTGCTTCTAGAAATAAATATGGGATCCGCAAGCGCACAGATAATACCGATGTAGCATTTTAACCAGGAGTAATCCAGGTATCGTATTTATAATTTTACCACTGGGAAGGGAATGCACTGGATAATGAGTGATGAGCAATGCACATGCGATAATGGAGAGCTTAACCTTGTCTGTATCGATCATCTCATACAGGGTAAGTGTCACATAAAATATAGGAATGAATGATAATTGACATAAGATAAATGAGAGCATTTAGCCACATAAAATAATAGTAACCATCTCAACTTAGCACTCTAAGCTTATAACACTAGCATGGACTAGGGCGATCTAGGGTATAATCCAATGTTATTCTAACTATAAAGTCAAAGCATACAATGATTAGTGCAAGAACATCTAGCAATCATGGCGGGAAAAGGTTACATCTATGCATAGTGATATTACCGAGAGAAGACTAGAGACATAGCAATGACTTCAATGTAATAGGTTTGTTGCTAGACCTATACTCGGGAGAAAGGCTACAAAGGACTCAACAGGACTGTCACTCCCGCGATCTACCTCACGATCCGGAATATAGGGTGCAATCGCAGATAAATACGGTCTAGGCACCATGCCCACACAATATCTATCACTCACCCATTGGCCTAATGAGCAAGCGCTAAACGATCCTATGCATAAACATAATTCTAGTCCAACTATGCTAAACATATAATCAAAGTAAACTAAGAACAATATAATTGAGAACATAATCAAATAGAGCAAAGTCAAGTATGATATAATAGAATAGAATAAAGTACTACTCATAGTATCACGAACAATGATGAATATTACAAGAATGTAGAGGGGAATTACCAAGAACTCCGACAGATCCGGACTCCAAGCTAGGCTTGATTCCCTCTAGATCTATTCCTATGTAGCTATGCTACTAAACTATGGAGCTCTAATTGAGATGGTGGCTCTGGCTTCTCTGAATTCTCTCAGATGAATGAATGGAGAATGAATTAGGGTTTCACCCGGGGCCAGGGGCTCTGAATATATAGCCCTCTAGGATGCACCCTGACGGCCCTCGGATCAAACCGACCTAAATGGACGATAATTATTCATCCTCAAAGGCGGTGGAGGCGGGATCCGCGAGACTCCACCTCATTGGTTGAGGTGGAGGCGGCAGCCTCTAGGGCTTGGTCGGCCGCCCCGGAGGCTGCGGGTGGGGCCCAGCTTCCAGGGGTCGCCTTCTGGAGTCTTCTAGAGTATGCAATTTTACCCGTTCGGTCTTTATCTCTATGTAATCCTGACATGTGGGTCTCCTTTGGTTCTCTTTCTGATAACCCCCTGTAGAAATAGACAATCACCAAAACTCATGGAATTCTGTCAGTGTAACCCCTATATCTAACATGTGAACTCATATTAGTCCTTTCTCTTGCTGCGTTGACGGTATAAAATTGATACTTAACTACCGTCAACAACGATCTACCACATGACCCGACCAATAGGGTGCATTTGCAGGTAAATGGCATCTAAGCACCATGCTCACATGAAATATACCACCTAACCCTCCCGCGAAGAGAGCTAAGCGCTTTGCAAACATATACATAAACTTATTATCAATCATAACCATATCAAATGTAGAACTAGAATAAACTAGGAACATAATAAATAGAAACATAATAATATTAGAATAAAGTCACAAGAATAGATACAAGATAATACCAAATTCGATGATGAAGATCGGAATTCCGAGCACGAGCGCTCGATTCTTCCTCTATCTAGTCTAAACCTATGTAGAATTTGAAGAACTAGAGTAGCTATTCTAATTCTCTGGTGGAGAGATCTCTCTAAACCCTGGCTTTGCTGATGGCTACCTCTAAATAATGAATTCTTGAATGAATTAGGGTTTCATCCAGGGGGAGGGGCCCTGAATATATAGCCCCCTTGAAGGAACCACAGCCATCGGATCAAATCGACCTAAATGGACGATAATTATTGCTCCTCAAGGTCGGTGGAGGCAGGATCCGCGAGACTCCACCTGATTGGTGGAGGTGGAGAGGCGGCCGCCCCTCCCCTAGAGTCGGCCGCCCCCTGTCAATGACAGGTGGGGCTCCACTTCCAGGGTTTGCCTTCTGGAGTCTTCTAGAATATACAATTTTACCCGTTCGGTCTTTCTCTCTATGTAATCCTGACATGTGGGCCTCGTTGGATGTTTTCCTGGTAATCCCCTGCGAAAACACATATTCACCAAAACTTGTGGAATCTGTTAGTTTAAACCCTAAGTCTATGGTGGTGAACAGATTATACCCCTCTTTCTCTCTCTGGTTGACATGTAAAATTGATCATTAACAACCGTCAACAGACTGCATAATTGTTAGACCTTGCATATCCTTCATGCTTGTGGGAGAAATATCTTTAGGAAAAACATTTTGACTATGTTGTTGTGAAGTGAGATATGGTTTTGGCATAATTGTCCTCCCTTTTCTATCGAAGTACTCGGAGAGTTTTCTTTTTGATAAAATGACAAAAATCATATTTTCACATACTCCTCAATGGTTGAAAATACCTACCAAGGCCAAATACGACATGCTTATCAACAAGTCTACAAAACCTTTTTATCGCATGCTTCTTTCCGATTATTGGGCCTTGTCACGGTTTGAACCTAACCTAGATTTGGGTCTTACACATATGGTTGAGATTCACTTGCACCCACCAAATAACTGCCGACTCTCACACTGAGAGTCGCGCACAACATACACCCCTTTTGCCCAGAATGCCAATTCTTACACCGAGAATTGCGCACCATTCCACCAAATAAAAGTGCCGACCTTACCATGAGGATCGCGCACCCCTCTTTTAGATTGCCAAAAATTCTCCATGCATTCCATCATGACATCTCTCTCTCCTTCATCCTTTTTCAGGCAATAAGTTATGGGCCATGTTCTTAGTTGAAAAAAAAGAGAGAAAGAAAAAAAAAAGAGAGAGAAATAAGTTTTAGATATTCCAATCTTATAGACAAATGGGAAATCTTAGATCCCCATTCAAAGAAAAAAAGAAAAAAGAGACAAAAAAGAAAGAAAAAAAAACAACAACACAATTTTAGTTACTCTTTGATAGCCCATATTTCTTCATCTCTTCATCCACCAATAAAAGAGAGTTTGTCATGATGCATGGAGACCCAAAAATACCACAAAGTTAGGAATCATTCCTCATCCATTTCACACACTTGCACATCTCAACCTAGTGTATGGCTTTAACCTTAACATGGTTCGGATTTTGACTCGGCTACACACGATCGGTAAGTAAGCCATTCCTTGTATGCCTACCCAAAACTCCACTCACAGCTTTAGTGGTAGGTCATGAAAGAAGGCAATCCTAAAAATGCCTTTTGGTGAGGTAATTATACACTTTGAGCGATTCGAGAGCACCATTTGAGGAGTATATGTGAACTATGCTTTATTTGAAAATCCAATAAAAACTTTGAGTCACTGAGATATGAAAATGGGACGAGATGGCTATGTTTCAGAGCTGTTACATTTCTCAACCGCTCAAGGAGATTTGTTAGCCCCTACACATATCCCACAAGGTATGTTTTGGGATGACCTTTATGTCGGTTTTATTTCTTGAACAGCTATGCTCATGCTTACTTTTTTCTAGCCTTTGCTCGGGATGAGCAAAGATCCAAGTGTGGGGGAACTTGTTGGCGCTCCTTATTGCATGTTTTTAACCGCCAACTTTAGAATAAATTAATCACCAAAAATTAGTAATAGGGTTCTAAACTAATCATTTCCACGAGTTTTGGTGTTTCCCTTGTTTTGCAGGGCTAAATATAAAAATAGACCAATTCGGACCAAAAATGGAGAAAGCCCAAAACCCGGACTAGTTCCATGTTGGACTGCACGAGTAGACCCAGGTAATCGGGCCATATCTCACTCATACGAACTCCGATTTGGGCGATTCAATATGCATTGGAAAGCTATCGACGAGGCCCACGCTCCTGCAAATGATGGGGCCCAGCCGAGCTCCCCCTGGCGCGCGTGCGCCAGGGGCGCGGCCGCGCAAGTCAGGAGGCCAAACCGGCCCAGTTTTGTCCTGGTGGCCCATGTCGACAGCCCAATCACTATGGCGGTGGGGGTTTGTACATGTAAGGTACGAAACCGCCTCCAGAGGTCGGTTTTGGCACTTTCTAAGTGGGGAGGAGCATTTGCAAAGAGCCCCCTCTCCTCCACATATAAAAGGGGACTTTTCCCTCCCACACAACACACATCACATTAGAGCCTCTCTCCCTCCACTTGTATCTTCTTCTTTAGTAGTTTTAGTTATGTAGTGGAGCAAGGCAAGCCTCGTTGGAGAGTTTGAACCTCTAGGAGGATCTCGGTATGAGCAATATCAAGGTCTCTCTTATTTGTTCTTGTTCTCATATGTTCTTGTTGAGAAATTGGCTATTATAGGACTCTAATTGTGGTGGCTTCTCCCTAATAGGACTCCAATCGTTTCATCCTCCCAAATAGGACTCCAATCATTTTCCATCCTCCCAAATAGGATTTAGCTCGATTTAACCATGTTTTAACTCCTAAATACATGTATTTTGCTATAACATGACCTTTTTGCCCCTGGGCTTTTAAAACATTTTGTTGGGGCTGTTGGCCGCTGGGTGGCATGGCCCGGCCGGACGCTGCCTGCCCTGTTGGCTGGCTGCTGGCTGCCTGCCCTGGCCGGCTGCTGGTACGAGTTCAGTCGGTGGCTCTCCGGCCGACGTGGGATCACCGGGGAGAGAAGCCTCCATGGCGGATCAACGGGCGGCGGCGGCGAAGTCGAGTTTCGGCGCTGCGTCGAACAGGAAGGAGAAAGTCGCGATCGTGTGGTATAGGCACTGCGTCGATCAGGAACAAAAAAAATAGCGATCCGGTACAGGCATCGATCGAATGGATCGCGTGGGCATCGATCGAATGGATCCCGTGGGTACAGGCATCGATCGAATGGGTACAGGCAAGGGGCAATACAGTGTTATTTAAAAATACATGTATTTTGATTTACTATGTGTTGATTAAATGGGCTTGGAATCCTATAATAGCTTATGGAAAATGAATGGAGTCCTATTTGGGAGGATGAAACGATTGGAGTCCTATTAGAGAGAAGCCACCACGATTAGAATCCTATAATAGCCAATTTCTCGTTCTTGTTCTAGATGTTCTTGTTCTAGTTCTTAGATGTTCTTGTTGTAGTTCTTAGATGTTCTTGTTCTTAGTATAGTTATGTTGTAGAACTAGGGCATAGTTCTTATGATATGATCTTAGCATATGAACTAGAATATAGTTTACATGTTTTGATCTTATCATATAGAACCTATGTTTGACATCAGTGCATTCATGTTTAGATCTAGAGCTAGGTTGTGATGTAGAGACCTATCTTGATTTAGTCTTGGTCAATGTTGGTTTACGAGATCTCCGTTCGACCGAATGCTCTAGTCATTATATGTGGCTAGAGTAGTGACCTCTAGCGTAGACGTGGCGTCTGGGCTAGGGAGTTACCTGAGTTTGCGCCCAACCCCACGGATAGTTGTGGTAGCCCCGGGGGTGATAGCCCCGACCAGGCCTTTGTATTCCACCACGTTCGGGTTGGTGTTTCGTAGAGCTTTGGCGGCCTTCCCCTGGTTACCCCTTCCCAGTCTCTTCGAGAACCGGAAAGGTACCGCTGCTCCGAAGTAAGTTGACAGTGACCAGGCTATGTTAACATAGAATCTCTCTAACCAGCATGTGTTTGTGTGATCGTCCGTTGTCTTGACTTAGCTGCCTGCTCCAGTTTAGATTTTTCTATATTCTTTCTTTTATCTTTATCCTTGAGTTTGGTTCGAGTGTGTGTGTCAGTTATCCCAATACATATCTTGTTTTACCCCTGTTATGAACTTTGGTCTACTATGCAATCTTGTTATCTTGTCCATGTCCAAGTTAGACTCTTTTATACCATGCCTTCCTTTGGGAAAATATAAATAACGATACCCTGAATACTTCCAGGTGAAATGCTACAACGGTATTTCCGTGCGCTTGCCGACTTGTTCCGTAAACGTTACAGAATACCTACCGGCGTTCCTTGGCATTGTTGCTAATTCTAGTGATGACGTTAAGAAACGCCAACACATATGACCATGTCTCTTTCTAGTTTTGCACTTTGTCTTCTGATTTCTTCATAGTACAATAGTTCTTTGTCATTTCCTTCTTCATGCTTTCAAACTAGAGCAGTATCAATGAAATATCAATCTCTTCTCATTCATGTGAGTAAACCACCAATGAGGCCAAACCATATCCATTTCCTTTTGTCTAAATTTGCTATATCAATTTGTTTGACTTCTTTTCATATTCATATGAGATATGACATGATAGTGATCACTTGCAATGAAACCTAGCCAAAAGCTTACTCAAACTCATTACTCGTTTAACTCATTACTCCTTTAGTTATTTGTCATTCAACCACCAAAACCCACTATGGGGCATGCACTTTCATAATTCAATTATCTGCATCAAAGAAGTTTAACGTTTCGAGTATTTATTCTTTGATGATACATTCAATTCTGCCCCTCAAAACAAGGCCAAACGAGGAATGCCATAATTTCAATGAGGTTTTGTCCTCTCTTTTGTCTTATGCTTGTTAATGGCAAATCATCTATATATGGCCAACACCACAATGCCATAATTCACCAAGGTATTAATGGCAAAATCATTATAAACAAACTCATCTATATGTGGAAAAACATCATCACTTTTCTTTTTGAGCCAATCTAAATGGAAGACATTGTCCATTTGGAGATGTGCTTCTTTGCAATAAAAGTGGCATTTCATCTTTTCATCTTCTAGAGCAAATAAGCTTATTGCGTATCCTTTTATGAAATGCACTTCTTTGCAATAGAAGTGGCACTTGATCTTTTTCATCTTCTAGATTAGAAGTGTTCATTGCATCTCCTTTTATTCCTTCAATAATAGAAGCATCAACATGTGCATCAAAAATATTAAAATATTAGTAAACAACAATAATGTGCATGGAACTCAATTTTATAGTTTAGGCTAATTAACGACTAGCCATTAAACTTAATATTATAGTTCATGCTTAGATAAACCAATTGATAGGTGGGGCCCATAGGTCAAGCTAGATATTAGGAATGGAGTGCTAGTGGCCTATGAAGCACTGTCGTTAAAATCAGAATGGGTAATGGAGCAGGTCAATACAATCATATTGGGGAAGTTAGGCTCCATTAGAGATGTTAAGATCTGGTTTCCATGTGTTTTTTATGACTAGGTGGCATTACATAGTTGTGTCTTAGTGTAAATAAAATAAAGTTGTAACAGAGATACAATATAATTGAATTGTATCGGCAAAGCCTTGAGCTATGCAAAAGTTTTTTTTTCTTTTTTTACAACAACTATGCAAAAGTCAAACTCTGCAATATGTTGTCACATCTACTATCTGTTCATAATGTACGTAGTTCATCTCATTGTCACGTGGACTGGAGATGGCCTCTTTGTTAGTGGTAAAATCTACATGATATTCTTCGAAAACTCCTACGTGGTGAAACTATTTTTTCTTTTAAAATTAACATGATATGTATTCATCATTTTTGTCCTCATTTCTTGTAACACCCAGTCCAAAGTAAATGAAATAAAGAAAAAAAAAATGCTACAGTACCGCGTGGCCTCCATTTTCCAATTGGAACCGGTCTCCACCTCCTGGCCATGTATTTTTTTTCCTACCCTCAAACCTCCGATGCCTCTCATCCAATAGCCGCCACTCCTCTGTGTGGCACAGAAGAAAGAAAAGGAGAGAAAGAAGGAGAGAGCCTAGGGTTCGCAGCCGCCGCCGCCGCCATCACCAGTGTCGTCCGTGGTGGTCGGTCTTCTTCCCGCGAAAGAATCGGTTAGGATCTATCTCGTGTGTTGTCTGTTCCATCAATACCTTGCATCACCTGCTGTCTATGAGGGTTTTCCCCCATGTTTGGCATAGATCGAGACGGCAAGACCTTTGCAGCGACAAGGATCATTGCGATCTCTGCGGGAAGGTGAGGAGAAGGGGAAGGATGGAGTTATGGCTGGGGTTTTCCGGCACCGTGCTCACTGTGGGTTCCCTAGGTGAGAATCCCAATGTTGATTGCCTTAATTTGATCAAGTTCTGTGGATCAAAACGCTTCCTTGGGTGGGGTCTAGTGGAGTAATCCTCGAAATCAATTTCGTCTATGTTCTGAAATTTTCATCAGATTCTGCAGTTTCTGTTCCTCGCTGTTTTAGGACATCTTAGAGGCCTCAATAAATGTTGTGCCTGTAGACAAAGTTTTAGAGAACTTCAATATGTTTCTTTAGATACCAGAATCACCCCGATAGCCTTTGTAGTTTTGGAGATATGATCTGTTTAATTAGATTATTTTTCAGTGACGAGAATCTGGACAGGGTTAGATCTATGCTGTTTTAGACTATTTAGATGAATTAGTTTGATTTTTTGATCTAATGAAATCTGTAAGGTTTTTCTTGATCATTCCAGATTGATATAGTTTATATTCATTGAAGTAGTATATGTTCAGTTATGAATTTTTGGCATCTGATGTTCAGTTTTGGATGTCAGAAATATTCAGTTATGTTGCACAGTTAATTAGACCATGTTGGAGACCTCGACTGAAAACTTTATAATACGAACGTTGTAGATAATGAAGTTTTACATAATCGATAAATTTTGAGAATTTTTGGAGTTCTAGTCTGAACTCTACAAAAAAAGAGAAAACTCGGTTTTGTCTTGATCGGTAGCGCAAACGGTAGAGGTTTGAATGTCGGGTTTGGGATGCTCTAGTGCATTTTTGTTGTCATACTTGCTTGTATGTTGGTGCATATACTGAATATTACTTGTGATCAGGTGGTAGCACTTTGGAACGTTGCTAATGCTTTTGATCTTCTTCGGTAAAGAGGCAAGTGAATGTATCGGTGGTTTGCTACCGTTTTGGCTTGTTATTTTTATCACCTACATCTTATTACTTAAAAGAATGTCGTATCACTAATATACAAAACATGAACTTGATTTATCCAGTCTTTATCAATTGTGGTATTATTTAAGTATTCATGGTGATATTATTATCACACATTGGTATTTGTGGCTAGTCCACAACTCTGAAGTTGAAGTTGAAGTATCATGGTGGTGTATATTAATTTTATTGAAGCGTGCCAAGTGCGTGCATCATTCATTGGCATTGGAAGTAATGTCTTGACCTATGGTCATGGTATCTGCGTATGCATCAATAAAGTTGTAACAGAGATACAATCTAATTGAATTGTACCGTCAAAGCCTTGAGCTATGCAAAAGCATTTTTTTTTTCTTTTTGGACAACAGCTATGCAAAAGTCAAGCTCTCAATATGTTGTCACATCTACTATCTGTTCATAATGTACGTAGTTCATCTCATTGTCACGTGGACTGGAGATGGCCTCTTTGTTAGTGGTAATATCTACATGATATTCTTCAAAAACTCCTACGTGGTGAAACTATTTTTCATTTTTAAAATTAACATGATATGTATACATCATTTTTGTCCTCATTTCTCAAAGAATTTCTCTTGTATTACAATACAACTTATAAACATGTTTTTTGACCGAAACTTATAAACATGTTTGGTAAGTAATAAATGAAAAAACAATCCAACAAACTGGACCGAAAAGGAAAAGGAACAAAAGGGTAGACAAACAAACAGAAAAATAGTAGAAAAACAAAAAAACTAAGGGAGCGGACCTTTGGTCGCTAGCAGCAGGACGAGAAAAATTTGCACAATAAAATGCAGGAGGAAAAGGTCACTGAAGGAAAAGGTCAACCTTTTCTCCACTAACTTTTGCGGAAGTCCACTTTTCCTCCACGAACTTGAAGGCAGGTTTGCCTTTTTTTTCTTTTGGCTAAATATTTGAGAAATCATAGTAAATCTTAGGAAAAAAAACATAAATAAAAAATTCAATTTGTTTGGACTCCACATGACTAGATCTACACAGTGAATATTATACGGTATGCTTTAGTATAAAGTTTTTGCTATAGATTTAGATCTATGCAATTCTGTAATTAATTAGAATAACTCATAACTGCAGTTTTTATGGTCCAATTGTGGTGAAATTTAATGATAGACAAATTATGTACGCTTGAACTATTAGTAAAAATTTCATACTCATTGGATTTTGGATTTTGTATAACTTAGTTATAGAGTGAGTTTATCCTTGTTAATTAAATCTAAATAAATCTATAACTATGTATACATGATCTATGAAATTTTTTATCGCATCCATTTTTTCAGACCGAAGGCATAAAACCCAACTTTTATTGAAAGCTTACAAAGGTAACCGAGTTTGAGCTGGGGATACCAGCTTTACATAACAGCCTTAAAAGCGATATAAAAACTCAAAACAAACCTAGTCTCCTTGATAAAGTTCAGTAGGAATAGACTCCCCCAACAAGCACTACAAAAGGAACTTGACATTATGCATCACACACAACTGAGCTGACAACTAGACTAAAACATTCCTGACAAAATGCACAGCAGAAGATGCCATCTAGGCATATTAGACCAACATCATCCCTGCATCAATCCCTCCTTAAGTTTCAGCACCATCTCCTCCCTTTGCGTTGTCCCTTTTCGCCATCGCCCCAACGCTCGGTATGCTACCTATTTGGGAGATTTGATAATCACATTAGAGAAAAACAAAATCATTTATGGATTTCCAAAGCGCCCACCCAACAACCCCATTAACCACCTAGCAAGATTTCTATTATCCTTACTACCAACAAGATTTAATTCTTTTTGGAAATAGGAAGTGGATGTAGGGATATTGGGCCACCCCAAACTGTTCCTCACCCAGCACCATGTTACACTAGCAATGAGACATTGAAACAAGAGATGGTCTACTATTTCCTCTCTATCATAAAATTTGCATAACAAGGCCTCATCCTAGTTTCTTCTTTCTCTATTGCTAGAAAGTTTGAATCCTAACATGCCAAGCCATCCACATAAAGTTTTGCACCTTAAGAGGCATTCCCCCCTCCCAAATTTCCATCATCAACACATTAGTGACACTTGGACATGTGATTAGTTTGTAAATGCTTCTTGAAGAAAATTTGCATGAATGTTTCAATTTCCAGCTTACATTGTCATCCTCCTCAGACAATACTACCTCCCCTAACAGACTCATCAGTTCATTACACTCCGGGGTTTCTTTCTCACCAAAACTTCTTTTCTAGCTTAGTTGCCACCTACAATTGCCTACAGCTTGAACAGAAATAGTCTGATCATGGCAGCTCTTAAACAAGTTTGGGTACATATTTTTCAAAGGTACCTCCCCTAGCCAAACATCCAGCCAAAGTCTTGTCTGTTGTCCTCCCCCAACTATGTGAGGTTTTCCTTTCTCATACCACTCTTTAACTACATGAAGGCCTTGCCAAAATTGACAGCTCCCAACACTCCTCCTCTGACAGACCCCCCCCCCCCCCCCTCCCTCCCTCTTAGTAGATTCACGTAGAGACTATTCTCCCCACTCTCAAGCCTAAAATCCACTTGCATAGCATTGTTGTGTTCATGGCCCTAGTGTCAATGAAACCAAACCCCCCAAAGTCCTTAGGTTTGTCTAGAGCATCCATGTGAAACTTTTTCTCATTCCCCATACCTTCCCAAAAGGATTTGCCTCTGCAAGTGTCATCTCTAATGCACTCCTTCATACAAATGATAGAATCCCATAGTATACAATGGAATGCTGGTGAGACTAGAATCAATCAAAATAGATTTCCCCTAAGATGATTGGTGGCCACATTTTCAGGTTGAGAGTCTTTTCTCCATTTTTTCTGTTGATCCACTTAGCTCCTACTTAGTGAGCCTTCTGTCACTAATGGGTAGGCCTAAATATGTCATAGGAAATTTCCCTAGTTTGCAATTGAACACATCGGCCACCCTCTGGTTTTCTTCTATGGATAAACCAATACAAACACTTCACTTTTGAAGTAGTTAATCTTCATACCTGATAACAGAAGGTACCTGAGGTTCACCATGTCCACCTCATCATATTGTAGGAATAATACAGTATCATTAGAAAGTGCATCTGCAACCAAATTAAACGAGAGTGGGACGAGAGGGTCCTTTGTCTCTTGTAACTTCTGAAATAGTTGCCCGACTCCCCATTTAAATTCAGAGCAACTCTCCCCCCTTGCACTGCCTTTAACACCCAGTCAATCCACTTAGGATCAAAGTTCCTTTTTCGCATCCATTCCTATCAACAGATCGGTAATGTGAGCGTTCGCCTAATCCATATGCCCTGTCGTTTTCGTTCAGTCAGCAGGATCTTTTGTATACTCTATCTGCCCGCTGAAAGCTCCGGTCCGACAACATACCTGCCATGTGCTCGGTCTGATGCAGACACGTGGCAGAAACTTTCCAAATTAATCAAAGGAATACTGTACTAGTTGCTATGTTAACCACTGCAGAAGTGTTTGTTAAGGCTTCAGCTTTCCGACGCACCAACCCAATCATCAGTACACTCCATTTCAGCTCAAGAAAACTACTAGAAGACGCACTGAGGCACCGTGCCAGCATACGCAACTAGACAGCCGCCATAAAAATCCTCTCCAACCGAGTTCGAGCCATCTCTATCCATCTCAGTTCGGTCGCCATGCAGTTCGCGGTGTCACCAGACAACCTCCTCTTCTTCTGCTCGATCACGGCGTTGGTGGCCGCCGTCTTCGCCCTCGTCTCGCTCTACAGGCACCTGGCGCACCGGCGGTTGCAGCAGCCCTCTGCTGCGTACGACGGCCTCGTCGCGGCAAGCTCAGGAGAAGGCTCCGGCGAGTCAGCAGAAGAAGAGCTCCTGCCGCTGAGCGCCGCCGCCGCGGGCATCCCGCCGTTCATGTATAGCCGGCTGGTGAGGCACAGCGGCAAGGGCGCGACGAGCTGGACCGAGTGCGCGGTCTGCCTCGGCGTCATCCAGGTGGGCGCCATGGTGAAGCTGCTGCCCGCGTGCAGCCACGTTTACCACCGCGACTGCATCGACCTGTGGCTGTCGTCGCGCTCCACGTGCCCGCTCTGCCGGTGCAGGGTTGGTGGTCCCTCGGAGGCCGCCACCGCCGGCCAGCAGACGACGCCCGGGCAGCCTTCTCAACCTTCCCCTGCTTAGATAAGTCCTCACGCATGTCGCCTGTAACAGATGTTTGTACTAGGCCAGTTTCTTCCTTCACTCAGCTGTAAAGATCAAGCTGCACTTGTGCTGCTTAAGATCGATGTTGAATGTTGATGAGCAAATAGTGAAATTGTATATACTATGCGAGTTTGCATACAGTTGAGTTAGAAACATGAGCATATTTACATCTCAACTATTAGGGAGTCGTGATTCATTAAGTTCAGATTACGGAGAACTTTGTTTCCCATGTTGAAAACAGAGCGAGATAAATTCAGGAACCTGAATTGCCAGATATAGTACACACAAATTGAACAGGTTACTGCACTTATACTAACCATACTATGATAGTATTTTCAGTTACCAAGACAACAGGTCAGTGCACTTACTAACCATACTATGATAAGATTTACAGTTAGCAGAAGGAAGAAAGCACATGACCAAAACAAAACTGAAGAGGCTTGCCTGAACATCTTTACATGCTCATTTAAAATAACAGGGGTAAATGAGGGAGCAGCAGAGATTGGACTATTTTCTCTCTCCACAGCCTCCCCAAACAATGCACCAAACTCAAGGGGAAAACCAGAGAATAAACCACATTCCGGCAGCCTGATATAGTTTATCGTATTCGCAGAACACAGTTTAGGAACTATAACACAAGTGTGGCAGCACAAAACATTACAGATGAGGATATATGCAAGAGCAATGACCAGAAGTTGAGTTTCCATGAAACACTGTTGCTGAAATCTGCACCGCTTGGACCATAGGTTGTCGTTCCAGTGAAGCTGCCATTTTTTGGAGATGCACTGCAGTGTCCAAAGTGAAAGGTTAATTGTTTAGCAGATACTTGGCATATTACTGAAGATGCAATCAAAAATAAAAGTAAAGTATGTGTGTTTTAATATGGGCAGGTCAGCTTAAACAGCACAGGCAGCTCCAATATATTATGCTTTCTCAAGGAAGCAACCTCAATTTCTATGAAGTACAGTAGGTAAGTGGTGAGATACTAAACATCTTGAACAACCTGGCACACTATATTTTTGTCATCCAACAGATATGCTTCAGTAGGTTATGGAACATTTATAAAAACTAAAGAATTTAGGACTGACTTTAGATATATGCATACTGTATAGAAACTAAAGATTTGTTCCAGGACTATGATAAATCATGTTGCACAGAGCATCAGGTTTTGCTTCTGGACTCCAAGCACAACACTCAAAAGGTTGTCACAGAACTGCAATTAATTTTGAGGCCTGGTTTTGTTTTGGAACTTTTATGTCATATATGAGATGAAGAAGATCATATTCATATGATAAAAGTGCACAACTGAAGAAAATTGAATACTTGCTCTCAGTAGCAGAAAATAATCTGAAAATGCTTTTGTCATCAGTAAACCAGATACTTATAATGAAGATAGTTCAGATTTGGATAGTGACTTGTACACAAGTTCCCAAGGGAGGTATTTGAAAAATGATTTCTACACCCAGCACATGGACTTGTTCACTTGGCGATTGCAAGAAACAAGAAGTTATTGAAGAGGAATTTTTTACTTTTTTTGCGAATATTGAAGGGGGATTGGTTACATTAACATGCATGATTGGGAACATTGCACATTAACAGAAATTTGGAGGCTTGTCTTGGGTTGGTATTAGAGAATTCCTTCAGTTATAGGACTACCTCATTGAAATTGTTTTGACAGATCAAGAGGATCGTCACATTTGGAGGCTAGATGCTAGCGGATGTTACTCCTCCAAATCTGCCTATAAAGCCTATTTCTTCGGTGCTGTGACCTTCGAGCCTTGGCGTCGATTATGGAAGACCTGGGCCCCGGCTAAATGCAAAATGTTTCTATGGCTGGCAATCCGAAATGGATGTTGGACAGCAGACAGGCTTGCTAAGAGGGGCCTCTCTCATCCAGATAAATGTCCTTTATGTGATCAAGAAGATGAGACGATACAACACCTCATAACTACATGTGTAGTGGCAAGACAAGTGTGATTCAGATTGCTCCAACTGTTGGAACTAACAGATTTAGTCCCCCCACAAAATGAAAGGAGCTTTGCAGATTGGTGGCGCAAGACGATGAGAAGAGTTAAAAAGGAGCACAAAAAAGGAGTGAACACTCTAATTATACTCGGCGCCTAGACTATTTGGAAACACAGAAATGCTCGTGTGTTTGAGGGGGTTGCTCCTTCTGTTAACACGATTTTGTCTGGACTGAAGGATGAGCACAGCTTATGGTGCATGGCTGGTGCGAAGAAGCTGCAGGGGTTAGGATTTACTATTGCAACCTAGGGCAGTTTGAGTAGTGTGTATTAGCTATGTGCAAGAGTTTGGAGTTTGTGTAATTGCCTCACTCATATTTGGTCCTCGTACGAGTGAGGAATCTGTTGAGGACCATGCTTTCTCTATAATACAATGAAACACAGCTCTCCTGTGTTTTCAAAAAAAAAAAAAAAAAAAAACAGAAAATTTAGAAAATCATTGTCTTGACCAAAAATTTACTATATGTGCGGTTGTTTCAACTCTATGGTCGAATTATCACTTCAAGGTGGAGTGGCAACTGATTTGAAAAAGGGTGGGTAACCATTAAGAGTTTAAGACTGTTTTGATCAATGGGACATACTGACTGATGTAAGATCCTATTCATGTATCATCCACTCAATCATTAGGTTAAATCATGGCCAAGAGAAGGATACATTTGGTCAATGTAGGTACAGAAAAGGGTGGGTAACCATTAAGAGTTTAAGACTATTTGGATCAATGGGACATACTGACTGATGTAAGATCCTATTCATGTATCATCCACTCAATCATTAGGTTAAATCATGGCCAAGAGAAGGATACATTTGGTCAATGTAGGTACAGAACTACAGATCCTACTGTATGCGTTATGTTTGGAACTGTGATACAATCACAAAATTTAGCAATTGTGGATCCGAATTTACAGAACACTGGAAGGCCAAACAAGATGTGGTAGGAGCAAACAGGCAGTACGGAGAATTGACTAAAGCTACGACATGGGTTGCATTCAGGCTGGCAACAGCCAACGGGTGTTCCAAGCCCTTCAGGTTGTGTCAGCAGAGCACCTTGAGCTCTGTGCGCCACCGCCGACACCGCCAGCTGATATCTAACTTGCCCTTTAAACAGAAACGAGCACATGGTGCTGCTTATGGGACAATACAGGAAATATTCAGTTCTTGACTATCGAAGATCCAGGATTCCAGAATATTGTAATGGTACGTATATATACTGTAAGAATACCCAAAGGAGCAAAGTGGAAAGGACGACACAGATATGGAGGTTAGGAGCAGGACACTAACCTGGACGGAAACACGCAGCTCCCATAACCTGCAAAACAATTGGCAGCACCGACGCAACAAGATTACACATTCCGTAAGAACAATCCACCCCCAAAAAAACAAGGAACAAAAGAAAGGTTCAAACCCGAAGAATGCTGCTGATTCAATCATTCAAAGTGTGAACTTTAGATTCGGGGGCTCTTACTGGGGTTGAGCGCGGTGAGTGCGGCGGCGCCGGAGAAGTCGCAGGCGGCGGGGCTGGCGGCGCCGCCGGAGCGGAGGAAGTAGTCGTTGAAGGCGTAGGAGGCGTGCCGCTGGAGGTCGGGCGGGTCGTAGCAGGCGCCGCCCTGCTGGATGGCCGCGCAGTCGGCGCGGCCGCCGTCGACGCTGCACGCCCAATCGATGGCGCTCTGCAGCGCGCCGTCCTCCGCGTTGTTCTTGGCAACGCACCACAGCTGGCCGCCACCGCTCACCCCCACCGCCGGGGCCCCCGCCGCGGCGGCGCCGACGAGGAGGAGGAGGAGGTGGACGGCGAGAAGGGAGGCTGCCAGCATTGGCGGCGCCTGGGTGGCGATTTGGGGGCGAACCGGAGGAGGATTCGAATGCTACCGTTGCCGGAGGAGACAGCCAGCTCGGGGATGTGTCACTAGTGGGGAAATTCACTACCGCTTTCGTGTCCGCCCCCCGGCTTTTCAGTATGCTTTTTCCAGGAATGCGCTGTGATGTGATTTCTTTTTCAATTTTCAAGACTGTCATGTTCTTTTTCGATTTTTGATGGCAGATTTAAATTTTATAGTGCACAGTTTCATTTACTGTTGTATTGAATTTTTGTACAGTATTGTGATGAAATGTATATTAGGTTGAGGGCATATTCGGAACATGATTTTTTTTTATGTTTTTGTATTTTTTCTGTGAAATTGAATGGGTTTTGGTTTAATTTCTGCACCATTCCTATCAAATATTTTGTTCCAAACAAAACACTCAAGCTGCATCTAAATTGAACATAGTCATTTACAAAATAAATACAGTTTACTATTTTTTATACTTCATCATGTCAGCAAATAAACATGACCAACTAAAATATATTACTAATTATTTTTTATTCATGAACGCATCAGCCTAATAATACATATATATTACAATAATTACATACAACATATCTCAACAATAGATATTGGCTTCTGGATTAAACTTACACAATTTCTAAACTCCAGCCGCCTTAATATTTCAGGCGATGCTTTGTAGTTTGTACATGCATGCATGCGCCAGATTTGGTCGTTGACGTGAGGAGCGCAAAAGATGAATGCGTCGTCTGAGAGGTTGAGAAAAACCCATGCGACTGCATTATAGGAAATCCCTTAAACTTATGCTCTACTAAGCTGTTTTAAAGCCAAAAATGAGCTGGATGATCTCGAATATCACTATCTTTTCTTTACAACTCTTTCAAATTTAATGTAATCTTCATGTTAGAATTATTGTTCCTCATCAATTAATGTATTTGGAGCCTCATTCAAATGAACGAATGTTCTTTTCAATCTCTTCTTCCTTTTAATCTTCAACTATCATCCTCATTTAGATCTATGTCCTTTTCAACCTATTCTTCATTTTCATTTTCAATTAGCATACTGTGAAGTATGATACAAGCTACCACAACGTTGTGGAATTGACCCCGATTATATAGACAAGCTGGTCATTTCAAAGTGCAAAATAGATGGCGAAATACATCAAATGGTAGTTATATATCCTTCACATTGCCTTCTTGTTTCTCACTTCCTATGCGAATAATTTGTACTTTATGGACTTCATGAACAACACCAATCCGGGATATTTTCTCGGCGTCCTATTTTATATTGATTCTTATTCACCGTATATTGCACCTGTGGAGCTTGCCCCTTTAGTTCTTCGATAAATAGAGTCTAATTGTTGCATAACCAATATCATGTTAGAACCTACGACACCAAGAAATAATGTTGAATCCAAAGTCGCAAGAGAAAATAATATTAAGAATTTTCAAGAATTGATCACCCATAGTGCATTGGCCCTTCTATGCATTGGGCATCTTTTTCCCATTGCTAGTGCATACCAAACATATACTAGATAATAAAAACCATGTCACCAATTTCGAGCAAATGCTCAACATTAGACTCAAATACTATCCACCAAATACAACTATAGCATCTTCAACAAGAATCTTCACTGCCTCCATTGCCGCAGCCTCACCAATCTAATCAGTAAGATAATCTACGACACTTCCATTAGAGAATAGGGCCATGGCTTGAGATATAGATAGACCATGGCTTTTTCTGAAATACTCGTTGAGCTATATTAAGCTAATTTCAGCGAATCTTTGAAAAAAATCATACTCGTTAGCTGATTTCTAATGTTGATGCACCAATTTCTGAAGGGGTAATTGGATCCTTACCATCAAAAGAACGCATTTTTAGAAATCTACCATCAAAAGATTCAGTTTGAGATATCTACTATCAAAAGATTGCAATGTTACAGATATATACCATTCCGTTACTTTGCACGTTGTTTTCTCATCCTTTGCCTACTCCATTTTGTACTGTGTCCCGATTTTGCCCTTGAAAAAGAAAAGAACGGATCGTATTGCTGCCGGCTTCGTCTCGTGGGGGAAAAAAGGCCGCAGACTTGCGTTATTTGTGGAGAGAAGGGCGACGCAGAGAAGGGGCGGCGCCGCGGCACCCTCGCTGCCGCCGCCACCATGGCACATGATGAGGACATCAACAACAACAATGCATCCATGCCGACACCAGTACCTATTGCTGTTCCTTTTACTCGTGCTCGTGCCCGCCAACTCAACCATCAAGTAAGTTCCTTGTTAAACTCTTGTCCATCATGTTTAGACAATGGAGACACGTGCACTTTTGTGTTGATCAGGAATGATGGAGAGGAGCAACAAGGGAAGGTTCGACTGCATTCGGAATGCGAGGCAACACCAACTCCTCAAGGGCTGATTGCATATGGCAAGCATGGTACCTTAACAAAGGTGATTGGGGATCAAGTCCAAGTTTCCACAATGTCTTCCATCAGGCAGGCATGTCGCTTCTAGAGCAAGGAAAGCAAGAGTCCAAACCCAACACGTTTTGGCAGTTGGATTTGGACTGCAGAACAACTGCAACTTGTATGCGTCACCACGGCTTCATACGAACTCCAATTGGGACGTTCTCATACTCGTTGGAAAGCTTATGAGGTCTGTTTTCCAACGGGTCCAGCTACATGTCTATACCTTATCTGAGTCGGGCGCAGTCTTCATTTTATTGTCGAGACCTTTTTTTTGTTAACGGTGCTACGTCACCTTATTTTGGGCCGATTGTCCATGTATCAAGTTGGGTCCATTAAGGACGCGTCCTAGGGTTTGTAGCACGACCCCAACAGCCTTGAGGTCGTCCTTCCACCCTCTCATATACCTCTATAGCCGCCACAAACAGATTGGGTTTTGTTTAGAACAAGTTTAGCCATTGCTACTTGCTTGTAAGCGCGCGTGCTGGATCAGCCGCCCGTCTTCTTGTTTTCGGAACCCCACATCATTGGAGATTGAGTTTGAAATGTTCTATTACATTTAGTAATTCAGTACTTGTTCTACTTGTTCTTGCTGGTTCTTCGATTGCTTGCAGGACGAGTGCCCTAGTGGCCGGGTGTAGCGCTCCACAAGATCGTGACAGCCATTGGGGGTGGTGTATCGGTTGCTAAGGCGCGGTCTTGAAGGCTGTAGTCGGGCCGTGAACGTCACCTCCTTCGACCAATCGAGATATTCCACGCCTCTCATCGAAAGATCGGGCTAAAACCCTAACGGGTTCTCATCAGTTGGTATTCAGAGCAAGGTTTATCGGTGAGAGACTTCCAATCCCTCGTGTTTTTTTTTTCTCCTATAGTCTAGAAAAGCCAAAAATATAGTAGAGTAGTTCTGCATAATCCTATAAATCCTTTGTGCCGTGGCTAGTACTACTTAGTTTGGGCTTGTTGAATTTGCGGTTGCTTCGGTCGTGTTCAGTGCTGGTTTTAGTTCTAGTCCCTTAGAGTTTCGAGTTCTTGTCACCATCTAGTCATAGCCGCGCATCATCATCCGATTTGTGGTGAAGTTCAAATCACACTCTTGGTTTAGGTGGAGTCCGGTTGTTGATCTGTTCTGAATTTCGCCAACGTGATCCAAAAGGAGAAATAAACTTCATATTGGTGCTCGACACATAGTGTGTTTTGAGGTTCTTCACATTTTATTCTAGAGAGAGAGAGAGAAGACAAAGTGTGTGAGGCAAAGTGCTAATTTGTACTCTTTTGTTTATATAATCAGTTTTTAAGGTTGCCCAAAAAAAAAAAAAAACAGACAAACAGAAAAGAAAAAGAAAAAAAAAAGAGAAGAAAAAAAAAAGAAAGAAAAGAAAAAAATTCAAAAGAAAAGGGGGTGTTGTTCATATTAATCTAGTAGGGCTGCACGTTGTGTTTCCGGTGGTTTGCTGTGGTTTTCCTTTGAGTCCAGGCTCGCGTCTCTAGCACGGTCTCGGTTAGGACCAGCACAGTACAGCCGTTGAGCGTCGATTCAGCTTGCTTTCATAACTAACGTGGTGCTAGTTCGATCCTTGTTTCAGCCCACCTATAGGTCTACATATACTACAGCTTGATAGTTCTTGTTGCTGCGGCACCGATACACTTCGTTCCATTGCTGTGGACTTGTTGGCAGCCGATCCCTCCTTTGAGCAAGGTAAGAATTGGTAAGAACTTGCTAGACAAGTTGACAGAGAGTGCCTTGCTGTAGCCACATCCTACATCCTACTAGCTGTAGGGCTTTTATTTCTTCACTGGTTTTCTTGTTTCCACTTTGTTTGTTCAATCATGTCAGGATCAGAGGACGGTAACAAGATCCCACAATCTCCTCGTACCAAGGGCATCATTCAACATTTTACAAGGCAAGTGCAGCTGCATACCGAAGGACTTGATAATGATTTAAAAGTGACCAATGACAAGATTGGGCAATTGGAAACCGCCCAACTTGACACCAGCACGAAGCTTACAGGGTTGGAAGCATCTGTTGCTCGTATGGACAAAAGCCTTGCTGCCCTTTTGAACCGTTTTGATGACTTCCACACAAAAGAAAAAGAGCGGCATACTGAAGATAAGAAGGATGAAGACCGAGTCGAAGATAATTATGATGAAGATTATACTGGTGATACTGAACGTGATGATCAGGATGCTCGTGATCGACGTCGTCGACGCTATAATCGTAGAGGTATGGGTGGTCACCGCCGACATGAGGTACCTAATCATAATGATGCTTTCAGCAAGATTAAATTTAAAATACCTCCTTTTGATGGTAAGTATGATCCTGATGCATACATTACTTGGGAAATTGCTGTTGACCAAAAGTTTACATGTCATAATTTTCCTGAGGATACTCGTGTTAGGGCTGCTACTAGTGAGTTTACCGATTTTGCTTCTGTTTGGTGGATAGAACATGGCAAGAAAAATCCTAATAACGTACCTAGAACTTGGGATGCATTGAAACGAGTCATGAGGGCTAGATTTGTTCCTTCTTACTATGCACGTGTCATGTTAAATAAGATGCAGCAATTGAGACAAGGTGCTAAAAGTGTAGAAGAATATTATCAGGAATTACAAATGGGAATGTTGCGTTGTAACTTAGAGGAAGAAGAGGAATCTGCTATGGCTAGATTTTTGGGCGGGTTAAATCGTGAAATCCAGGACATCCTTGATTATAAAGATTACACTAACATGACCCGTTTGTTTCACCTTGCTTGTAAAGCTGAAAGGGAAGTGCAGGGATGACGTTCCAATGCCAAGTCTAACGTTTCTGCAGGAAAATCTACACCTTGGCAACAACGCCCATCTTCTACCGTGTCTAGTCGTGCACCACCACCTTCCTCCAGTGACAAACCACGTGAATCATCCATAGCAACCAAATCAATCCAGAAACCAGCTGCAAGTGCCTCCTCGATTAATTCCACGGGAAGAACTAGGGATGTTCAGTGTCATCGGTGCAAGGGTTATGGGCACATGCAGCGAGATTGTCCTAACAAGCGTGTTTTGGTGGTCCACGCTGATGGTGAGTACTCATCTGCTAGTGATTTTGATGAAGATACACTTGCATTGCTTGCGGCTGACCATGCAGGTAGTGAAGAACATTTAGAAGAACATATTGATGCAGTCGAAGCAGACCGCTATGAGAGTCTCATTGTGCAGCGAGTGCTTAGTGCACAAATGGAAAAAGCGGAGCAAAATCAGCGACACATATTGTTTCAAACAAAGTGTGTAATCAAAGAGCGTTCGTGTCGCATGATCATTGATGGAGGTAGCTGCAACAATTTGGCTAGCAGCGACATGGTCGAGAAGCTTGCGCTTACCACTAAACCACACCCACATCCATATTACATTCAGTGGCTGAACAACAGTGGTAAGGCAAAGGTAACTAGGCTTGTGCGAATCAATTTTTCCATTGGATCCTATAAAGATGTTGTCGAATGTGATGTTGTGCCTATGCAAGCTTGTAATATTCTGCTAGGTAGACCTTGGCAATTTGATAGAGATTCTATGCATCATGGTAGAGCTAATCAGTATTCTTTTCTATACCATGATCGAAAAATTGTGTTACATCCTATGTCTCCTGAGGCTATTATGCAAAATGATGTTGCTCAAGCTGCCAAAGCTAAAAGAGAAAGCAATAAAAATGCTAAATCTGTTGCTGATAAGAAAGATGAGATAAGATTGAAAGGGAATTGTTTGATTGCTACTAAATCTGATATTAATGAGTTGAATGCATCCACATCTATTGCTTATGCTTTAGTATGCAAAGATACATTAATTTCCTTTACGATATGCAGCATTCTTCGCCTCTTCCTGTTGCTAACATTTTGCAGGAGTATTCTGACGTTTTTCCAAGTGAGATACCAGCGGGGCTGCCACCTATACGTGGGATTGAACACCAAATTGATCTTATTCCTGGTGCATCTTTGCCAAACCGTGCGCCATACAGGACAAATCCGGAGGAAACAAAAGAAATCCAGCGGCAAGTACAAGAACTCCTCAACAAAGGTTATGTGCGTGAGTCTCTTAGTCCTTGTGCTGTTCCGGTTATTTTGGTGCCTAAAAAAGATGGAACATGGCGTATGTGCGTTGATTGTAGAGCTATTAACAATATCACCATTCGATATCGACATCCTATTCCACGTTTAGATGATATGCTTGATGAATTGAGTGGTGCTGTTGTGTTTTCCAAAGTTGATTTGCGTAGTGGGTACCACCAGATTCGTATGAAATTGGGAGATGAATGGAAAACTGCTTTTAAAACTAAGTTTGGTTTATATGAGTGGCTGGTGATGCCTTTTGGTTTAACTAATGCACCCAGTACTTTCATGAGACTAATGAACGAGGTTTTGCGTGCTTTCATTGGAAAATTTGTTGTGGTCTACTTTGATGATATATTGATTTATAGCAAATCTATGGATGAACACCTTAATCACTTACGTGCTGTTTTTGATGCTCTACGCGATGCGCATTTATTTGGTAACCTTGAGAAGTGCACCTTTTGCACCGATCGAGTGTCTTTTCTTGGTTATGTTGTGACTCCACAGGGAATTGAGGTTGATCAAGCAAAAGTAGAAGCTATACAAGAATGGCCTGTACCAAAAACTATCACCCAGGTGCGGAGCTTTCTTGGACTTGCTGGATTCTATCGCCGTTTTGTGAAGGATTTCAGCACTATTGCTGCACCATTGAATGAGCTTACAAAGAAGGGAGTGCCTTTTAATTGGGGCAAAGCACAAGAGAATTCCTTCAACATGTTGAAAGATAAGTTAACACATACACCTCTCCTACAACTTCCTGATTTTCATAAGACTTTTGAGCTTGAATGTGATGCTAGTGGGATTGGCTTGGGAGGTGTTTTGTTACAAGAGGGTAAACCTGTTGCATATTTTAGTGAGAAATTGAGTGGGCCTGTTCTGAACTATTCCACTTATGATAAAGAATTGTATGCTCTGGTTCGAACATTAGAAACATGGCAGCATTACTTGTGGCCCAAAGAGTTTGTTATTCATTCTGATCATGAATCTTTGAAACATATTCGTAGTCAAGGAAAACTGAATCGAAGGCATGCTAAGTGGGTAGAATTTATTGAATCCTTTCCTTATGTTATTAAGCACAAGAAAGGGAAGGAGAATGTCATTGCTGATGCTTTATCTAGGAGATATACTTTACTTAATCAACTTGATTACAAGATCTTTGGACTAGAAACGATTAAAGACCAATATGTTCATGATGCTGATTTTAAGGAAGTGTTGTTGCATTGTAAAGATGGAAAGGGATGGAACAAATTCATCGTTAGTGATGGGTTTGTGTTTCGAGCTAACAAGCTATGCATTCCAGCTAGCTCCGTTCGTTTATTGTTGCTGCAGGAAGCCCATGGAGGAGGCTTGATGGGACATTTTGGAGCAAAAAAGACCGAGGATATACTTGCTGGTCATTTCTTTTGGCCAAAGATGAGAAGAGATGTAGAGAGGTTTGTTGCTCGTTGCACAACATGTCAAAAGGCAAAGTCACGATTAAATCCACACGGTTTGTATTTACCTCTACCTGTTCCTAATGTTCCTTGGGAGGATATATCTATGGATTTTGTGTTGGGATTACCAAGGACTAGGAAGGGGCGTGATAGTGTGTTTGTGGTTGTTGATAGATTTTCTAAGATGGCACATTTCATACCATGCCATAAAACTGATGATGCTACTCATATTGCTGATTTGTTCTTTCGAGAAATTGTGCGCCTACATGGTGTGCCCAACACAATTGTTTCTGATCGTGATGCTAAATTTCTTAGTCATTTCTGGAAGACTTTGTGGACAAAATTGGGGACTAAACTTTTATTTTCTACTACATGTCATCCCCAAACCGATGGTCAAACAGAGGTTGTGAATAGAACTTTGTCTACTATGTTAAGGGCTATTTTAAAGAAGAACATTAAGATGTGGGAAGAATGCTTGCCTCATATTGAATTTGCTTATAATCGATCGCTGCATTCTACTACAAAAATGTGTCCATTTCAGATTGTTTATGGTTTGTTGCCTCGAGCTCCAATTGATTTAATGCCTTTGCCATCATCTGAAATACTCAATTTTGATGCTACTAAGCGTGCTGAGTTTATGCTAAAACTTCATGAAACAACTAAACAAAATATAGAGCGTATGAATGCTAAATATAAGCTTGCTGGTCATAAAGGTAGAAAGGAAGTAACATTTGAACCTGGAGACTTAGTTTGGTTGCATTTAAGAAAGGACAGGTTTCCTGAACTACGCAAATCGAAATTGCTCCCTCGAGCTGCTGGGCCATTTAAAGTGCTAAAGAAAGTTAATGACAATGCATATAAGCTAGAATTGCCTGCAGATTTTGGGGTTAGTCCCACATTTAACATTGCAGATTTGAGGCCATATTTGGGGGAGGAGGATGAGCTTGAGTCGAGGACGACTCAAATGCAAGAAGGGGAGGATGATGAGGACATCAACAACAACAATGCATCCATGCCGACACCAGTACCTATTGCTGTTCCTTTTACTCGTGCTCGTGCCCGTCAACTCAACCATCAAGTAAGTTCCTTGTTAAACTCTTGTCCATCATGTTTAGACAATGGAGACACGTGCACTTTTGTGTTGCTCAGGAATGATGGAGAGGATCAACAAGGAAAGGGAGAAGATCAGCAAGGGAGGACTCGGCTACATTCAGAATGCGAGGCTACACCAACATTTCAAGGGCTGAACGCATTTGGGAAGCATGAGACCTTAACAAAGGTGATTGGGGACCAAGTCCAAGTTTCCAAAACGTCCTCCAACAGGCCACCACGTCGCTGCTAGACCAAGGAAAGCAAGAGTCCAAACCCAACACGTTTTGGAGTTGGATTCGGACTGCAGAACAGCACCGACTTGTGCGGGACACCACGGTCTCATATGGACTCCAATTGGGACGTACTCATACTCGTTGGAAAGCTTATGAGGTCTGTTTTCCAACGGGTCCAGCTACATGTCTATACCTTATCTGAGTCGGGCGCAGTCTTCATTTTATTGTCGAGACCTTTTCTGCTTACGGTGCTGTGTCACCCTATTTTGGGCCAATGGCCCATGTATCATGTTGAGTCCAATAGGGACGCGTCCTAGGGTTGGAGGACGACTCCAGCACCCCTTTGGTCATCCTCCCCTCTACTTATTTGCTTCTAGAGCCGCCATGAACAGTTTGGGTTTTGTTTAGATCAAGTTTAGCCTTTGCTACTTGCTTGTAAGCGCGCGTGCTGCATCAGCCGCCCGTCTTCTTGTCTTCGGAACCCCACTTCATTGGAGATTGAGTTTAAAACCTTCATTTACATCTAGTAATTTAGTACTTGTTCTACTTGTTCTTGCTGGTTCTTCGATTGCTTGCAGGACGAGTGCCCTAGTGGCCGGTTGTCGCGCTCCACAAGATCGGGACAGCCATTGGGGGTGGTGTATCGGTTGCTAAGGCGCGGTCTTGAAGGCTGTAGTCGGGCCGTGAACGTCACCTCCTTCGACCAATCGAGATATTCCACGCCTCTCATCGAAAGATCGGGCTAAAACCCTAACGGGTTCTCATCAGCACACTCCCTACCACCGCCGCGCTTCCTGCGACGTGCTTCCTGTCGGCGATTGCTTCAACGTGCCTCCACGGCACTGCTCCCCGCGACACATCTCCCAGCAGCTGCGCCGCTCCCGGTGTGTGCGCCCCAGCGTCGACTGCCTCCTCCTCGCCTCCCTGTAGTGCTCTCGACGACACACCCTAGCGTCGACTGCGTCCTCGGCGCCTCCTAGCTGTGGATATTCTCATCTTCTTCTTCCTGCTATTTCTTTGGTTGTTCTTCTAAACCCTAAATTTTCCCTTAATTTCCCCTTTACTACGGTGCTAAAAAATTGACTACAACAAGATGGCCCCTAATATACAAGGGCATAATGGTCAGATAGAACTTGGAGTTAATAGAACTAGGGAGTTACCAATATCAGTCATTTTAGTGAAAAATACTACTGAATTGGTGCAGCAAGAACAGCGCCCAGTTTTCAGTAAAGCCATGGTCTATCTATATCTCAACTATTTGATACACACCCACAGAATTTAGAAACCGATGCTAAAACTACACGAACACAAGCAAACGAGAAATTTGGAAATCTGACCCGGTATTCGTGTGCCCCTTGAAACTTTGACCCGGAATTCGCACGTCTTTAGAAATATAACCCATGTCATGCTAATTGTTTTGAAATCTAGTCTTTTCGAGATTTCCTCTATTTCGATAATTCCAAGGGCTCTCCTGAGTGTTTGGGGCATGTAAAAATACGTTACTACCCCTCTCTCATTCCAGATAAGGCAATTTAGACCTGCCTTGGCCTGGTTTCTCCGGCGGCGTTGTGGGCAAGGTGTGCATAGGGCGAGGCCCTGGCGGCGCGGAGGCTCGCGGCCTCGATCTTCATACCGCACATAGATAGAAGCGATGACGATCGCAGCCTTGGTCTTGGCGGCACAGTGGGCCCTGCCTAAAAATAGCAGCAGTAGCATGCAAGAGAGAAGCATATCGCTGCCCTGCTGTTTGCTGCTGTGTGCCGGCGAAATTAGTCGCCACCGCTGCACCTCCACACGATAGCTCGCGTTCGCAGCTCTGCATCAACCTTGCGCTCCTCGCAGACCAACTCGCCTCGCCTTTCATCGCCGGAGTCGTCCCCAGCGCTGGATGCCGCCGCAGCGGCCTACTGCAGGGAGACACGAGTAGGAGGAGCAGCAGGAGGAGGGCGCGGGCGCTAGCCACGGCCAGCGGCCGGACCTGCCGTGGGAGCAGCCACGATGGACGGCGGAGGCAGGACGCGGCGTGGGAGCAGCCGCGACTCGCGACTCCTCTGCGACTGCGAGTCGTGACTCCAGGAAGCGAACGGGAAGAGTAAGGGCGTGTTTGGCATGGCTCCAGAGCCGAACTCTAAGCTGGAGCTGGTCGGAGCTAGCCAAACACCCCAACTCTGAAAAAAGTTGGAGAAGCCCAACTCCATGGAGTTGCTGGAGCTCTAGTTCATTTTCGTGGAACACCTCTTCTCTTAGGGCCTGTTTGGCATGGCTCCAACTCCAGGTAGAGCAGCTCCATTTTAGAAATCCAGCTGGAGCTAGCTCTGTGTAGAGTTCGAGCTGTCTTTTGGTGGTGTTTGGCTAGAAAGAGACTCTCAGATCCAGAATGATGTTTTAGTATGCGGATTGCCCACTTTGCCCCCTAGATGGGGCCCATATGTCATCCTCTATTGCTGGTAGCTATAGACGAACTCATCCATTGCTGCAGCCTGGAGGAGCAGCATCTTCTTCGTGATGTTTGGTGCCATAGCCTTAAAAAATATTGTTTGGTGCTGTCATCAATCTGTGTTGATTCCAAAAGAACTGAACAAATTCCAAATGAGAGGTCTGAATCTCCGCCCAATCTCAGCCGCGAGAGGTCCGAATCGCGCCGCCGCACATCAAGGTCCACCGCGGGAGGTCGCCGTTGCGCCCACGCTCCACCGCGGGAGCTCTGAATCGCGTCGCCGCTGCCCATCGCGACCTTCTTCTCCGTCTCCTCTAGGGATAGGATGGGGATGGAGACCGGCAGTGGGGAAAAGAGACGGGGGGAGGAGGGACGGCGCCGCCCGGCTAGGTCGACGCCGAGCGCCCGCCCAGCGTGTCGCCTTGTCGCGCGTGAAGGGAGCCGGAGCAGGTCGCGTGTGAAAGGTCACAATGGCTAGAGGGGGTGAATAGCCTAATAAAATTTCTAGCAATAACACTAGACACCAAATTAGATAGCAAGGCGGCAAATGTGCAAAGCTAAAGCTTCGACTACTCTATGCAAGCCGTCCTAAACAAAGCAAGGCTACTCAATCCAATGCACAACAACCACGGTGATCAAGCTACACAATGTTGGTTCACCGAAACCAACCAAGCAATTCTACCCACGGGATTTACTCTACACAATGAGTGGTTCCCGACCGACCACAACAAGCAATTCTACTTTGCGGAAAGTAAGGAGGTGACGGAAGTTTATACCGCCGCGATGAGTAGAAGATGGCCAATCACCGGTGTAGTAGCCAATCACCTAGAGAGCTCAAGCACAAGCACAAGGAGGTCAAAGCCTCGGCAATCATAAATCGACACAATGACTTTTACCGAGGTTCACTTGCTTCCCGGCAAGCTAGTCCTCGTTGTGGCGATACACTTGCTTGGTGAGTTGCCCGCTCAATTGGCTCGGTGCCAAAGACCCCAATGGGGAGCTGCAATCTCCACACAAGACAAGGATCCACAAGCCACGAGCAATCCACTAGAGTATCCTTTCGCGAACTCCCGCGGGGAAGGATCAAGAACCCCTCACAAGAACCCGGTGTAGCCTCGAACAATCACCAAGTCGAGCTCAACCACCACCCGCTGCTCCAAACCGTCTACGGTGACGGGAATCACAAGAATCCGCAGCTCACTCGATGAACAAGTGCCTCTAGATGCAACTCTCAATGCAAATCACTTGTTCTCACTCAAATCTCTCTCAAGATTAGCAAAGGAATCAAAAAGATGAGTGGGGGAGTGTCTCTCTTGCTCAAAGTATGCTCAGGTATGAAGAAATGGCAAAGAGAGCTCCCCAAGGCCGGCCAATGGTCTATTTATAGACCCCCCTTCAAAAAGAGCCGTTGCCCCCTAGAGCTGGTGCCTCAACACGCGCCGGACGCGTCCGCCGCTGCCCGCCGGACGCGTCCGGTGCTCTTCAGCGCGTCGCGGGCCGCCGACCGTTGGAAGACCTTCATTCAAACTCAGATGATGTGGCGCGTCCGGCGCCCGAGTCCGCCGCCTCACGCCGGACGCGTCCGACGCCCCGACGCACGCGCGACACACAGCACCAGAAACATTCTGGTCCGAGTCCGACGCGCGCAGGACGCGCCTCCTCGGCGTCCGGCGCTCAGCAGAGCCCGGCCAGCTGCTCGTGCCAAGTCACCATGCGCCGGACGCGTCCGGCCCAACCAGGCCGGCGTCCGACGCCCACGTCCGGCGCCCACTGAGCAGCTCCACCTTGAAGTCTGATCTTCGATGAATCTCCGGCTTCGATCCAAGTCCATCCTCTTGCCTTGAGTACCAACTCCACCAAGTGTAGACCTCGTCTCAAGCACCGGAGTTAGTAGTACAAGTACGACCACGTCGGCAAGAGTTAGCCCTCTAGTTAGTCTCTCATGCATCATGCAAAGTCGCAACTAGAGGCACTTAGGACCGCGAATGAAACCGAGAAAACCCCTCTTGATAGTCGGTTATCGATCCTAAACGTGGTCACACTCGCTAAGTGTCTTGACCACTAAACCGGAAAGCCCTATCAAGTATACCTTCACCTTGATCTCCATGGGCGTTTCCATTCATCACCGGAGCTTGATCACTTCACATGTCCATCATGTTCATCACCGTGATCACCATGCTCCATCATCCACCGTTACGTTGCTATGTGTCTAACCACACTTAGAGCAAAGCATTAGCAACGTTGAGTGTCATTAATTACCAAAACCAAACCGGAACTTTCAATCTCCCCCTTTTTGGTAATTGATGACAACCCTTCAAAAAACTCACAAAGATATGGAAAATGAATTCAATATGAAATTGAATTGCTTGCCCAAGACATTTTGATCATGAATCTTGGATTGGACAAGCATTTCAATTCCGGTTTTGATAGTGGTAGCTCCCCCTACATGTGTGCATCAAATGTTTGGTCGATTTTTAAGCATACATGCATAGATGAAACTTGTGTGAGAGTTACCACAACCAAAATGGTACTAAGGTTTATAGAATTGACCTTTGAAGCGTGATACCAATCGGAGTGCGATAATAAACCTTCCTTAGCACCATGGGAATCTAGACATCCATCAAAACTCAAAATACCTCATGAGATCACATTATAAGCAAGGTACTTTGAACAAGAGAAACTCTATGTCTAGAAACCACTTATGCATGCTAGTACTTCATTCCATCAATCAAGTTCTATACTAGCAATTCACCAAACAAGCATGAATATTGAATTTAGCTTGCTGTAAGGTCCTAGATGGCTAGAGGGGGGTGAATAGCCTATAAAAATTTCTACAAACTCACTAAGCAAACTTCGTTAGATACACAAACGGCGAAAAGCAAGTTTTGCTTAGCCTACTAGATGTTGCAAGCCTCCTATCCAAACAATTCTAGTAGGTGATCACTAGCACACACAATAGCTACCGCTAGTGATCAAGAGTTCTACCCACCGGATTTAATCTACACAAGATGTGGTTCTCGACCGACCACGCAAGCAATTCTACTTTGCAAGAATGTAATCAAAGAAATGCAAGAGAGGGTAGGAGCTTGTTATACCGACGTGTCGAGTCGAGGTTGCCAATCACCAAGGAGATGAACAATCAATCACAATGGCAACACACAATCGAAGACCAATCACCGGGAACAAAGATGAACACAATTGTTTTTGTTCACCCGGTGTTCACTTGGGCACCGCCAAGCTACGTCACCGGTTGTGTCGACCAACACCTAGATGGTTCTTCGGTGTGACCCTCAAGTCACTAGCCCCTCAAGGCTCGCCCCGCAAGGCACCGCAAGACCCACTCTCAAGCGAGGTACTCAACGACACGCGCAATCCACTAGGATGCTCTTCGTGATCCCCACGAGGTGAGCTCAAACCTCTCACAAGCAACCGGAGGTGGCCAAGAACAAACTCCTTCTCTTGCCAACGCCTCCAACAATCTCCAAGCTGGCTAGGAGCGGTACTCTCCAAGAGTAACAAGAAATCCACCGGCGAAACCACCCACAAGTGCCACTAGATGCCCTCAAGCAATGCAATGCACTAGGTGAATCACTCAATCTCTCTTAGGATGAACAACCAAGCAAGGGAGAAGAGTGGGAGAGAGTTTCTTAGCTCAAAGAATGCACAAGGGATGAGAAATAGCCAAGAGACCTCCCCAAGGGCCAACCACCTTCTATTTATAACCCCTCAAACAAATGTGACCGTTACCCCCTCGGGAGGCCGAGTAGCACGCGCCGGACGCGTCTGCCGCAAACCGCCGGACGCGTCCGGCACTTCCTCGTGTGCGCGAGCCAAGACGACCGTTGGCTCCGCGTTCAATCTCGTGCCGCCACGTGTGCGTCCGGCGCCGCGTCCGGCGCTCGCCGAAGCGCGTCCGGCGCCCGCGTCCGACAGACCGGCCAAAACCCAGAAGTTTCGTAGCGTCCGCCGAAGCTATCTGGAAGTATAGTAAAAAAACTATAGCAGCCAACAGAACCACTCGTGGCAAAATAGCAAAGCTGAGCATATTTTTATACAGACAGGGAATCAAAACAAATTGAAACTATGAGTTAGAACAACAATTTAGATACTGTGCATACTGCAGAAGACATTTCTTTATTCAGAAAATGTCAAATGACTCAGTTACTAACTTATGATACTTGGTTCAAAGGCCCTAAGCTTCAGGTTAGTCACAAACAAACATCCAAAGGAATTATGACTACATTTCCCAGCAATCTAGAAGGTTAGTGCTGTAATTAGATGACAAGAAGTTTTTACATGGAACTAAAGCTTCAGCAAATTAACTAATGATCTGCTGAGAAAAGACACCAAGGCTTTGGCAAGTTCTTAGATGGAACTGATGTCGGAAAAACTACTGATCTGGTTTGTCAAATTTTGAGGGAACAGAAACAAATTCCATTTTATTAACATGGCATTTCTAACATCGAAGAGTTTTCTTGACTTGGCAGGAAGGAGATGGCATACCTCGAAGCAAGCTCGAAATCGTAGGTCTGGTAAGTGCAGCAGCGTCCTGGGAAACAGAAGTAGAGGAAGGAACCATTAGAGAAACAAGAGCATGGCTGTCATACTGCTAATAATTCAATTTCATGAAGAAAATAAATGTTCTAGCCACTAGTACTACGTATCTCAAATAAGATAGGTGATTGTACTTAACTGTAAACATGTCATACATCTGAACTGAAACTAAAAAGAAATGTAATTCATCTGTACTAGTGAAGTACTTGAAATGAAATGGTCAAGTACACTCAAGAGCAGTTGCATATGAATGACGAATCGATACATCTAGGCCAAAGTTGGTGTGAACTGTGAAGTCATAGTCCAAGATACCCACAAAATAGTGACGTACTGACTTAAGAGCAGAATGCTACTGAACAAACACCCCAGCCAAGAAAAATCTGTATGAAAAGTCACTACCATAATAACTAACAATCTCTAGGAATCTGTATGAAAAATCAGTGATGTTTACTGAGAAAACTAATTCATATCCAATCTGAGACAAGTAAGTTCAAGTGAGATAACTTTACTGATTAATTTATTGTATGGGTCTTGTAATATACAATAGCCCTATTTACCTAGCATTTGACCTATGCAATCAAGAGAGTAAAACAATATTTCTAGAAGTATGAGAAAAACATGATGACTTCATTACAGATCAAAAACAGGAGGTAGCTAGGCTGTAAGTATTACCTCCTTCCTAGAAAGCTTTAACTTTGATTCAAGTGGTGCAAAGACGACTTCAACAGTGGCATATCATCATCTTCCTGAGCTGCATGTAATCTTCAAAGTGTTGCTTCGACTGCAAACTGAGCAGCCATAACAGCCTTTTTTTTTTTTATCATTTGTTTTCTTCAGTCCTAGGTTCTGCAAAACTACAGATTTCAGACAGCAACCAATAGAAGGAGCAGAAACAACAAACGATTGGGTGCCCAATAGATTTAGCACGTTAACTAAGCATTTATCTAGCAGTTCACTAAATATCATCACTGGTTGGCATTTCGACACACATCCCAATATATGCTCATCAATAAGCAAATTTTCAGTGACATGATCCAGTCCGTTAATCAAATGTAAAGCGCCATCTTACACAGGTTGTACAAAAACCTATAAAAGGAATAGGCAAGGACACTAGGTCATGCCAGGCTTCTAGCATTACCTATCAACACATCACATAAGAGCAAATAATTCTAGCACAGCACTGTCTGCTAGCCTAGAAACGTAACTGACCATTCTAAAATGATAACTGAGAAGCACAAAAAGAATCTAGAGATGTGTGTTTGAGTTTCTCAAATCTCAAGTTTTAATACCTGCCAACCTAACCCTGCAGAATGCCATTGCGATGAACAAACTAATATGTATACCACACACCCACTACACCCACTAATTTTCAGTGACTTTAAGTAATATGAACATGTATATTATATGCCATTATAGATTATAGATGGCAACTTCTTTTACAGTATACGAATTATAGTATGAGATCCTTACAAAGAAGACAGTACCCCTTATTGTTGTTCAACACGCTGACATCATATAGTGGAGGCCAGTCTTCCTTAGCTAACAAATGGGCAGCCTCCTTTAGTTCTCATATAGTAGGGATATCATCAAACAAGCAAGGAAATACCATCTGCGCAACAATAATTGAATACAGGAATTGATGTAAAAAAAGCAGTCGGATGGCTGATAGCTTGTCTGAAGATGAAAGAACAATACATGGCAGGTTATTACATTGCACAAGCTCCCTTTTAACTTTATTTTACACAAGGGTTCAATAATTAAATATAAGTAAATAAAAGACAACACTATGAGCAAAAGATTTTTCAGAAGTGAATCTCATTGACATGAAGAAAACAAAATTGGTCGACTTGTAGACTTCACAGAAGAATATTTCCATGAGCTTTGAACCTCCAATTGTTTACAGTTACTATTTTGCTTACTTCATTCAGTACAAGATTCAGAACTTCGATTCCATCAAAATTCTATTAGTCGACATGGCACATAACAGAAAATATCAAATTTAGAGAGAGAGAGAGAGAGAGAGAGAGAGAGAGAGAGAGAGAGAGAGAGAGAGAGAGAGAGAGGCCGCCGGGATCCGCTTGCTTAGAATGCTGCGACCTCCCGCTTCAGCTGCTCGTCGCCACCCATCGTGTCGAAGGCTGGGAACGCCGGATCTGCAAGGAGGGGAGGAGGAAGGGCACGACTGGATCTCGCCTCCTGCCGCCACACCCCGCCACCGCATCACGCCTACGGCCGCCGGATCCGCCGCGAGATCGAGCTTGGGGGTCGCCGGTTGGGGAGGGCGCCGCCGAGAGGGGAAGGGAGGTCGCGCCGCCGGGGAGCAGAGGGTGGGGGCGCCGAGATGGAGCGGCGGCGGCAGTGCATCGGGCGCTGGACGAAGGAGGAAGGTGAGCTTCGGTGTTTTTTTTTCGGTTTTTGTCGTAGCAATGCGATGGGAGGAATAGAAGGTTGAGGAGAGATGAGAGTGTGAAACCCTAACCTGTGTTGGGCTTCAGGGAGTCGCTTGAGTCTTAGCAAGCCCGTGTAGGGCCCATTTAGATTTCGTGTCAGACAATGTGACAGTATACATTGTTTTAGCGTCAGTTAGCTTGATGTTAAATTTCAGTATCTATAGCGTCAGATAACACATCGCTGAATTAAGAATTAGCGTCAGTTGATCTCTGACCTAACTTTAGCGTCAGATCATCTAACGATAAAAGAAAGATTTAGCGTCAGCTGCATGACGCTGTAAAAGTGTTGTGGTGTAGTGTCCGCCGCGTGCGTCCGGCCCGCGTCCAGCGCTCTCAGCCCGTCCGCCAGCCGAGCACCGAGGCACTACGCGCCAGACGCGTCCGGCGCTACCCCAAGACGCGTCCGGCGCCTTCAGCAGAGGCACACTTCGTCGTTTCGTCGTCGTGTCGTTGATCCAAGTCACGCCACTTGCCTTCAAGTCCCAACCTTCACTTGTCGATCACTCCATGAGCACAAGGGTTGGTTTATCTCTCAAGATACAAGGCAATGGCTTAGCTCACTAGGTTCTACATGCAATGCACTTCATGAATTCACCTAGTGGCACCCGTGCGTCGAATAGCCAATAAGACTTCCCCTCTTAATAGTGCGGCTATCGATCCTAAACCACTCACACCCTCTATGGTGTCTTGAGTGCAAACCAAAATGGCCCTATAGGTTATACCTTTGCCTTGAGCCCATTTTGTTCCTCCAAATGATATGAACGCTTCACACCATCATGTGACCGTCTCGATCCATCGACCTCGACTTTACTTGCCCTTTACCGTGCATCGGTCCATCGGCGCCTAGTCTTGCCCGAGCTTCGCCATCGCATGGTCCTTCACTCCGAAGCCTTGACTAGCCCTTCACCTTCAACACCGGTCCATGGAGCCAAGCATTGTCTTGATCTTCATCTTTGATCACATGACACGTGTCATGCTTCATATGCATTAAGCTCATCATGTGGACAACCTTTCTCTAAATCAACCACTTTAGATAAACAAGGTTAGTCCTAGGTTTCATCAATTAGCCAAAACCAAACTAGGGACTTTCAATCTCCCCCTTTTTGGTAATTGATGACAACCTCAACAAAGATGATTTTATAATAAAGATTTTTTGAACTTGTCATGCTTGTCCAATCATTAAGCTCACAAGAGAAAATTTGGACAACTATAGCAAGTTTATTTTTGGTAGTATTGCTCCCCCTACATATGTGCATAGAGTTTGGATTTGAAGCTTTGCACATATGCATGGATAAAAGTATGGGGAGAGTAATTCTACCAAAATGATGCTAAGGTGTAAGAAATGGACCTTTGAAGCGTGATACCAACCGGAGTTGCCTTTTACACCATCCTTAGCACCATATAGTAACTAGACATCCATCAAAAACTCAAGAACCCCGTGAGATCAACATTATAAGCAAAGTTCTTGAACCACTTGTAAGGTAAGGAGAGTCTAGTTACAACCTATGCATGCTAGTAGATCATTTCACCAATCAAGTTCTATACTAGCATTGCACCACACACGCAAGGAGACACCACTTGTATAAAACTTTAAAATTAGGTGCCATGAGCAAGTCATATGAGAATGCACAAACAAATGCAACAACTTTGTTCATGGGCTTGCTCCCCCTTCTTGTGTGCATCAAAAATTTTATTTACCCCTTTATCATGTTCAATCATCTTTTTCTCTCCCCCTTTGTCAACAATTGCCCAAAAATGGGATCAAATTGTGAAGAGAAAATGACTTTGATGGAGTAAACAAAACTTTAGTCAAATTTGGTTCAATCTAGACCACTTGCCAAAGACATTTAATTCGGTTTGAACCAAAGACAAGCTTCTTCACACCTCATGACAAGGGTTATCTTGCCTATGTTGAATTAAACACTTGTAGCAAATATTCTAGATTCAACACTAGGATTGCAAGCTCACAAGCATGTCATATGTTACTACTAGATCACACAAAGCATAGAAGCAATAGTGGTAAACATATATACATCAAACACATTTGATTTATCATGAATGCTCCAAATGCACCTTGTATGTCTACATGTGCTACCACGAGTATAATCCTAAGAATGAATGACATGTCAACCAATTGTACCTTGCTTTGTCGAAGGAGAGGCATGTCAATAAGTGGTGGGGTGCATTTAACACATGTTTGAGAAATCAAGAATGTTCAACTCATTCCTTAGCTTGCAAAACCTTCTTTCATCAAGTGGCTTGGTGAGAATGTCGGCAAGTTGATCATCGGTGCCCACACTTTCAATGGAAATGTCACCCTTTTGTTGATGATCTCTAATGAAGTGATGCCTTATGTCAATGTGCTTTGTTCTTCCATGTTGAACCGGGTTTTGTGTCATCTTGATTGCACTTTCATTATCACAAAATAATGGCACATTCTTGAAGTTGATGCCACAATCCTTCAAAGTTGACTTCATCCAAAGCAATTGTGCACAACAACTCCCCGCACTAACATATTCGGCTTCGGCGGTAGAGATTGCCACACTATTTTGTTTCTTTGAGGACCATGACACAAGTGATCTTCCAAGAAGTTGACATGTACCACTTGTGCTCTTTCTATTGATCTTGCAACCACCATAGTCGGAGTCCGAATATCCAATCAATTCAAACTTTGACCCCTTGGGATACCACAATCCAACATCTCTTGTTTGCTTTAAGTACCTCAATATTCTCTTTGCGGCCGTGAGATGACTCTCTCTAGGTGAGGCTTGATATCTAGCACACATGTGTTGGTATAAATTAAGTGCAACTAAAATAAGAAGGATTCCGCAAGCGCACTGAACATACCATTGTAGCATTTTACCGGGAGTAAACCAGGTATCGTTATTTATATTTTACCACAGGGAAGCAAGGGTTAAAGAGTCTGATAATTCACCATCATGTATCTACTAATTTAGTAAACCAACTAGACTAAAGCAGGGGTAAATGATATATGATAGGATATAAGAATAAAAGCACACATGAGAATTCTATAATAAATGAGTAGCTAGCTAAAGTGAGAGGACAACGGAGAGATCAAGGTTCCTAAATACTTCTCTATTACTCTAGTTCTATGATAATAGGGAATGGTTAGATATAGCGATCACACAATAGCACTTTGGAGCAAGGGTCCTTTCCAACTCTCGAAGAAGACCGGGTAAAGAGTAGTTGGGAGAAGGCTGCCGAAAGCTCTACGAAACACCAACCCGAACGTGGTGGAATACGAAGGCCCGACGTAGCTGTCACCTGGGGCTACCACAACAATCCGTGGGATTGGGCGCAACGTCAGGTAACCTATAGTCTAGACACCATGCCTACACTATCGATTACTACTCTAACTACTTAAGATAACTAGAGCACTCAATACGAGCGAAGATCCCATGCCAAGATATAACAACTATACTAATCATACATATGAAGGCATAAAGTAAATAGAGAAGATAAATGTATTAAAGCATAAGTCTTACAAAGAGTAGATACAAAGACATACCAAATCTCTGAAGACTTCTCCAGAACCGGAGCGCAGCTCCGCTCTCCCTAACTCTCATCTAGATCTAATCTACTACATTGGAATGTCTAGCTCTAATTCTCTAGAGAAGAGAAGTCATCCATTCAAGGGACACCTCTACAACTCTGATCCCGCTGGGAGATAATGAATTAGGGTTTAAGGGATGCCTCCTCCAGGGGCCAGGGGCCCTGTTTATATAGCCCTCTAGGATGCACCACAGCCCTCGGATCAAACCGACCTAAACGGACGATTATTATTCATCCTCAAAGGCGGTGGAACAGGGATCCACGAGGCTGACGCTGATTGGCTAAAGTGCCGGGGCGGCCGACTTCATGCCCGGGGCGGCCGCCCCGTCACCGAGCCGGTTTGGGCTCCCGTTTGGTCCAGAGCCTTCTCGAACCTTCCTGATTATAGAATTTTGGTCGGTTCCCGATTATCTCTATGTAAACCTAACATGTGGGCCTTCCTTGGGTATTTTCAGCTGACACCCTGCAGAAACAGACATTCACCAAAACTCGTGGAATTCCATTAGTGTAAGCCCTATATCTAGAAGGTAATTATGTTTAGGTCCTTTCTCATGTTTAGTTGACGGTAAAAATTGACACAACGACCGTCAACAACTCCCCCAAGCTTACCTTTTGCTCGTCCCTGAGCAAAGATAAACTCAGCGTGGATCAGGAGTTGCTACAATGCTTTCACACCTCAAAAGTACACATGCGTTCAAACAAGAACTCTCCTCCGAATTAGAGTGAACTATTCTGACTCAAAACTTACTCATATTACCTTCCACCATGGGGCTTGTAACCGTCACTTGGGTCTTGAGCAGTTGAAAGATAGAATGGTCAAGTCAAGCGCCATGTTTCTCGCTCTTTGATCAACTATTATTCTGGAGTTTTCACAAAGGTTTAAAATAAAACTCAGAGTTCCTTGTATGAACCTTTCAAGTCTCTCATTTGTGGTATTTATGGATCCTCTCCAAGGCATGAGTAGTGTATGCCTTCTCTCTTCTCTTAGAATATGTGGTATTTATGGAACTAAGGCATAGTGGAAAGTGCCTTCTCTCTCTCACCCTACTTTCTAATAGGCTTATGTGGAGCTCATAGGTGGGGAGACACTCAAACTCACTTGCATATATTGCATGGTTAAGCCATGGATCCAAAGGAACTAAATAATAATAAAGTCATATGTGCATGTGAATGAGGGAATGGAATGAATGGTAGGATGATGATGATAAGGAAATGATTATGAGGGGTGATTACTTGGTGAACATCTACTTCTACACTTGCTCCTTTGGGGATAACATGACTCCCTTTATTTGGAAACTTTAAAACTTCTTGAAGGAAGGACTTGGCTACTCTTTCTCTTTCTTCTTCTTTTCTTTTTTTTCTCTCTCTTTTTTTTAGAGCAACCAATCCTCTGGAAACAAAACTTTAGCAACGGGGAGTGTATAACTTGAAATGATAGTGACTGGAGCTTTTATGTAGGCAAATGGAATGGCGATGATTATTTCTAGATGTTCACTCTCAGGATAGGAATAACTTTTTCTGGATGAGGTGAAATGAGTGGCGTATGTATATGTGGATGGATAGATGGATGAATGGATGGATGCGTACTCCCAGGGTAGGAGCAGCATAAGTGCGTATCTCCAGGGTAGAGACAACACATCATATGGGGAAATGCGTACTCCCAGGGTAGGAGCAGCATAGGTGCGTATCTCCAGGGTAGAGATAGCACAATATGTGGTGGATATGGATCTATATGTAAGTGGTACCTCTAGGGACAGAAGTAGCACAGAATGAAAGTAGTATTTATAAAATGGGTGCGTACTTCTGAGGACAGAAGTAGCATAGATCAATGGATGGAGAGCACATAGTATTGACTTTAGCTGCATAACTGATTCCTTATGGGTCCACAGCATAACCACACTCAATGCCTATAAAGACTACACTCAATGCCTATAAAATGATCTATATAAATAGATAGGTTTTCCTAATCTAGTAAGCATGAATATATGGCTGTGGTAGGAATTTAAACTCTCATCATAAAGGAACTCGTCATGCAGGAATTTAATATTTTCAAATAAATTCTCCAGAACTCTAGTATCCCTAGGAACGAGATGGACAGCAGCTCAAAACCTTCCCATATCATACCCGTCAACCACCTAGACTTAGATCAAGTGTTTGCTACCCACAAGTTTCAGGTTCAGAGCAAATCTCAAATCTAAACAGTTGTGTCCAAAACTCGGGAGAGTGCAAGGTTGAAAACTAGGTACTTGAAAGGAATTACGGCAGAGCAACTATTCAACATCTCCATATACAGTTTATTCCAGGGATTACTTAAAGACAGATTAATAAGAGCTCTCCAAAAGTAGAAAAGATAAATCTTTTTGGGTTTCTAGGGTTATGTATTTTTTTGGTTGTTTTAACAAAGCAAACTCTATGAATAAATAGACAAGTTGGAACACTTAGCTTGATACACGGGGGATGCTCTCCCCCAAGCTGGATGTTGACATAGTCTACGGATATAGCTGACAGGCAGTGAAGACGTTCTAGTCTTCCTGGAGTGTCGTAGATAGTTGCCGTTGGAGACCGCGTTTGACAAGTTGAGGGCAGCACTCCGACGAAGATTGGACATCCTTCATCGTCTGTTAGCTCTTCTTGATCCTTTATATTCTGTGAAGCTCAAATAGACAACAAAGCTTGTGGAACTGATTAAGCATTAGTGATAAAAACCTCTAAGCCTTGGTTGTCTAGAACTGCCTTAACTCAAATGTCTTCTAACAGGATCACAAGAAATATTTTTTATCATTTTATAAAGGGATGCAGACAGAGAAAATAGATATGCTGAAAAAAATTATTTTTATGCCACCACAGTGAATGATTATTCACATGGGGCTTAGTAGTTTTCTGGATGCAAATGCACAACATCTTTATTTTCTTTTTCTAATGCAGAGATAATAAAGCAAAGATGCAATTAAGATGCATGTAGGGAAAATAAATATGCTTAAAGGAACATGCAATCTTTGAAAGGAAAATCTTGATAAATACCAAGTTACCTCCTTGGCGAGGGTTTGGTGATTTTAAGTCCTCGAACAGGACTTCTTGTCATGTTCACTCCTTGGTGCATCATTTGATCCCAACGGTAGAGACCTTGAGAACTCGCACCTCTTGAGATGGTAACTCTAGGAAAGGAGTCACCCATGTTCTTTTCTTGTCCAGCTAGTCTTTATCACCGGAGTACCTTGTGAGGAAGAGTAGATGCTTCTAGTGGTTCTTTACTTATTCTTGGAGTTTGCCTTGCTTGATTGACCTCTCTCCTTGAGCATCTTGTCTTCTAAAATTGCACTCCTTTTTCCTTCCTCTTTTTTTTTCTATGCCTGGACCTTGTGCTCCACTCATTGTTTCTTCTCAGCGTGCCAGAGCGACGGGGCTTGAAAAGAGGAAAAGCATTGCTGGATCATTGTTTGAAGAGTCATCGGCCTTCCTTCCCCAAGCTTGACCTTGTTGTTGCTCGCCACGTGAAGCCAAATATGAGTGTTGAGTCATCCCTCGAAGTGTGTTGTTAATTCATATTCTTAGACACTATTCTTCCTTTGTTCTTAAGTCTACTGGAGAGGACTCTTGAATCTAGGTCGTTGAGCAAAGATCTCTCCTTTAAATTCTTATCTTCTTCGGACTTGTCCAATCCAGGAGATGAGGATACAAACAGTTGCATGATCTTTCTTCATCAACCATTCTTGAATTTTGTTGAGTCTTGGTTGGCGAATTGATGTTCATTAGAGATGTAGACTCGAGTTCTTCCTTGATGGTCCTTCTAGCGGCATGGCGAAGAGTTGTTCAGTTAATGATACGCCATCCGTCTTGATGATCAAGGAAGGAGCTTCTTTGGCTTTTGTATGCAGGCTTCATCTCTAATGGCTTAGAGACATCATCTTGCAACCATAGTCATAGTCCTTCAAGGCTTGGTCGGTGGTCAACCCTTGATTGGTGATTGGTTGATACAAGGATGCATGCTTATCATGCCATCCTTGTCTGCCGACATTCAAGATGATGTCTTCAAAGTTGCTCATAGCTTGTCGCCTTATTCATCCACTTCTTTTGAATGAGTTCAAGAAGTTGATCTTTCATGTGACACTCTTGTCTCTTTCCTTGTTCCATCACTGAAGTGGCAATTTCGCTGGTGATGCCAATCCACGAATAGGCACATCATAAATTCTTTTAGTTCTTCCTTGGACGATGAATGAGTTGTGTCTTTTGTGCGAAGTTGTTGGAGTTCATTATATGCCTTGCTTCATCTATGAAGTGAGTTCATCTCTTGACTTACCCGAATTGGATTTGAGAGTTTTCTCATAGGGGTTAGTCCAACAAAATAACCAATATCTACTAAAGCACATTTTAGTTCAATAACCAAACTAGACTCCATGTCTAATTTAATTAAGGAAGACATTTTAACCTAAGCACCACGCTTAATTTAAAAGCCTTTAGAAGTACCCTTATTGCAAAATGGAGCACCTCTAAACCAAAATAGACTAAAGTAAACAAAGGTAGCATGAGAGTACTACAGAGATTTACTCAACTAGAGATGAAAGAGCATGATCATGGTGAGGATTTTTTTCTTTTTAGATGCAAATGGCATGGATGAATGCAAGAAACAAAACATGCAATGGATGAGCAAATATCAAAGAGTGGAGTGGACGCATGAATTCTTAAAAGTAAACATGTAGTGAGATGCAAGAAGTTAAATGATAACTACTCATCAATTTAAAGTCCATGAGCAAGACTATCTCACCTTTCGATCATACTTACCATGACTCACATGATGAAATTTGTGAGTGGTGCAGCATCTATGTTCGTCACTTGTGATGTGATTTGAATTCCTGTGACGACGACCTTTTCTCCAATCTACACATGGTTAGAAAATATATATGTATACGCAAACCTAAGAGGTGGCAAGGTTCCAGTTGAATGTTGAATGTTGAGTGACCTTGGGCTCTTCAATGTCTTGTGGAAACTTGTCGAAAGGTCAAAACGACATCTTTTGTCCTGTCTATTCCACACTCAACAGAACAAGGGGTAATCCTACTAAAGCTAGTGATACACTAAATTAGCAGATATCAAGATCATTATCAAAAACTTAACACCAATTGCTTCCCCGGCAACGGCGCCAAAAATGCTTGTTGGTATAAATTAAGTGCAACTAAAATAAGAAGGATTCCGCAAGCGCACTGAACATACCATTGTAGCATTTTACCGGGAGTAAACCAGGTATCGTTATTTATATTTTACCACGGGGAAGCAAGGGTTAAAGAGTCGATAATTCACCATCATGTATCTACTAATTTAGTAAACCAACTAGACTAAAGCAGGGGTAAATGATATATGATAGGATATAAGAATAAAAGCACACATGAGAATTCTATAATAAATGAGTAGCTAGCTAAAGTGAGAGGACAACGGGAGAGATCAAGGTTCCTAAATACTTCTCTATTACTCTAGTTCTATGATAATAGGGAATGGTTAGATATAGCGATCACACAATAGCACTTTGGAGCAGCAGGTCCTTTCCAACTCTCGAAGAAGACTGGGTAAAGAGTAGTTGGGAGAAGGCTGCCGAAAGCTCTACGAAACACCAACCCGAACGTGGTGGAATACGAAGGCCTGACAGAGCTGTCACCTCTGGGGCTACCACAACTATCCGTGGGATTGGGCGCAACCTCAGGTAACCTATAGTCTAGACACCATGCCTACACTATCGATTACTACTCTAATTACTTAAGATAACTAGAGTACTCAATACGAGCGAAGATCCCATGCCAAGATATAACAACTATACTAATCATACATATGAAGGCATAAAGTAAATAGAGAAGATAAATGTATTAAAGCATAAGTCTTACAAAGAGTAGATACAAAGATATACCAAATCTCTGAAGACTTCTCCAGAACCGGAGCGCAGCTCCGCTCTCCATAACTCTCATCTAGATCTAATCTACTACATTGGAATGTCTAGCTCTAATTCTCTAGAGAAGAGAAGTCATCCATTCAAGGGACGCCTCTACAACTCTGATCCCTCTAGGAGATAATGAATTAGGGTTTAAGGGATGCCTCCTCCAGGGGCCAGGGGCCCTGTTTATATAGCCCTCTAGGATGCACCACAGCCCTCGGATCAAACCGACCTAAACGGACGATTATTATTCATCCTCAAAGGCGGTGGAACAGGGATCTGCGAGGCTGATGCTGATTGGCTGAAGTGCCGGGGCGGCCGACTTCATGCCCGGGGTGGCTGCCCCGTCACCGAGCCGGTTCGGGCTCCCGTTTGGTCTAGAGCCTTCTCGAACCTTCCTGATTACAGAATTTTGGTCGGTTCCCGATTATCTCTATGTAAACCTAACATGTGGGCCTTCCTTGGGTATTTTCAGCTGACACCCTGCAGAAACAGACATTCACCAAAACTCATGGAATTTCATTAGTGTAAGCCCTATATCTAGAAGGTAATTATGTTTAGGTCCTTTCTCATGTTTAGTTGACGGTAAAAATTGACACTTAACGACCGTCAACAACATGCAAACACTAAACATGACATCCGGCCTTGATGCGGTGACATAGAGTAGGCTTCCAATCAATGACCAATAATCCTTTTGATTCACCATATTGCCATCATGATCATTATCAAGATTCCCATTGGTTCCCATTGGAGTTGAGATTGGCTTTGCATCTTGCATCCCAAACTTCTTCAACATGTCCCTTATGTATTTCCCTTGACTCACAAATGTCCCATTCTTCAATTGCTTGACTTGAAGACCAAGGAAAAAGCTAAGTTCACCAATCATGGACATCTCAAATACTTTTGCCATCATTTCACCAAATTCTTCGCAATATGCTTGATTGGTTGATCCAAAGATGATATCATCAACATATATTTGCACAATGAAGATATCATTACCAATCTTCTTGGTGAATAGAGTAGTATCAACCTTGCCCATAATGAACCCCTTTGAGTGAAGAAAAGTCTTCAATCTCTCATACCATGCTCTAGGTGCTTGCTTCAAGCCATACAAAGCTTTCTTCAATTTGTACACATGGTTGGGTCTCTTCTCATCTTCAAAACCGGGAGGTTGCCCAACATATACTAGCTCATTGATGATCCCATTGAGAAATGCACTCTTGACATCCATTTGATATAGCTTGATGTTGTGGGCACATGCATAAGCCAATAGTATCCTTATTGCCTCCAATCTTGCCACGGGAGCATATGTTTCATCATAGTCAAGACCTACAACTTGAGTATAGCCTTGTGCAACTAGTCTTGCTTTGTTTCTACTCACAACACCATCTTGATCTTGCTTGTTCTTGAAAACCCATTTGGTTCCAATGACATTGTGATCCTCCGGCCTCTCAACTAACTCCCACACATCATTTCTTGTGAAGTTATTGAGCTCTTCTTGCATTGCCATGATCCAATCGGCATCATCCAAGGCTTCCTCAACTTTCTTTGGCTCTTTGGTTGACACAAATGATGCATACTCACAAATCATAGCCACTCTTGATCTTGTTTGCACACCACTTCTAATATCACCAATAACACTATCAATTGGGTGATCTCTTGCAACATGTTGTGGTTGTAGCACTTGCACTTGATTGCTTGAGCTTGGTTGATCACTTGACTTGTCTTCATTTGATGAACTAGCACCATGATCTTGCACTTGAGCATTGCTAGTTTGCCTCAATGGAGAATTTAGCACTTCATCTTTATCATCTTGGATATCAACCACTTGCTTTGCTCTTATGTCACCAATGTCCATGTTCTTCATAGCTTCAACCAATTGAGTTCCACCAACATCTTCTAGATTCTCATCTTCATCTTGTGACCCATTGGTTTCATCAAATTGCACATCATGAACTTCCTCTCTAATGCCACTTGAATTGTTCCAAACTCTATAAGCCTTGCTTGTAGTTGAATAACCGAGTAGGAACCCTTCATCACATCTCTTTTCAAACTTCCCCAATCTAGTGCCCTTCCTCAAGATGTAGCATTTGCAACCAAACACTCTAAAATAGCCAATGTTGGGCTTTCTTCCATGAAGTAACTCATATGGGGTCTTCTCTAGCAAAGTATGACAATAGAGCCTATTGATGTAGTAACAAGCCGTGTTGATTGCTTCATCCCAAAAGGATTGACTAACATTGTACTCATGAAGCATTGATCTAGCCATATCAAGAAATGTTCTATTCTTCCTCTCAACTAGGCCATTTGATTGTGGAGTGTATTTGGCCGAGAATTGATGACCAATGCCATAGTGATCACACAATTCTTCCATTCTTGTATTCTTGAACTCACTCCCATTGTCACTTCTCACTTTCTTGATTCTCATGTCAAACTCATTATGAACTCTAGTGAGAAAGGTCTTGAAGGTGTCATACACTTCACTCTTGTCACTAAGAAAGAATACCCATGTGAATCTTGTGAAGTCATCCACTATGACAAACCCATACTTGTTGCCACCAATACTTGTGTATGTAGTTGGGCCAAATATATCCATGTGCAACAACTCAAATGCCTTGCATGTGCTCATTATACTCTTCTTTGGATGTGAGCTTCCAACTTGCTTCCGCTTGACATGCACTACACAATTTGTCCTTCTCAAATACAACATCTTTCAAGCCTTCAACAAGATTGTGTTGTGTGAGCTTCTTCAATTGTTTCATGCCAACATGCCCAAGCCTTCTATGCCAAAGCCAACCCAAACTTGATTTTGATATCAAACATGTTGTCAAAGAAGCTTCACTAGTGTTGAAATCAACAAGATAGAGATTCTCATATCTAAAGCCTTTGAACACCAAGTTGGAGCCATCAAGAGAAACTACCTCAACATCATTTGCTCCAAAGATGCACTTGTAGCCTAGATCACAAATTTGTGCCACCGAGAGAAGATTGAAATCCAAGCTTTCAACTAGCAACACATTGGAGACACTCATGTCATTTGATATTGCAATCGTGCCCAAGCCAACTACCTTGCCTTTCTTGTTATTACCAAAAGTGATTGCCTCAATGCCACTATCATTCTTCTCAATTAAATCAAACATTCTTGATGTGCCGGTCATGTGTTGAGAACACCCACTATCAATGATCCAATGCCTTCCTCCGGCTTTATAGTTCACCTACAAGCAAATCAATGAAGCTTAGGTACCCATTTTTGCTTGGGTCCTTGTAGGTTAGTGACTAAGCTCTTTGGTACCCAAATTGCCTTCTTCTTTGGGCCAACAATGGGTGTACCAACAAACTTAGCTTGCACACCTTTCACACCCTTGGTAAGCACATAACAAGAATCAAAAGGTATAGCATTGTCAAGTTTCTTGTTTTGTTGCTTCTTGTTGCAATTTTGCTCTAGGTGCCCAACTTGCTTGCATCTATAGCAAAACCGACCATTGCTCTTCACAAAGCTAGGCTTTGGAGTTGCAAAGGCCGACTTGCCCTTCTTGGGAGTATAGCCCAATCCCTCTTTGTTAAGAGAGAACCTTTGGCTACCCAAGCATTTTAGCAAGCGGGCCTCACCACCATAGGCTTTGCCTAAGGCATGAGTGAGCTCATCCACCTCCTTCTTGAGAGTCTCATTCTCAACCATAAGTGTAGCATCACAAGTGAAACCATCACTAGTAGTAGAGATAGAGTCGGTGGTGGTGGTGGATGATGTGCTACAAGAAGGGTTAGCATTTGTCATGATGATAGGTTGATAAAATGACTCATCAATGATGTCACAAGTAAGGCCTATATCACATGATGCAACCACCACTTTCTTTGCTTGTTGCTCAAGTAGAAGTGAGTGAGCTTTTTCAAGCTTAGAATGAGCATCACCAATTTTCTCATGGTCTACCACTAGACACTCATGAGTGGTCATAAGCTCACCTAGGGCTTTCTCAAGTATTGCTACTTTCATTGAAAGCTTCTTGCACTCCTTTTCCTTGGCAATAGCTATATCTCTAGTTTCTTGCATCAAGTCATATAATTGATCCTTAGAAGGTTCATCATCATCATCAACATTATCAACATCGTGAGCATATTCCATCTCACTATCATCATCACTATCATCATATTGTACCTTGGTTTCCTTGGCCATGAAGCACGATGGTGATGAAGAAAATAATGAAGGCTTCTTGTTGATGGCGATGGAAGCCATAGCCTTGTTGCTTGTATCTTCATCTTCATCATCATTGTCACTTTCCCAAGTGACTACAAATGCACCATTCTTGCCCTTCTTGAGTGTCATCTTGGCCTCATGCTTCTTCTTCTCAAACTTGCCCTTGTTGTAGTTCTTCTTCTTCTTCTCATATGGGCATTCGGCTTGTAGATGCTCGATGCTATCACAATTGAAGCACTTTCTTGGTTGCTCTTGCTTCTTGAAGTTGTTTCTCTTGAAGCCTCTTCTCTTGATGAACATGTGTCCCATCTTCTTCACCACAAGAGCAAGTGCCTCATCATCAATCTCAAAGTCACCATCTTTCTCATTGGTTTCTTCTTCTTCAAAGATTGGTGCTTTGCCCTTAGAGGATGTGGCTTGGAATGCCACGGTCTTCTTCTTCTTCTCCTCTTCCACCTTCTCATAATCTTGATCAAATTTGTCATATGTCAAGACTTCACCAAGCAAATCATTTGGCTTCTTAGCTTCAAGCCCATCTCTTTGTAGCATAAGCTTCAATATCTTGAAGCTCCTTGGCAAGCAAATCAAGAACTTGTGACAAAAGTCTTCATCTTTTGTCTTGTGCCCCAAACTCTTGAGATCATTCACAATCACTTGTAAGCGATGAAACATTTCAATGATTGTTTCATCCTCTTTCTTCTTGAAGTTCTCGAACTCACTCTTGAGTCCATATAACTTGGCACTCTTCACAACCTTGGTGCCCTCATAGGTCTCACCCAACCTAGTCCACACTTCACTTGCAAGCTCCAAATCCTTGATTCCCTCAAACACCTTTGTATCAATGCCATTGTATAGGGTGTTGAGAGCCATTCTATTGCATGTGATTGTTGATACTAGATACGCACACAAAAAAATCAAAGAGAAATAATCCGCAAGCGCACGGATATCGGTGAGCACTTCACCCAGGAGATATTCCAGAGTATCGTTATTTATTTATCCGCTAGGAGAAAACGTGCATCTGACTAACCCAAGTCTATACTTAACCCCTGAGCTACACACAAGGTAATGAGCGATATAGAGAGGATTACTACCACAGTCTCCTTCCAACCTATGGCAAGCTTTACAACTACTACTCTATGGGAGCACCTAAGAAAAGACACCACAGAGGATGCTTAACCTAGCACTTTTGGACCTACCTTACCTACTGACGGGAAGTGGGTTACAAAGGTAACAAAGGGACTATCACTTCCCTCGATACTACCACGGTTCCGCCGGATAGGGAGCATCTACGAGTGAACCTAGCCCAAGCACCACGCTTACGCTACGAACAATTACTCTATTCCCAACCGGAAGCGAATAAAGTAAACTCATAAACCAAAGAGCAATAATAACAAGAACTTACTAGTATTAGAAGTTGAATTGCGTAATGATCCTAGAACCAAGCCTCGGGTTAGGAGACTTGATCCCGCAGTACAACCGGAGAGGAGACACCGACATGCCGGGCTTCCTCCAACTCTACCTCCACCCTATACTCTCTCTATCTATCTTGAATGCTAGGCTCTAGGGAGGAGATCCATTCAAGGGACCCCCTCACCCGATCCTCTCGGAAATAATGAATTAGGGTTTCAAGGGATGCCTCCTCCGGGGGCCGGGGGCCTGTTTATATAGCCCCCTAGGATGCACCGCAGCCCTCGGATCAAACCGACCTAAATGGACGATTATTATTCATCCTCAAAGGCGTGGAACAGGGGATCCGCGAGGCCGACGCCGATTGGGCGAGGTCACGAGTCGGCCGACTCTAGGGTTGGGGCGGCCGACTCTCCACCGAGCCGATTCGGGCTCCCGTTTGGTCCGAGCCTTCTCGAACCTTCCAGATTACAGAATTTTCACCGGTTCCCGATTATCTCTATGTAAACCCGACATGTGGGCCTTCCTTGGGTATTTTCACGGTGACACACCGCAGAAATAGACATTCACCAAAACTCGTGGAATTCCATTAGTGTAAGCCCTATATCTAGAAGGTAATTATGTTTAGGTCCTTTTTCATGTCTAGTTGACGGTAAAAATTGACACTTATCGACCGTCAACAACTCCCCCAAGCTTACCTTTTGCTCGTCTCTGAGCAAAGATAAACTCAGTGATGGATCAGGAGTTGCTACAATGCTTTCACGCCTCAAAAGTACACATGCGTTCAAACAAGAACTCTCCTCCGGATTAGAGTGAACTATTCTGACTCAAAACTTACTCATATTACCTTTCACCATGGGGCTTGTAGCCGTCACTTGGGTCTTGAGCAGTTGAAAGACAGAACGGTCAAGTCAAGCGCTATGTTTCTCGCTCTTTGATCAACTATCATTCTGGAGTTTTTGCAATATTTTCAAATAAAACTCAGAGATTCCATGTATGACCCTTTCAAGTCTCTCATTTGTGGTATTTCTGGATCCTCTCCAAGGCATGTGTAGTGTATGCCTTCTCTCTACTCTCAGAATATGTGGTATTTTTGGAATTAAGGCATAGTGAGGTTGCCTTCTCTCTCTCACCCTACTTCTAATAGGCTTATGTGGAGCTCATAGGTGGGGAGACAACTCAAACTCACTTGCATATATTGCACAGTTAAACCATGGATCCAATAGGAACTAAAATAATAATAAAGTCATATGTGCATGTGAAGGAGGAAATGGAATGAATGATAAGATGATGATGATAAGGAAATGATTATGAGGGGTGATCACTTGGCGAACATCTACTTCTACACTTGCTCCTTTGGGGATAACATGACTCCCTTTATTCGGAAACCTTGAACTTCTTGAAAGGAAGGACTTGGCTACTCTTTCTTTTTTTTTTTTTTTTTTTTTTTCTTTTTTTTTTTGAGCAACCAATCCTCGAAAACGAAACTTTAGCAACGGGGAGTGTATAACTTGAAATGATAATGACTGGAGCTTTTATGTAGACAAATGGGACGGTGATGATTATTTCTAGATGTTCACCCCCAGGATAGGAGTAGAACCTTTTCTAGATGAAGTGAAATGAGTGGCGTATGTATTTTGTGGATGGATGGATGGATGGATGGATGCATACTCCCAGGGTAGGAGCAGCATAAGCGCGTATCTCCAGGGTAGAGACAGCACAATATGTGGGGGAATGCGTACTCCCAAGGTAGGAGCAGCATAGGTGCGTATCTCCAGGGTAGAGATAGCACAATATGTGGTGGATGTGGATCTATATGTAGGTGGTACTTCTAGAGACAGAAGTAGCACAGAATGAATGTAGTATTTATAAAATGGGTGCATGTTTCTGAGGACAGAAGTAGCATAGATCAATGGATGGAGAGCACATAGTATTGACTTTAACTGCATGACTGGTTCCTTATGGGTCCACAGCATAACCACACTCAATGCCTATAAAGACTACACTCAATGCCTATAAAATGTTCTATATAAATAGATGGGTTTTCCTAATCTAGTAAGCATGAATATATGGCTGTGGTAGGAATTTGAACTCTCGTCATAAAGGAACTCATCATGCAATAATTTAATATTTTTAAATAAATTTCTCGTAACTCTAGTATCTCTAGGAACAAGATGGACAAGACAGCTCAAAACTTTCCCATATTATATCCATCAACTACCTAGACTTAGATCAAGCATTCGCTACCCACAAGTTTCAGGTTCAGAGTAAATCTCAAATCTAAACAGTTGTGTCCAAAACTCGGGAGAGTGCAAGGTTGAAAACTAGGTACTTGAAAGGAATTACGGCAGAGCAACTATTCATCATTTCCATATAAGATCTTTGTCGGATACCTAGATTAGGGGGTCCTAAATCGGGTGAATTAGAGACGAGCAAACAACCTCATCCCTCTCTAAAAAAATCCCAGAAGCTAACTAACCAGGGAAGCCTCCAAATCCCATCGAGCTGGGCCGGCCCACTATCAGGCCCGCAAAGCCTCAGAACTTCCTAAACTCGAGCGCGGCGGCCACCCGCTCGGCCAGAAGTACGGAAACCGCTCGAGCGTGCGACCGCTCGAGACGATGACGCAAACCGCTCGAGCGGGACGGAGAACGCTCGAGCGAGCAACCGCTCGAGTCCGCCCTCAATCATTGCTCGCCCGAGCACGCACGTGGCTACGGGGCTCGAACAGCGCCAAAGTACTCGACGCCGCCTAACCCCATGGCTACGGGGCACGCAATGGTGGGACGTGCGCCGGTCGCCTCCGCCATTACGCCGCCCATCCCCGGATTCAAGGATGGCGGGTGCCCTTTGTGTAGCCATGCTACGCACCGTGCCACATGCGACGTCCCCCTTTAGGGCGCCGTAGTCAAGCCCCCGCACCACCAAACACGTCGTGCCGTCCGTCGCTCGGATCGACGACCCCTCGGAGCCGGCACCCGGGCGCTCGAGGAAGTAATGGCGGACGCGATTGGCGTACGGAGCAAGCGGTGCCCCTGTCTTTCCCACCTCGACGACCATACCGCGGGGTTCCGGCGCACGTGCTCGGCCACGCCAAAGCACCGCACCTCAACTACGTCGGCCCACGACCGAGAAGGACGAGCGAGGCCATCATTGACCATACCGCTACGGGCTCGAGCCCGACCAAAGGGAGCGTCTGATCTCGACGACTCGACATGGCGCATGTACCTCAACGTCACGCCCACGACAGCCCTATCTACTCTGTACTCCTGAGCCTCCTCTTGGCCTATAAAAGGGGATGCTAGGACCTAGTCTAGAAAAAACGTTTTGGACGTTTTTTACGCCTTCACTCACACCCATTCACGGCTAAGTCCCGCTTGTAGTCACCCCTGTACAAGCACCCCGGTGCAAGATAATAAAAATCTCTCCCCACTGCTGGACGTAGGGCATTATTTGCCTGAACCAGGATAAACGCTTGTGTCCATCTTGCATCACCATCCGGATTAGGGAGCACGCATAGAAATTTACTCGTTGGTGTTATACCCCCCGGGGTACGAAACACCGAAAGTTGGCGCGCCAGGTAGGGGTACCGCGTGTTTCCACCCGATTCCCGCCATTTTCCGGATGGCATCGCCCACTCCTTCGTTTCCGTTCGCCACGGTGATCTGGTTTGGAAGTCTAGAGTTCGTGTCGCTCGGCCCAGGCCACGACATGGCTCTACTCTCGATCGGTGAACCAGAAGGGGGACGCTCGTCACCCCCACGCGCTGGTGGAGTCGCGCGTCGACCGCGCCACCACGGCTCGCCACCACGTCGCCGACGCCACCAGCACTATCATCACCGCCAGCAGGCACAGAGCTTTGAGCACCCTGCTCGTGTGCCCTCCCAGCCAGACGCCACGGTACACCCGGCCGGGATGCCAAGCGTACGGCAGGAGGTGGCACATGGACAGGGAGTCCTTGACGTGGACCCTAGCTTCACGTTCGCCATGCGCTCGCCGAGAGAGCGCGGCGTGGCACCTCGAGCGCGCGCACGGCCGACATCGCCCAACCTGTTGCCGCACGGGCTCTACCGAGCTCGTCGCAGGCTCCCGTTTGGGCTCACCAACGCCGCCACCACGTATGCCAATGAGATCCGGTCAGTCATGGGACCGTGGGAGGAGAGCCCCGGCACCCTCCTGCGTGCCACCATGGACTGGGAGATTGTATGGCCGGCGTCACTAGACCGCGGGTTTGACAGAGCACCTGGCTCGCAACGCCGCAACACGGTCAGGGATATGCACCGTTGGATCGAGGAGGAAAGCACGGGGAGGCCTTGGACGCCGTCCAGCGCTAACCCAGACTCCGATGACTCGGATTCAGGGTGCTATGACCCGGCTCGCGAGTGTTTTCATCTCAACGACGACGTCCCGTCGGATGAGGAGACCAGAGATGGCGCCGCCATGGCCGTCCCTGCAGCCAACCGGGCAGACGCGACCCCAGCGGTCGGGACATCGGCAGCTGAAGCCCTGCAGGTGATCGAGCCGCGTGGACCGCCACCACAAGCCCTGGCAGCTCAATGGGCCCAGATCCGGGAAATCGAGACCAAGATGGAGGCGGAGCGCGCGAACTTGGACTTGCTCAAGAGGACCCTTGAGCTAAGCCAGCTCCCTCCACCTCGACCTCTTGGCGCTCGAGGAAAGGCCCGAGACGTCTTCAACCGCATCATCAACGACGGGCGACCGGAAGCGCCACCCGATCCAGCACACTTCCCTCGAGCAAGCCAGAATGTACTTGCGGCAGCTATGCTGCTGCGGGACATGCCGGCGCCCTCGAATCCGCATGCATTATGGATACGAGATGAGATCCAAGGGCTTCTCCAAGTCACGGCCGTCCAGCAGGCCGAGAGCTCGGCCTCGAGACAGCGAGAGGCAGCCCCAGAACAACCACGTCACGAGCGGGAGGGTTCCGTCCACCAAGAGGCACCCCCTCGAGGTGGAAGAGCCCCTGCTCGAGAACGCATCATCGACAACCGCGCCCCCCAAGACGCGCGACATGACATCAACGACAATCGACGACGCAAGGCAGCGGGTGCCGAGGACCGTGGCTACAAGGCCCATCGAGGGGGACGCTACGACAGCGACGAGGACCGGCAGGCTCCCGAGCCGCCGGGCCCTCGAGTCTTCAGCCGAGCCATCCGCAACACACCATTGCCAAACCCGTTTCGACCCCCCACGAGCGTGGTCAAGTACAACGGGGAGACCAAGCCAGAGCTCTGGCTGGCCGACTTCCGGCTGGCCTGCCAGCTGGGAGGGGCTCGAGAGGATAAGGCGATCATACGTCAGCTCCCTCTGTTTCTCTCCGACACCGCTCGACGGTGGCTCGAGGAGCTCCCCCCATCAGATCTACGATTGGGCCGACCTGGTCCAGATTTTCGAGGGGAACTTCAAGGGCACATACATCCGACCCGGCAACTCGTGGGATCTCCGTAACTGCAAGCAAAATACCACGGAATCTCTCCGGGATTTTGCTCGACGTTTCTCCAAGCTGCGCACCGAGCTGCCGCACATCCCAGACCACGACGTCATCCTGGCGTTTGTCTCAGGCACCACGTGCAAAGAGCTCGTGCGAGAGCTCGGGCGCAACCGCCCAAAGACGGTGAACAAGCTCATGGACGTCGTCGCCGACTACGCGCCGGCGACGAGGCCGTGGGGGCCTTCTTTGGTGGGGCAGGAACAAGCCCGCGCCGTCCCGGGAGGAGGCGGTGAGGGCTCGAGCAAGGCCCAGAAGAAGAACGGGAAGAAGAAGAAAGGCAACCAGCAAGGCAAGCGCGCGGTCGTGGAAGACGAGGTGGCCGCAGCCGAGCGCAAGAAACCTAGACCCCCTCCGGATGCGGGCGTCTTCGACAAAATGCTTAAGCAGCCGTGCCCCTACCACAAGGAGCCGGTCAAGCATAACCTCGAGGACTGCCGTATGCTTCGAGGTTACTTCAAGAAATTTGGCCTGGACAAGGACGATGGCAAGAAGGATAAGGGTCGCGAGGACCGAGCCAACGACAACGACGACGATGGGTATCCGCCCATCACCGAGTGCTACATGATCTACGGCGGCCCGACCACCCAGATGACACGTCGAGAGCGGAAGGCCGAGCGCAGGGAGGTTTTCGCCATGAAACCCGCCACGCCTCAATTCCTCGACTGGTCGGATGCCCCCATCACGTTCGACCGTGATGATCATCCAGACCACGTCACCAATCCCGGCTCGTACCCTCTCGTCGTCGCCCCGATCATCCTCAACGCCCGCTTCACCAAAGTTCTCATGGATGGAGGCAGCAGCCTCAACATCATCTACATGGAGACCCTCACGTTGCTCGGCCTCACAAGAGCTGACCTCCAGCCGAGCGCCGGGGGCTTCCACGGAGTGGTCCCTGGCAAGAAAGCGCTCACGATCGGCCGCATCGACCTCCCCGTCGTCTTTGGACACGCTCGAACTTTCATCGAGAGGTCGTGACTTTCGACGTGCCCAGTTTCGAGGGGACGTACCACGCCATCCTGGGCAGGCCGTGCTACACAAAGTTCATGGTGATCCCCAGCTATGCCTACCTCAAGCTCAAGATGCCGGGACCAAAAGGAGTCATCACTGTCAACTCCACGTACGAGCACGCCTACCACTGCGATGTGGAGTGCGTCGAGTACGGGGAATCACTGACGAACGTCGGGAACATCCGAAGACCTAGCCATGATGCTCGATCACATGGCGGCCGAGGCCTCGCCCGACACCCAAGCGATAGGCCGGCAACTTCGAGCCCGCCGAAGACACCAAGAAGATCCCGCTCGACCCGAGCTCCTCGGGGAGAAGACGCCGGTCATCGTGCCTCCTCGATAGCAAATAGGAAGCGGTGCTCGTCGACTTTCTCCGCGCAAACGCCGACATGTTTGCGTGGAGTCCCTCGGACATGCCGGCATACCGAGGGATTTCACCGAGCACGCCTTGGAGATCCGTCCGGGTCGAGACACGTCAAGCAACGCTGCGCCGCTTCGACGAGGAGAAGCGCAGGATCATCCGCGAGGAGGTCGAGAAGCTCGAGAAAGCCGGATTCATCAAGGAGGTACATCATCCGAGTGGTTAGCTAATCCTGTATTGGTAGAGAAAAAGAATGGGAAAATGAGGATGTGTGTAGATTACACTAGTTTAAATAAAGCATGTCCCAAAGTCCCATTTCCTTTACCACGAATAGATCAAATTGTTGATTCCACTGCGGGTTGTGAAGTACTTTCCTTTCTCGACGCCTACTACGGCTATCACCAAATCAAGATGAAGGAGTCCGACCAGCTCGCGACTTCTTTCATCACCCCTATGGGCATGTTGTTATGTCACGATGCCTTTCGGCCTTCAAACGCCGGGCAACATATCAGTATTGCATGCTTCATGTTTTTGGCAAACATATAGGAGAGACGGTTGAGGCATACGTGGATGACATCGTTGTCAAGACACGTAAAGTCGAAAACCTTGTCGAGGACCTCAAGTTGACGTTCGGGTGCCTCGGGGCTAAGAACATCAAACCGAACCCCGAGAAGTGTGTCTTTGGAGTGCCTCGAGGCATGCCGCTAGGCTACATCGTCTCCCGACGGGGATCGAGGCCAACCCCAAGAAGGTTACGGCCGTCATGCGGATGGGGCCGATTCGAGACCTGAAAGGGGTTCAGAAGATCACGGGATGTTTGGCCGCCCTTAGCCGATTCATCGCACGCTTGGGAGAAAAAGCTTTGCCTCTGTATCGACTCCTCAAAAAATCCGAGCATTTCACATGGACACCCGAGGCGGAGGAAGCCCTCTCGAGGCTGAAGAGCATGCTCTCCTCCCCTCCCGTGCTCGTGCCACCTCGACCAGCTACACCAGATCAACCCGCCGAGCCACTCCTCCTCTATATTGCCGCAACCACACAAGTGGCCAGCGCGGTCATAGTGGTTGAGAGGCAGGAAGAGGGGCACGCGCTCCCCGTCCAGCGGCCGGTGTATTTCATCAGTGAGGTGCTCTCAGATGCCAAAATTTGATACCCCCATATCCAAAAGCTGCTCTACGCAATCGTGCTCACCCGTCGAAAACTCCAGCACTACTTTCTTAGCCACCCGGTGATGGTGGTAACATCATTCCCACTTGGGGAAATTATCCGAAACCGGGAAGTCGTGGGTCGAATCGCCAAGTGGTCGGTCGAGCTCATGGGCGAGACCATCACTTACGCCCCACGAAAGGCTATCAAATCCCAAGTCGGGCCGACTTTGTCGCCGAGTGGACCGACGTCCAACTCCCCTGATCCGAGATCCCAGGCCGATTTGTGGACCATGTATTTCGACGGGTCACTTATGAAGACGGGGAGCGGCGCGGGCCTACTCTTCATCTCGCCCCTCGGAGTACACATGCGTTACGTGGTGCGCATCCACTTTGCCGCCTCGAACAACATGGCAGAGTATGAGGCACTCGTTACCGGGTTGCGCATTGCCATCGAGCTTGGGGTCCGACGCCTCGATGCTCGAGGCGACTCGCAGCTCGTTATCGACCAAGTGATGAAAGCCTCGAGCTGCCATGATGAAAAGATGGAAGCGTACTGCAATGAGGTACGCAAGTTGGAAGCCAGCTTCCATGGTATCGAGCTCAACCACATCCCAAGGCGCTTCAACGAGGCTGCGGACGACCTGGCCAAAATCGCTTCATCTCGAGCGCCAATACCCCCAGACGTCTTCTCGAAAGACCTTCACGAGCCATCCGTGAAGCAGGACCAGCCGTTGAGCCTGCTCCCACGACCGCACCCCCCTCGACGGGGGCCACAGTCATGGAGATCGACCAGGCTACGAGCCCACCAACCGACTGGCGTGCACCATTCCTCGAGTATCTCATTCGAGGGGAGTTACCAGAAGATCGAACGGAGGCAAGGCGACTAGCTCGTCGAGCCAAAACTTATGTCCTTTACGGGGACGACAGAGAGCTCTACCGCCGAAGCCCAACTGGTGTACTCCAACGGTGCATCTCGATCGAGGAAGGCAAGAAACTGCTCAGAGACATGTATTCGGGGGCTTGTGGCCACCATCCGCGCCAAGAACCCTTGTCGGGAACGCATTCCGTCGAGGCTTTTTGCGGCCCACCGCACCGCCGACGCCATCAAGCTTGTTCGAGCGTGTGAGGGATGCCAATTCTACGCTAAGCAAACGCATCTTCCAAGACACGCACTCCGGATGATCCCCTCACGTGGCCATTTGCGGTCTGGGGGCTCGATCTGGTTGGACCCCTCAAAAAGACAACGGGAGGCTACACCCACTTGCTCGTGGCCATCGATAAGTTTACCAAGTGGATCGAGGCCAAGCCCATCACTAACATCCGCTCGGAGCGAGCGGTCGAGTTCTTCACCGACATCGTCCATCGCTTTGGAGTCCCTAACGTCATCATTACTGACAATGGCACCCAGTTCACAGGCAAAAGTTCTTGGACTTCTGCGATCGGTATCACATCCGTGTGAACGGGTCGGCGTCGCCTATCCTCGAACTAATGGCCAAGTCGAACGCGCCAACGGCATGATCTTGCAAGGTTTAAAGCCCAGGATTTTCAAACGCCTAAACAAGCACGGCAACAAATGGGTGGCCGAGCTCCCATCGATCCCCGTGGAGTCGCGGACGACCGAGAGTCGAGCCACTTTGGGTTCACCCCGTTCTTCTTGGTCTATGGGTCCGAGGCCGTCCTCCCCACTGACCTCGAGTACGGGTCCCCTCGACTCAAGGCCTACAACGAGCAGACTAATCAGGAAAGGCTGGCAAACGCCATCGACCAAGCAGAAGAGGCTCGACACACGGCGCTCCTACACTCTGCGCGCTACCAACAGAAACTACGGCAGTATCACGAAAAGAATGTGCGCAAGAGGGATTTCAAGGTCGACGATCTCGTGCTCCGCCGACGCCAAGATAACAAGGGGCGCCACAAGCTGACTCCTCCTTGGGAAGGTCCGTTCATCGTGGTCAAGGTGCTGAAGCCGAGGACGTACAAGTTAGCCGACGAAAAAGGCTCGACCCTCACCAACGCGTGGAACATCGAACAGCTACGTCGCTTTTTCCCCTAGGCCTCGATGCCTTGTACATATTTCGTTCAATTGTACCGCTAGTATGAATAAATAACTCGGTTTCTTACTTTTTGTTCATACGCAAGGTGGGCTCGACTTTGTTTCCACAAAGTCAAGCCCCCCTCGGGGGCTAGACCAGGGGGGAACCCCCCTGAAGTCCTCGAAAAAACGCACCTAGTTTTTTCGAAAACAATGCTCGATGTATTCTTTCCCCTCCTCGCCTCGAAGTTTTTCGAAAGCTAAGTGTTTGCGTCACCTCGAGCTCACCGAGTCAGGACGATCGAGCACAAGGCTTCCCACGCTTCCGAGCTACGGCACCCTAACTCATCCCCTCTCGAAGTAGTTCGAGCACAGCGCCAACACTTAGCTAAAACAAAGTAAAGGCAGGAAGTGGAAAATGATATCGAGCGCAAAGGAAAAATTAGAGCATAACGATTATAAACATCGAAGTATTACGGTTCAAGGCCACTTGGGCCACTCCCATAACCAAAAGTACTTGTTTTCTTACAAGGGCCTCGTTGCCCAGATTTCGGCTCGCAGGCCGGCTAAAGATTACTCCACATCAGGCGGAAGGACTTCTCGCAGCAGATCGCCTCCAAGAAGGGCGCCCGGCTCCTCTGCCTCAGCCTTGAGCTGCTCGATCCGGGGGTTGACCCCTCCTTCTTGCTCGCCCTCGACGTAGGTGAAGCCGCTCGCGACGGCCTCCATACCGGCCCGGGCGTCCTCCCTCGAGATGCTAAACCCCGAGTAGAAGATGGCCATCGTCCGGCGCGCAGCAAAAACAAGGGCCTCCTGGATACGACCCCGCAGAGAGGCGCCGAATTCACGGACCCGGCTAGCATAGCTCGCCAAGCATCCGGCCCTCGACGTCCACCACCGGCGGGAAGCCCCACTTAGCGCCGAGGGTGTCAATGGCGCGGTGATGTGGGCCTTGGCGAGAGCACGCGGTCAGCCAGCGCGTGGGTTGACTTTGCGTACTCACGCGCGTCCGCCAGGTCTGCCTCCAAACCTGAAAAAGGACGACAAGAATCAAGTACTCAATCAAGTACTCGAGCAACACGTACGAATCACGCAAAAAAAAAGGGGGCTAAAAGACTCGAGCACTTACCGGTGCAGCGGGTCGAGAGCCCTTGCTCGCGTTCGAGCGCCCGCACGAGCTCAGCTTCTTTTCTCCGGAAGGCGCGCTCGATGTCGCGCTTCTCCACGCGCAGTTCCTCGTAAGCCTTGCCGGCGCCCTGGATGGCGAGGTCCTTGTCCGTCACCACCTGACGGAATTTGGCCACCTCCGTTTGGAGACCGGTCACCCGCTCCTTCTCCGCCTCGAGCGCACTCAAGAGAGCCTCCTTCTCGGCAGCCTCCCGGGTGACCGTAGCCTGGAGCTCCTTCACATAGGCCTCAATGCCGGCTTTCTCCTTTTGGAGCTGCTCCATGTCCCAGCATTTGGCCTTGTAGCTCTGCAAAGCCGTGGCTGCATCCTTCTTGAGCTGCTCGAAGGTTGCATGCAGCTGCGCGTACTTCTGACGAGCAGTCTCGGCCTCCTGCGCGGCTTGGGCGAGCTTCTCGCCTGCCTCCTGCTGCGCAGCCCCGGCCTCCTGCGCCACTCGAGCGAGTTCATCTTGGGCTTTCTTGGCGTCCTCCTTGGCAGCGACCAAGGCGGCGTTGGCCTCTCGAAGGAGCCGAGCAAAGCGGTGCCGCTCGCCCTCGGCCTCCTGCCCCATCCGCACGTACCGCCGGATCTCGTGTTCGCTCTCTTGAGTAGCAAGGATGTGCGTCGATTTGGCATATGAGCGGCTTTGCATCGTCTGAACCATGAAGGGGAAGCATTAGATCATAAATCACGATAAACCTAAAAGAAGGGCAACAAGAAGTACTCACAGAAAGAAGCCGGGGCATGTCCTCAGAAACAAGCGACAGGGCGGTCCTCAAGGCGTTCTCAAGCCACTGCCGGCGTTCCTCGGCCTCCGTATACGCCTCGAGCTCCTTCTGGTCGTTCATCACGATCGGAGGAGCCTCGTGGTCAAGAGGGTCGGGGAGCACCAGCGGCGGCCTTTCCCATAAGGGGAACTCCTCCCGCATCTCCTTGTCAACGGAGGAGTGGAGTCTCCTCACCGCCTCCAAATCGACGCCCGCCGTCACCACCCGTTCGGCCAAGGTTGTCGGGCGTTGCGGCGGCTCCGGGGAGGAGGACGCTTCGGGCAAGTGCCGCGCCTCGAGCCGCCTCCGCTCTTCGATAGAGGCATCGGTGGGCTCGGTGGGCCCGAGACCGACCGACCGCATATGGCTGTCGACGATGGCGGCCGCCGTCAGTTTCCTCTGGGCCTCCTCCCACTGGTCGGCGTCGGTCATGGCCTCGAACCTCACCTCGCCCGTCTCCGAGTCAGGCACGAGGTGGGGCACCACCTCCCCCAGCAGCTGTGGAGGTTGTAGCGGCGCCTGATACGGCTGCAGGTGGTGCTCCTGCTCGTCGCCCTGACGCTCATCGCCGCCTGTAGCAGTGGACTGCTCCGCTCGCAGCCCCGCCTGCAGCCCCTGCTCCTCTGGCGCAGCCCGCTGCTCCACCTGCGGCTGGCGCTCCTCGACGCCTGCGGCGGCAGGCTGCACCACCGGCCCCGCCTGCTGCTCCACCAGCTCCTCCGCCTTCTCCTCCTCTGGCGTGGCGGCGGGGTGCTCCTCGAGCGCGCCCTCTCGAACGGTGGCTTGGGCCTCTCCCTCCTCGACCCGTTGCCCAGCTGAGGACTCGACCTCCATATCCCGAGGAGGGGTTGAGGCCCGGCTCGGCTGAGGCTCAGGCACCGGTCCCGCCTCCTGCATCACCACATCTCCCACCGGCCGATCAATGGCTGCCGGCGTCTCCTCCTCCTCCTCCCTGCGCTCCTCCTCGAGCTGGCGCAGGCCGATTGGCCAGGAGGACTTGGCGCCCGAGCTCGGACTCTCGTCCTCGAGCGTGATGGGCTGCTGCTCCGATCCAGCCCCCGTCGCCGCGATAGAGGCCGCCGGCTCTGCGCCATCGCCCCTTGGTCGCCCGCCGCCGCGTCGCCCAGCGCGCCTGACGACGACATAGTCTCGAGCGGGAGGGCGGACGAGGCCGTGGTGGTGGTGACGTCCTCCTCCCCCGTGGCGGTGGTCACGGCCCCGGCACCTGCACGAGACGCAGCTGCCATCAGCCTACCACGCCTAAGCGCATCCTTGGCCCGCTCTAACCAAACTGGAGTGGAAGGAGGGAGAGTCACCCCACCTGGCATCAACGGGGTGCCAAGCGACCCTCCCGTGGTCCTCAGCCTCTTAGTAGGCAGCATGGGGGGGAGGGATGGTAAGGTCTGCAGGGGACGCTTAGTCCTGGAAGAAAGAGAAAAACAAAAAATTTCACTGTGACAAAATACTCACACGCGAACAAAATAGTGCAATAAGATCAACCGGAAGACTCAACCTGTGGTCGGGGTAGCGCTGCTCGAGCCGCCTGGCTTGCTCGAAGCGCTCGGGGGCTTCTGAGCCTCAGGCGCCCCCCTTGAGTCCCTCGAAGACTTGGGGGCCTCGACCCCACCACTGGTACCGCTCGGGGGCTCTGACACCCTGGCGGCCGCCCCCGTTCTGGCCGACTCTTTGGCCGGCTCGGGCACGGTATCCCTTACGGGATCCTGGGGCCGGCGGGTCGAGGTCCGCTCGGCCCGGCGGTCGCCGGAAGGAGCCCGGCGTTGCTCGCCGGGCTGCGCAGAACTTGAAGTGCGCACATTTGCAGCCTCATGCTGCCGGGTGTGCGCGCCCGTTGAAGATGGCTGGTGGCGGGAGGAAGAATCCCGCCGCGTCGAAGACGGCGCCCGCCCGCCATGGCTAGAGGGACGGGGCGACTCCTCCCGCCGCCCTGCTTGAGCCGGCGACGACGAGCGAGCGCGGTGGCTGGAGTGTTGAGACGCCCCACCCCGTGGCCTTGCTTGGCCCGGCGACCGCGCTCGAGCACCACGGCTCGACGACTCCTCCTGCCGGCCCGCTCGAACCAGCGACGAATCGTCGCGCAGGAGGTTGGGCGCCAAAGTTGGCTCCTGCACGCAAGAGCGAGGAGGCGTCAGGGCTCGAGCGGCGGTGGCGTCATCGCTGTCGGTCGCCTCGTCATCCTCATCATCATCGTCCTCGTCCTCGTCGGACGACCCGAGACTAGGGCTCCAGTCGGTTGGGTCCGCCGCCAGACGTATTTCACGCTCCCGGCGGCGCCTAGCCTTACGCTTCTCCTTCTCCTCTAGCGCGCGGGCTTTCTGCGCCTTTTCCTCCCTCCTCGAGACCACGGCAGTATGTGCTCGTTCGCCCCTCAGGTGTCTTACCTCACGGTCGGGCGCGTCCTCCTTCACCGGGGGCCTCGACTCCGCGTGGTCGTTGACATTCTGGAAAAAAGAACAGGCCACGATAAGGATTGCTCGAGTGAAAGAAACAACGAAAGAGGGTCTCGAGAAAACTTACAAAGCCCAGTAGATTGACGGCCGGACGCATGCGGAAGAGGCCAACTTGGTTCTCACCAAAATTCCTCCCACCGTCGATCGCGTCGCGCACCCGAGCCACGATTGTGGCGACCGGGAGGGGCACGTCCGACATTCCCTCGGGCCGCGAGTGCCGCGGGATCGGCGTCCTCCGTCATCCGGTCGAGCGCGCAGCGGGCGCTCGACGAGCGGGAGCACCCGGCGGCCGTGGAACTCGGCGACGACGTGCGCAATATTGAAGAAGAGGTTGCCAGACCTCCGGTTGCGGAGGCTCGAGATGGCGTTCAGCAGGGAGTCCATGCGGGGCTGGCGCGCCACCGGCTGGCCGTGCGTCCAGTTGAAACCGGGCGCGGTTAGGACGGCGCCGGTGTATTCCGGGAAGAGGCCCCCTCGTTTCGGAGGTAGAACCATTCTCGGTCCCAGCCGGCGTTATTCGACGACCACGCGCCGGACAGCCAGCATTCCTTCCTCTTCAGCCCAATCGAGCACGAGCCCGCTCGAACGTAGCGGCGGACCTTCGGTTTCACCGCCTTCTCCTCCTCCTCCTCGTTCTCCTCCTCCTCCTCCTCGTCATCATCATCACCATCGTCGTCGGCGGCCTCCTTGTTCTTCACCGCCTTGGTGAAGAGCGTCGCCTTGAAGATGTGGGAAAACAGGTCCCACTGCGGCGCCATTCCCAAATACCCCTCACACACGGCGGCGTAAGTAGCCACGAGCAACATGGAATTGGGGTTGAAATGCTGGAGCTCGACCCCGAAATGATGGGGGAGCGCCCGCATGAAGCGGCTCGGCCGCGCACCAAGTCCCCGCCGGTGGAACCTGATGAAGCTCAGGACGTAGCCCGGCGGGGGATTGGGCTCGAGGTGGTCGTCGTCTGGCACCCTCCACTCCGGTAACCCCTCCGCCGGATTGGGCGGAAGCAATCCGCCATTCACCAAGTTGAGCAGCATTGCCTCGGTCACCATGGACCGAGGCCACGGGAGCGCCTCCTCCATCACCACCGGCGGGGAAGGCTTGGCGGCACTCTTGCCTTTGCCCTTGCCTTTGCCACCAGCGCCCTGGCCGGAGCTCTGTCCCGACTTCCTGACTGACCTCCTCATGTCGATGACGGGAGCGGGACGGCGGAGCAACGGCGGCGGCGGAGCGCGAGGAACGGTGGCGCGGGGAACGGAGGCGCGGAAAGCAGGCGCGATCACCGGCGGTCACAGGCGGCAGCAGCGGCGGCGGTTGCAAATGAGGGCAGCGGCGGATTGAATCCGGAGCAGGGCGCAACTGGCGGCGAGAGCAGCGAAAAGGGCGAGAATGCGGGGAAGAAGAACCGGGGGCCTACCCCTCCATATTTATAGAGCCCAAGCCGATCCGCGTGAATCACATCCGACGGCCTAGATTACGCCATCCAACGGCCGCGCGCACCCGGCGAACTCGACGAAAAATGGTAACCGCATTTATTGCCCTGACAAACTGCCACCTACCTCCATTTACAGGGCGCACGCGTCGCGAGACGGAGCGGAACCGTCGCCAAGACACGATCACCACGATGCGCCGGTTTCCGCCTAAAAAGACGTGCCGCTCGCAACGGACGGATGCGTAATGACGGGACGTCTCGACAGACGGTCCACGGTAAGAAACCCAGGGACCCCGGTCCCACAAATAAGTCTCGAGGGAGCGGAGGCTGACCCACGGACGGGTTCGAACAGCCGCCCTCGAGCACCCGAGTTAGGGGCGCCGATGGGAAGGAACCCTCGAAAGGTTCCGCTCGAGAACGAACCCTCGAACCCAGATGGCGTGTCCAAGGCGGGGCACTAGGTATCCAAGAGATCCCGTCGACGGGAGGCACTCGAGCCGCCGGTCCCCTCGAACGAGGCCGGTCCTCTGGAAACTAAAGCGCCCTGCTCTAATGAGAGCGCCCGGGCCACGGCCGTCTCCCCTCGAAAGGAGGCGAGCTCTCACTTGGACTACCCGCCATCGGCTCACGGGGGTATGGCGCTCGCTCGGTCGCGAGTAGTGTCGGACCTCTCACCGCTTGGATCTCGATCCAAGAGATCCAGCGAGGAAGGCGGATCACGACTCCGGCCCAGCCATTCGGGGCTCGGGGGCTCGAGTCACACAAACAACCTCCCTCGACACGGGAGGAGCAGGAAATACTCGGGGGCTCGAACAGTTATCAGAAACCTCCTACCTCGAGCTGCTACAACTACAGTTAATAATACTCTTACACAAAACCGTTCATCTCAAAGCCCCCAGAGGAATGCCTCATTCCTCTGGGGCCTCGGGGGCTACCCCCGCGGGGGACGCTCGCGCGCCCCCCACGGAGAAAGGACGAAACGACTCCTCGAAACAACATGACCCTAAGTCTAGGTACTTCAACTCCACTTCATGATCCCTTGCTTGAAGTTTTTTCACAATCAAGCAAGGGCTCGGGGGCTACTGTCGGATACCTAGATTAGGGGGTCCTAAATCGGGTGAATTAGAGACGAGCAAACAACCTCATCCCTCTCTAAAAAAATCCCAGAAGCTAACTAACCAGGGAAGCCTCCAAATCCCGTCGAGCTGGGCCGGCCCACTATCAGGCCCGCAAAGCCTCAGAAATTCCTAAACTCGAGCAGCAGCCGCTCACCCGCTCGACAGAGAAGTACGGAAACCGCTCGAGCGTGCGACCGCTCGAGACGATGACGCAAACCGCTCGAGCGGGACGGAGAACGCTCGAGCGAGCAACCGCTCGAGTCTGCCCTCAATCATTGCCTGCCCAGAGCACGCACGTGGCTACAGGGCTCGAACAGCGCCAAAGTACTCTGACGCCGCCTAACCCCATGGCTACAGGGCCTGCAATGGTGGGACGTGCGCCGGTCGCCTCCGCCATTACGCCGCCCATCCCCTGGATTCAAGGATGGCAGGTGCCACTGTGTAGCCATGCTACGCACTGTGCCACATGCGACGTCCCCCTTTAGGCGCCGTAGTCAAGCCCCCGCACCACCAAACACGTCGTGCCGTCCCGTCGCTCGGATCGACGACCCCTCGAGCCGGCACCCAGGCGCTCGAGGAAGTAATGGCGGACGCGATTGGCGTACGGAGCAAGCAGTGCCCTGTCTTTCCCACCTCGACGACCATACCGCAGGGTTCCCGGGCGCACGTGCTCGGCCACGCCAGCACCGCACCTCAACTACGTCAGCCCACGACCGAGAAGGACGAGCAGGCCATCATTGACCATACCGCTACAGGCTCGAGCCCGACCAAAGGGAGCGTCTACAGTCTCGACGACTCGACATGGCGCATGTACCTCGACGTCACGCCCACGACAGCCCTATCTACTCTGTACTCCTGAGCCTCCTCTTGGCCTATAAAAGGGGATGCCAGGACCTAGTCTAGAAAAAACATTTTGGACGTTTTTTACGCCTTCACTCACACCCATTCACGGCTAAGTCCCGCTTGTAGTCACCCCTGTACAAGCACCCCGGTGCAAGATAATACAAATCTCTCCCCACTGCTGGACGTAGGGCATTATTTGCCTGAACCAGGATAAACGCTTGTGTCCATCTTGCATCACCATCCGGATTAGGGAGCACGCATAGAAATTTACTCGTTGGTGTTATACCCCCCGGGGTACGAAACACCGACAATCTTATTCTATAGGGTTCATTTTAGCAGACAGAATTTTCACATACTCTCCTATATTTTATTTAGCAAACTTAACAGATAGATAGATAGATAGATAGATAGATAGATAGATAGATAGATAGATAGATAGATAGATAGATAGATAAGCTAGTGATACTTAGCTGGATAAGGGGTGCTCTCCCCAAGCTGGATGTTGACGTAGTCTAATGGTGTTCTTGACCGGCGGTGAAGGCGTATTGCTCCTCCGGAGTGTCGGGGATAATGGCTGTAGAGACAAGACGCGACGTTGAAGACAACACTCCGACGGGGGACATGCCGTCCTTTTGCTGTTAGCCCTTCTTGATCCTTTAAATTCTGTGAGGCTCAAATAGATAATAAAGTTTGTGGAACTGATTAAGCATTAGTGATAAACCTCTAAGCCTTGGATGTCTAGAACTTCCTTAACACATAAATCTTTTTAGCAGGATCTCAATATTTTTACAATTTTTATATTTTATGATATGCAGGCAGAAAAATGCAACTAAGATGAAAACTTGTTTTTATGCCACCACAGTGGATATCTTTGTGGGCTGTCGCACCACAAAATTATTCACATGGGGCTTAGCATTTCCTAGATGCAACGCAAGACAAAATTATTTTCTTTTCTAATGTAGATGCAGTAAAGTAAATATGCAACAAGGATTGATTATGCAAAAAGTAAATAAGCTAAAGGAAAAACTAGTGCAATGCTAAAATGGGAAATATGGATAACTACCAAGTTACCTCCTTGGCAAGGGTTCGGTGTTTTAAGTCCTCTAAATAGGACTTCTTGTTGTATTCAATCCTTCGGTGCTCCATTTGATCTCAAAGGTAGAGACCTTGAGAACTGCACCTCTTGAGTTGATATCTCTTGAGGAAGGGGTCATCCATGTTCTTTCCTTGTCCACGATCGAAGTGAATCTTTTAATTGTGATCTTTGGGAGCATCTTGTTTAGTGTGCATGTTGTAGGTTCATAACTTTATCACTGAAGCACCTTGCGATGAAGAGTGGGTGCTTCTAGTGGTCCTTTCCCTAAACCTTGTGCTTCACTTATTGTTTCTTCTCTGCAAAGGATTAGTGGACAACACATACCCGAAGGAATATAATAACAAGGGTAGATTTGTCATAGAGCTAAGATCATATTCTATGCTACAAAAAAGTTGGGTAGAAAATTTTAATTAGCATAGAACATTTACTCATCATTACTTCTTCTCTTAAAGATTGATTTTACTTTGTCTTAAGTTTGATTTGTGTGTATGACATCTATAGAAAACAATCAAACTTATTGAGAGGAGGTAATTGCGAGTGGAGGGATTGCAAACCAGCGAGCCAGAGCGACGGAGGCTTGAGAAGAGGAAGAGCATTGTTGGATCATCGTTAGGGGAGTTGGAGGCCTTCCTCCCCCAAGCTTGTTGTTGCTCGTCACTGGAAGCCAAGTGTGTGTTGAATCATCCCTCGAATTGTGTTGTAACTTCATGTTCTTAGACATTGTTTGTCCTCTGTTCTTAAATCTATCGGAGAGGGCTCTTGATTCTAAGTCCGTTGAGCAAAGATCTCTCCTTTGGACTCTTCTTTTCTTTGGACTATCCAATCCAGGACAGACAGTTGCATGATCTTCTTTTGTCAACCATTCTTGATTTTTGTTGAGTCTTGGTCGACTAATTGATGTTCATTGGAGATGTAGTTTTCCTTGATGGTCTTTGTCTTCTAGCAGCATGGCGAAGAGTTGCAATTAATGATACGCCATCTGTCTTGATGATCAAGGAAGAGACTTCATTAATTGTATGCAGGCTTCATCTCCAATGGCATAGGGACATCATCTTGCAAATGTAGTTGTTCATGGCCTTCTTGGGCTTGGTCGGTAATCAATCCCTTGATGGTGATTGGTTGACACAAGGATGCATGCTTATCATGTCATGCTTGTCCTTGCTACCGACGTGCAAGAGGGTGTCTTCAAGAACAACGAGAGCAAGTCTTTAATTAGCCAAAATGAGGTGAGTTGCTCCCAGCTTCTTATTGGTGTCCTAGCTCGAGTTTTTGGCTCAATGCTATGATGTCTTCAAGGTTGCTCATAGCTTGTCGCCTTGTTCATACACTTCCTTTGGGTGAGTGCTATTGATGTAGATCCTTCTTGGGGCACTCTTGTCTCCTTCTTTGTTCCATAACTGAAGTGGTGATTTGGCAGGTTCATCATGAATAGGCAGGCCATAAATTCTTTCAACTCTTTCTTGGACGATGAATGAGCTATGTCTTCTATGCGAAGTTGTTGGAGTTCATCATATGCCTTGCTTCATCTTTGATGTGAGTTCATCTCAGGACTCTCCCAATTTGGATTTGGAACTTTTTCTGCAGGGGTTAGTCCAATAGAATATACCAATGTCTACTACAGCAGTTTTTAGTTCAATAACCAAACTAGACTCCATGTCTAATCTAATTAAGGAAGGCAATTTAACCTAAGCACCACGCTTAATTTAAAAGCCTTTAGAAGTACCCATATTGCAATTATGAAGCACCTCCAAACCAAAGCATACTATAGCAAACAAAGGCAGCATGAGAGCACTACGAGATTTACTCAAATAATGATGGCGAGCATGATTGATGTTTAGCAACCGAGCATGCCTTAAAGGTAGGGACAACCAAGATATTGTAGCAACATGGCAAAAGATGTATTTATGGAAGTATATCCCCCAAGCTTGACTTTTATAAATCAAGATTGGATGAATGTAAATCAATGTTGCATAATGATTGGTTGGGCATACCTTGCGTGTGTTATTCCTTTGATCTTTTTGCTTCGAACCTGGAAAGGTTAGTGACACGAATACCCGAAGGAATATTTTCACAATTATAACTCTATGCTCATTTAACAAGGACAACACAATAGAAAGGTGAACAGTTATGCCATGATCTGAATAGTGCTTGTTTTAGGACACAAAGCTTGTCCTTGGGAAACCTTCAAGATGTGAATTGGTGAAGTGGTTTCCCCTCCAACACCAATCTATGTGCACTAATCTCAGGATTCAACACAATGAGATCTACAATATTTATGATAAGTATATATGTCTACAACCACCCTCTCAAAATCTGTAGGAATAGGGAGCATGAGAGGGTTGAAGATCTTATTTGTGGTAATGTTGGGGAGACTAAGTGAATCAGGAGATTTCTCATATGAGCAAGGTCTTGATGCGGTGTTTAAGAAGTAACTACTTTGCTCATTGAAGCCTCCATCATCTTCCACTTCCAAGGGTGACTCGACATAAATGTCCAAAATTCCCCTTGGATTGTCTCTCGAAATGATCTCATCTAAGGCCTTATCCATCCATTCAATGGCAATAGCACATAGGTCTTTAATGCTCTCTAGCCATGGATGTTGCTCTTTGCGATCCTCTATATGGTCTTGATGATTCCTATGCGTGGGATATCTAGATGGACTTCTAGGATCATCAGGAGGTTTAGGAGAAAGAGCATAGAACGAGTCATAGGGGTCAAGGATGGGTTTAAAGGTGGGTTCGTATTTTATATTTGATGTGGGCATAGAAGGGGAGAAGATAAGAGTGGATTTTAGATGGCTTCGCTCTCCTTCTATGGCATCACTTGGCATGCCATCCTTGAGACTTTCTAAGCATCCTTCAAAGGGATTGGATTTGAAACGCTTTCTAAGAGATCTCTTGAGAAAATTTATAATGCATGTGCTAAAAGATCTCTTATGAAGCAGGAAGTTTACACTTCTCCCAAAATCGCCATCAAAAAGAATTTCTAAGGGTAGAATTACTTCTTCCCTTAGGGGACTTTGGAATACTACTGGTTTGGGATGGATAGCCAAATCATGGGATTGGAATGTTTGCAAAGTGGCTATGGAAACTTCTTCTTCTAGTTTGGGGGATGATTCCTTCTCTACCACTAGGATGTTATCATGAAGGCTAGTGCAAGGAGTGTGTCCATTAATAATAAGGACAAACCTCACTTCACTAATGGATAAAGAAAGGAAAACTCCTCCAAAGGCGATATTATCAAGACCCGTATACAGATGTTGAAGAACAAGGTCTTGTAAGGTTAGGTCTAAACCTAAATTTATAGGAAGATTAAAAGATTCCCTAAGTGTAGCAAAAAGTTCATTACCTACTTGATCAGAAGATAGGACTTTGGGTTCATTACCTTCTCCATGGTTAGAAGATAGGACCTTGGGTACAATACCCTCTTGATTAGAAGATAGGACTCTAGCTGTAGAAAAGGGTTGGCTTTGACCTATTGCAACCACAGATTGGTGTAGCTCATAGCTAGATGTGAAAATCATGGGTTCTAGAGGCTCTAAGCATGTGCTCATGGGTGCAAGATATTGGTGGATAGGCGTGGAATTTGGGTTATCCATAAGGATATAAAAGAAAAGGCACAATAAAAATACAAAAAGATAAAAGTATAATACAAGGTTAAGCATGACTTAAGGTTATCTCAGCAGACCATCTTTCTCCCCGGCAACGGCTCCAGAAATGCTTGTTGATACTAGATACGCACACGAAAAAATCAAAGAGAACTAATCCGCAAGCGCACGGATATCGGTGAGCACTTCACCCAGGAGATATTCCAGAGTATCGTTATTTATTTATCCGCTAGGAGAAAACGTGCATCTGACTAACCCAAGTCTATACTTAACCCCTGAGCTACACACAAGGTAATGAGCGATATAGAGAGGATTACTACCACAGTCTCCTTCCAACCTATGGCAAGCTTTGCAACTACTACTCTATGGGAGCACCTAAGAAAAGACACCACAGAGGATGCTTAACCTAGCACTTTTGGACCTACCTTACCTACTGACGGGAAGTGGGTTACAAAGGTAACAAAGGGACTGTCACTTCCCTCGATACTACCACGGTTCCGGCCAGATAGGGAGCATCTACGAGTGAACCTAGCCCAAGCACCACGCTTACACTACGAACAATTACTCTATTCCCAACCGGAAGCGAATAAAGTAAACTCGTAAACCAAAGAGCAATAATAACAAGAACTTACTAGTATTAGAAGTTGAATTGCGAGAATGATCCTAGAACCAAGCCTCGGGTTAGGAGACTTGATCCGCGGGTACAACCGGGAGGAGACACCGACATGCCGGGCTTCCTCCAACTCTACCTCCACCCTATACTCTCTCTATCTATCTTGAATGCTAGGCCCTAGGGAGGAGATCCATTCAAGGGACCCCTCACCCGATCCTCTCGGGAAATAATGAATTAGGGTTTCAAGGGATGCCTCCTCCAGGGCCGGGGCCCTGTTTATATAGCCCCCTAGGATGCACCACAGCCCTCGGATCAAACCGACCTAAATGGACGATTATTATTCATCCTCAAAGGCGGTGGAACAGGGATCCGCGAGGCTGATGCTGATTGGCTGAGGTCACGAGTTGGCCGACTCTAGGGTTGGGGCGGCCGACTCTCCACCGAGCCGGTTCGGGCTCCCGTTTGGTCCAGAGCCTTCTCGAACCTTCCAGATTACAGAATTTTCACCGGTTCCCGATTATCTCTATGTAAACCCGACATGTGGGCCTTCCTTGGGTATTTTCACCGACACCCGTAGAAATAGACATTCACCAAAACTCGTGGAATTCCATTAGTGTAAGCCCTATATCTAGAAGGTAATTATGTTTAGGTCCTTTTTCATTTCTAGTTGACGGTAAAAATTGACACTTATCGACCGTCAACAGTGATGTTGGCTTTGTCCTCATCGGTGAGATGATCATTATCAAGAATAGCATAGTCATGCAATGTAACTTGCAAGACTCTCTCTTGTATTGAACCAAGATACATGATTATCTTTCTCTTCCAATGATCAAAAGAACTAACTCCATCAAACATAGGCGGTTTGCCTCCAACATGGTTGAACACAATTTGAGCCATCTTAACACCGTAGGATGTTAAGCCTTGCACTAAAATGGTGACCTCGGCTCCGATACCACTTGTAAGGTCCTAGATGGCTAGAGGGGGGTGAATAGCCTATAAAAATTTCTACAAACTCACTAAGCAAACTTCGTTAGATATACAAACGGCGGAAAGCAAGTTTTGCTTAGCCTACTAGATGTTGCAAGCCTCCTATCCAAACAATTCTAGTAGGTGATCACTAGCACACACAATAGCTACCGCTAGTGATCAAGAGTTCTACCCACGGGATTTAATCTACACAAGATGTGGTTCTCGATCGACCACGCAAGCAATTCTACTTTGCAAGAATGTAATCAAAGAAATGCAAGAGAGGGTAGGAGCTTGTTATACCGACGTGTCGAGTCGAGGTTGCCAATCACCAAGGAGATGAACAATCAATCACAATGGCAACACACAATCGAAGACCAATCACCGGGAACAAAGATGAACACAATTGTTTTTGTTCACCCGGTGTTCACTTGGGCACCGCCAAGCTACGTCACCGGTTGTGTCGACCAACACCTAGATGGTTCTTCGGTGTGACCCTCAAGTCACTAGCCCCTCAAGGCTCGCCCGCAAGGCACCGCAAGACCCACTCTCAAGCGAGGTACTCAACGACACGCGCAATCCACTAGGATGCTCTTCGTGATCCCCACGAGGTGAGCTCAAACCTCTCACAAGCAACCGGAGGTGGCCAAGAACAAACTCCTTCACTTGCCAACGCCTCCAACAATCTCCAAGCCGGCTAGGAGCGGTACTCTCCAAGAGTAACAAGAAATCCACCGGCGAAACCACCCACAAGTGCCACTAGATGCCCTCAAGCAATGCAATGCACTAGGTGAATCACTCAATCTCTCTTAGGATGAACAACCAAGCAAGGGAGAAGAGTGGGAGAGAGTTTCTTAGCTCAAAGAATGCACAAGGGATGAGAAATAGCCAAGAGACCTCCCCAAGGGCCGGCCACCTTCTATTTATAACCCCTCAAACAAATGTGACCGTTACCCCCTCGGGAGGCCGAGCAGCACGCGCCGGACGCGTCTGCCGCAAACCGCCGGACGCGTCCGGCGCTTCCTCGTGTGCGCGAGCCAAGATGACCGTTGGCTCCGCGTTCAATCTCGTGCCGCCACGTGTGCGTCCGGCGCCGCGTCCGGCGCTCGTCGAAGCGCGTCCGGCGCCCACGTCCGACAGACCGGCCGAAACCCAGAAGTTTCTGGTCCGCATCCGCCGGCCGCCGGACGCACGACCCGTGTCCGCCGCCTTCAGATGATCCACTTGCACCGTGCCAACGTCCACCATGCGCCGAACTCTGCACAGTAAACGCCCCGCGTCCGCCGCGTGCGTCCGGCCCGCGTCCGGCGCTCTCAGCCCATCCGCCAGCCGAGCACCGAGGCACTATGCGCCAGACGCGTCCGGCGCTACCCCAAGACGCGTCCGGCGCCTTCAGCAGAGGCACATTTCGTCGTCGTGTCGTTGATCCAAGTCATGCCACTTGCCTTCAAGTCCCAACCTTCACTTGTCGATCACTCCATGAGCACAAGGGTTGGTTTATCTCTCAAGATACAAGGCAATGGCTTAGCTCACTAGGTTCTACATGCAATGCACTTCATGAATTCACCTAGTGGCACCCGTGCGTCGAATAGCCGATAAGACTTCCCCTCTTAATAGTACGGCTATCGATCCTAAACCACTCACACCCTCTATGGTGTCTTGAGTGCAAACCAAAATGGCCCTATAGGTTATACCTTTGCCTTGAGCCCATTTTGTTCCTCCAAATGATATGAACGCTTCACACCATCATGTGACCGTCTCGATCCATCGACCTCGACTTTACTTGCCCTTCACCGTGCATCGGTCCATCGGCGCCTAGTCTTGCCCGAGCTTCACCATCGCATGGTCCTTCACTCCGAAGCCTTGACTAGCCCTTCACCTTCAACACCGGTCCATGGAGCCAAGCATTGTCTTGATCTTCATCTTTGATCACATGACACGTGTCATGCTTCATATGCATTAAGCTCATCATGTGGACAACCTTTCTCTAAATCAACCACTTTAGATAAACAAGGTTAGTCCTAGGTTTCATCAATTAGCCAAAACCAAACTAGGGACTTTCACTTGCAATGCTCCATATCATCATGTATGCACACACAATATGCAACAAATAGTCTATGAGCTTGCTCCCCCTATTTGTGTGCTCATGGTTGGGTCATATCATAAAAATTGATCCCCTTCCATTGCTCTTTGTGACTTATTTCTCCCCCTTTGTCAACAATCACCAACAAGGGTGCATAAGATGAGAGAAACAAGTCAACCAACTATGGCCAAATCTAAATCACATGCCTAGAAAATGTATCTCGGTTTGAACCAAGGGCAAGCTTCTTCACACCTCATAAGAATAAGGGTTATCTTGACCATGTTGAGATACACATCATGAGCAAGTGCTAAAGATTCAACACTAGGTTCACAAGCTCACAAACAAGTCATATGCCACCACTAGATCAAAACAAGCATAGAAACAACAGTGGTGCCATATATCCTTCAAATTCATTTGATTTGCAATGAATGAGCCTAGCAAGATGCACATGTATACATGTCTTGTTGATGATCTCTAATGAAGTGGTGCCTCACATCAATGTGCTTGGTTCTAGAATGTTGAACCGGATTGTTTGTCATCTTGGTTGCACTTTCATTGTCACAAAACAAAGGCACATGCTTGAACTTGATCCCATAGTCCTTCAAGGTGGCTTTCATCCATAGCAAATGTGCACAACAATTCCTCGCACTAATATATTCGGCTTCGGCGGTGGAAAGTGCCACACTATTTTGCTTCTTTGAAGACCATGACACTAGAGATCTTCCTAGCACTTGGCATGTTCCACTTGTGCTTTTCCTATCAATCTTGCAACCGGCATAGTTGGAGTCGGAGTATCCAATTAACTCAAAGCTTGACCCCTTGGGATACCATAGACCAACATCTTGAGTACCCTTCAAGTATCTCAACACCCTCTTGGTTGCCGTCAAGTGACTCTCTCTTGGAGAAGCTTGAAATCTTGCACACATGCATACACTAAACATGACATCCGGCCTTGAAGCGGTCACATATAGCAAGCTTCCAATCATTGATCTATATAGCTTTTGCTCAATCATCTTGCCACTATCATTAATATCCAAACCACCATTGGTTCCCATTGGTGTGCTAATAGCCTTAGCATCTTGCAATCCAAACTTCTTGATCATGTCCTTGATGTACTTTCCTTGACTCACAAAGGTGCCATTCTTCATTTGCTTGATTTGAAGACCAAGGAAGTAGCTCAACTCTCCAAGCATTGATATTTCAAACTCACTAGCCATCATCTTAGCAAACTCTTCACAAAAGAATTGATTTGTTGATCCAAAGATGATATCATCCACATAGATTTGCAACACAAACAAGTCATCTTCTATCTTCTTGGTGAAGAGAGTGGTGTCAACTTTGCCCATCTTGAAGCCTTTGGAGATGAGAAAATCCCTCAATCTTTCATACCATGCCCTTGGAGCTTGCTTCAAGCCATACAATGCCTTCTTGAGCTTGTAGACATGGTTGGGCTTCTTGTCATCCTCAAAACCGGGAGGTTGTGCAACATACACTTCCTCATTGATGAACCCATTGAGAAATGCACTCTTCACATCCATTTGATAGAGCTTGATTGTGTGAGCACAAGCATAAGCTAATAGGATTCTAATTGCCTCTAATCTTGCCACCGGTGCATATGTTTCTTCAAAATTAAGACCCTCAACTTGTGTGTAACCTTGTGCCACTAGTCTTGCTTTATTCCTCACAACCAATCCATCTTGATCTTGCTTGTTCTTGAAGACCCACTTGGTTCCAATCACATTATGCTTCTTCGGCCTCTCAACAAGCTCCCACACATCATTCCTAGTGAAGTTGTTCAATTCCTCATGCATGGCATTTATCCAATTCGGATCCTTCAATGCTTCTTCAATCTTAGTTGGCTCAATGAATGACACAAAGGAGTAGTGCTCACATATGCTAGCCAATCTTGATCTTGTTTGTACACCTCTTTGAAAGTCACCAATGATACGATCTAGAGGATGATCTCTTGCAATGTTTGAAGGTTGAAGAACTAGCTCATTTTCATTGCTTGCTTGACCTTGATCTTGATCTTGATGTTGAGTACCACTTGTGCTTGCCTCATTGGAGTCATCAATCACAACTTGAGTTGGCACTTGCACTTCATCACCATCATCCACTTGCCTTGGCCTAATGTCACCAATGTCCATGTGTCTCATTGCATTGCTCAATTGATCTCCACCCACATCTTCTTGATTTTGATTTCCAACTTGAGAGCCTTGGGTTTCATCAAATTCAACATCATGAACCTCTTCAACTAGCCCACTAGCCAAGTTCCACACTCTATAAGCCTTGCTATAAGTAGAGTAGCCAAGAAGAAATCCCTCATCACATCTCTTGTCAAACTTTCCAAGTCTTTGCCCCTTCTTGAGAATGTAGCACTTGCAACCAAAGACCCGGAAGTAAGCAATATTGGGCTTCCTTCCATTCAAGATTTCATATGGAATCTTCTCTAACTTCCCATGGCAATAGAGGCGGTTGCTATAGTAGCAAGCCGTGTTGATGGCATCACTCCAAAACTTTTCACTCACATTGTACTCAAGTAGCATAGTTCTTGCCATCTCAATCAAGGTCCTATTCTTCCTCTCAACTACACCATTGGATTGGGGAGTGTAGGTTGGTGGGAATTGATGCACAATTCCAAGCTCATCACACAACTCTTCAACTCTTGTGTTCTTGAATTCACTCCCATTGTCACTCCTAATCTTCTTGATGGTAGTGTCAAACTCATTTTGCACCCTCTTGACAAAAGACTTGAATAGATCATAGACCTCACTCTTGTCATAGAGAAAGAACACCCAAGTGTATCTTGTGTAGTCATCCACAATCACAAATCCATACTTGTTGCCTCCAATTGATGTGTAGTGGGTTGGGCCAAACAAGTCCATGTGCAACAACTCAAATACTCTTGAAGTTGACATCTCATTCTTCTTGGGATGTGAGTTCCCATGTTGCTTGCTGGCTTGACATGCACTACAAGGTCTATCCTTCTCAAATGTGACACCATTCAAGCCTCTCACTAGATCATGCTTCACCAACTTGTTCAATTGCTTCATGCCAACATGTCCAAGGCGCCTATGCCATAGCCATCCCTTGCTTGACATGCCAATCAAATATGATGAAAGTTAAGCTTCACTAGTATTGAAATCAGCCAAGTACAAGCTTCCATGCCTAAACCCCTTGAAGATGATATTTTCTTGATCCTTGCTCACTACTGTTGACGGTTGTTAATGATCAATTTTATATGTCAATCAGAGAGAGAAAGAGGGGTATAATCTGTTCACCATCATAGACTTAGGGTTTAAACTGACAAATTCCACAAGTTTTGGTGAATATGTGTTTTCGCAGGGGATTATCAGGAAAACATCCAAGGAGGCCCACATGTCATGATTATATAGAGAGAAAGACCGAACGGGTAAAATTGTATATTCTAGAAGACTCCAGAAGGCAAACCCTGGAAGCGGGGACCCACCTGGCAGGGTGGTGGGTCGGCCGACTCCCTTCTTGGGTCGGCCGACTGGCCACCTCCACCAATCAGGTGGAGGCTCGCGGATCCTGCCTCCACCGACCTTGAGGAGCAATAATTATCGTCCGTTTAGGTCGGTTTGATCCGATGGCTGTGGTGCATCCTAGGGGGCTATATATTCAGAGCCCCTGGCCCCGGCTCGAAGAAAAATTCATTCAAGAATTCATTATTCGAGGTAGCCATCGCAAAGCTAGGGTTTAGAGAGAGATCTCCACCAGAGAATTAGAATAGATACTCTAGATCTTCAAGTTCTACATAGGTTTAGACTAGATAGAGGAAGAATCGGGCGCCGTGCTCGGAATTCCGGATCTTCATCATCGTAATTGGTATTATCTTGTATCTATTCTTGTGACTTTATTCTAAATATCATTATGTTTCTATTTATTATGTTCCTAGTTTATTCTAGTTCTACATTTGATATGGTTATGATTGGTAATAAGTTTATGTATATGTTTGCAAAGCGCTTAGCTCTCTTCCCGGGGGGGTTAGGTGGTAGATTTCATGTAAGCATGGTGCTTAGATGCCGTTTACCTACAAATGCACCCTATTGGCTGGGTCGTGTGGTAGATCGTGGAAGTGACAGTTCCGTTGAGTCCTTTGTATTCCATCCCCCGTTGGTAGGTCTAGCAGAACCAAAGTTGCGTAGTAAGTCCTGCTATGTCTTGGCTTGTTATAGCAATGATCCTTATACATAGATGAAAAGTCTTTTGTGCTGTATATGATAGTGTGGAGTTGGAGTAGATGAATGACTTAGTAGATTAGAACCTACATAGGATTTCTATTTCTTGCACTAATCAGATGTCAACCTACCTTTGTGAGTAGTCTATATCTAATCTCTCGTGTGATTTATACCCCGAGCTTATTACTTTATATTCCCTTATTTATCATGGTTTACCCCTCTCGCCAAAGTATATGATCAGTGCAATCAATCACTCATAAGTAGTCGTGTTTAGCAAGTTCATCTCATTGTTTAAGTCCGTAGTTCTTTCCTTTGAGCTAAATATAAATAACGATACCTGGAATACTTCCGGTAAAATGCTACGATGGTGTATTATCTGTTCGCTTGCGGATCCCATATTTTCTTGATTAGAGGAGCAGTTTCTATACCAACACTTCTGGCGCCATGCTAGGGATGACAACTTAGCGTGAGTGGTGTTAGAGGTGTCAACAAGCATTTTTGGCGCCGTTGCCGGGGAACGGAATAAACTTTTAGAGAAAAATTGCTTAAGCAGATACTTAGAAAATGAGTGATTGTCGGTAGTCACCTCTACTTTGGCAGGTTCACCCCGTTGTTTTTCTTTGTCTATATTTTATACGGGGTATTGGCGGGATTGAATCGATTCATTCAAAACTCTCAATCATCAGAGTCGGTTCAATCAAGAAGGAAGCTCGTCACCAATCAAGATGGCTGAGAAGACCCTACTGGAGTTCTCTGCTCCAACAATAGAGAACATCCGCACTGGTCCAGCAATACACAATAATATGGAGTTTGAGCTCAAGCCAAGTCTCATCAACATGGTGCAAGCTATCCAATTCAGTGGAAAGGTACATGAAGATGCAAGTACACATCTACAGGACTTCATGGAGATTGGGAACACCATCGCCATAGATGGAGTTAAAGAAGACCTCATACTTCTTCGCCTCTTTCCATTCTCACTAGTGGGAAGAGCGAAGCAGTGGTTCTATGCAAATAAAGAAGATATCAATACATGGGCAAAGTGTTCCAAGGCCTTTCTAGCAAAATTCTTCCCAATAGGCAAAACCAATGCCTTAAGAGGAAAGATTACCAATTTCCAACAGCAGAAGATGGAGACCATGTCAGAAGCATGGGAGCGTTTGCAAGGATATATCCAAGATTGTCCCCATCATGGAATGGAAGAATGGTTACTCATGCAAGGTTTCTATCACGGATTAACTCCGAAGACGCGTGAGCACCTAGATGCAACTGCTGAAGGATCATTCTTATCACTCACTCTTGGGAGAGCTAAAAGACTCATGGAGAAGATATCGATAATCAAAGCTGGTCCCAAGACAACATTCAAGATTGTCACCGAGTGAAGAAGCAATAGAAGAAGAGAATGCATTATCAACCAAGATGGATGCCTTACTCCACCGGCTTGACCGAGGGCCAAGTACAAGGAAGATCAAAGAGCAATTGAAGCAACATATAAGCAGAATTCAAGTCCCATCATGAGAAAGGTTCCACATTGGGTGCAACCATCCATTAATCAAGGTACTCAGTCAGGTAATTATGCAAAGCAACCTACTTTAAGAGAGTTGGTTCTACAACAGTCCAAGATCAACTCATCTATGGAGGATAGGTTTGCTGCTAATAACAAAATCTTGGAAAACTTAAGTATTAAAATGGATAGTTTCTCCTCTGCCATTAATGACCAATTAGAGTTCAATAAGAAGATAGAAGAAAGGTTAGCAAAATTGGCCATTGCTTTGCCGTTGCCACTAACCCCGAAAGCAGTGAGATCTATTACTACAAGAAGAGGGAGTTCTACCGAGATCCTCCCTATCCAAAAGGAGCAAAAAGGCCAACCATGCTACCACCAAGTGCGTAAGAAGAAGACTTCCAACCCGAGCTAGAAGTATTACCACAAGAATCGATACGAAGCCGTACAAGATCGGGAAGCAAGACAACAATTTCGAGATACAAACTACCTACCATTCCCTAGGAGGAAGAGAGGACCACAAATGCATGATGAGCGGTTTGGTAAGTTTGTGGAGGTAATTCAAAAGTTATATGTCAATATACCTCTCGCTGGATGCCATACAGTCCCCACTTATGCCAAGTACATAAGAGATATTCTTAACAAGAAGAGACCACCGCCATCCAATGAAGTGATCAAGCTAACCGAAGAATGTAGTGCGGCCATCCTCAACCAACTACCGTAAAAGAAGAAAGATCCAGGATGTCCCACTATCGACCGCACAATTGGAGATCAACATTTCAATAATGCACTCTGTGATCTTGGAGCAAGTGTCAGTGTGATGCCCGCAGCAGTCTACTACAAGCTCAACCACACTGCACTTGAGCCAACATCAATGTGTCTACAACTAGCCGACCAATCGGTTCGTTATCCGTTGGGCATTGCAGAAAACATCCCAGTCAAGATAAGAGAGTTCTTCGTGCCAGTAGACTTTGTAGTACTGGATATGCATCCAGACTCAAAGGTGTCACTTATACTTGGAAGACCCTTCTTAAGCACCGCCAATGCACACATTGATGTCGGGAAAGGAGAAATCAAGTTCACTATAAATGGGCAAGAAGAGCAATTCGCATTCAAGTCGAAACAAGAGCTCAATAAATCCGCGAAGATGGTAGAAGAAGATCAGACAGTACAACCACCAGAGACAGAGGATGCATCTCTGGGATCATCAGCGGAATAAATATTTTGGAAGGTCCAATTCGGAGGACTTTAAAAACCCGAATCCTCGCCGAAAGGTAACTCGGTATTTATCCGCATTTAAAATTTGCATCTCTTATAATTTTCTTAGACATGTTTATTTCTAGCATCGCATTATAAAAATTCTACGCCCCATATAAATAATTTTACGGTGTGTGACAACCCGTCAAAAATATTTTATCGTGGTGGCACAAAAATTTATCATTTCATGCATTTAAATTAGTTTACCTTCATTTAAATTTCTGCATTGTTTATAATTTTTATTATGGCATTTAGTGCTTGGTGGGTCCCTCACCATGGGTCCCACATGTCATAGACTACACCTCACATACATCAAATCACATAATTTCATCCACTTCCACTCACCTCCACTATCCTCTCTTTTCCACCGCCAAAACCACTCAACCGACCAAAATTTCTCGGATGGAGGAAAGATCACGCAATAGCATGTGAAGTGGCAGCCACATTGGCCAACTGGTGGGGCGGCCGACCCCACCATTGGGTCGGCCGACTCCCCCCTTCCTCCTCTATAAATAGGCCTCCTCCCATGGTTTCCTTACACCACCCACACTCCAGAATTTTAGCCAAACCCTCTGCTCTCGACTTCGTGTTTCCTGGAGAGAGTTAGAGAGAAGAGTAGGAAGAGAGAAGAAGTGAGAGAGTGAGCAAGAGTTTAGTAGCAAGTGAAGGGAAGGGATAGTGCTGAATAGATCATCACAAAATTAGTGGAGATGTTGTCCAAATAGGATAAAGAAAATCTAAAATCTAGGGGAGGTTTGTCAAAATCAAGACCCGAAGTTTAGAGCTTTTTGTCATGAAGAACGACTAACCTCGGACCGCCGACTCGGACGGCTAACCACTAACCTTGTGCTAATCCTTCTCTCCACTAGTGTTTGTTTTTGTTTCTCTTGAGCAACTTGCAGAATGAAGAGTGCCATGAAGGGACTCGTTGGAGCTGTCCGGAACATCAGGACAAGAAGTGCATCTCGCCAAAGCTCAGTGGCTGGTTCCGACATGAGTATCGACCCACCACCAGAAGCACCAGAAGCACCTGTAGCAGCACCTGCACCACCACCAGCATCTCAAAGAGTTCTCATGAGAACATCTGACCTCGCCCTGAGAACTGCCCAGGAGAAGGATACATACAAGAAGCTCAAGAACAAGCGTTTCATCCACACACCAGTCATCGATCCGACACTTCTGCTAGCGACAGGTATGGCTCAAGAATTCGATACAATTTTTCCACTAGTTGGTTGGACTTCCTTTGCAAACCTCACTGAGAAGGGGATTAGGCTCTTGACCATAGAATTCCTTAGCACCCTTCGATACACGGACAATGGAGTTTATTTTAGAATGTTTGCTCTGGAATATTCTGTCTCTTGGAGAAACCTTAGTGACCTCCTAGGTTTCCCTCAAGATGCCCTCATAGATTTAAATGCAGCACTAGGTGATTTTGATGCACATAGGTTTTGGAGCAAAGCATTTCTAGAGCACCGTACCACTTAGCACACCGCACCGCAGCCATAGAGCATCCTACGCTTAGATTTTTGCACCGTTGGATAGGAGCCACCTTTTTCCCACGATTTGATGAAAGCAAGATCAGAGTAGCCGACTTGCAGTTGCTATACGCGGCTGTCAAGAAACAGAAAGTGTCTCCTGTCCATCTTCTAGTGAATCATTGATGAGTGTCCCCGGTTACAAAGTAGGAAGTGTGGCCATTTGCTCGCTTATCACTCGCATTGCCACAAGCTTGAAGTTATTAGAGGGAGCTACTTTTGAGTACATTGAACATCATAGAGAATTTTATGACCTCTACACTTTTGGCCAAGGTCACTTACTGAAGAAAGTAAATGATGTTTATTATGCAAAATATGGTGATGCTGCGATCCGGTTACCTAACCCGGAACTGGCTTTGTATCATGTGCAAAACTATCATATTGAGTTGCAAAAGCGAGAACCGGTGAATGAGAGAGCACCTCGAAGAGTTCGCTCGGAGAGGGTGACAGGAAATCGTGAACCAGTTTGGCGTGGTGCCGAAACCGCCCGAGAAGAACCAAAGACATGCCGGTTTCAATGAGTGGAATGTACCTCAAAGCACCACTCACTAAACTCATGGGTGTACCCACCACAAAGCCAACCACATCAACCATTCTATGGTTACTACCCATCATACAACACCCTGTGTACATCGAGCCGGGACCATCCGAGCCGGGACCCTCACACCGCCAAGATACTCTTATGACCCCTTTGGTACCACCGATGAAGAAGAAGAACCCCACCATGACTTTGAGCCACGTCGCCACTCCGATGCCACCAGTTTTCATTTTCACCCAGAAGCACTATGATGAACAAGTAGCCTTCCAAAGACAACACCACCGCCACTCGAATCGCCATGATCGAGGTGGAATGACCGGTTCCAAAGTGGAACCGTAACACCACCCGGTTACACCGGGCACCATTCAAGAGAACCAGGAAGAAGCCGCTTCCATGCCGCATGGCTTGGTGGACCTGTTGCACATCCACTATCCACCACCACCGCCGCAAGGCTAGCTTGGGGGAGGACCCCCATTATCAAGATAAGTATTTCTTTCCGTTTGTTTCAGTTTGTTTGTTTTCAGTTTGTTTGTTTTTCTTTGGTTTGTTTTATGCATTAAAAAAAAATCAGAAAAACTAAAAAAAAACCCCAATAAAAATTTGCTTGCTGTTTTAAGAAGTTGCTTTCTTTAAAGTGTGCTTGTTTACATTCCAAGTTGCCTTAAGATGAAAACCAAATAAAGAGAGTGTGCAAGTTTGTTTTCAATTCAGTTTGCTATAAATAAAAATGTGTAGACTTGAGGATTGCGTGATGGAAATGATGAATAGTTGCTCGCTCTAATTCTTTGCAAGTACCTAGCTTTAAATTTGAGTTCTCCCAAGATTTGGATACACTGTTTGACAACCGGATTTACTCTACACCCGAAACCCGTGGGAGCATATGCTTAAACTAAGTCTAGGTAGTTGACGGGCATGATATGATAATAGTCTCGAGCCTTGTTCATTGTGTTCCAAAGTGCCACTAAATTCGGAGATTTGTTTGTGAAAATTATAAATGATTCATGATGAGTTCCTTATATGACAGAGAGTTAAAATTCCTACCACAGCCAAACTTGATCATTAGAATAGGAAGCCTCCTCATTTGTTTAGGGCTCGTCTTTGTCGGCTGTGTTGTATCCTTATGAACTCATCATACGCCTAAATCCTGGTTTCACACACTCACATTCACCCTCGCTACTTCTACCCCGGAAGTACGCACCACAAAAAGCCTATTATCATCCATTGAAATTGTTCTACTCTTACACCGAGAGTGAACACCCAAAAATATTCCCCTGTTCATTTCTCGCTAGCCACTTATCCAAAATCAATGCTCCAAGTGTTTCATTTGTTATCCCCGATGTGAAGTTGTCAAGATTGAGAAGTGTTCCATTCAAGAAGTATTTCATTCCTTTTTGGGCTGCAAGAATTGTAAAAAAAAAAAAAAAGAGAGAGAGAAAGAAAAATTTATGAGCCCAGTCATTGTCAAGTTTTCAAGTTCGAGTTCCAAGAAGATTCAAGTGTTGAAGTAGTTCCAAGTTTTATCCAAATAAAGGAGCATTGATAATTCCCTTGTGCACCCCTTCTCCTCCCACAAATATTTCTCTCTATTTTATATATATCATCCACATATAAAACCACACATGCACACACCGATTGGTTGTATGATGAGTTCCTTCGGATCCATGGTTCGATCATGCCAATGCATTAGTTCTCCACACCTATGAGCTCCATATAAACCTTTATTAGAGTAAGGTGAGAGAGAGAGAGAGTGAAGGCTCATCTATAAATGCCTTGAACCATAAATACTACATATTCTGAGAGTAAGAGAAAAGGCATATCTCCTTTCAATGCCTTAGAGAGGATCCAAAAATACCACATATTGAGAGACTTGAAAGGGTTGTATTAAGGAACTCGAGTTTTATTGAAAATCTTATAAAAACCTGAACAGAGGTGGAACAACAGAGCATGAGACAATAGTGCTTGACTTAATTGTTACGTCTTTCAACTACTCAAGATCCAAGTGCAGGTAAAAGCCCCATGGTTGAAAGAAACATGAGTAAGTTTGGGAGTTATGATAGTTCACTCTAGTCCGGGGATGAATTCTTATTTAGAGCATGTGTGTTTGTTAAGCATGAAAGCATTGCAAAGCAACTCCCGATCCATCTTCGTAGCTATTTGCTCGGGGACGAGCAAAGGGTAAGCTTGGGGAGTTTGTTGACGGTTGTTAATGATCAATTTTATATGTCAATCGAGAGAGAGAAAGAGGGGTATAATCTGTTCACCATCATAGACTTAGGGTTTAAACCGACAAATTCCACAAGTTTTGGTGAATATGTGTTTTCGCAGGGGATTATCGGGGAAAACATCCAAGGAGGCCCACATGTCATGATTACATAGAGAGAAAGACCGAACGGGTAAAATTGTATATTCTAGAAGACTCCAGAAGGCAAACCCTGGAAGCGAGGACCCACCTGGCAGGGTGGTGGGTCGGCCGACTCCCTTCTTGGGTCGGCCGACTGGCCACCTCCACCAATCAGGTGGAGGCTCGCGGATCCCGCCTCCACCGACCTTGAGGAGCAATAATTATCGTCCGTTTAGGTCGCTTTGATCCGATGGCTGTGGTGCATCCTAGGGGGCTATATATTCGAGCCCCCGGCCCCCGGCTCGAGAGAAAATTCATTCAAGAATTCATTATTCGAGGTAGCCATCAAGCAAAGCTAGGGTTTAGAGAGAGATCTCCACCGAGAATTAGAATAGATACTCTAGATCTTCAAGTTCTACATAGGTTTAGACTAGATAGAGGAAGAATCGGGCCCTGTGCTCGGAATTCCGGATCTTCATCATCGAATTGGTATTATCTTGTATCTATTCTTGTGACTTTATTCTAAATATCATTATGTTTCTATTTATTATGTTCCTAGTTTATTCTAGTTCTACATTTGATATGGTTATGATTGGTAATAAGTTTATGTATATGTTTGCAAAGCGCTTAGCTCTCTTCCCGAGGGGGTTAGGTGGTAGATTTCATGTAAGCATGGTGCTTAGATGCGTTTACCTGCAAATGCACCCTATTGGCCGGGTCGTGTGGTAGATCGCGGAAGTGACAGTTCCGTTGAGTCCTTTGTATTCCATCCCCGTTGGTAGGTCTAGCGAACCAAAGTTGCGTAGTAAGTCCCGCTATGTCTTGGCTTGTTATAGCAATGATCCTTATACATAGATGAAAAGTCTTTTGTGCTGTATATGATAGTGTGGAGTTGGAGTAGATGAATGACTTAGTAGATTAGAACCTACAAAGGATTTCTATTTCTTGCACTAATCAGATGTCAACCTACCTTTGTGAGTAGTCTATATCTAATCTCTGTGTGATTTATACCCTGAGCTTATTACTTTATATTCCCTTATTTATCATGGTTTACCCCTCTGCCAAAGTATGTGACTGTGCAATCAATCACTCATAAGTAGTCGTGTTTAGCAAGTTCATCTCATTGTTTAAGTCCGTAGTTCTTTCCTTTGAGCTAAATATAAATAACGATACCGGAATACTTCCTGGTAAAATGCTACGATGGTGTATTATCTCGTTTTCGCGGATCCCATATTTTCTTGATTAGAGGAGCAGTTTCTATACCAACACTTCGGCGCCATGCTAGGGATGACAACTTAGCGTGAGTGGTGTTAGAGGTGTCAACAACTACCTCAACATGCTTGTCATCAAATATGCACTTGTAGCCAAGATCACACAATTATGGCACCGACAAAAGATTGAAGTTCAAAGTATCAACTAGCAACATATTTGAGAGATCCTTGTCATTGGAAATTGCAACTTTTCCTAGCCCCATGACATCACCCTTGCTATTGTCACCAAATGTGATGGAGTTGAATCCACCATTGTCATTCTTGTCAGGTGACTTGAACATACTATCTTCACCGGTCATATGATTTGATGCACCACTATCAAGCACCCAATGCCTCCCTCCGGCTTTGTAATTGACCTACAAGAAGACATCAAGCTTTAGGTACCCACTTTTGCTTGGGTCCTTTAAGGTTAGTCACTAGAGTCTTTGGCACCCAAATAGCTTTCTTCTTTGAGCTCATCCATGGTGTACCAATGAATCTAGCACTCACACCACACTCACTCTTAACAAGCATGTAGGAAGTATTCAACTTGTAAGAGGAGGCACTAGTGTTCTTGTTCTTGCATGCATGCTCTAAATGACCCACTTGCTTGCAACTCTTGCAATAGCTACCATTGTTCTTCACAAAACAAGTCTTGTGAGGAGCAAAAGCGGCCTTGCCTTTCTTGGGGGTATAGCCCAATCCCTCTTTGTAGAGAGAAGCTCTTTGGCTACCCAAGCACATAAGCAAGCGGTCCTCACCACCATAATCCTTAGCCAAGGTGTGATTGAGCTCCTTGACTTCCTTCTTAAGAGACTCATTCTCAACTACTAGTGTAGAGTCACATGCATGACCAACACTACTAGATGAAGTAGAGGCATAAGAACATGAAGGGCCAAGTGATGCAACAACAATTGAATCATCAAGTGAATCACATGATGTAGACACACTTTTCTTTTCTATGATCACCACTTGTGATTGCACTTTCTCTTGCTTCTCAACTAGAGAAGAATGAGCTTTTTCAAGCTTGGAGTGAGCAATCTCTAGCTTCTCATGGTCTACCTTTAGACTCTCATAAGAAGCCCTCAACTCCATAAGTTCTTGCTCAAGGTTTTGTTTATCCTTGCGCAAGCCCCTACATTCCTTTCTAGAGTCATTGAAAGCACCCTTGCAATCCTCAAGCATGACAAAGAGTTCTTCTTTTGTGGTCTCATCATCATCATCACTCTCATCATCACTATCGGGTGGAGGTTTTACCTTAGTGTCCTTGGCCATGAAGCAAGATGATGGAGCACCAAATAGAGAAAGCTTCTCTTGAATGGCAATGCTTGCGTGCCCCTTCTTCTTCTTCTTCTTCTTCTTCTTCTTCTTCTTGGAATCATCATCTTCATCACTTGAGGAAGATGAATCACTCTCCCAAGTTGCCACATGGGATTCACCCTTCTTCTTGTGAGAGGAGTTCTTCTCATTCTTCTTCTCTTGCTTCTTCCTCTCCTTTCTCATGGCATCTTCATCATCACTTGCATAGGGACACTTGGCAATGAGATGATCCTTGCCATTGCACCGGAAGCACTTCATGGGACGGTCACTAGACTTGGATGAGCTTCTCTTGCCCTTGGACCGGTACCCCTTCTTCATGAGCTTCCCATCTTCTTCACAAGAAGTGCCATTTGCTCATTCATTTCTTCTTCTTGTTCACTTGAGCTAGAGCATGGCTCATCTTCACTTGAAGACTCTTCCTTCTTCTTCTTGCCCTTGCTCTTAGATGATGTGGCCTTGAATGCCACGCTCTTCTTGTCATCATCCTTCTTCTCATTCTCCTTCTTCTTCTTCTTCACCAACTCTTCCTTCTCATGATCTTCTCTAAACTCATCATCGGCCATGATCTCTTGAAGGACTTGGTTGGGAGTTGGCTTCTCCTTCATGGTTGTCTTCACCATGACGGTCTTCAACATGTCAAATCTCTTGGGAAGACACCTCATGAACTTGGTGGAGAATTAAGAGTCCTTGATTTCTTCCCCAAGTCCCTTGAGCTCATTGACAATGACTTGGAGCCTATGGAACATCTCTGGCACACTCTCATCCTCCTTCATTGAGAAGCTTGCAAACTTCTCTTGCAACATGTAGGCTCTTGTGGTCTTGACACTTTCGGTGCCCTCATAAGCTTCTTCTAGCTTCTTCCAAATGTCATGAGCCACCTCAAGGTTCTTGATGAGCTCAAAAGATTTATCATCAAGTGCCTCATGGAAAGCACTCACGGCAATGTCATTTGCTTGTTGCTTCTTCTCTTCGGTCGGTGTTGGCACCGCACCCTCAACAAGCTCAAACTTTGTGTCCACCACATTCCACACCTCAAGGTTGATTGACTTGAGATGACTCTTCATCTTGAGCTTCCATTTGGCATAGTCATCACCTCGAAATGATGGTGCCTTCTTGGTGTTGTTGATATGCATAACCAATGCCATTGCTTCACCGTAGGATGTTAATCCAACTCAAACAAACGGTGCCCGGCTCTGATACCACGTGAAAGGTCACAATGGCTAGGGGGGTGAATAGCCTAATAAAATTTCTAGCAATAACACTAGACACCAAATTAGATAGCAAGGCGGCAAATGTGCAAAGCTAAAGCTTCGACTACTCTATACAAGCCGTCCTAAACAAAGCAAGGCTACTCAATCCAATGCACAACAACCACGGTGATCAAGCTACACAATGTCGGTTCACCGAAACCAACCAAGCAATTCTACCCACGGGATTTACTCTACACAATGAGTGGTTCCCGACCGACCACAACAAGCAATTCTACTTTGCGGAAAGTAAGGAGGTGATGGAAGTTTATACCGCCGCGATGAGTAGAAGATGGCCAATCACCGGTGTAGTAGCCAATCACCTAGAGAGCTCAAGCACAAGCACAAGGAGGTCGAAGCCTCGGCAATCACAAATCGACACAATAATTTTTACCGAGGTTCACTTGCTTCCCGGCAAGCTAGTCCTTGTTGTGGCGATACACTTGCTTGGTGAGTTGCCCGCTCAATTGGCTCGGTGCCAAAGACCCCAATGGGAGCCGCAATCTCCACACAAGACAAGGATCCACAAGCCACGAGCAATCCACTAGAGTATCCTTTCACGAACTCCCGCGGGAAAGGATCAAGAACCCCTCACAAGAACCCGGTGTGGCCTCGAACAATCACCAAGTCGAGCTCAACCACCACCCGCTGCTCCAAACCGTCTACGGTGACGGGAATCACAAGAATCCGCAGCTCACTCGATGAACAAGTGCCTCTAGATGCAACTCTCAATGCAAATCACTTGTTCTCACTCAAATCTCTCTCAAGATTAGCAAAGGAATCAAAAAGATGAGTGGGGGAGTGTCTCTCTTGCTCAAAGTATGCTCAGGTATGAAGAAATGGCAAAGAGAGCTCCCCAAGGCTGGCCAATGGTCTATTTATAGACCCCCCTTCAAAAAGAGCCGTTGTCCCCTCGAGCTGGTGCCTCAACACGCGCCGGACGCGTCCGCCACTGCCCGCCGGACGCGTCCGGCGCTCTTCAGCGCGTCGCGGGCCGCCGACCGTTGGAAGACCTTCATTCAAACTCAGATGATGTGGCGCGTCCGGCGCCCGAGTCCGCCGCCTCACGCCGGACGCATCCGACGCCCCGATGCACGCGCGACACACAGCACCAGAAACATTCTGGTCCGAGTCCGACGCGCGCCGGACGCGCGGCGTCCGGCGCTCAGCAGAGCCCGGCCAGCTGCTCGTGCCAAGTCACCATGCGCCGGACACGTCCGGCCCAACCAGGCCGGCGTCCGACACCCGCGTCCGGCGCCCACTGAGCAGCTCCACCTTGAAGTTTGATCTTCGATGAATCTCCGTCTTCAATCCAAGTCCATCCTCTTGCCTTGAGTACCAACTCCACCAAGTGTAGACCTCATCTCAAGCACCGGAGTTAGTAGTACAAGTACGACCACGTCGGCAAGAGTTAGCCCTCTAGTTAGTCTCTCATGCATCATGCAAAGTCGCAACTAGAGGCACTTAGGACCGTGAATGAAATCAAGGAAACCCTTCTTGATAGTCGGTTATCGATCCTAAACGTGGTCACACTCGCTAAGTGTCTTGACCACTAAACCGGAAAGCCCTATCAAGTATACCTTCGCCTTGATCTCCACGGGCGTTTCCATTCATCACCGGAGCTTGATCACTTCACATGTCCATCATGTTCATCACCGTCATCACCATGCTCCATCATCCACCGTTACGTTGCTATGTGTCTAATCACACTTAGAGCAAAGCATTAGCAACGTTGAGTGTCATTAATTACCAAAACCAAACCGGAACTTTCAGCGTGCCGGGGTATCCATGCCGGCAAGCGAGCTGCGCACCCGGGGCAAGCTGCCGCACCTAGGATCCATCACCGGGGCAGGCCATCGTGCAGGGGAGCTCCGCCCGCCGGGGGCCTCGGCGTCCGCGCGTAGTCATGGGCAAGCTCTGGGACGACGCTCTAGGGTTTGGGTTGGAGGAGGGAAGGAGTAGGGAAAGGAGGCGCGGGGAGGAGAGCAAGGCCAGAGGCGGCGCTACCGCCGGCGAGGTTGGCGTGGCGGGGAAGGTGGGGGGCGGTGTACGGCTGGACGACGGCGACGATGTCGCTCAGCTCGTGACTCGTGAGAGGAAGGAGCCTCACGGGCCTGTACGTGCAAAAGGGAAGCGGGCGAACATAAAAGAAAATGAAAGAAAATGGTTCGCAATGTGTAATGGATGGCAAGGTGGGTAATTTCCTTTGAACTCCATGTCTAGGTCTGTTTAAGAGGTTTCTGGAGTAAGAGAAGAGGTGCTCCACGAAATGAACTAGTGCTCCAGTAACTCCATGGAGTTGGGCTTCTCCAACTTTTTTCAAAGTTGGGGTGTTTGGCTAGCTCCGACCAGCTCCAGCTTAGAGTTTGGCTCTGGAGCCATGCCAAACACGCCCTTACTCCAGAAACCTCTTAAATAGACCTAGACATGGAGTTCAAAGAAAATTACCCGCCCTGCCATCCATTACACATTGCGAACCGTTTTCTTTCATTTTCTTTTCTGTTCGCCCCCTTCCCTTTCGCACGTACAGGCCCATGAGGCATCTTCCTCGCACGAGTCACGAGCTGAGCGACATCGTCGCCGTCGTCCAGCCGTACGTCGCCCCTACCTTCCCCGCCACGCCAACCTCGCCGGCGGTAGCGCCGCCTCCGGCCTTGCTCTCTTCCCCGCGCCTCCTTTCCCTACTCCTCCCCTCCTCCAACCCAAACCCTAGAACGTCGTCCCAGAGCTTGCCCATGACTGTGCGCGGACGCCGAGGCCCCCGGCGGGCGGAGCTCCCCTGCACGACGGCCTGCCCCGGTGATGGATCCTAGGCACGGCAGCTTGCCCCGGGTGCGCAGCTCGCTTGCCGGCATGGATACCCCGGCACGCGACCTGCTCTGGCTCCCTACACGCACGACAGGGCGACGCGCTGGGCGAGTGGGCGCTCGGCGTCGACCTAGCCGGGTGGCGCCTCCCTCCTCCCCCGTCTCTTTTCCCCATTGCCGGCCTCCATCCCCACCCTATCCCTAGAGGAGACAGAGAAGAAGGTCGCGATGGGCAGCGGCGGCGTGGTTCAGATCTCCCGCTGTGGAGCATGAGCGCGACGGTGACCTCTCGCAGTGGACCTTGATGTGCGGCGGCGCGATTCGGACCTCTCGCGGCTGAGATTGGGCGGAGATTCGGACCTCTCGTTTGGAATTTGCTCAGTTCTTTTGGAATCAACACAGATTGATGACAGCACCAAACAATATTTTTTAAGGGGATGGCACCAAACATCACGAAGAAGAAGCTGCTCGTCCAGGCTGCAGCAATGGCTGAGTTCGTCTATAGCTACCAGCAATAGCGGATGACATATGGGCCCCATCTAGGGGCAAAGTGGGCAATCCGCATACTAAAACATCATTCTGGATCTGACAGTCTCTTTCTAGCCAAACACCACCAAAAGACAACTCGAACTCTACACAGAGCTAGCTCCAGCTGGATTTCTGGAATGGAGCTGCTCTACCTGGAGTTGGAGCCATGCCAAACAGGCCCTAACATAGGAGGGGGCAAAGATGTATTTTTCACTCTCAAACAATACAAGAAGATTTCTTGAATTACAAAAATAGAGAAAATCTTCGAAAGACTAGATTACCTGAGTCATATTTCTAAAGACGTGTGAATTCCGGGTTAAGTTTGAAGCGGCACGCGAATACTGGGTCAGATTTCCAAATTTCTCCAAGCAAACAACACAACACCGGTCCCCTCCCGTTGCAAACCTCGCCGGACCCGGAAATGCCGCCGCAGAGCCTCTCGCTGGCGGCGGCGGCCTCAACCTCAAGAAGCCCCTCACCGACAAGCAGCGCGCAGCGTGCTGCCGCGTAGCAGCGCCTGTCCCACCTCATCCTCCGCTCCCTCGATTCCCCATCCGCCGTGACCCCGCGCCCTCCCGCCGCCGCAGGAGGCGGCGCTCGATGCCCTGGGCTTGCTCAGCTTCTTCCGCCTTGCCCCGTGATCCGACGCCCCGCGCCCCGGCCTCATCGCCTACTACGACCCGGCCTGCAGTTAAGCGCAACTTCGTCCACGGCGTCCGTGTCGCCGTCTCGCGCCACGACCTCGCCCGCGCGCTCTGCATGCTTACCCCAAAAGCCCGCGTCCGCGGCGGCGCCGGCCCCAGCCGACGTCGACCCCGCAGCGGCGATCCCTCCCGTTATGCGGCTCCTGCATGAGTGCATCCTGCTCCCGTTCCAGGGGGACGCATTGTGCGTACTGCCGCAGGAGGTGGCCACCGCGGAGGAAGTGGTCAGGGAGGGGGCGGCGCATAGGGTTGACTGGGCGGGCCTGATGTGGGGCCTCGTCGTTCGTCGAGAAGGAGATGCTCGAGCTGCTCAAGAGGGAATGTCACACAGATGGGCACGGCGTGAAGGGAAGGCGCACCGGAGAAGACGTACTTTGATTACTTGTGTTTGTTTTACGCTTTCATTTACCGCTTGGCGGATTGTGGGCCTCAGGCGAAGGAGATGCTCGAGCTGCTCAAGAGGGAAGACGGAGTGTGCTACTTGGGGCCGCACCTGCAAAGGCTCATTTTTTTGCCAAAAGCCACATCTCTTGGAGCTGGTGGAGGAAGAGCTTGTTCCAACGGTGTCTGCCGATGTGGTGATGCAGGATAGGGATGGTGATGTTGATTTAAAAAGCAAGAGCTTGGTGGGAGATCGCTTGGTGGAGCTGGAGGTGAGGAAGAGCTTGAAGGAGTCAGAATTGGTGAATGATGGTTTGGAGTTGGGTGATGCTGTGGAAAGGAACAGTATCATGGAGGAATTGGGTTTAGGGGATGGAGATGCCAGGAACAACAGTATAGTGGGACTAGGCCTGCCACCAGGTATTCATACCCACTGTGGAGAATTCACACTCAAACTTGTAGAGAATTCTGTGAAAGCAATATGCAACCACTGCAAAACACAATTAGTGGTTGGTAATGAAATGAGGACTAGTCAATTGAAGTATCACATAAATGCATGTCCTGTATTTCGTTCCTCAAAGAGGAGGACGACTAGTGGTACACCTAAGGCAGATATTTTAAAATTTGACCAGGAGAGCAAAGTCGTGAGGACTTAGCTCGTATGATTATTTGTCATAACTATCCATTTGCCATGACTGAAAAATTACTACACAAGGCGTTTCATTACCCGCCTACAACCCTTCTTCAAGCTAGGTCACAGAACTAGTGTCATAGAGCACTGTCATAAGCTTTATGAGGTTGAAAAGGATAAACTTGATGGAATATTAAACCAAAATGCAAGTAGGGTCAGCGTAACTTCAGATCTGTGGGAAGCAACTGAAATGTCATGCTACAGGAGCATGACTTTTCATTACATTGATGCTGATTGGAAACTTGACAAAAAGTTAATTGCGTTTGTGAATATCAAGGGACATCACAATGGTGAGAATGGTGGTAGGGAGCTTATCAAGAGGTTATATGATTGGAATCTCGACATGAAACTTTTTGCCTTTGTTCTTGATAATAGCAGTGTCAGTAATGTAGTTATTCAGGATATCCTAGAAGTTCTTTCTCCTAAGAAAGTTCTGCCCTTGAAGGGAGATCTTTTCCAAGTTCCTTGTGCTGCACACATTTTGAATTTTATTGTTCAAGATGGTTTGAAGTCAATTCAAAATGTCATAGAGAATGTGCGTAATAGCGTGGAGTATGTCAAAGGTTCCACATCAAAGAAGGAAAAGTTCAGATTCATTGCAGACAAAGTCAATGCACCAAAAGTTTCACTTGTAGCTGATTTTCCAATAAGATGGAACTCGACTTATAACATGCTTGAAACTGCCCAGAAATTCCGTGAAGTTTTTACCCGTATGGCAGAATATGACAGTGAATACAACTTTGCACCATCTGATGATGATTGGAAGCATGTGAGTATTTTGACAAATTGCTTGAAGGTCTTCTATGACGTCACAAAGAGGGTCTCCAGTACAAAATATCCAACCGCAAGCCTTTATTTCAATGATTTTTGTGGTATCTATCTACTTTTGAGAAAATCGAAGGTTAGTGACAACAACTTTATTGCTGCTATGGCAAAGCCAATGATAGAAAAATTTGAGAAATATTGGAGAATTGCAAATAAGTTATTAACATTTGCTACAATTTTGGATCCTCGTTCCAAACTGAAGTCAATTGAATACTACTTTGGATTACTTTATGGTGAGTTTGAGGCTGAAATAAAGGTCCAATCTATAAAGAAAGGTTTTAGTGAGCTGTTTGATGAGTATGCAAGTGAAGTGACTCAGTCTCCAGCTGCTGCTAATATTTGCAGAAATTTTGAGGCTGAAGCTAATTTAGTGAGTCATCAATGAGCTTATCTGCTACGAGGCTAGGTTTGTCAAGATTTATCCATGAGAGTTACTCAAGTCAACACAAGAGGTCAGAGCTGAAAGTGTATCTGGATGAGCCTGCTCATCCTGAAATGGATACTGATGTATTTGATATCATTGCATGGTGGAAGTTGCATGGTCCAAAATATCCAATCATCTTCAATGACACGAGACATCCTAACCGTATGTTTGGTTGGGGGTTGGGTTGGATCCAACCCAGTTTTTGGGGACGGAGCCAACCCGTCCAGTGTATGGTTGCAACTCTGATTTTGGAGATGAAGTCAACCCGTCCAGTGTTTGGTTGAAAGAATTGGAAATACGGGTTGAATGACATAATAACACCGTTAGTGAGGGCACTTTTCATTAAATACCCTAAATTTTTCAGAAATTAGACAAGGCCGGATCTGTAAAACCTATGAGTCATGACACTTTTGTATAAAGGTCCAGAAAAGTGAAACTAAATTGTGCTGGTGACCCTTATCTTCTACCTCCGGACGGGACGAAGGGCAGGTCGCTGCGCAAGCCGCCGCGGGCGCGAGCTCCGCCGCCGGCGAGCTGCGGGTCCTTTCCTTGCTTTTCTTCCAACCACAGGAATCATTTCCTTACTTTTCTCCCAACCGCACGAGTCCTTTCCTCCTCTCGTTCTCTACGGAACTCACGCACGCACACACGCATGCGCAGCGCCGCAGCCGCCGGCAAAGTGAGCATGCACAAACAGCCACGCAGTAGCGGTGATTCCGACGAGTATGCAGGCGCGGGCAACGGGCCACGGCGCAGGCAAGGGCGAAGGCATGGGGGAGCGCCCGTACTTTTGCGGCAACGAGCCACGGCGCAGGCAAGGGCGAAGGCACGGGGGAGACGGACTGACGGACGGACGTCCACGGGACCCACCCAACCCGAGCGGAGCGGCTCCGTCCGCCAAATTTCGGCGGACGAGCCCAACCAGCATGTGAGAAGAATATTCCACCTCGGAGCCAACTCAACCCTCTCATCCTCCAACCAAACAGCCACGGGCCGCTCTCCAACCAAACACACGGTAAGTGTTCCACTATCTACTGTTGCATCTGAATCAGTGTTTAACACAGCAGGGCTGATCATTGATAAAAACCGTTGTAGCTTGCTCCCGGAAACTGTCAAGGCATTAATGTGTACACAGGATTGGTTGAGAGATGCCATTCCAGGTATACAATTCCACTAAAATTATAATAAAATGCTTTGTGCTTCTTAAATAGATAATATTGTGCTGTTTTGGTAAACTTGCTAATTTTTTTTTATTGAAATAGATGAGTCAAGTATGGCATCAGGGGACAGGGGCCACATTTCCTACTGCAACTTTGTGACCAACTACAAATCAACGCGGACCATCAGTCACTTTTCTTGAAAGATTATAAGAGGTAAGAAAATTTTGCATTTATACGTATGAGTTACCTCCTAAGATACGAAAATGTGATAAGGGGTAGTCTGAAAAAATGTGTACTATCATATGCACTGAAAAGCATTCTACTATGTAAGATGAACTATGCAGCAAGCTGTTGGCAGAATTGTATTAATCAGCTTGTAGCTATTTTTTTTAAGGAAAGGATTGTGTGCTTTGTTAGCTAAACTATAGCACTAGTTAGTTATCTTTGTCCAGTTAAGATCAGGAGTCAGGTTAGATGGTTGTGCAAGGTTTGGTGGCGTGCCCATCCTTGACACGATCAGGTCTGTCGGTCAGGCGCGCCATGGTGCGGGCTGCGGCGCGTGGTGCACATCTCAGAAGAAAGACGTGACACACGGTGCATAGTATGGCGCGGGGGATACGCGGAGGCATGTTCCGTGATCTCCTTATGTACCCCTATAAATATAAAGAAACAAGGACCGAAAACACTGCGATATCAGGCGGCAACAAACCCTAGTCTCATACTTCCAATCTGTAAATCTCGCCGTGGTCACCACCGGTGACGGCACCGGCGTTCTAGCTAGTGCAGGGCATCGCCTGCTCTAACAAGTGGTATCAGCTCCCTGTTCATCGATCCAGGGGTGCCGGAGTGAGCGAGACGTGACGGAGGAAGTTGTATTGGTGGTGCAATCCATCAGAGAAGGAGGGAGGTAGCAGCAATCGCCGAAGATGGGCATGAGCAGAGATAAGGAAGAGATGATCAAGACTCTCAACCAAGCGGCAGGGAACCTTCTCTGGCCGATGTTGTCATGCACGAATTATCAAGAGCGGGCCTCGCACATCCAGTGCAATCTGGAGGCGATGTACCTCTGGGAAGCTATCAGTGATGAAAAAGTCGAGCGACGCCGGGATAGATTGGCTCTCGGGGCCATGCTCCGCGGTGTGCCAACGGAGATGCATGCTTTGCTCTTGAACAAGAAGACGGTCAAGGAAGCTTGGGAGGCCATCAAATCGATGCGCCTAGGAGCGGAACGCGTGAAGGCAGTAAACGCTCAGAAGCTGTTGGCCGAGTTCGAGTCGATTGCGTTCAAGGATGGTGAGGCAATCGAGGACTTTGCCATGAGGATCACAAAGATCAAGACCGATCTAGAGGGGCTTGGTGAGAAGAGCATCGATGACAAACGTGTCGTGAAGAAATTCCTTAGAGTCGTGCCAGCGAAGTACAATCAGGTGGCCGTGACGATAGAGATGTTTTGCGATCTAGACTCTCTCACCGTTGAAGAATTGATTGGGCGTCTGCGAGCCGCTGAGGACCGGTTTGAACCCACAGTAGAAAAGGTTACGCAGAAGACGGCCGATCTGATGATGACGGAGAGTGATTGGCTCATGAAGAACAGGAGTCGGTTTATCAATGACTCATCATCGTCGTCAAGTCACAAGAAGGACGGTGGTCGCTATGTCCGAAAGGACAAAGAAGGAGCACGTGGTGGCGGTGACACGCGTGACTCAGGACCAAGGCTCACGTCGATGGGTACGCCAAGACGCAAAGGGCGGTGCAACAAGTGCAAGATCTACGGGCACTTCGCCAGAGAGTGCAAGACCGGCAAGCCAAAGGAGGAGAAGCAGGAGGCGGCGCATCACGCCGCGGCTGATCCAGAGACCGGCGCACTCCTTGTTGCTCAAGTGTGCAACCTGAACTGCACACAGACAGCAGACGAAGGAAAGGTGTTCTTGAGTCAAGAACGCGTGTTCCCAGTGGAGTACAATGATGGTGCATGGATACTCGACACGGGTGCCACGAACCACATGACTGGTAGTCGTGGTGCACTAGCGATGCTTGATGAAACGGTGCGTGGTGCTGTGCGCTTTGGGGACGGATCTACAGTGGAGATCAAAGGAATTGGCGCAGTGGCGATCGCCGGCAAGAACGGCGAGCATCGTGTACTCACGGAGGTATATTTCATTCCATCTTTACGATGCAACATTGTTAGTCTTGGACAGCTAGAAGAAGCGGGGTGCCGAGTCGTGATAGACAAGGGTGTCCTGGAGGTGTTTGATTGCTGTCAGTCTGCAAATGAGCAGCGCGGCGTTCTAATAAGGGCAGAACGGAGGAACAGGCTGTATGTGATGAAGCCGAACCTAACCATGCCCGTGTGCCTGTTGTCCAAGATGGAGGAGATGGCATGGTTGTGGCATGCCAGGTATGGGCACCTGAATTTCAGGGCGCTAAGAGATCTCGCATCAAGACAGATGGTGGATGGTTTGCCTCAGATCCGTGGAGTAGAGCAAGTGTGTGATGGATGTGTGTTGGGGAAGCATCATAGAAGACCGTTCCCACGAGCATCACCACATCGTGCAATAGCTGGACTGGACCTAGTCCATGGCGACTTGTGTGGGCAGATTACTCCACAAACGCCCGGAGGCAAGTCGTATTTTCTTCTGATTGTTGATGATTTTAGTCGTTATATGTGGCTTGAGTTATTGTCAACAAAAGATGAGGCATTGGTGTATTTCAAGAAGATAGTTCTGTCAGCAGAAGTGGAGTCGGGATGTCGATTAAAGGCTTTCAGAACAGATTGTGGGGGTGAGTTCAATTCACGAGCGTTCATGAGTTACTGCAATGAGCGTGGCGTGAAGCATAATACAACCACACCCTACACTCCTCAGCAGAATGGTGTGGTAGAGCGTCGAAACCAATCGGTTGTTGAGATGGCGCGTTGCTTGCTGAAGGCAATGAAAGTTCCTACCAAGTTTTGGGGAGAGGCTGTGAAAACAGCAGTGTATCTTCTGAATCGAGCACCGACAAAGAGCCTAGATGGGAAGACGCCGTATGAGGCGTGGTTTAGAAGAAAACCAGGAGTAAAGCACTTACGCACTTTTGGGTGTACTGCATATGCAAAGAAGCTGGGAACCGAGGTCAATAAACTTGCTGACAGATCGGTTCCGGGAGTGTTCTTGGGCTATGAGCCAGGTGCCAAGGGGTACCGCGTGTATGATCCAGCCAAGGATAAGCTGATGCTGGCTAGGGATGTGATCTTTGATGAGAAGCGGCCATGGAATTGGGAGGAGAAGAGCAGCAGTGTGGGCGAAGGAGCAACAGCACCTAACACTTTTCATGTTCAGTATTCAGATACTGTAGCTGGTCCGACAATAGACCAAGAGGCCGGTATTGATGCTGATGCAGATTTCGGTGGTGCACCAGCTGAGCCTGCTGCCGCAATTCCAGCCGATGGGGAGTGGGGTGGATCACCACCACATACTCCAGTCTCTACTGCAGCTTCACAGCCAGGACATCAGATCCAATGGGCGACACCTCCAACTGATGATTCTTCAGGTTCAGATGAAGCACCGAGAAGGTTCAGAACAGTGGCTGACTTGTTGGACTCTACAGATATTGTGGAGAATTTTGAGTACAGTGCACTATGCTTGACAGCAGTTGGTGAACCAAGTTCAGTGGAGGAGGCTCTGACCGAGGAGTGCTGGAGACAAGCTATGAAGGGTGAGATGATGGCCATAGAAGAGAACATGACTTGGGATGTCAGTGATCTGCCCAAGCAGCAGAAAGCTATTGGCCTTAAATGGGTTTTCAAGCTAAAAAAGGACCCTGATGGCAAGATTGTAAAGCACAAAGCTAGGCTGGTTGTCAAGGGTTATGCCCAAGTGCAGGGAGTGGATTTTGATGAGGTCTTTGCACCTGTAGCCAGAATTGAGACAGTGAGGGTGCTGCTGGCACTAGCAGCTAAAGGAGGATGGCAGGTTCATCACATGGATGTCAAGTCAGCTTTCCTAAATGGTGACTTGTCAGAATCAGTATATGTCAAACAACCTCCTGGTTTCATAGTGGGCAAGGGTGACAAAGTGTTGAAGTTGAGAAAAGCTTTGTATGGTCTTAGACAGGCCCCTAGGGCTTGGAATGCCAAGCTAGATAGGGAGCTCATTGCTCTTGGGTTCACAAAGAGCAAGCTTGATCATGCTGTTTACAGGAGGAGCAGCAGAAACTCATTCCTCATTGTGGGGGTGTATGTTGATGATTTGATTATCTCAGGACCTAATGTGAGAGACATTGAGCAGTTCAAATCTGAGATGAAGAAAAAATTCAGCATGAGTGATTTGGGCCTTCTTAGCTACTACCTAGGTATTGAGGTGAAGCAGGAAGACAGAGGAATCACACTAAGCCAGACTGCATATGCAGGCAAGATCTTGCAGATTGCAGGGATGCAGAATTGCAATCCCAGTGCCACACCAATGGAGTCTAGGCTCAAGCTCTACAAGAGAGTTGAGGATGAAGTTGTAAGACCAACAGAGTATAGAAGCATAATTGGTAGCTTGAGATACCTAGTAAACACCAGACCTAATCTAGCATTTTCAGTGGGTGTTGTGAGCAGGTACATGGAAGCACCAAGTCAAGCTCATTGGGGAGCAGTGAAGCAGATATTGAGATATGTGAAAGGAACCATGGATCATGGCTGCAGATATGAAAAGGGCACTGATCTGAAACCCTTCTTGCTTGGGTACAGTGACAGTGACTTTGCTGGGGATGTTGTTGACAGGAGAACACCACAAGAGTTGTCTACTTTGTTGGTGGCAATGTGGTGACTTGGCTATCACAGAAGCAGAAAACTGTTGCTCTCTCTTCATGTGAAGCTGAGTATGTAGCAGCAGCAGTGGCAGCCTGCCAGGGAATATGGTTAAGCCGACTTGTTAGTGATCTGATGGGAACAAAAGAGGGGCGAGTGAAATTGCTCATGGACAACATGTCAGCGATTGCTTTGAGCAAGAATCCGGTGAATCATGATAGAAGTAAGCATATAGATACAAAATTTCACTTCATCAGAGAGTGCATCAAGGAAGGCAAGGTCGAGGTGGAACACATTGGCACTGCAGAGCAGCTGACTGATATCTTCACCAAAGCTTTAGGCCGAGCAAGGTTTGTTGAGCTCAGAGAAGCAATTGGCGTGATCAAGGTGCAATAGGTTTAGGGGGTGAATTGTTAGCTAAACTATAGCACTAGTTAGTTATCTTTGTTCAGTTAAGATCAGGAGTCAGGTTAGATGGTTGTGCAAGGTTTGGTGGCGTGCCCATCCTTGACACGATCAGGTCTGTCGGTCAGCCGCGCCATGGTGCGGGCTGCGGCGCGTGGTGCACGTCTCAGAAGAAAGACGTGACACACGGTCCGTAGTATGGCGCGGGGGATACGCGGAGGCATGTTCCGTGATCTCCTTATGTACCCCTATAAATATAAAGAAACAAGGACCGAAAACGTTGCGATATCTGGCGGCAACAAACCCTAGTCTCATACTTCTAATCTGTAAATCTCGCCGTGGTCACCACCGGTGACGGCACCGGCGTTCTAGCTAGTGCAGGGCATCGCCTGCTCTAACAAGCTTTGGTTCTGTATTCCTAAGCATAATTTCTTTGTGGGCTTACTACATTTGTTCCTGAGGCTAGCATTTTTAGTGCTGTTCATGGTGGTGTGATAGTGCTCCTTGCATATGTTTGCCTCTATATTTGCCAAATGTAGTAATCTTCTTGTACACCTTCCTCATTTAATGGTGTATCATATTTGTTAACAGGTGGTGAAGAATTCAACAAAATCTGAAGTGTCAACCTAAGCTTTTCTAAACTATAATTTGATGATGCCCCTTTGCTTAAGATGATCTTCCAAGATATTACTGTTCAACTAGTTATATTTATTAGTGTAGGATGTTGTGGTGTCGAGGCTGAATTGTTAAAATTTTTGTACATGTTTGTTATCTTTTTAGCTCAAATACTGTTATTGTAGTATTTGCTTCTCACGGTGAATGGTGACTGACCTTTTATTTACTATATGTGAGCTTTAGCTGTCATGAAGCAGCCATGTCCATGAGCTGAGCAACATTACTACTGCAGTACCTTAATTAAAGTAAATTGAGTACTTCAATTATCCAATTGATTTGGGGAATCGGGTATGAGCAGAAGTAGGGAGGGGAGCATGCGGGTAAGCAGGACATAGGTCTGGGTATGGGCAGCCACGGGACCAATGACAAGCCTAAGAGGAACTGGAGGTGGTCGAGGAAGATGCAAGGAACAAGAGCTTGAATGAATGTGAGGCTGTGGATGTGGATGTGGTTGCCATGAACAACAATATAGACGAATTGGATGCGGTCAATGAAGACACAAGGAGCAAGAGCTTGAATGATGAATCAGAGCCGGTGGGAGAGGATCTTAAGGGTCTGAGCTTCGGTAACATGAACATCGTGGATGAACACATTAAGGGCACAGCCATGAATGGATTAAGTTTGGGGTCTGTGGCAGTTGAAGCGGTGCCTGCTGTACATGAGGCAAGGCTTGACAATAATGAGGAGACAACAGATGCAGCACCAGTGGGGGGTGATGCTGTGGCAGTGGCTACAGATATGGATGGTGAAGAACCCTTGGCGTGGAGGCAGTAGTTCTAAGATAGGATGTAGTGGCTGTTGCAGAGTTGGGGGATGAGGAGGTTAAAGAGAAGGATGTAATGGCATGGGGCTTGGGGTTTAACTCTATCGCAGTGGTTATGATGCTATGGATGTGGAAGAGGTAACTAATGTTGAGAATCTGGATGAGGATGAGAGTAGCAATGAAGAAGCAGAGCCGCAGAGGAGTCAGGATGATACATTTGAGGTTAATGGAGGAGAGGACATGAATTGGAGAATTAGGGATGGCAAGGGGCATGAGGGAATGACACATTCCTTACAACACTGTAACGCATTAGGGGGCATGAAGTTTAAGAATCTTAATAAAGGGAGGCTGAGATGGGGGATGAGTTGAGCTTTGACGATTTCCCAGGGGATGTTCGGGAAGGATGACATCATCAAGCCTCCACAAGCCATGAACTCAATTCCCTTGTCATACAATGTAGCAGGGAATGTGCATGATCTGCCTTCAGCGATTTCTGGCTATGGGGGCTGATGCATATAAGAGTGGAGTGGACTGGGGACCAGGGAGCTCATATTTATTTGAGAATAATGATAAGAGGAATATTGATGATATTGATGGGTCCAATGGCAATATGCAGGTGCGAGGAGTTTCCTCAGTCTAATAAGCAGAGGATGATGTGCCATAGTAACAGTAGCAACATCCAACATATAACCTGGATCAGGCTTTTTCATTGCAAGCTCTTCAGTACCTATACAGAACCAGATGGTTGAGGCAAGCAGGCTTTTTGAACAGGAGGAGCAAGAACTTCAGAGTTTGCAATTTGAGAAACAACATTTGTCTGATGTGCTGCAGCAGGAAACCATTATCCAATCCAATCCCTAAATTCAGCTCCATTTGAGCAACAGAATAAGTATCAAGCGGAGCTTAGGCGCTTCAAGCATGACCTGAATGTTATGGTCTGGTGGGCCACTGCCTACAAAAAGCTTTAAAACGGACCCAGGCTTCTTTTGATTAGTACAGGAAGAAGTTACCTTGTATTGTGCCTCTCTATGGTGATGTTGCTGGTGGTGGTAGTCTTGTTCAGTGTGAGGGAGTTGGAGAATACGCGATGTGAGGAGCAGCAGCAAAAAATTGCTATGCTAAATGATATATTGAAAGATTCCAGCACAAATGGTTCTCAAAGCTTGATGAGTGCAGACTTTCTGTCAACTCACTGGCAACAGAATGGAAGGACTCTACATGGAGATTGAGCTTCTCAACGAAAACAGAAGAGCAAGATTTGCTACCCCAGCTACAGAGGAATGAGTTCCCTGACAGTCAGAGGTATGTGGATTAGCATAGAAAAGTATTCCTCTATTTCAAGTATAGGATGTTTTTTCTTTTCTAGATACATAGCTTTTGTTATTAGCTGAAATATACACTCTGTCTAGATACACTAGAAAATCCAAAATGTCTTATAATTTGGAATGAAGGGAGTAGATGTTAAATGAACCAATGAATTTTCTAGACTCTAGAGAAAGATGTTTTTTTTGTATGGTTGGAATTTGCTTATTTACCACTTTCTTCATAGAGTATGCACATTACATGTGAATCAGTTTGATGCTTAATTATTATTTGAACTTTGAAGCCTATTGCTACTACTTTTCACTACTAGAAAAACCCCCCTGTAGCTACGCTGTATTTGTAACGCCATCAAAAGCGTATCTACGTCGGCATGTAAAGACGTTATTTGGCATGATTTCAAGAACGTATCTTAGTGTCACGATATTTAACACGTTTTCAGCGTCAAGAGATATCTAGACACATTTCTTAACACGCTCTTGAAATCGTATTTAAATGACACGAAATTAGCCACGCTTTCAACCGTCAATAATATCTACACACGTTGTAAAGCGCATTTCAAAATCGTTGATAGGCACCTAGAAATGCTTTTTGACATGCAACTAAAAAGTATAAAGTTGACACATAATTAGACATGCTTTCGACCGTGAGTAGCACGAAGACACGCTATAAAGCGTCTCAAATAATCGTCATTATGCGTATGGAGATGTTTTTTCTTATATCTGAACCAGAATATCTCTAGTTGACATTAAATTAGATACGCTTTTAACGTTACTAGTTGGTAGAGACGTTTTTATTCGAAATTAAAAAACGTGTGCCCTACCAAGAAGGGCTTTGAGCTGACGTGGCATATTACACTAAAGTTGATGTGATGTATCCTCCAATAGAGTTGACGTGGCATATAACCTTTAATTAAAAATACTAGTAGGAAAAAAATAAAATAACAAAAACTGTTAAAAATATCAAAAACTAGACTCGAACCAAGCACTTATGGGCCAAGATGAATATATCTTACCATTATGTCATTCGTCTAGTTGTGTAAGCTGGAGTTAATTTTTTTGTTTTTTTAGTATGAGCCATGTATGAAAAGAAACTTTTGGTGTTGCGTCAATTTTTTATCATCCTTTTTAACTTTGATTTTATTTATTATTTAGAAAATAAGCAATTGGGCTGCGCTATTTTTATTTTAAAAAAAGAAAACGCATATTGAATGGTTAGATATATATATATATATATGTCTAACAAAAAAGAATGCTTTTGAAGGCTCGAAAACAAGACCAATTGAAAACCACTTTCCTACGTTAACCAATATAGATGCTTTAACTGTTGTGTTAGATGGCGTCACTAGAATATATATTATTGTCATCGGTGAACAGATGTCAGTCTCACCATATACTCCGTCTTTTACCTTTTAGTTGTAGTTGGGGAGATAGCACAAGAATTAGGCAATAACCTGAACATTATTAGTGACAAGACGTTCTACACCTCTTTTCTTTTTTATTTAGGCTAGAATTTTGCGTGGTGGGGAGGGGAAGGATAAGACTACTTCATCGAGTGCATGCGCTCAGTTCGGTATGGGTCTACAGCTATGGTCCCATACCGAACTGAGCGCATGCACTCGATGAAGTAGTCTTATCCTTCCCCTCCAACGACAATTATAATATGTTGGAGCTCAAGTAGTGTGTCCCCAAATAATAGTGTGTCCTACTTCATCGTTGGAGCGACAGTAGGGAACGACGATTATTTGGGGACACACTACTTGAGCTCCAACGACAACTAAAAGGGGACGAAAAGAGTATTGTTTAATTATAGCAGGACGTTGTACCATCTGTAGCAACTTGTAGCAACTTGTGTTACTTTGCCTCACTAATTTAGCAAATAATAATATGTTGAATTTTTGTAACAACTTAAAATTATATAACTTTCACTACGCTCATTAGGTCCATCCACCAAAAAGCATATCTCTTCTTAACAAAATACGTGCATGCTTAAGTTCCTTTATAACTATTTTGGATTGTAGAAATTTAAAAAACAATTTTATTAATCCAAAACACTACAAAAATAAATTATAGTACCACAATCGGTAGACAAAATGATTTTATGGACCAGCCTGAGCCGTCCCAACCTAAAAGAAGTTCAAAATCGTTTCAATGAAACTATACAACGTCTCAAACTTCATAGACACGCAATATAGACGTAGCTACAATATCGTTTCGACTTTTGTTGACACGTGTTTAGGTGTTACTATAAAACACGTCATACGACACGTCACATGTCCACGTCAGCTGCCACATCATCCTTCCATATCACTTGCCACGTCACAATTCCACGTCACCTTCCATGTCATCTTTGACGTCACCTACTACATCGTTTCTATCCTGCTTAATGCGTCATAATGCGTCACTATAAAACGAGACTATAGTAGTAGACATGAATTGTGAATGTATCTATAATATCGTCTCTATAGTTTTCCAGACGTTACAAAACGTATCTATACGACGTAACTACACTAATAGACACATGTTATATGCGCATCTATAAAAGTGTGTCAATATGTTTAGACATGCATCTAGCGTGTCTATGAAACGTCTATTCATCTTATAAACACGCTTATAGAAATCTATAGAGGCAGACACGGTCCATGCGAAGACGCTTCTAACACGCTTTTGTAAAGCATGCCTACATCCATATAGAGACGAATAAAAGCGTATTTACAGTCTAAAAACAACGTAGCTATAGGGGGGGTTTTCTAGTAGTGTTTGAACACTGCTCTCCTGTGTACTCGAGAAAAAAACTACTTTTGAACACTTCGACTACACAAAAACACTTGGACAGAAACAAAAGAACCTCCTTCACCATGCACTGTTCACTACTTGCCTTGATTTAGTATAAAATTCCTGTTGAACTGCTACATTCCATAATCATAAGACAGATGTTATCTCTCCATTTGTTTTGGCTTGTAAGAAACCATCTTCATAAATACTCCCTCTGTCCCTAAAAGAGTGTCACTAGAAAACCGTATTTCCCTCACAAACACGCTTCCCGGACGACACTTAAATAGGGACGGAGGGAGTATGTCGAGTTTCTTGTCAGGTCTACATATCAACGGCTGGGTGGATTTGTCTATAATAATTTACAGCTATATCTGTTTGCAGAAAAAGGAATGGAAGCCGACGTTTAGTCATGAGCGCATTGATGAGATATCGTTTCCTCAGACATCTTTGAAAAGATGTAAGGGAGCAAGACTATCAGTTTACCTTTCATTTTCATGGTACCTGCTTTCCTGCTGAAAGAACCTTTCCATTTTGTGTGATCGGAAACAATACTTATACTTTTTTAAGTAGTAGAGAGTAGATATACTCCCTCCATTCCTAATTATAAGTCATTTTGACCTTTTTAGTATGTCCATTTTGTTATGTATAGACATATATTATATCTCGATGCATAACAAAATGGATATACTAAAAAAGTCAAAACAACTTATAATTTGGAACAGAGGGAGTATATAATATCCCAGTGATTTTGACCTATAAATTCATTTTTTTTAAACGAGAAACCTCAGCTTTTATAAAGCACCACAAGTCACAAAGCATTGACCTATAAATTCATAATCCAAAATTCAGCACATCCTGGGCTTAATCATTTGATGTTATATGTTTTCCTTTTGCTGGTTCCTGACTCTGCAAACAACAAATTAATTGGAGGATTGCTTACAGTTGTACATGATGGCTTCTCGGGGAGTTCGTTTAAGCTGAAACAATACACATTTGACTGAATTTTGCTACTATATGAACTGACCAAGGGGATTTGACAGCCATTTGGTGAATTTGACTGAATTTTGCTAATATATGCTAAGAATCCAGAATTGACAGCCATTTGGTGGTAACATTGGACACGTACAGCAATGTTCTTATAGGAAATCTATTCTTTCTGGTGTTGCTCTGATTAGAGAAGGGTTGGAATGGAGGATTTCCATGTTAGGAAAGAGTCGAAAGCTTTAGGTATAAGATTGATTTGCCTTCTTATATTTCTTTTCATAGATTTTTTTATCATTCATTCCCACAAGGGGCTGTACACTTGCTCGACGTGTGGGCTCTCGCTGTAGCCGTAGTAGCACTGCTCTCTGAACTCGTACCCGACCATGCCGCCGTCGCTGTCGCCGTAAACGTACCAGCCGCCCATATCATGCCCCACCGCCGGTGGCACCTCCGTCCAGAACTCCAACGGTGCTTCGGGCACGCACGGACCGGGGATGCTATGGAGGTCTGGCAGCAGCAGGTAGTCCTCTAGCCCGCCGTTATGGACTTCTCCCGGCACGTGGCCCGCCGCCGTGGCCACACCGTCTGCCACGGTTGCCGACGGCGGCGGTCCACCTCCTCCGCCGATCTCAGCCTCCAGAGACCGCATGACGTGGCTCAGCCGGTCGACGTCCTCCGGCTGCTGGTCTGCAACCGGCGCGTCCTCCAGCAGCTCCATGAGGAACGCGCCGTTGAGCCACTCTTGCACACCGGCGTTGGCACCACTGCTGCCTTTCATCGATATCGCGCTCTGGCGATCCATCTACGCACGAGATGATCGAGCAAGGAATTGTTATTTTTGTTATCAAGCGGAACTGCAGAAGTAGTCAGCAGAGAAATCGAAGTTCTTTATGGTGCTGAATGCTGCTTGTGGTGGATAATGGCGGGAAGGAGGTTGGGGGTATATATATAGCAGTGGCCAGTGGACCGGTGGTTTCTCGGTGATAGGAGGAAGAGGAGCACACGTATAGTGGACGCGGCAATGGCTGAGACTTGAGGTTGAGGGGAGTGGATTAGCGTAGCGTGCGTTATGGTGTGCTTCACACTTGTTCCCCATGTGGATCTCACTTCACTTGACTACGCTGCACCGCCCAAACCGTCACTTTTCTTATATGTTTCTTTCAATCACGCACAACACAAGAAAGCAAACGTTTTTTTATAAAAGAACAAAGTCTAGTTTTATGTGCCGAATTTAATATTTATTCGATAATGTTCTTGAAGTTTCATAATTTCATTTCCACCTCTCCGGTGAGCAGAACTGCAGTAGTGTATTACGCACTTATGAGTTACTAATGACTAGTCCAAAGTATCGATCGACATCCCTCTTTTAGAAGCTGAAGCTATGACAAACACAGCCTTAAGAAGCCTGGTTGCATTTTATGAAATCAAATAAAAACATGAAGTGTCCAAAACAGTGAAATCAATTTATATCACCTCCAGTACTATTTTCTTCTCCTTCCTCCGGCCGCAACATGATAGATTATTTGTCTCGTGGGTACAATAAAGAAATAACGTACGTATATTAATTAATTAATTTATTTACGATGTCTATTAGATATTCAGATCCTTCTTGTTAGGATTAATTAGAATAATTAATCGTTAATCAATTGTAATTGTCCACGTAATTAGCATGTGCTAATTACTAGTTAGTCCTAGTAACCGCTCAGGCCCCTTGGGCACCAATAGGTACCGTTTCGTATTGTCTCACTGACAATGGAAACTACCTCCTGTATAAATACCTACACTATTCATCATTCAGACAACAGTTGTTATTACAACAAACACAATTTCACTCAACACGTTATCAAGCACGCTCTGCCCACGCTGACGCTCGTAGGCCAGAGAATAGGAAGGAGAGAAAGTTCGCCGGAATACTTGCCGGAACTACGCCGGAGTTGCTGCACGCCACCACCAAAGGTAGCCATGTCGACTCCTCCTGTTCCTTCCATGAACGCCAAGGTCGACGCCATCACCGATGCCGTCGAGGCCGCCATCGCCCGCGGCAACAGCCAACCTGGAGGCGTTCGTCGCTTCATCCTCCAGGGCGCCATCCGCCGCGTTCTTCGCGACATCGCCGAGCGTCGCATCGCTCCTCGCCGTCTCCACGGCGCTGGACCGAACGCCGGCGGTCGTCCGACCACGCCGTGCCCTGTGCCTCGTTCATCGAGGCTAGAGTATGCCGCCGGGGTTTGCCCACGCCACCGACCGTCGATGTTTGTTCGCCGTGCGCAAGCCCCGTCGGCATCATCGCTGCCGAGGCCGCCGGTGGAGTTCCTGCCACCCCCGCCTCCACTGCTGTCACCCACGTCTGCGCGGCCATGGAATGGGGGTGGTGGATTCATGGCTGCAAGCCGTGACGCCACCGCACTCCCCAACTCCGTCACCGGCGCTGAACAGTGGCCGCCGGGCTTCGCCTACGACCTCGACGTCGTCTTCCCCGAGCCGCTGCTCTCCCCGATTCGTACTCCGTCACCGGCACTTCCTCCGATAGGCCCTCCTCCGAACCGCGCGCCCTCCTACGCCGACATCACGGCCAATCGCGGCCAGGGGCAGCGCCGGAGCACCCTCGGGACCGCTGGGATCGTCTCCTCCTCGGTTGAGGGGGAGACGGTTCGCCGTCCTTGAAGCGCCCTGGAGTAGGGCCGGTGGGGGCGGACCCGCCGTTTCTGGCTGGCTTCGACGGCCATCTTGGCCGGAGCTCGCCAGAGACATGCGGGATCCGCCCCGCCGGTCGGCCTCCATGGCCAGAGGAAGGGCTTGGGCCCTGATCTGCCATGGGAGGGGAAAGGGGGAGAGGTGGAGCACGAGGAGGAGCCAAGGCAGCGGTGCTCGGACGCCGGCGGCTGGACGTCGGACTGCGGTGGACGGCGGTGCGGATACGGTCGACGGCACGGTGGACCACGGCTGCTGGCGGCCGAGCGGCGGCTGGTGGCTGTGGACCGTCGGCCGCAGGCTTGGCGGCGCCCCGACGGCAGTTGGCGGCGGCGGCGGCGGCGGCTGGGCAAGCGGCGGTGGCGGCGGCGGTTCAGGCGAGGCGGTTAGGGCTCCCTAACCCTAACTGTCGGCCTTTATAGCCGCGCCGTTTGGGCTGGGCCGCTGGCTGGGCTGTGCGCCTGGCCGGTGCGCTGGGCCGCACGCCTGGCTGCCAGGCCGCCTTGGCTAGTTCGTTTTTTATTTTTCTTTTATTATTTTCTATTTCAGCAGTAACTTAATTTGATTAGCACTGATTTGCTAGTTTAAATTTCTGCAAGAACATCAAATATTTGTATTGATTGTTGTTGCTCTGTACTGCTGGATATTGACGTTGTGAATATAAAGTGTGGTTTGTTTATATTACTAAGAAATGTCTTATAATTCTATCATTTTCTGGGATATGTGGTGCACCTAATTATTCTTTTCACCACATATATTGCTACATTTACAACTTGAATAATTCTGTTTTGAACTATGTTGGTACACCCAAACCCCCTATTAGTACCAACATATTGGTTGCATTTGTAATTTTATGATAGAATTGTGTATGTTGGTGCCCCAAATCACAATTTTTGCACCACATACAAGTTAAATTTGCTAGTTTACTTAGTTGTAATTTAACTTATCATCTATAGTATTAGAAATTTTTAGTTACTATAGATTTTCAGTTGCAATATATATCTTGTTTATTTTTGGTTATATACACATGAAGTCTACATCTTGTTTCTTTGAAACTTGATGATTACCTACACTGTGTTTTTAACCAAAATAAAGGTTTTGGATTGCTATGTTCATCATATTATCTGATATCACACAAGATAGTAGAGTCCTAAGCAAATGCTGCATTTAATTCACTTGTGAATTATATTGCCCAGAGACCGTGCTTAGGTAGCAATATGATTGCCTACTATAAAGATCTACTCTTTGTCTTGGACATAGAGATTATCTTGTCTTGTGTTTATCGAAAATTTATGATGAACTTGGTTGAATGGTCTACACAAATTTGTGATTACCTACAACAATCCAACACTAAGATAAGATATTAATCTTAAATTATTGCACTTTCAATACTACAACTAGTACCATGTTGATTTTAATTTACCTTGCGGTAAATTAATTAATCCATGGTTGTCCATGTAGGATAATGGCCTCTAGAGAGTTCGATGAACTTCTGTTAGACGGTAGTAATTACCCTACTTGGGCTTCTGATATCAAGATAGCACTTGGCTCTCGTGGCCTTTCGGCTATAGTTCAGGACCCCCAACCTGGGGTTGTTCTGCAAGATAAGCAGATTAATACTGCTTTGGCTTTGACACGGTATTATATTCATAAGGATCTTAAGTTAGAATACCTTATGATTGATAATCCTCGTGAATTATGGGTCGCTCTTAAAGAGAGATATGACCAGCAAAAAGAACTTATTTGGCCTGAGGCCAATCATGAATGGAATAACCTCCGTCTCCAAGATTTTAAATCTGTGGCAGACTACAATCATGCTTCATAAGATTTGCTCTAAGTTAAAATTTTGCGAAAAAGAGCCCACAGATAAAGACAAGATAGAGAAAACTCTCTCTACCATGCTTCCATCTGATAGAGTATTGCAACAGCAATACAGGGCTAAGAATTACCAGTTTTATTCCCAGCTTATTCATACATTGACTCAAGCAGAAAAACATGATGAACTTCTTCTGAAGAATCATCATAAGCGCGCTGTTGGTTCAGCGCCTCTGCCTAAGCTTCACAATGTACAGAAATTTAATAGGAATAAAAGAAAGTTCAATGGACCTGATCCAAAGAACAAATCTGGTAAGCGCAAACATAATAAGAGACAAAGAAAGAATTCAGATAAGAGGAACAAGGACAATGCGAAGCCCAAAAATGACAACAAGTGTCATAGATGTGGGGATTTTTCACATTTTGCCAGGAATTGCCGTACACCAAAGCATTTGGTTGCTTTATATCAAAAGTCCTTAAAAGAGGTCAAGCCAGCAGGAGATAAAAGATATGAAGCACACTTCAATCTTGCATCTGAGATTGTCTCGGGAGACGGTTGTTCTAAGCAGGCCCCTAAAAAGCAATTGAACAACAATTCTCTCAACATTGAAGAGATTCTCCCATCGACAAACAACTTGCTCCTAGACTTTGGTTCTGGAGACATGTTTGGAGATCCGGAGTAACTTAGCTCCAGCCTTGATATCACATTTGATAGTTGTTGTATATAGTTTAAGTCACATATTGTTTGATACAATACTCTAGTGTACTAGTGAGTTGTACATACTTGTCTATATTGATTGTATAACTCATAGATATTGTAATATCATACACTTATATTTGATATTCAATATATGTATGTATAGTTCTATATGTTACTTGAAATTTTTAGTTTATATTCTTATTTTACATATAGATGTCTGTTGAAACCAATCCAAAGGAGGAAGAATTATGCCTTGTGGATTCATGTACCACAAACTCTATACTTAGAGAGATGAAATATTTCCAGACTCTAAAGAAAAGAGAAGGAAATATTATGACCATTGCTGCTCGGGACGCATTAATAGTTGGTTCAGGTCGAGCCACTATTACTCTCCCTATGGGTACACAAATAACTATGGAGGATGCCTTGTTGTATCCCGACTCGACTCGTACCCTTCTAAGTTATAGAGATATCCGTAAGAATGGTTTCCATGTGGAAACTCATCGAGATAATAAAGAGGAATTTCTTCTCTTTACTAAACTTACGGGATTTGGCAAACAAATTTGTGAAAAGATTTCTTCACTCCAAACTGGATTGTACTATACATACATAAAGCCTATAGAACATGTTGCTTATAAGATAATTTTCCAAGATGTCGATTCATTCCGTAACTGGCATGATCGACTTGGGCATCCTGGTATAGGGATGATGAGGAAAATTATCAGCAATTCCATAGGTCATGACATGGAAAAAGCTAAATTTCCCCAAAATAAAGATTTTTGTTGCTTTGCTTGTGCAATCTGGAAAATTGATTTTAAGACCATCACATCTTAAAATTAGAGTTTGAACCATCTTGAAGTTCCTTGAAAGGATTCAAGGAGACATTTGTGGTCCGATTCAACCATTATTGGGGCCGTTCAGGTACTTCATGATTTTGATAGACGCATCTACTAGATGGTCTCATGTGTCTTTGCTATCGACACGCAACCATGCATTTGCCAAAATAATGGCCCAACTTATTAAGTTGAAGGCACATTATCCTGAACATCGGATACAATCTATCCGAATGGACAATGCTGCTGAATTCTCATCCCGTGCTTTTAATGACTATTGCATGGCATTGGGAATTCAGGTTCAACACTCTGTTCCATATGTACATACTCAAAATGGTTTGGCTCAATCGTTGATTAAAAGAATCAAGCTCATTGCAAGACCTATGTTGACGAATTGCAAATTGCCTACGTCGTGTTGGGGTCACGCAGTTCTGCACGCTGCGGATCTGATCCAACTACGACCAACTGCATATCACGTTAACTCCCCATTGCAGTTAGTACGTGGGAATCCTCCGAGTATTTCCCATTTGCGTAAATTTGGGTGTGATGTTTACGTACCCATCTCACACCTCAGCGGACATCGATGGGCCCTCACAGGAAACCGGGGATCTATGTGGGATATTCATCTCCGTCGATCATTAAGTATTTAGAACCCCTAACGGGAGATCTATTTACTGCCCGGTTCGCTGATTGTATTTTTAATGAGGAAAATAGATTGGAATGCCAGAAAATAGATTGGAATGCAGAAGGCATTTCATTTACTGATCCACGTACTACAGAAACTGAACAACAAGTTCAAAGAATTATTGATTTGCAAAATATTGCAAACAATCCGCGTACACTTTCTCATATTATAAAGGTGTCACAAAGTCTCGCATCCTATAAGGAATGTGCCGAACGAGTGGAGGTACCTAATAAAACCACTCAACCCCTATTGGCAAAAAGAGGGGAGACGCACTTCCAAGAGGCAAGATGTAATTGCTGGCAAGCAAAAGAAGACTGGAAATGCAACTCATCCTTTGGTTGAAAGACACCTTGAGGACATACATTGTCCTGTGGATAGGAGTAATCCACAATCCAGCTCAGTTATGCGCATAAACTCTGAGGCTGGAACATCGGGAGACCCTAGATCCATCGTTTCGGGAAGTCATGATGGATCATTAAGGGTAGATGAGATTTCTATAAATTTCGCTAAGACTGGGGAGTCTTATAATTGTAAGTCCATAGTAGTCGACATATATTTCTCTGAAGCAATTGCCGATATCCTTCTCACTGGTTCGGATCCTAAGTCTATGACTGAGTGCAAGAAGCGCTCGGACTGGGATAAGTGGAAGGTAGCAATTGAAATAGAGATCGCCTCGCTTAATAAAAGGAAGGTGTTTTTGGCTGTAATGCCAACACCTCCTGGTATCTTCCCTGTGGGATATAAATGGGTTTTCGCCCGTAAAAGGAATGAAAACAACGAAGTGGTGAGGTATAAAGCAAGGCTAGTGGCACAAGGTTTTATGCAAAGACATGGCGTTGATTTCAACGAAACTTACTCTCCGGTAATGAGCGGAATAACTTTCCGATACTTAATATCTTTGGCAGTACAAAATCGTCTATCTATGCAGTTGATGGACGTAGTGACAGCATATTTGTATGGGTCACTAGATTCGGATATATACATGAAAGTTCCTGATGGAATTAGTATACCGAATCCTAAGGCAAATCGCAACACATATTGTATAAAGTTGCAGAAGTCATTATATGGCTTAAAGCAGTCAGGCCGAATGTGGTACAATCGGTTAAGTAAATTCCTTACTCAAAAGGGATATACAAATAATGATGACTGCCCATGTGTCTTCATTAAGAAATCATCAACAGGATTTTGTATCATATCAGTATATGTCGATGACCTGAATATCATCGGCAACGAATCTGATCTTAAAAGCACGTCATCATTTAAAGACGGAGTTTGAAATGAAGGATTTGGGTCAAACCAAATTTTGCTTGGGTATACAACTTGAGCATTTACCTTCGGTATATTTGTATACCAATCGCCTATGTCGAGAAGATATTGAAGAAATTCAATATGGACAAGTCATATCCAATAAAAACTCCCATGGTAGTAAGATCCTTAGACGTTGAAAAGGATCCTTTTAGACCACGGGAAGAAGGAGAAGAGATATTGGGATCACAAGTCCCATATCTTAGTGCCATTGGAGCACTTATGTATCTTGCTGACAATACCCAGTCGGATATTGAGTTTGCAGTTAACCTGCTAGCAAGACATAGTGCTACACCTACCAAACGTCAGTGGGTAGGAGTTAAATCAATTTTGAGATACCTCAATGGCACCAAAGATCTTGGATTATTCTATAATAGAAATCAAGATCCGGTTTTATTAGGATATGCGAGATCTTTGGTTATTTGTCAGATCCCCACAATGGCAGATCACAAACTGGCTTTGTATTCTTGCAAGGTAGTACAACAATATCTTGGAAGTCTTCAAAGCAGACCTTAGTGTCTACTTCCACCAATCATTCTGAAATAATATCTTTATATGAAGCATCACGCGAATGCGTATGGCTTCGCAGAATGGTGAACCACATAATACAGTCATGTGGCATTGGTGCAGTTGACACACCAACAATTATCTTTGAGGATAATTCGGCATGTGTTACCCAGATGGAATCAGGTTACATCCAGAGTAATATGACTAAGCATATTATTCCTAAGTTATTCTACCCCCATGAACTCCAACGGAATGGAGAAATTGAAATTTTGCAAACTAAGTCGTGTGACAACGGGCAGATTTGTTCACAAAGTCTCTACCATATTCCGCATTTCATAAATGCGTTGAGGGTATTGGTATGAGAAGACTTAGAGATTTGCAGAAATCAGGGGGAGAATCTGTTTGAAAGTTAACTGATTCAATATAGTATTACACTCTTTTTCCTTTATATGAGTTTCGCTCTTCTAGAGTTTTCTCACATAAAGTTTTTAATGAGGTAATAAGTAACACATTGTAAATGTCATATTATCTATTTTTCCTCACTGAGGTTTTTCGAAGATAATATATGACATATTTGGTCCTTGATCAAAATTGTTTTAGACTATGTCTTTGGGATTACCCAAAGGGTCTATTAACATTGGGAAATATATATCATGGGGTTTCTCCTTATTTTTCCCACTGGGTTTTTAAGGAGTTTTACCTGGTATATCGATATACTTTGGATTTTTCCCACAGGGTTTTTTCTAAAGCTTCAAGACATTTACTGATGAATAGAAGACGGTGCCTTCACAAGATCAATTGATCAGGGGGAGTGTTAGGATTAATTAGAATAATTAATCGTTAATCAATTATAATTATCCACGTAATTAGCATGTGCTAATTACTAGTTAGTCCTAGTAACCGCTCAGGCCCCTTGGGCACCAATAGGTACCGTTTCGCATTGTCTCACTGACAATGGAAACTACCTCCTGTATAAATACCTACTCTATTCATCAATCAGACAACAGTTGTCATTACAACAAACACAATTTCACTCAACACTTCTCATTCCTCAGAGCTGACCAGCTGGCGGTCTCAATCAAATTCCCTTACACGCATGTTCTCCAATATTTTACTCCTCTGTCTCAAAATAAATCATAATTATGAGAATCATGTCAGTCAAATATTATTAACTTTGACTAGTATTTATGTTTGTAAATAAATGTATTATAAAAATATATTCAGTAAATATCTAATGATATTTATTATTTAGATTATATTATAAATATTTTTTAGTATAACTTTGATCAAATTCAAATTATTTGACTTCTTAAACACGAGAATTGTATTCTTTCAGGACAGAGGTAGCAGTAGTCATGCGTTCTTCTTATTGAGCTGGTCAATGGCGTAGAGTATATTTATACATAATGGGACGCATCACATCACACATACACGAACACGATATCGATCTGCTTACAAGTTGATGGATGCATACCGGATAACTCGACTGTAAGTTAGGTATCACTCGCTTTTCATACACATAAGCGAATACCTAATCGAATATATGGCCACTTTCTCCACTCACACGTCGTCCTCGTTAGTTTGACAGCTCCCTTTTAGGATATGTTAGGTCAATAATGCAGACCTCTGTACATATAATGCTATTAAATTTCTAACAGGTCCACGAAACATCGAAGTTGACGTATCGGTGGTTGATATTTATAAGTTATAACATCACAAGAAAAACGTGAAGGACCCATAAAAACGACTAGAGGAAGTAAATATGGAAGCCGATTCTAGATTTCTTTCGGATACGACTGTCGTCTCCCAAATTCTATTTCAAGGAACAAAACGCTACTAACAAAAGCTCATTCTAGCCAACGGGTGACTAGGGGGCTGTTTGTTAGCAGGCAGGAAAGGGTGGCCCAACCTCCCAGCTGTAACCTTCCGTGTTTTGTGTATCTGGCTCATCTTTGAAGTTCAGGCTGCACGAGATCTGAAGCATCTTGAGCCAAACATAACCAAATTCCTTTTGGGTGATCGTTTGCGCAGTGGAGTAGTGAGCAAACGATCCACTTGCACCAAACTAACCAGTTCCTTTCCTCACACCTTTCTCTAACATGTGACGTCATGATGATGCAGGCTCAAAAAGGTAAAACATTTATTTCAACTTGCTATAATTTCTAAACCATGTATTCGTTTTTAATTTCGTCTGCACTGTTGTGTTCTACGCAATGAAGCGAACAAAACTAGATCCAACTAGAATATGTTTAAAAAAATCACTTTTTTCTATACTACAGTCCTGGTGTGTATAAGTTTTTTCATTCTAGTACAAGTTATATCTATAAGTTAGATTTATAATTTTGTAATATTGTAAGTTCTATGTTTTTACGTAATAAGTTAAATATATAAGTTATGAGTATAACTTATAAACGTTAAAGATCATGTAAGTTATGTGTATAAGTTAGATTGTAACTTGCAACGTCGTTAGTTATGTATTTTGACGTACTAAGTTAAATGTACAAGTTTTGAGAATAACTTAGAAATGTTAAAAAACACGTAAGTTTTGTGTATATGTTAGGTTATAAGTTAGATGTATATAAGTTATAGAATGAAAGTATGTGTATGGATTTGCAATTTTTTTCATTCATATGCCAAAAATAGAAAACTTTCTAAAAAAAGGGAAGTTGCGGGATTTTTTTTGCCAAAAACAGAAAGTTGCACACTGTCTGAAATCGTTCGCTCAGAACATCTATGGGCAGTCGTTCGTGATTTAGTCAGGCCCCAGACATAAGGAAAACAAAGTCACTCTTCGTTTTTTGATAGCCTGACTCCCTCGTCGAAGTGCGGTTCGTGGACGATACCTTTACCTCTCCATCATGTTTCCTCACCCTCCGCTGCTCTCCACCGCACTCTTGTCCCCTTCTGCTCGACGCAGCGTGACACTTCGTCCCCCTCCCAGGCGTCCTGCTCAGCTCCGTCCCCTTCCTCTGTCGCAAGACCATCGAGGTGCTCAGGATCTACGACGAGGGAGCAGGCGGCGTGCCTCCGCAAATGACGTTGTGGCGTCCCTCTGCCACAAGATTCACAGGGATGATGAGGATGATAGTGATGGGAACGATAGTGAGGGCGCTGGCAGACGAGGACGGCCCGCTGCTGCTACATGAGGAGGCTTAGTTGCGCTGGAGGGACAAGGCTGTGGTGGTTGGGGCTGACGGCAACAACGTGGGGTTGGGGAGGACGATGTGGTAGAGATGCTCAACGTGCCACCACTCCCCGAGGCTGTTAGGTTGACGAGGGAGGCCACGGCATGCCTCTTGACATTGGATCCTGACAAGGGTGTAGGCTCAACTAGTCCTCCTCCATGGCTCCGATCTCCAGGTGCATGCCACTGAGGTGCTCGACAAAATGTGAAGGAGGAAAGAAAGGTGAAAGTGGTGGTAACACTACTGAGTGGAGATTATGCAAAACCATTTAGGCCAGAAATCAAACATGATCTCGTTTGAACTAGGCTAGACTGGGAAGGTAAACCAAAAAAGTGCAATTGCACAACTTTGGACAGACCTTGGCTAGCCTTGGCCTGGCTTGTGGGCCGAGCCGGCTTTAGGCCCGCTACCAAACACGCCCTAAATGAACTCAAAGTGACACCACAAGCATACCTGAGCAGAGCACAAATAAGTTGCACATGAAACAACAGAAAAGGTGTACTCAGCTCCTCACAATAGACATATTCGGGGTCTTGAAAGGTCCTAATTGGCTAGAGGGGGGTGAATAGCCTATTGAAAAATTCTTGCAAAACACTAAACAAACCGATTAGTACTTGAGATGGCGGAGCTCACTAGCACTAGCAAAACTAAGCTATGCAAGCCACCCAAACAATTCTAGCAAGAAGCTATAAACTCTAAGCACACCACCAAGGCTAAGAGGCTAACTTACTCCTAGTGAAAGAGTTAGTTAAACTAATTACCACTAGAGGGCTAAGTTAGCAACTAGAGCTACACACGGCAATTCTAGGAAACTAAGTGCAAGAGAATGATTGGATTGTTATACCGCCATTGATGAGAAGATGATAAACCAATCACCATGGAGATAAGCAATGCAACACAAGAGGACCACCTCGGCAATCAATTGACACAATGATTTTTTATAGAGGTTCACTTTCTTTCCGGCAAGCTAGTCCTTGTGGCGATACACCCACTTGGCGATGTGCACGCTAAATTGGCTCTCCACGCCAAGCCCGCAGCGGGCGCCGCACTATCGACACAAGATGGAGATCCTCCACGCCACGAGCAATCCACTAGAGTAGTTGTTGGCATTTCTTAGCGTGTCCACTAAAGATAGACAGATAGTCTACCTCTAGCAACTACGCTAGGAAACGCCATGACAGATCTTAACCTTTGAGAGATAATATCCGCAAGAGCACGGATCTATCGGTGTAGCATTTCACCTGGAAGTATTATCAGGGTATCATATTTATAATTTCCCAAAGGAAGACATGGAGTGATTGGAGTGCTCTAGCATGGATATATGTGTCTATAACTTCGTTCATAGAAATAAACCAACTTGCCATAGAGGGGTAAAACAATATTGGATTTGAGATAGTGGACACACACATGGAACAATCCTCAAGGATAAAGGAAAATAATGAATAACAGAAATAACGAATAAAAGAATAACCTAAGTGGAGCAGGATCATCCTATAGATGTGCATAGAGTAGCTAAAGTCACATGTTATACAAGTCAGAAATAAGTCTAGGTCAGGAGTAAAAGGGAGACCCCAGCAGCTGGTCTGCCAGCCGAGTGAGGCATTTACGAACTCCTACACAACATACGAACATGGGGGATACGAGGGACGGACAGGGCTGTCACCACCTGCCACCTACCTCTCAACCGTGGTATGCCATCATATCTGTAGGTTCCCTCGTATCCGGACACCTCGCCCGCATACTAAGGAGCTACTCAAGTCCCCCGCGGACTCCCACCCTACGGATGGCCAAGCTAGGACAAGAGCAAACCCGAAAGTACTACAAACCTCTACTCCATTCCTATCATCATCTCTACTCTTGCAAAGCATATGAATGATGAAGAACGAAGATGAACATGATGAACTATTCTCATAAGAACTATAGTCTAGTTCATACTCATCGAATATTTCATGAACAAAACTATACTCTAGCTCTAGCACAATACTATAGAAATGAAAGAGGAACTTGAACAAGGAAGAACACATAGTAGAGATATATTACCAAGAAGATCTTCTTCCTAGGAGACAAGCCCTCATAAGTATCTTTGCTCTTTTTTGCTCCAAGAAGACTAAATGACTAAGTGGCTAAAGCAAATGAGAGAGGGAGAGTGAGGAAGCTCCAAATGAGAGTGTGTGCTCCTCCTCCTCTCTTATAGGCTTATAGCAGGTGGGAGGCGGTTCGGAGGGAATATTTGAGAATCCACCGCGCACCGTCCTCCCTCAGCCTTCAATGTACCGACCTGCCTGAGCCAACCGCGAGGCGCCACGGCCCCCACTGAATGTCGGTTGCCGACAGGGCTCGGTGGGTCGGTTTGGTCTTGGGCCTGGATCATCGTGTCGTCATGGATTTTGGCCCATACTGACCCGAGGTGGCTTCTCCTTCTTGTGATGGCTTTACGCTTTCTTGGAAGGCGCCTTTTCTTCTGAAAAATTCCCTGTACGTGTATATTCTCCTGCAGAGTGTCACAACATCTAGTACATGTGGAATTGAGTCAGCAGCAAAGGTATATGTGTATAAAAATATATAATTCACCCCTTTTGGTCAATAGTTGGCGGTAAAGATTTGTCGATAAGAACCGCCAACAGTAGTCAATTGCGATCTCCCATGGGGAAGGCTCAAGAACCCCTCACAATCTCCATCGGTGTGGCCTCGAACAATCACAAACTCGAAGAATCACCGAAGAGTAACAAGAAATCCGCAGCAATCATGAAGAGCAAGTGCCTCTAGATGCAAACTCTAAGCAAATGTACTTGAATCTCACTCTCTCTCTTTTGAATCAAGCAACGAAGCCAAGAGAGTAGTGGAGGGAGTCTCTTTAGCTCAAAGAATGCTCAAGGGTATTAGAATGAGCAAGAGAGAGCTCCCCAAGCTGACCAACCATATATTTATAGGCCAAGCCCCCAAATCCAACCGTTACTCCTCCGGCACTGAAAATGCACACGTTGAGCACGTCTGGCGGTCGGCGTCGAACGCGTCCAGCGTCGTTCATCACGTAGTAGCCGTTGTGGCGTCCATTCGAAACATGGCGTCCGATGCAGCGTTCGACGCCCTTTGTCCTACATCTGGCGCCAGCGTCCGTTGGTCGACTCAGCTGCGACCCTCTATGGACTGCGTCCGACGCTCGTCGAACGCATCCGCCATCTTCAGTCCAGCGTCTGACGCTCTGCCACGTCATCTGGTCCAGCGCGAAGCAAGCGAGCGTCGGACGCCCGAGTCCAAAACCCTTGCGTCCGGCGCAAGCCCTCCGGACGCGTCCGATGCCGTTGAGAAGCATGGGCCGATGCCATGGCCAAAACTGCCGGACGCAGAGAGCCCGCCCGGCGCCAACCGTCGAACGCATCTGGTCTAGTCTTCAGTGCTGAGCAGCTTCTGCATGTGCCGGACGCCTCTAGGACCAGTGTCCGGCGCCTCTGTAGATGTCCAATTTCATCGCCGCATCGACGCAAACACTTTGGTCCAATGTTTCACCACTTGCCTTATGTGCCAACACCAGTGTATACATCTCAAGTGTACGTGTGTTAGCATTTTGAAAACCATTTTCATTGGCAAGAGGTTAGTGCTCTAGGTTAGAATGCATACGCTCATTACAAGACCTAGAGGCACTCGATCAATGTGATAGCTGTGACTTCCTCTCTTGATAGTACGGCTATCTACCCCAAATGTGATCACACTCTCTATAGTTTCTCGATCAATAAACCGGAAAGCCCTATCAAGTAATACCTTTGCCTTGATCTCCATGGGCCTTTCCTTTTCTCCTCGAAGCTCGACGATGCACCAAGTCCATCATGTCCATCTCCATGGTCTCCAAGCTCCATCATCACCTAAGTTGCTAATTTTCTACATAGACTTAGCAAAACCATTAACAACTAGGTGTGTCATCAATTATCAAAACCAAACAAGAGCTTTCAGGTCTTCACCAGACTTGTTCGGAAAACACAGTAGAGAACCATAACAAAAACAAGACAACAACTTGTGGCACATGCACACACTTAAGTGACTTAACTTGTCTGCTAAACTGTCTCGACTATAAGACAACACTGCACGATTGAATCTATGTGGTTTGCACGAATAGAGAACAGGAAAATTCAATCCAAAAGTCGAATCTTGACTGAACTTTGCGGTGATGTTCCAAGAATTGTTGAGAAGATATACTTAGAGCATCATCAACACCTAAAGAATACAAAAAACTTAAATGAACTAAAAATACGTCAAGAAAGTTAGGGTTTCCTCAACTTTCCTCATTATGTAGATTTTTGTGCTCGTGACAAATTTGCCTAACTCACTTAGTATATATGATCATTAGAGGTCCGAAACGTATCCTAACCCTGAAATCATCTTCAAACTCTCTGAAACACAGAAACCATTAAGAGTAGACACAAATGGGGAAGGGAATAGAATAAATCAATCAAATTTAACATAAGATAGAACTGATTTCCGAGGAAAAGTTTTTCTTCATTTCCAAGATCAGCAAGGTTTGGTGTTACACATAAATATTAGTTGTATGATACAAGAACACTAGTGACTGAGTGATGAGGACATCACTTCTACCAATACAAGCACACCACCTACAGCTATAGTACAATCTATTCCAGCACTTGAAGATAGGTCAATAATTCACGAATTTTACATAAGAAGGAATTGTAGTGTGCTCCTAATCATGTACCTTGGTGTTCAAGATAAAGATATCTGAGCTGATATTATGTACTATCTTTGTGACTGTCCACATGCAGTTACCACTTGCGGCCAACTAGAGTATAGTAGGCTAAATTTTGTTTGTTACTTGTTAGCTATCCCGATTCACGGAATAGGCTCCATATTAACAATAGTAATATACTTAACTATTTTTATTACATTGTAGTATCATGTATTGTAGAAGTAGCCATTTTGGTTTTAAGAAGAGTACCACCATATGTAAGAGTTGGGTTTTGTTTTAGTTCAGTCAGTTCCTTTGAAAACTACTGCTTGTGTTGTCTCTTGTGTCGATTAGATCAACAGATCAACCTCTACTCAAAGCCCCATCTCAATATTTCACTACATACTTGCAATTTTAGATTGCTTGCGCCATGTTCTGGCTTGTTTTCTAACATTTCTTATAGGAACAAACCTTAGCGGTCAGGTGAAAGCTCCGGTTTGGTTTTGGTAATTAATGACACTCAAATGTTGCTAATGCTTTGCTCTAAGTGTGGTTAGACACATAGCAACGTGACGGTGGATGATGGAGCATGGTGATCACGGTGTCGAACATGGTGGACATGTGAAGTGATCAAGCTCCGATGATGGATGGAATTGCCCGTGGAGATCAAGGCGAAGGATACTTGATAGGGCTTTCCGGTTTGGTGGTCAAGACACTTAGCGAGTGTGACCACATTTAGGATCGATAACCGACTATCAAGAGGGGTTTCCTCGGTTCATTCGCGGTCCTAAGTGCCTCTAGTTGTGACTTTGCATGATGCATGAGAGACTAACTAGAGGGCTAACTCTTGCACGACATTTCATGGATGAAATGCTTACTCCAAGGCTTGAGATTGGATCAACACTTGGTGGAGTTAGTGCCCAAGGCAAGGGAATTGATATGGATCAATTTGGAGCAAGTTTGGCGCATGAAATGACGATCACAAGGTGGCGGACGCTGGTGGCACGGGCGTCGGACTCGGCGGAGACGCGTCTGGCGGCGTGGGGTGTTGGCGCGCGCGTGGCTGGGCGACCGTTGCATGCGCCGGACTCGTAGGTGACGCGTCCGGCGGTGGCCGAACGCCGAACAGAAACTTCCAGAGCCGGGGCACGCTGGCAGTCGCCGGCCGGACGCTCGCCAGACGCCCGCCGGACGCGTCCGGCGAGTCTTGGTCTGGGCACGTGGCCGAGCTGATGTGCGGCATCGGACGCATCACTCACTCGGGCGGCGGACGCAGGTGAAACTCTGTTGAGCATCCGGCGAAGGACAACGCGGCACGTGGCAAGTTCAAAACTCAACGGTCATCTCGCGGCGCGGCAGAGAGCGGCGGACGCGTCCGCCGGCAGAGCGCCGGACGCGTCCGACGCATGGGTTTCGAGCAGCTCGAGGGCCAACGGCTACTTCTTGTGCTTGACTCTATAAATAAGAGGTTGGCCGGTTGGCAGAGGTCCTCTTGCCCATTTTCACATACTTGTGCATCCTTTGAGCTAGAGAGACACTCCCCCACTCATCTCTTTAATTCTTGAGCATCTCTTGTGAGATTTGAGTGGCAAGACAAGTGATTTGCATTGAGAGTTGCATTTAGAGGCACTTGTTCTTTGAGTGGGCTGCGGATTCTTGTTACTCTTCAGTGATTCCCGTCACCGTAGACGGTTTGGAGCAGCGGGTGGTGGTTGAGCTCGACTTGGTGATTGTTCGAGGCCACACCGGGTTCTTGTGAGGGGTTCTTGATCCTTCCCCACGGGAGTTCACGAAAGGATACTCTAGTGGATTGCTCGTGGCTTGTGGATCCTTGTCTTGTGTGGAGATTGCGGCTCCTGTTGACGGTCGTTAAGTGCCAATTTTTACCATCAACTAAACATGAGAAAGGACTAAAATATGTTCACCAACTAGATATAGGGGTTACACTAATAGAATTCCACGAGTTTTGGTGAATGTCTGTTTCTGCAGGGTGTCAGCTGAAAATACCCAAGGAAGGCCCACATGTCGGGTTTACATAGAGATAATCGGGAACCGGTGAAAATTCATGTCTGGAAGGTTCGAGAAGGCTCGGACCAAACGGGAGCCCGAACGGGCTCGGGGTGAGTCGGCCGACTCCCCCTTGAGTCGGACGACTGGCCACCTCCACCAATCAGGTGGAGGCTCGTGGATCCTGCCTCCACCGACCTTGAGGAGCAATAATTATCGTCCGTTTAGGTCGGTTTGATCCGAGGGCTGCGGTGCATCCTAGGGGGCTATATAAGCGGGGCCCCGGCCCCTGGAGGAGGCATCCCATGAAACCCTAATTCATTATTTCCGAGAGGATCGGGTGAGGGGTCCCTTGAATGGATCTCCTCCCTAGAGCCTAGCATTCAAGATAGATAGAGAGAGTATAGGGTGGAGGTAGAGTTGGAGGAAGCCCGGCATGTCGGTGTCTCCTCTCCGGTTGTACTGCGGGATCAAGTCTCCTAACCCGAGGCTTGGTTCTAGGATCATTACGCAATTCAACTTCTAATACTAGTAAGTTCTTGTTATTATTGCTCTTTGGTTTACGAGTTTACTTTATTCGCTTCCGGTTGGGAATAGAGTAATCGTTCGTAGCGTAAGCGTGGTGCTTGGGCTAGGTTCACTCGTAGATGCTCCCTATCCGGCCGGAACCGTGGTAGTAGCGGGAGATGATAGTCCCTTTGTTACCTTTGTAATCCACTTCCCGTCGGTAGGTAAGGTAGGTCCAAAAGTGCTAGGTTAAGCATCCTCTGTGGTGTCTTTTCTTAGGTGCTCCCATAGAGTAGTAGTTGCAAAGCTTGCCATAGGTTGGAAGGAGGCTGTGGTAGTAATCCTCTCTATATCGCTCATTACCTTGTACGTAGCTCGGGGGTTAAGTATAGACTTGGGTTAGTCGGATGCACGTTTTCTCCTAGCGGATAAATAAATAACGATACTACGGAATATCTCCGGGTGAAATGCTCACCGATATCCGTGCGCTTGCGGATTATTTCTCTTTGATTCTTTCGTGTGCGTATCTAGTATCAACAAGCATTTCGGCGCCGTTGCGGGGAGAAAGACGGTCTTTGAGATAACCTTAAGTCATGCTTAACCTTGTATTATACTTTTATCTTTTTGTATTTTTATTTTGCCTTTTCTTTTATATCCTTATGGATAACCCAAATTCCACGCCTATCCACCAATATCTTGCACCCATGAGCACATGCTTAGAGCCTCTAGAACCCATGATTTTCACATCTAGCCGTGAGCTACACCAAACTGTGGTTGCAATAGGTCAAAGCCAACCCTTTCCTACAGCTAGAGTCCTATCTTCTAATCAAGAAGGTAATGTACCCAAGGTCCTATCTTCTAACCATGGAGAAGGTAATGAACCCAAAGTCCTATCTTCTGATCAAGTAGGTAATGAACTTTTTGCTGCACTTAGGGAATCTTTTAATCTTCCTATAAATTTAGGTCTAGACCTAGCCTTACAAGACCATGTTCTTCGTCATCATTTTTATACGGGTCTTGATAATATCACCTTTGGAGGAGTTTTCCTTTCTTTATCCATTAGTGAAGTGAGGTTTGTCCTTATTAGTGGACACACTCCTTGCTCTAGACTTCATGATAACATCGTAGAGGTAGGGAAGGAATCATCCCCCAAACTAGAAGAGGAAGTTTTAATAGCCACTTTGCAGACATTCCAATCCCATGATTTGGCTATCCATCCCAAACCAGTAGTACTCCAAAATTCTCTATGGAAAGAAGTAATTCTATCCTTAGAAATTATTTTAGATGGCAGTTTTGGGAGGAACATAAACTTCCCGCTTCATAAGAGATCTTTTAGTGCATACATTGACAATCTTCTCAAGAAGAGATCTCTTAGAAAGCGTCTCACACCCAATCCCTTTGAAAGACGTTTAGAAAGACTCAAGGATGGCATGTCAAGTGATGCCATAGAAGGAGAGCGAAGCCATCTAGAATCCACACTTATGTTCTCCCCTTCTATGCCCACATCAGATATAGAATACGAACCCATCTTTAAACCCATCCTTGACTCTTATGACTCATTCTATGCCCTTTCTCCTAAACCTCCTGATGATCCTAGAAGTCCATCTAGATATCCCATACATAGGAATCATCGAGAACATATAGAGGACCACGAAGATCAACATCCATGGCTACAGAGCATTAAAAACCTATGTGCTATGGCCACTGAATGGATGGATAAGGCCTTAGATGAGATCATTTCGATAGACGATCCGGGGGAATTTTGGACATTTATGTCGAGTCACCCTTGGAAGTGGAAGATGATGGAGGCTTCAATGAGCAAAGTAGTTACTTCTTAAACACCCCATCAAGACCTTGCTCATATGAAAAATCTCGATTCACTTAGTCTCTCCAACATTACCGCACATGAGATCTTCAACCACCTCATGCTCCCTATTCCTCTGATTTTGAGAGGATGGTTGTAGACATATATACTTATCATAAATATTGTAGATCTCATTGTGTTGAATCCCGAGATTAGTGCACATAGATTGGTGTTGGAGGGAAACCACTTCACCAATTCACATCTTGAAGGTTTCCCAAGGACAAGCTTAGTGTCCTAAAACAAGCACTTGTTTAGACCATGACATGAGTGTTCACCTTTCTACTATCTTGTCCTTGTTAAATGAGCATAGAGTTATAATTATAAAAAATATTCCTTCGGGTATTCTTGCCACTAACCTTTCCGGGTTCGATACAAAAAGATCGAAGGAATAACAAATGCAAGGTATGTCCAACCAATCATTATGCAACATTGAATTACATTCATCCAATCTTGATTTTTACGCCGAATTCAAGCTTGGGGGATATACTTCCATAAATACATCTTTTGCCATGTTGCTACATTATTTTGGTTGTCCCTACCTTAGGCATGCTCATTTGCTAAACATTAATCATGCCCCGCCATCACTTTGTTTGAGTAAATCTACGTAGTGCTCTCATCTTTGCCTTTGTATGCGTTATAGTATGCTTTAGTTTAGAGGTGCTTCATAATTGCAATATGGGTACTTCTAAAGGTTTTTAAATTAAGCGTGGTGCTTAGGTTAAATTGCCTTCCTTAATTAGATTAGACATGGAGTCTAGTTTGGTTATTGAACTAAAATTGTCTTTGTAGTAGATATTGGTATATTTTGTTGGACTAACCCCCTATGGGAAAACTTCCAAATTCAAATTGGGAAAGTCCGAGATGAACTCACATCGAGATGAAGCAAGGCATATGATGAACCGAACAATACTTCACACGAGAAGACATAGCTCATTCATCGTCCAAGAAAGAGTTGAAAGAATGTATGGCCTGCCTATTCATGGTGAACCGCCAAATCACCACTTCGGTGATGGAACAAAGGAGACAAGAGTGCTACAAGAAGGATCCACATCAATAGCACTCACCCAAAGGAAGTGGATGAACAAGGCAACAAACTATGAGCAACCTTGAAGACATCATAGTATTGAGCCCAAAACTCGAGCTAGGACACCAATGAGAAGTTTGGGAGAAACTCACCTCATTTTGGTCAATCAAAGACTGCTCTTATTATTCTTGAAGACACCATCTTGCACGTCGGCAAGAAGGGGGCATGTCATATAGCATGCATCCTTGTGTCAACCAATCACCATCAAGGGTTGACTACCGACCAAGCCCAAGAAGACCATGAACAACTACATTTGCAAGATGATGTCCCTATGCCATTGGAGATGAAGCACGCATACAATTAATGATGTCCCTTCCTTGATCATCAAGACGGATGGCGTATCATTTTGCAACTCTTCGCCATCTTTGCTAGAAGACAAAGACCATCAAGGAAGAACTCGAGTCTACATCTCCAATGAACATCAATTAGTCGACCAAGGCTCAGCAAAAATCAAGAATGGTTGACAAAAGAAGATCATGCAACTGTCCGTCCTAGATTGGATAGTCCAAAGAAAAGAAGAATGCAAAGGAGAGATCTTTGCTCAATGGACCTAGAATCAAGATCCCTCCCCAACAAACTTAAAAATAGAGGATGGACAGTGTTAAAGAACATGGAGTTACAACACACTTCGAGGGATGATTCAACACATACACTTGGCTTCCAATGATGAGCAACAACAAGCTTGGGGGAGGAAGGCCGCCAACACCTCTAATGATGATCCAACAATGCCCTTCCTCTTCTCAAACCCTCGTCACTCTGGCACACTGGTTTGCAATCCCTCCACTCGCAATTACTTCCTCTCTATAAGTCTGACTATTTTCTATAGATTTCATACACCAATCAAACTTAAGACATAGTAAAATCAATCTTTAAGAGAAGAAGTAATGTTGAGTAAATGTTCTACGCTAATTAAAATTTTCAACCCAATCTTTTCTCGTAGCATAGAATATGACCTTTAGCTTAATGACATCTCTACCCTTGTTATTATTTGTATATTCCTTCGGGTATGTGTTGTCCACTAATCCCCTACGAGAAGAAACAATAAGTGGAGCACAAGGTCAAGGGAGAGGCCCACTAGAAGCATCTACTCTTCATCCCGGGGTGCTCCAGTGATAAAGTTCGAACGCAACATGCACACTAAACAAGATCTTGCTAGCATCACAATTAAAGGTTCACTTCAAACCGTTGGAGAAGGAGAGAACATGGATGACCCCTTCCTCAAGAGATATCAACTCAAGAGGTGCAGTTCTCAAGGTCTCTACCTTTGAGATCAAATGATGACCAAAGGATTGAACATGACAAGAAGTCCTATTCAGAGGACTGAAAACACCGAACCCTTGCCAAGGAGGTAACTTGGTAGTTATCCATATTTCCCACTTCAGCATTGCATAAGTTTTTCCTTTAGCATATTTACTTTTTGCATAATCAGTTCTTGTTGCATATTTACTTTGTTGCATACGCATTAGAAAAGAAAATAATTTTGTCTTGCATTGCATCTAGAAAATGCTAAGCCCCATGTGAATAATTTTTTGGTGCGACGGCCCACAAAGATATCCACCGTGGTGGTATAAAAATAAGTTTTCATCTTAGTTGTATTTTTTTCTGTCTACATACCATAAAATATAAAATTGCAAAAAATATTAAGATCCTCCCGAAAAGATTTTATGTTAAGAAGGTTCTAGACATCCAAGGCTTAAAGGGTTATCACTAATGCTTAATCAGTTCCACAAGCTTTGTTGTCTATTTGAGCTTCACGAGAATTTAAAGGATCAAGAAGAGCTAATAGGCGAAGGACGTCCTGTCCCTTGTCGAAATCTTGTCTTCAACGATCTAGTGCTGATCTTTGTCTCTGACCATTATCCCCGACACTCTAAGAGGGGCGACGCCTTCACCGCCGTCGGCAACATCAACATACTACGTCAACATCCGGCTTGGGGAGAGCACCCCGTGTATCAAGCTAAGTGTTCCAACTTGTCTATTTATTTATAGAGCTTGCTTTGTTAAAACAACTAAAAAAAATGCATAACCTTACAAACCCGAAAGATTTCCTTATCTATCTTTTCTACTTTTGGAGAGCTCTTATTAACTGTCTTTAAGTAATCCCCGGAGTAAGCTCTTATATGGAAATGATGAATAGTTGCTCTGTCGTAATTCCTTTCAAGTACCTAGTTTTCAACCTTGCACTCTCCCGAGTTTTGGACACAATTTGTTTAGATTTGAGATTTACTCGAACCGAAACTTGTGGGTAGCGAATGTTTGGATCTAAGTCTAGGTAGTTGACGGATATGATATGGGAAAGTTTTGAGTCTGCTTGTCCATCTTGTTCCTAGAGATGCTAGAGTTCGGAGAGTTTATCTTTTAAAAATCTTAAAATTTTTGCATGATGAGTTTCTGTATGACGAGAGTTCAAAATTCCTACCCATGACCATACATTCATGCTTGCTAGATTAGGAAAACCCATCTATTTGTATAGATCATATTGTAGGCTTGAGTGTAGTCTTTATAGGCATTGAGTGTGGTTATCTTGTGGACCCATAAGGAACCAGTCATGCGGTTAAAGTCAATACTATGTGCTCTCCATCCATTGATCTATGCTACTACGTCCTCGAAGCATGCACCCATTTTATAAATACTACATTCATTACGTGCTACTTGTCCCTAGAAGTACCACCTACATATAGATCCACATCCACCACATATTGTGCTATCTCCACCCGGAGATACGCACCTATCTGCTCCTACCTTGGGAGTACGCATTCCCCCATATATTTGTCTTGTCTCTACCCGGAGATATGCGCTTATGCTGCTCCTACCCCGGGAGTACGCATCCATCCATCCATCCATCCATCCACAAAATACATACGCCACTCATTTCACTTCATCCGAGAAAAGGTTCTACTCCTATCACGGGAGTGAACATCTAGAAATAATCATCGCCGTTCCATTTGCCTACATAAAAGCTCCAGTCATTATCATTTCAAGTTATACACTCCCCGTTGCTAAAATTTCGTTTTCGGAGAATTGGTTGCTCTAAAAAAAAAAAAAAAAGAGAGAGAGAGAGAAAAAAAAAGAGAAAAAAAAGAGAGAAAAAAAAAAAAAAAAGAGAAAGAAAGAGTAGCCAAGTCCTTCCTTTCAAGAAGTTTCAAGGTTTCGAATAAAGGGAGTCATGTTATCCCCAAAGAAGCAAGTGTAGAAGTAGATGTTCGCCAAGTGATCACCCCTCATAATCATTTCCTTATCATCATCATCTTATCATTCATCCCATTTCCTCCTTCACATGCACATATGACTTTATTATTATTTTAGTTCCTGTTGGATCCATGGTTTAACTGTGCAATATATGTAAGTGAGTTTGAGTGTCTCCCCACCTATAGCTCCACATAAGCCTATTAGAAAGTAGGGTGAGAGAGAGAAGGCTCTTTTCACTATGCCTTAGTTCCACAAATACCACATATTCTGAGAGAAGAGAGAAGGCATACACTACTCATGCCTTGGAGAGGATCCGAGAAATACCACAAATGAGAGACTTGAAAGGGTCATACAAGGAAACTCGAGTTTTATTTGAAAATCTTGCAAAAACTCGGAATAATAGTTGATCAAAGAGCGAGAAACATAGCGCTTGACTTGACCATTCCGTCTTTCAACCGCTCAAGACCCAAGTGACGGCTACAAGCCCCATGGTGAAAGGTAATATGAGTAAGTTTTGAGTCGAATAGTTCACTCTAATCCGGAGGAGAGTTCTTGTTTGAACGCATGTGTACTTTTGAGGCGTGAAAGCATTGTAGCAACTCCTGATCCAACACTGAGTTTATCTTCGCTCAGGGACGAGCAAAAGGTAAGCTTGGGGGAGTTGTTGACGGTCGTTAAGTGCCAATTTTTACCGTCAACTAAACATGAGAAAGGACTAAAATATGTTCACCAACTAGATATAGGGGTTACACTAATAGAATTCCACGAGTTTTGGTGAATGTCTGTTTTTCGTAGGTGTGGTGAAAATACCCAAGGAAGGCCCACATGTCGGGTTTACATAGAGATAATCGGGAACCGATGAAAATTCTGTAATCTGGAAGGTTCGAGAAGGCTCTGGACCAAACGGGAGCCCGAACGGGCTCAGGGGTGAGTCGGCCGACTCCCCCCTTGAGTCGGCCGACTGGCCACCTCCACCAATCAGGTGGAGGCTCGCGGATCCTGCCTCCACCGACCTTGAGGAGCAATAATTATCGTCCGTTTAGGTCGGTTTGATCCGAGGGCTGCGGTGCATCCTAGGGGGCTATATAAGCAGGGCCCCTGGCCCCTGGAGGAGGCATCCCATGAAACCCTAATTCATTATTTCCAGAGAGGATCAGGTGAGGGGGTCCCTTGAATGGATCTCCTCCCTAGAGCCTAGCATTCAAGATAGATAGAGAGAGTATAGGGTGGAGGTAGAGTTGGAGGAAGCCCGGCATGTCGGTGTCTCCTCTCCGGTTGTACCTGCGGGATCAAGTCTCCTAACCCGAGGCTTGGTTCTAGGATCATTCTGCAATTCAACTTCTAATACTAGTAAGTTCTTGTTATTATTGCTCTTTGGTTTACGAGTTTACTTTATTCGCTTCCGGTTGGGAATAGAGTAATCGTTCGTAGCGTAAGCGTGGTGCTTGGGCTAGGTTCACTCGTAGATGCTCCCTATCTAGCCGAAACCGTGGTAGTAGTGGGGGAGATGACAGTCCCTTTGTTACCTTTGTAATCCACTTCCCGTCAGTAGGTAAGGTAGGTCCAAAAGTGCTAGGTTAAGCATCCTCTGTGGTGTCTTTTCTTAGGTGCTCCCATAGAGTAGTAGTTGCAAAGCTTGCCATAGGTTGGAAGGAGGCTGTGGTAGTAATCCTCTCTATATCGCTCATTACCTTGTACGTAGCTCGGGGGTTAAGTATAGACTTGGGTTAGTCGGATGCACGTTTTCTCCTAGCGGATAAATAAATAACGATACTCTGGAATATCTCCCGGGTGAAATGCTCACCGATATCCGTGCGCTTGCGGATTATTTCTCTTTGATTCTTTCGTGTGCGTATCTAGTATCAACAGCTCCCCATTGGGGTCTTTGGCACCGAGCCAATTGAGCGGGCAACTCACCAAGCAAGTGCATCGCCACAACGAGGACTAGCTTGCCGGGAAGCAAGTGAACCTCGGTAAAAAATCATTGTGTTGATTTGTGATTGCCGAGGCTTCAACCTCCTTTGTGTTGTGCTTGAGCATCTCTAGGTGATTGGCTTCTACACCGGTGATTGGCTATCTTCTACTCTTCGCGGCGGTATAACCTTCCATCCTCTCTTTACTTATCGCATAGTAGAATTGCTTATTATGGTCGGTCGGGAACCACTCTTTGTGTAGCTTAAATCCCGTGGGTAGAATTGCTTGGTTGGTTTCGGTGAACCGACATTGTGTAGCTTGATCACCGTTGTTGTGTGTGCAATTGAATTGAGTAGCCTTGCATGATAGGACGGCTTGCATAGAGTAGTTGAAGCATTTGCTTTACACATTTGCCGCCTTGCTATCTAATTGGGGTGTGGAAAGTGGTGGAGACAAAGTTTGAGCTTGTTGAGGGTGCGGTGCCAACACCGGCCGAAGAGAAGAAGCAACAAGCAAATGACATTGCCGTGAGTGCTTTCCATGAGGCACTTGATGATAAAGCTTTTGAGCTCATCAAGAACCTTGAGGTGGCTCATGATATTTGGAAGAAGCTAGAAGAAGCTTATGAGGGCACCGAAAGTGTCAAGACCGCAAGAGCCTACATGTTGCAAGAGAAGTTTGCAAGCTTCTCAATGAAGGAGGATGAGAGTGTGCCGGAGATGTTTCATAGGCTCCAAGTCATTGTCAATGAGCTCAAGGGACTTGGGGAAGAAATCAAGGACTCTCAATTCTCCACCAAGTTCATGAGGTGTCTTCCCAAGAGATTTGACATGTTGAAAACCGTCATGGTGAAGACAACTATGAAGGAGAAGCCAACTCCCAACCAAGTTCTTCAAGAGATCATGGCCGATGATGAGTTTAGAGAAGATCATGAGAAGGAAGAGTTGGTGAAGAAGAAGAAGAAGGAAAATGAGAAGAAGGATGATGACAAGAAGAGTGTGGCATTCAAGGCCGCATCATCCAAGAGCAAGGGCAAGAAGAAGAAAGAAGAGTCTTCAAGTGAAGATGAACCATGCTCAAGCTCAAGTGGTCAAGAAGATGAAGTGAGTGAACAAATGGCACTCCTTGTGAAGAGAATGGGGAAGCTCATGAACAAGGGGTACCGGTCCAAGGGCAAGAGAAGCTCATCCAAGTCTAGTGACCGTCCCATGAAGTGCTTCCGGTGCAATGGCAAGGATCATCTCATTGCCAAGTGTCCCTATGCAAGTGATGATGAAGATGCCATGAGAAAGGAGAGGAAGAAGCAAGAGAAGAAGAAGGAGGAGAAAGACTCCTCCCATCACAAGAAGAAGGGTGAATCTCATGTGGCAACTTGGGAGAGTGATTCATCTTCCTCAAGTGATGATGATGATGATGATGATTCCAAGAAGAAGAAGAAGAAGGGGCACGCAAGCATTGCCATTCAAGAGAAGCTTTGTCTATTTGATGCTCCATCGACTTGCTTCATGGCCAAGGCCACTAAGGTAAAACCTCCACCCGATAGTGATGATGAGAGTGATGATGATGATGAGACAACAAAAGAAGAACTCATTGTCATGCTTGAGGATTGCAAGGGTGCTTTCAATGACTCTAAGAAGGAATGTAGGGGCTTGCGCAAGGATAAACAAAACCTTGAGCAAGAACTTAAGGAGTTGAGGGCTTCTTATGAGAGTCTAAAGGTAGACCATGAGAAGCTAGAGATTGCTCACTCCAATCTTGAAAAGGCTCATTCCTCTCTAGTTGAGAAGCAAGAGAAAGTGCAATCACAAGTGGTGAACATAGAAAAGAAAAATGTGTCCATATCATGTGATTCACTTGATGACTCATTTGTTGTTGCATCACTTGTCCCTTCATGCTCTTATGCCTCTACTTCATCTAGTAGTGTTGGTCATGCATGTGATTCTACACTAGTAGTTGAGAATGAGTCTCTTAAGAAGGAAGTCAAGGAGCTCAATCACACCTTGGCTAAGGCTTATGGTGGTGAGGACCACTTGCTTATGTGCTTGGGTAGCCAAAGAGCTTCTCTCTACAAAGAGGGATTGGGCTATACCCCCAAGAAAGGCAAGGCCGCTTTTGCTCCTCACAAGACTAGTTTTGTGAAGAACAATGGTAGCTATTGCAAGAGTTGCAAGCAAGTTGGTCATTTAGAGCATGCATGCAAGAACAAGAACACTAATGCCTCCTCTTACAAGTTGAATGCTTCTTATATGCTTGTTAAGAGTGAGAGTGGTGTGAGTGCTAGATTCATTGGTACACCATGGATGAGCTCAAAGAAGAAAGCTATTTGGGTGCCAAAGACTCTAGTGACTAACCTTCAAGGACCCAAGCAAAAGTGGGTACCTAAAGCTTGATGTCTTCTTGTAGGTCAATTACAAAGCCGGAGGGAGGCATTGGGTGCTTGATAGTGGTGCATCAAATCATATGACCGGTGAAGATAGTATGTTCAAGTCACTTGACAAGAATGACAATGGTGGATTCAACTCCATCACATTCGGTGACAAAAGCAAGGGTGATGTCATGGGGCTTGGAAAGGTTGCAATTTCCAATGACAAGGATCTCTCCAATGTGTTTCTAGTTGATACTTTGAACTTCAATCTTTTGTCGGTGGCACAATTGTGTGATCTTGGCTACAAGTGCATATTTGATGTCAAGCATGTTGAGGTAGTGAGCAAGGATCAAGCAAATATCATCTTCAAGGGATTTAGGCAAGGAAGCTTGTACTTGGTTGATTTCAATGCTAGTGAAGCTCAACTTTCATCATGTTTGATTGGCAAGTCATGCAAGGGATGGCTATGGCATAGGCGCCTAGGACATGTTGGCATGAAGCAATTGAACAAGTTGATAAAGCATGATCTAGTGAGAGGCTTGAATGATGTCACATTTGAGAAGGATAGACCTTGTAGTGCATGTCAAGCCGGCAAGCAACATGGAAACTCACATCCCAAGAAGAATGAGATGTCAACTTCAAGAGCATTTGAGTTGTTGCATATGGACTTGTTTGGCCCAACTCACTATACATCAATTGGGGGCAACAAGTATGGATTTGTGATTGTGGATGACTACACAAGATACACTTGGGTGTTCTTCCTCTATGACAAGAGTGAAGTCTATGATCTATTCAAGTCATTTGTCAAGAGGGTGCAAAATGAGTTTGACACTACCATCAAGAAGATAAGAAGTGACAATGGGAGTGAATTCAAGAACACAAGAGTTGAAGAGTTGTGTGATGAGCTTGGAATTGTGCATCAATTCTCACCAACCTACACTCCCCAATCCAATGGTGTAGTTGAGAGGAAGAATAGGACCTTGATTGAGATGGCAAGAACCATGCTACTTGAGTACAATGTGAGTGAGAAGTTTTGGAGTGATGCTATCAACATGGCTTGCTACTATAGCAACCGCCTCTATTGCCATGGGAAGTTAGAGAAGACTCCATATGAAATCTTGAATGGAAGGAAGCCTAACATTGCTTACTTAGGGTCTTTGGTTGCAAGTGCTACATACTCAAGAAGGGGCAAAGACTTGGAAAGTTTGACAAGAGATGTGATGAGGGATTTCTTCTTGGCTACTCTACTTCTAGCAAGGCTTATAGAGTGTGGAACTTAGCTAGTGGGCTAGTTGAAGAGGTTCATGATGTTGAATTTGATGAAACCCAAGGCTCTCAAGTTGGAGATCAAAATCAAGAAGATGTGGGTGGAGATCAATTGAACAATGCAATGAGGCACATGGACATTGGTGAAATTAGGCCGAGGCAAGTGGATGATGGTGATGAGGTGCAAGTGCCAACTCAAGCTGTGATTGATGATTCCATTGAGGCAAGCACAAGTGGTACTCAACATCAAGATCAAGATCAAGGTCAAGCAAGCAATGCTAATGAGCTAGTTCTTCAACCTTCAAACATTGCAAGAGATCATCCTCTAGATCATATCATTGGTGACATTCAAAGAGGTGTGCAAACAAGATCAAGATTGGCTAGCATATGTGAGCACTACTCCTTTGTGTCATTCATTGAGCCAACTAAGATTGATGAGGCATTGAAGGATCCGGATTGGATAAATGCCATCATGAGGAATTGAACAACTTCACTAGGAATGAAGTGTGGGAGCTTGTTGAGAGGCCAAAGAAGCACAATGTGATTGGAACCAAGTGGGTCTTCAAGAACAAGCAAGATCAAGATGGCTTGGTAGTGAGAAACAAAGCAAGACTAGTGGCACAAGGGTACACACAAGTTGAGGGTCTTGACTTTAGAGAAACATATGCACCGGTGGCAAGATTGGAGGCAATTAGAATCTTATTAGCCTATGCTTGTGCTCACAACATCAAGCTCTATCAAATGGATGTGAAGAGTGCATTTCTCAATGGCTTCATCAATGAGGAAGTGTATGTTGCACAACCTCCCAGTTTTGAAGATGACAAGAAGCCCAACCATGTCTACAAGCTCAAGAAGGCATTGTATGGCTTGAAGCAAGCTCCAAGGGCATGGTATGAAAGATTGAGGGACTTTCTCATATCCAAAGGTTTCAAGATGGGCGAAGTTGACACCACTCTCTTCACCAAGAAGATAGAAGATGACTTGTTTGTGTTGCAAATCTATGTGGATGATATCATCTTTGGATCAACAAATCAATTCTTTTGTGAAGAGTTTGCTAAGATGATGGCTAGTGAGTTTGAAATGTCAATGCTTGGAGAGTTGAGCTACTTCCTTGGTCTTCAAATCAAGCAAATGAAGAATGGCACCTTTGTGAGTCAAGGCAAGTACATCAAGGACATGATCAAGAAGTTTGGGTTGCAAGATGCTAAGGCCATTAGCACACCAATGGGAACCAATGGTGGCTTGGACATTGATGATAGTGGCAAGATGATTGAGCAAAAGCTATATAGATCAATGATTGGAAGCTTGCTATATGTGACTACTTCAAGGCCGGATGTCATGTTTAGTGTGTGCATGTGTGCTAGATTCCAAGCTTCTCCAAGAGAGAGTCACTTGACGGCAACCAAGAGGATATTGAGATACTTGAAGGGTACCCAAGATGTTGGTCTATGGTATCCCAAGGGGTCAAGCTTTGAGTTGATTGGATACTCCGACTCCGACTATGCCGGTTGCAAGATTGATAGAAAGAGCACAAGTGCAACATGCCAAGTGCTAGGAAGATCTCTAGTGTCATGGTCTTCAAAGAAGCAAAATAGTGTGGCACTTTCCACCGCCGAAGCTGAATATATTAGTGCGGGGAATTGTTGTGCACAATTGCTATGGATGAAAGCCACCTTGAAGGACTATGGGATCAAGTTCAAGCATGTGCCTTTGTTTTGTGACAATGAAAGTGCAATCAAGATGTCAAACAATTCGGTTCAACATTTTAGAACCAAGCACATTGATGTGAGGCACCACTTCATTAGAGATCATCAACAAAAGGGAGATGTGAGCATTGAAAGCATTGGCACCGAAGATCAACTAGCCGACATTTTCACCAAGCCTCTTGATGAGAAAAGATTTTGCAAGTTGAGGAATGAGTTGAACATACTTAGCTTCTCCAACATGGATTGATGCACCGCATATATGACATGCCTCTCCTCCAACATAGCAAGGTAAAGTTGGTTGTTGCATTTCATGCATCCTTTGCTAGTTGTGTAGACATGTATACATGTGCATCTTGCTAGGCTCATTCATTGCAAATCAAATGAATTTGAAGGATATATGGCACCACTATTGTTTCTATGATGTGATCTAGTGGTGGCATATGACTTGTTTGTGAGCTTGTGAACCTAGTGTTGAATCTTTAGCACTTGCTCATGATGTGTATCTCAACATGGTCAAGATAACCCTTATTCTTATGAGGTGTGAAGAAGCTTGCCCTTGGTTCAAACCGAGATACATTTTCTAGGCATGTGATTTAGATTTGGCCATAGTTGATTGACTTGTTTCTCTCATCTTATACACCCTTATTGGTCATTGATGACAAAGGGGGAGAAGTTTTAGGGAGATTGGGAGAAATAAGTCACAAAGAGCAATGGAAGGGGATCAAATTTTTATGATATGACCCAACCATGAGCACACAAATAGGGGGAGCAAGCTCATAGACTATTTGTTGCATATTGTGTGTGCATACATGATGATATGGAGCATTGCAAGCTAAATTCAATATTCATGCTTGTTTGGTGTATTGCTAGTATAGAACTTGATTGATGAATTGAAGTACTAGCATGCTTAGGTGGTTTCTAGACATAGAGGTTCTCTTGTTCAAAGTACCTTGCTTATAATGTGATCTCATGAGGTATTTTGAGTTTTGATGGATGTCTAGATTCCCATGGTGCTAAGGAAGGTTTATTATCGCACTCCGATTGGTATCACGCTTCAAACGTCAATTCTATAAACCTTAGTACCATTTTGGTTGTGGTAACTCTCACAAAAGTTTCATCTATGCATGTGTGCTTGAAAATCGACCAAACATTTGATGCACACATGCAGGGGGAGCTACCACTACCAAAACCGGAATTGAAATGCTTGCTCAATCCAAAATTCATGATCAAAATGTCTTGGGCAAGCAATTCAATTTCATATTGAATTCAATTTCCATATCTTTGTGAGTTTGTCGAGGGGTTGTCATCAATTACCAAAAAGGGGGAGATTGAAAGCTCCGGTTTGGTTTTGGTAATTAATGACACTCAAACATTGCTAATGCTTTGCTCTAAGTGTGGTTAGACACATAGCAACGTGACGGTGGATGATGGAGCATGGTGATCACGGTGTCGAACATGGTGGACATGTGAAGTGATCAAGCTCCGATGATGGATGGAATTGCCCGTGGAGATCAAGGCGAAGGTATACTTGATAGGGCTTTCCGGTTTGGTGGTCAAGACACTTAGCGAGTGTGACCACATTTAGGATCGATAACCGACTATCAAGAGGGGTTTCCTCGGTTCATTCGCGGTCCTAAGTGCCTCTAGTTGTGACTTTGCATGATGCATGAGAGACTAACTAGAGGGCTAACTCTTGCGCGACATTTCATGGATGAAATGCTTACTCCAAGGCTTGAGATTGGATCAACACTTGGTGGAGTTAGTGCCCAAGGCAAGGGAATTGATATGGATCAATTTGGAGCAAGTTTGGCGCATGAAATGACGATCACAAGGCGGCGGATGCTGGTGGCACGGGCGCCGGACTCGGCAGAGACGCGTCTGGCGGCGTGGGGTGTTGGCGCGCGCGTGGCTGGGCGACCGTTGCATGCGCCGGACTCGGAGGTGATGCGTCCGGCGGTGGCTGGATGCCGAACAGAAACTTCCAGAGCCGGGGCGCGCTGGCAGTCGCCGGCCGGACGCTCGCCAGACGCCCGCCGGACGCGTCCGGCGAGTCTTGGTCTGGGCACGTGGCCGAGCTGATGTGCAGCGTCGGACGCGTCACTCACTCGGGCGGCGGACGCAGGTGAAACTCTGTTGAGCGTCCGGCGAAGGGCAACGCAGCACGTGGCAAGTTCAAAACTCAACGGTCATCTCGCGGCGCTGCAGAGAGCGGCGTCCGCCGGTAGAGCGCCGGACGCGTCCGGCGCATGGGTTTCGAGCAGCCCGAGGGCCAACGGCTACTTCTTGTGCTTGACTCTATAAATACGAGGTTGGCCGGTTGGGAGAGGTCCTCTTGCCCATTTTCACATACTTGTGCATCCTTTGAGCTAGAGAGACACTCCCCCACTCATCTCTTTCATTCTTGAGCATCTCTTGTGAGATTTGAGTGGCAAGACAAGTGATTTGCATTGAGAGTTGCATCTAGAGGCACTTGTTCTTCGAGTGGGCTGCGGATTCTTGTTACTCTTCGGTGATTCCCGTCACCGTAGACGGTTTGGAGCGGCGGGTGGTGGTTGAGCTTGACTTGGTGATTGTTCGAGGCCACACCGGGTTCTTGTGAGGGTTCTTGATCCTTCCCCGCGGGAGTTCGCGAAAGGATACTCTAGTGGATTGCTCGTGGCTTGTGGATCCTTGTCTTGTGTGGAGATTGCGGCTCCCCATTGGGGTCTTTGGCACCGAGCCAATTGAGCGGGCAACTCACCAAGCAAGTGCATCGCCACAACGAGGACTAGCTTGCCGGGAAGCAAGTGAACCTCGGTAAAAAATCATTGTGTTGATTTGTGATTGCCGAGGCTTCGACCTCCTTTGTGTTGTGCTTGAGCATCTCTAGGTGATTGGCTCTACACCGGTGATTGGCTATCTTCTACTCTTCGCGGCGGTATAACCTTCCATCCTCTCTTTACTTATCGCATAGTAGAATTGCTTGTTGTGGTCGGTCGGGAACCACTCTTTGTGTAGCTTAAATCCCGTGGGTAGAATTGCTTGGTTGGTTTCGGTGAACCGACATTGTGTAGCTTGATCACCGTTGTTGTGTGTGCAATTGAATTGAGTAGCCTTGCATGATAGGACGGCTTGCATAGAGTAGTTGAAGCATTTGCTTTGCACATTTGCCGCCTTGCTATCTAATTGGGTTGTCTAGTGCTTTTGCTAGAAATTTTATTAGGCTATTCAACCCCCCCCCCCCCCCTAGCCATTGTGACCTTTCATCAGGTCAGCTTGGTTTTGGCTAGGCTGATAACGTCTCAAGGGTTGGTTCAGCGATTGTTAGGCTATTAGAACCTCTTGGCATGGTCAGAAGCCTGGATCATGAGTCACCCCCATATTTGGAAGACATCTCACCTCAGCGAAAGGTTGGGACAATAAGTGCTACATCACTGAGAAAACCTAAGACGAGAGATTTGTTGGTTAGAAGCAATCATCCTCTTATTTATAGAGGAATTACACAACCCATAACATACCATTATATATTAGATATTTTGACTAAACAAGCATCCGATGGCAATGGGCTCTTCACGACTTTGCTTCGCCTTGACACAAGCTTCACGATGACACCGCATGCATCCTCTTGTTCGAATTCCAACCGGATGTTCTGAGGCTTACCAACAAACCATCGAGAGAAGTGTATCTGTTTCACCTCCTCCATGATCTTGACACGTGCCACCATCGTCCTCAACCGCCCGATCACCAACAAGTCCTCGTACACTGCACCTTTGCTTGACTTGGTCAAATGTTGTCTTGACATGGTCAACATGGTCTCCTCATGCGCTCGTTCTTATTGATGTTCCCAAGTGTCAGCCACCCACAGTTAGCCTCTAGACCATCTTGGTCTCTCGGTCTAAGCTTCACGTCCATCCTTTATCGCTCCTAGTTTATCTGTGGCATGACACATCTCTACTTGACCTTTTCCTTGTCCATTGACTGTCTCTATGCTCCACACCTACACACCAACAAGAGACATGTTACACGGACACCCATGCTTTTGGTTAGTCTCCCAGTTCAACTAAAGCTTAATACAATCATTCAATCACAACTCGACATATTTGAGCATGTATCATTGTGTTTGTGGAATGCAATTATCATTTTTAGAGAGTAAAATAATTTTAAATTTAACTAAATTTATGAAAAAGTATTAGCATTCATGATATAGAATAAGTACCATTAAATCAATCATGTAGACTTATTGGGAGATATAATAAATGATATTTTGGGATAATTGTCGAAAGCCAACAATGTCAAATATTGATTGCGTTTTACCTTTTGGGTCAAATTTGACAGTTAAAATGATACGGATATATCAGTATTGAAAATAGCTTTTGCGCAAAAAAAAAAAAAGAAACATAGCTTTGTAATAGTATAATATTGTTGTCTGTTGCAGATGGCATATATAACAAGTGGCCTTTTCACCAATTCGATATGCAAATCGTCCCTAATGTTTAACATGAGGGATATTTGCTAATGTACAAATTTCTTGGCTTACTTTTTTTTTGGCTGTAATTAAACGTCACAGCCCAAACCTAAGAGCTTTAGCTGATCCCCACATACTCAAGTCTCCACAAGAACAAATTCCACCGGAGATGACCGTACCTCACCAAATCCAGTGAGTTTTTTATTTTTATTCTGTTGAGCGAACGACATTCAAAGGGCAGAAGGGTGCATTTCACTGTCATTAGTTCATGATAATACCTACTCGGAGCACCTTTCTTTCCAAATATTCTAAAGTTGCTGTCTAATTTGCTCACTTAGGTCTCTGATGTCTTATCATATTGCAGAAGTGTACAAAATGTGCAGAATCACACTTGCATTATTTATTCCAACTTCGGCGTGTCCTAAAAGAAGAGCACAAAACAGATGACTCGGAATTAATGTTTCTCGTCAACATGACATATGAGATATGATTCTTGCAAAGCCATGGTTCAGTATAGAACCGTCCTAATCTTCTCTTCGGCAATAAGTAATACACATGTTAAAAGAATTAAAAGAAAGTAATAAATGTTAAAGAATACAGAGCGCATATAACATGGCAATAATAATAATTTGATCTGAAGCATCATCCTATGGCAAGCATAGGGTAGTGCCTACATGCACAAGCATCTGAGGGGACCTAATAACTAAAATTCAGATCTGCTAAAGTGCCAAGTTAGTTTAGGATCAAGTTTAAGATAGCTTTACTTACTGAACCAAGCAGAAAATATTGGGACGAGCACTTACCTAAAACACAAGTATGAGAATCTATTTGAACCACTCATTGATCCCTGGATGACTGAAATGAAGACAAGTTACCCTTTTTGAGGAAGTGAATTTTTTTGGGGGGGCTTGGGGGGACGAGTTAAGACGCTGACCATCCATTGGTTAAAATCACTAAATCGTTTTGTATTCAAGCTCTTGCTATATATGTGCTATAAAGATGTCCATATCATGGTAATGTCGTTTTAGAGTTATTGCAGAAAAAATTCAACTTTTACCCGATTATTAGTAGCAATTATATTATAATACTTGACATTATTTATTATATTTGTTTACCACTATACAATTAGATAAAATAATTGACGATATCTGGAAAAAAAACAATTCTCATAACCTAAGAAAATTAGTCACAACGCCAAAACACATACGTTGTGATTGGTACCCTGGATAAGCATTAGCATGGCCCGCCCCATGCAGGTTTAGTGCGTTTGGTTCCTACTAAAACGAACTGATCATTGTCAAGGGGTTCACGGCGCAGTGGCAAAGGCCATTGGTTGGGGAGCTCCCACCCAGGGTTCAAATCCTGGGTGCGACACATTATTCTGGATTTATTCCAGAATTTCCGGCGCTATGCATTAAGTGGTAGGCGACGTGCCCGTCGACAGCAAGGCGCCTGTGGTGACTTCGTGAACTTCAAGATTTGCCGGCTCAGTCCTTCGAAGGTGCTCATAGGGGTAGGGTTTGCGTACGTGTGTTCATAGGGGTGAGTGTGCGTGCGTGTTGAGCGTCTGCGTTGTACCGTGTAATCTCAAAAAAAAACGAACTGATCATCAGTCGTCTCTTGCATCTCAAATAGAGAGATGCAAAGGATTATTGCATCAAGATCATTTTCATGCTAGGTCATTATTGCATCAGCCATGGATGTTTCTTGCATCAAGATAGAGAGATACATCAAAATGCATTTCGCCAAAAAAAAAAGTTAGAGAGATGCAAAAAAAAAAGTTATTGCATCAAAATCATGTAGATGTAATACATCTAATAAATTTGGATTGCAACAGCTAATGTTCCGTATAATAGACCATATTGCATCGACATTAGGTTTGGTACAATAAAACCTTTTGCATCGACATTAGGTTCGATGCGATACAAATTATTGCATCAACATCAGGTTTGATGCAATACAAATTGTTGCATCGACGTTAAGTAAGCAATACAAACTATTGTATCGACATTAGGTTTCTTGCAACAGGATCTATTCGCTACCACTTTGATGCACCTATTTTTATTTGGTGAACAATAAAGATTTACGGCACAAGAATTCACAAGATTACAAAATCCAATGGCACAAAAATATAATGACATTAATAACTTTAATCATCCACATTTAATTACATGTACAATAATAAATTAAAAAAGTTTCATAGTTCAAGAATGTATAATTGTAAGGTTTGAACTGCGTACTAGATAATTTATAGAACTAAATAAATATACAGATGGCTCTTTAGCACTAATCAGCATACGATCTTTGTCATTGTAGACTTTATTATTCAGTTCATCTTGTGTTCTTCTCAAGGTTATATTCCTGCTCAATGGAAATGGTCCAAATGGCATATGCATTAGTGGCCGAAGCAATAGCTCATATAAGCATTGCATGAGGAGCAAACTCTCTTGCATGCCTTACCCAACTCCTCATGGATCCATTCCAAGTAAAGCAAAAATTCGGTGTGCTCCTCATGAGTTAGCAAATATGAAATTAGCACCATTACCAAATATGAAAGGCTGCTCCTGTTTGAAAAATAAAAAAAATACTTGTAGAAAGTAAGAAGCAGCTAAATTAAATTTGTTGTTTCCGCGGAAGGATTAAATGAAAATGGCACACAAGAGCAGAGGAAGAAAGCTGCAGGAAAATCGAGCATGCGGAAGATCTGCCATAAATAGAGCTAGCAATTTCATTTTTTTCATGTAAGCATCAAATGAAGTTGTACAACAGAACAGAGGAAGATCACTGCAGTTTGTAGACAGTTCCAGGCTTCCAGCATGTGTCAACTGGCAAGATCAGTAATAAACAGAGGAGGTTACTTATGTGCCAATTCCGGCAATGAGGCCAATTGCCTTCATGTAAGCACAGCACCAAAATACCAAGGGACCATAGACTGGACCGCCAAATGAGCATCCCAGAAATAGAGAGAACCAGTGGCCTGCTCTCAAAAAGAAGAACTGTGTCAGTATTCAGTTGCAAACATATTTGATCAGAAACAAACAGAAAAGCCATTGAAAAGTCAGGATAGTAAAAATACACTTGCAACTTTGCAATGATGGTTTGGCAGATTGAAGAGCAATCAAATTGGCTGTAGATTTTTTTTTTTTTAAAGAGAAGCTAACGTGTTAACCTTGGGTCTTTGTACTGATAAAGAATTGAAGCAGCTGTATGATTTTGTGAGTGACATTTATCAGTCTTCTTTTGGGATCAGTAACCAGACATGTTTCAAGAAAAAAAAAAACAGTGGTTCAGTATGCAGAGCAATGACAGGCTCACAGAAGATAGGAATTAAATAAGTAACCTTGGTTAACATGGCGACAGCAAAAAAAGACGCAAGTGATGACTGATGACACGGCATTTAATCCTCTGAAATGGAAATTGCCAACTCGCACAACTGGGGATACAGTGGAGATTGGAGAAGCATCCCTATTCCCTACAGGTAGCTGCAGTGCGGCCTGTCATGGGCTCATCTATGCTCTCGGCCCAGTTGACACGCTAGGCCGGTTGGGTCCATGGGTAGGTTCAACTGCTCAGAGCCTATCTTTGCTAAAAAAAGAAGTTTGTGGAGCCTATCTGTATGAAATTGAAGTCCCGTTGATTCAGGGCCTGTTTGAGAAAATATTCCAAACTGAAGAAAATAATATCCAATTGAGCCAATCATGAGAAGGAGGAATTTGTACAAAGATCTTTGACGACCATAATTACAAATTCTAGCTGTTTATTAAAGCATTTTTTGGAATGGCAATAGATTATAGAGAAAAAGGAGAAATTCGTGTAGTAGTAAAACATTTGATTGGAGAACACATAGAATAGAATAGAAGGAAAGATGTGCTTGGAATGCAGGAATTCATATCACAGGAACCAGAGAAGATATTGCTTATCAAAAGAATAGGCCAGAACATCGAGTACGTGTCGCGGAGAGAAAACATAGAGATTCACGTGGAACATCACCGGACGCGTACCAGAAGCAGGCCAGAACATCGGCTGATAGGAGATGAAGATTTCAACCGGTTGAAATTTAGCAATTCCGTAGTTTTGTGGATATCGGTTTAGATATATTGCATAATTGTTTGCGAGTTCCTACAAGAGGGAATCCCAAAATACACCACAAAAGCATCTAAAACAATTAGACAGCTACTAGAAAGGATAATTTTCAAAATGGAAGATCGTCACATTGCTAATATCTGTGTGATATTTTTTTTTATGGAACAAGAGGGGCAAAACGTCCCTAATAGAATTTATTGAATTTTAAAACAAGTCTTACAAAGTCTTACAAAGAAACCTCAGGAAAAAAAAAGGAAGTCAACAAAACTATACTACAAAGTTCTGTAGCGATGATACTCCGAAGACATGTACACAATTTTATACGGTCGGAATGTGTTACTCCCTCCGTCCCAAAAAGAGTGTCACTTTAGATTTTTTATCCATCATGTTTGATTATCCATCTTATTCAAAAAAGTTGTATAAATATTATTTATTTTGTTACGACTTATTTATCATTAGAGATACTTTAAAACTGATTTATTTATTTTATAATATACTTCAAAATTTTGAATAAGCGAAGTGGTCAAACTTGATGTCTGGAAGTCAAAAACGACACTCTTTTTGGGATGGAGGAAGTATGCCAAAACTCGATATTGAACACTGACAAGATTAGAAATGACAGAAATTCGCACCAACCAAATTCGATTGGATACCATGTGAGCACTAGCATGTGCTGCCAAGCGAGCCGGACGGGCGTGTTCGTTCAGGCCGTCTACCCTCCACGGCGCGCAGAGACAGGTTTATTAAGGGTGTGTTTTATTAAGGGTGTGTTTGGTTCGTTTCTTAGATAAGGCTGGCTAGCAAAACGTAGCCAGGCCAGGCTTAGCCTGCTCCAACTAAGTTAATTCGTAGTTGTTTGGTTGGCTGCATTGGGTCAACCTGGCTAGACAAAGATTTTGTTTGGTTGGATGGCTTGCTCTGCATAGAGTCTCCTTATCTCTCAGCTGGTGAACTCACCCCCTTTGAGCCATTCTGTAGAACAGTTGGTGGGCATGTTCATTGTCGCCATGGTCACCTCCATGTCGTGCTCCACTCCACCTCCACGTCACCTCGAATTGCAGCATCTCCGAGCACCTCCTCGCCGGGGTGTGTCCACCGGCGCCGATGAATCGTTGCCGAAGCGAGACGGACTTCATGCTACCCGACAAGCTCCCAAATATACATACATGTAGGTGCATGATACCCGAATCATCGTCAGAAGACGGCATCACCAAGAATGGCGGAAAACACCCACACATGGGATATTTTCATATAAACATGCTCTCGGCATGTAAATACTTCAGTACCATATAAGCACTCCCCTAGATCGGCGTTTGTCCGATCATGCTCTCACAACTCACCTTACCTTGGCGACGATTCAAACATTAACACTAGCGACATATATGGCTAATTCATATATGAAGGTTACCACCACCATTAGACCACAGGGTAACTATTGCGGTCAAGTTATCACTCTTCATACCTTAGCAAAGGCGTCGATGCAATATTTAAATTCCCCCAAGTTAGCACTTAACTAAGCCACCTATAAGTCCTTATATGGGCATAAAGGATATGAACACTGGCAACCTTTAGGTTTAAAATTAAGTTTTTGCAAAAGCTTTAGTTTTAATTACACAAATGACGGGTTTAATGCTGAACCATTCTCCGATGCCAGCTGTCACAGAACCGACCAATTTATACAAGATTAAGTACAGATGTCCCCGCTAATACGTTGACACCCATACTTTGTCTTATATAAACCCGGTAGTCCAACAAAATCACGAAGGATTTCAAGCCAACTTGCAACGAACCAAGATCGTAGTGATTCAGCATAACCACATCACTTGTACAATATTTTACAAATAATCTACATAGATTAAATATATCGAAGTACACTTTAGTTATTACAAACCAGAATGTAAGGTAGCGGAAGAAGCATAGTTTCAAAACCATAGTTTAAGGTTTACATTGCCAGTTTATGGTCAAATCCCACAAAAGCATTTGAGATGAGATATAAGAGATGACCTTGCCCATGGTCTACTCCTCCCGTAGTGGGATACAGATCCAACTTGTCGCCACAACAAAAGAGGCTTATGATCTGCAACAAGTGGGAATAAAACCCTGAGTACTCAATTGTACTCAACAAGACTTACCCGTCTTAAACCAAAAATAAAGACTCCAAGGATTATGCCAGGCTTTATAGGTGGAGTTGGCTTACTCATTTTGCATAAAAAGCCTTTAAGTGAAGAGAGTAACCAAATTATTATTAGCATCAAGTTAATCTTCATTAACCTGTCATCTATGTTTGCCCCTGTGCCACCACAAGCAAGGAGAAGAGAATTATATAACCATATCAGGTTCATCATCAGTTATCTTGTGAAGCATCATTAACCATCCACACAACTTATTGTTTTCAAGTATGGAGATAATCCTGTCAAAGCATCTCACTATCCAGAGACGATGGCGATTCGAATCGATTACAACCCAGCTGGGGAAAAACCTAACACCAACCAGGCATGCTTTGCAAGAGCAGCCTGAGGTCACCGTTCGTACAACTCAGGAATCACGGATCCGAACAGCGCCTCACTTTAGGGTCGCCACCATGCCATGAGGTCAGGAATTATAACACCTGCCTCTGGACTTACGGACATGACTTCCCACACTGACATACCACGCCGGATATGCCAATGGATTAGGAATTATAACACCTGTCGGCGAGTGAGCACTTGATACTCTTCGCGATCCGGCCTAAGTCGAGCTACTAGGCTTTCGCGGCGGACACCACCCTTCCTTACCAGCTAAGTGTTAGGCTGCGTTCAACATGACTAGGAAAGGCTCCATTCCTTGTATGTGATTAATCGGTATGACGGTTCGCTTGATTACAGAGTTCCCTGACCCTGTGACGTCCACGTTCCGCCTTACCGTCGATTTACATCCATATGGTTATTTCCACGATAGCACATATAGCCAACCGTGAACCATTATCCTAATTCTCGCAAGTGATCATTAGTCACTTGACTTCTACCGTTTAAGCATGGCTAAGCAGATGCTACGGTATCATATCATTAGGATTTCAAGGATGATAACTGGACAAGGAATGATATAAATGCAACAAGGATTCCAATTCAATTCCTACTACTTAATGCAACAAACATAGCATATTAATATATAAAAATTTAGGAAGTTAAAATGCTCCGGGCTTGCACGTGATCCGACTCAAGTCAGTAAAATCAGCTGCACCGTCTTGTGGAACAATTCCACTCCAAGCATGCACTCCAAGGTCATTCCATCTTCGGGTTCCGCTTCACATCATGTACTACACGTGGTTCACCTAGCGTACCTAGATGGGATGCAACAATGTAGATGTCTGAATGCGTGGAAGTGCAATATGCACATATGAATATGAATGCTTGCATATATGAATAATCATGGTTACATTAGGTGATAGTAACTAACTCTATTTAACTCGATCTTTACTCAATCATAACATAAAAATAGCAACTACATAAAGCATGTCATTTAAGCATAACATATTCAAGATGTTGTAAGCATTCATCAATCAAGAGGTAACCAAACATTTTCAATTGATAACAGCAAGCTAAAGCAACCAACTGCACATGCAATTTCGGGACAGCAGCATAGCAGTCACTTGTTTTAATCATAAATAGGGTTATACAAATCTAATAACCATGCAACAAGACATTATGGAAAGCTTATGAAAATATTTATAAATGATCTTTAAACATCTTAGCATGATTCCCATGTTAACAAAGCTTAAACAATACAAAGAAGGCATCTCTGTCCAGAAAGTGCAATTATAGCCAAATAAATATTTAATCATGTGACAAACTCAATTATTGGCCACATCAACCAACTAAATAAGTTACGTATGACTAAAGAACATCAGAAAGTGTAATGGTTCACCCAAATTACATTTATTTAAAACATTTCTTAATTTAATTAGATGGTTAGGCCTAAATAGGAACATATATGTAAGCACCCAGAAAATTCTATACAAATTACAGTGGCACACACATGCTACCAGTAGTCCACTATACAGATTTCAAGCCATTTGGATAAGTACATCATCCTCTATGAAAAAGACAATTTACTACACTAGAAATCATGTGAGAGCAAGATAAATTCATAACTAAATCATGCAGCATCCGATTACTCTCAAATTTAAACTACAACCTACTCATAGCATCAAAAGTATCTCATAAAATTTTCAAGTTAATTGGAGCAATACAACAGGAGATATGAATTTCTCCTTTTTAAGCACAATAAAAAGGCATAAATCATAACTAAATAAATTATTACTAAACATGGCATGTTTCATATTTTTAATAAAAACTAGGCGTCTTCATGAACACAACACAAGTTGAATCACCCAAAACGGAGCTACCAAACTTGAGATATGAATTTCCAAAGATTCAGACAAACTTCTACAAACAGGTCCTTATGGCACTATTTATCTGAGTCTATGACTTCACAGAAAAGACCTTCTATTTTGTTGAATTCTTGCCCGAGGTCCTTTACAGGATTTGGAGCAGAGGAGGCTCGGGGAAACGGCGATTTCGGCCAGTGAGGTCGTCGCCGGCGGTGGGGAAGATGCGGGAAGCATAAGGGCGTCGGTGCACACTCGCCGATGCCCTCGGCTCGGACGGAGGTGAACTGGAGAGGCGGGCTCACGGCAACCCCCGTGCGGCGGCCATGGCGGCACGGTGCGCGGAGCAGAGCAAGGGAGGCAGAGGGAGGGCGAAGCGATGCAAGGCTGAGAGGCTGGCGCGGCGAGCGGCTGAACTGGCGCGGCGGCAACGCTCAACGGCGGCAGCGGCGAGTGGTGGCGCAAGCTTGACCATGGCGGCCATGGCGAGCAGGAAGGAGAGAAGAAGATGACCACGACGGCCTCTCCTACATATAGGACGAACGCGAGGCTTTCTAGGCGTTGCCAGCAGTAGCTTTGGCTCGGCCACGCAAGCCGCTGGACGCCCAGGCGCTGGAAACGGCGAGAAGGCCACGACGACACGGTGAAGCAGCTTCGTGACTCTGCTCTCTGCTCGCGGTACTGTAGCAGTAGATAGGATTTTCCCCTTTTTCAATTGCTCAAAAATTCATATAAGAACTTGAAAAAACTTCAAATACGAAAGTTACTCAAAATAATTCGAATTTCACTTTCTCTTTTTGGACCATAGTCAAATTCTCGATATTTTTGAAATTAGGATTTTCGGAATTTGAATTTGAATTTCAAACCTTCTCACAATCATTATGCAATGGCAAAAATGAATGCATGGTGCTTATGCTCATGTATTACAATGCAATTAAACAAGCCTAACACTGGGGTGTTACAGAACGCAGCGTTTCAGACACCTTCATGGCGTGGGCGCTACAGATGTATTGCCGGCCAGACGCCTCTGGCGTCTTGTACGCCAGGACGAGGGCGTCCGCGAGCAGCAGGCAGACTGGTTGTCCGCGTTCGGCGGCGGCGGCGCGGCGCAGGAGGACTGGCTCGTGGCGTATAGCGCCAGCGCGCGCGGCGCAGGAGGACTGGCTCGCGGCGTACAGCGCCGGCGCGCGCGGGGCTTCGCCGCAACTCGACCGACTACTCCGTCGTCGAGACCGCCACGTTCCTCCGCGCCTGCGGGCTTTGCCAGGGCCGCCTCGGGCCAGCTGATGAAGGGTCCTGCACGGCGGCCATGGTCACCTCCACGGTGGTGCTCCAGGCAGCTCGCGGCGCCGTCACCACGCCGGTCACGGGCGCTGCGGTCGGGCCGCCGTGTCTCCTCGGCCTCGGCCTCGGCGCTGGTGACCAAGCCGCCGCTGCACTGAGGGAGGGGCGCGACGGTGGTGGTCCGGATCTGAAGCGAAGGAGAAGGAGGTGCTCCGACGGCGCCTCCACGACTTCAGCGACGGACCGGCTTCAGCGAAGGAGAAGCAGCACCACACGACACAAGCGAAGGCGAAGGTGACGAGAACGACAGAGGGAGCTGGCCCTAAGCTGCATCCAGTAGGAAGCTCGATTCGGCCGTTCCCCCTCATGCTGCATAAGGTGGTACGGCTGGCTAAGGTTATGCAGTCCAGAGTCTCAAACCAGACAACCAAACAAGTGATTTTTGGCCCCAAGGAAGCCTGGTTGGGGATATGCACCCAACCAACACACCCTAAATGCCCAACCTCCGATAGACAAGTGTCCAGATATTGGTAGTTGCAGCAGTACTCACAAGATGGTTCATACAGTACCAGTAAATGCCAACCACCTTGCTCAGCTCGTAACTCTTTGATGAACACGAGTGAGATGCCGAGCTGGGGACCTCACTCCTCACAGGCGACCAATTTTCATAAAAAAAAACATGAACGAATCGATCCATTGCGAGGATCAGTCAGTACCCAAGATCTGAAGAGACGACGCCGCAACAAGCAGAATTGCATCATTCCAGCAAGCAAACAGGCAATGCAATTCTGATACACATACATAGAGGAAACTGGGGGCAACCAAACAGAGATCGATACGAGCACAAATTAACTGGATGGATCAGACACAAGTTTTGTCAATCAATCCAAAATCAAGCTGTGGCAGAGCACTGGCGCACACAGTCAAGAATCCTGGATCCAGGGACGCCGTTTATTCTGCATCATCCACTACAATTACACATACACTGCGTAGCAAACCTCAACCAACTCACAGAGTCACCGCCGGATCTCGCGGCGCCGCCGACGCGGCCAGATCGAGCAGCCCACACGCAGCCGCAGATCAGTTGGCGGCGGCGGCTGCGGCGGCCTCCTCCCCCTCGGCGGCGGCCGCGGCGGGCTTGGGGAGCTGGAAGGCGGAGACGGGGAAGGCGCGGCCGAGCCCGGCGGGGGTGCGGAAGACGACCTTGGTGCCGGAGGGGCTGACGACGATCTCGGAGATGGTGACCCAGATGAGGAGCTCCTTGCTCTTGACCCCGGCGAGCGCGTGCATGCGGCCGGGCTCCACGAACGCCGTCACCTCCTTGTCGTACCACACCTGCTTGCCGATGGCGTCGAAGGCGTGGGTCACCCCCGCGGCCTGCCGCAGCCACACGAACCCCGTGGCGCGGTTGTACCCGACCTCGTCGAGGGACGGCAGCGGGAGCAGCCCGTCGGGGAGGCCCAGCTCCACCATGAGCTCGCGCGACTTGCGCGCGCAGAGCTCGTGGCCGGAGTGCACCTCCGCGCCCGACCGGTGCTCCTCGATCAGCTGCGACGACATCGGAGCAGAGGGGGTTCTTGCTTCTTGGTTCTTGCTTGCCTGATTGGGCTTCACAGTTTGGTTTCTTGGCTTCTTGGATGCTTGCGGAGAATTTTGGGAGAGCTGGAGCAGGCTGGTGGCGTGTTTTATAAGCGGAAGAAGAGCGGATGGGGAAGGGGGCTTCCCGTCTCAACTGGGCAACGTCAACGTGTTTGCGGGCGGACGCCGGACGGAGACGGGATCACGGGAGGGCTAATCATCGGAGATTGAGTGGTTACTGATGCGTCCGGGAGTGCTCCAAAGTACTCAATCTGATTGCTTTGGGGGTGAAAATTTCGACGGTCGAATTTAGCAACAAGGATTTCAGTCACTCCATCCCCAAAAAATAATTATATACTCCCTCGATTCCAAATTATAAGGCATTTCAAGAATCTTGGAGAGTCAAAGTTTTTAAAGTTTGACCAAAATTATAGAAAAAACTACAATAACTTGTGACATCAAATAGATATGCAATGAAAATATAAGTAATGGAAAATCTAATGGTACTTAGTTGCCATCATAAATATTATTATTTTAGCATATAAATTTGATCAAAGTTAAAAAATTTTGACTCTCCAAGATTTTTGGAATGCCTTATAATTTGGAATGGAGGGAGTATATAACTTTTTTCTTGTGAGAATTACACATTACAACGCTGACGCTCACAACATACACATACTCATCCCTATAAACATAGGTACACAAACCCTATTCCTATGAACATTTTTGAATGACTAATTAGCCAGTAGATTTGGAGATTCCCGAAGTCAATCTCTAAAAGTCATCACTCGCGTCTAGTTATCGACAGTAACGCTGCTTGCAGTTAACGCACAACGCCGATAAATGATGAAAACCCCCAGAAAAAGATGTCAGGGATTTGAACCTTATGGGTAGCGTCTCACTAGACTATCCTACCATTGGACTATATTCTTGGCTATAAATCTGAAGAAATCTTGTTTAGATGCAAAACTAAAATTGTATTTTTATTATGGATAAAATTAGTTATGACAATAATCAAACTACCTAAATTCACTAATTGGCTATCATAGACAAAAATATACTTTGCAAAATACATTTGGGTCATAATTAGTTATTTTTTACCAATCACTAAAATTTTATATCCGAAAGTAGAACTTCACAAAGAATTCTCGCTGCCTGGGGAGAATTTCACAGAAGCGCGGCCAAAAAAAATCCTGATAAGCTTCTTATTGTTGGCACGTCGTCACTTTTTTGGAGAGAAAAAAATAAAAACGCAAAAGCAGTGGAGTCTGCCATGCCAGGAACGTCGGGTGCACCTGCAACCCATTGATAATGCTCATGAGTCATGATAAAGAGGCTGCTAGGGTCGTACCAACCGTTTTCCTGCTCTAATGTGGAACAGGGACCACAATCATCGATTGATCGTAACCGTAACGACGCTCCGGTCTGGTGCATGACAATGCACTTCTAACCGTTGCTCCCCTATGGGATGTGACTGGTCGGATCTGAATCTGGTCAGCTAAAGGTCTTATCATGATTGCCCATTTGTAAAAGTTTCATTGCTCGGCGGACACATAATACCGATTTGCATTGAGTAATTAGTGACCAGTTTGAAGTATGTATATGTGTGTAGTTTTCTACTCTCTCCATTTTAAATTGTAGTTCGTTTGACTTTTCTAACTCTAATTTTGACCATTTGTCTTATTTAAAAAATTTATGCAAATATGGTTAAATTTAAGTTATTGTTGAAGATCTTTTGTTAGTAAAATAAGCCATAACAAAATAAATGATATTTGACATAATTTTTTGAATAAGGCGAATGGTCAAATCTAAGATCAAAAAATTCAAACAAACTACAATTTGAAACACACTAGTAATAAAAATAAAACGTCCGAGCATACCAAGTTAATTAGTACCTTAAGAAAAGACTGATATCCGATGGATATGCTTCGTTGCCTAAAGGTTGTTGCAAGTCATTATTAGTCCTGTGGATAATAGATATTTCCTCGTGTGAATTCTCGGTACAAAGGTCTAAGTTCGAGTGGTTTAAAACAATACTCTATTAGAAGTCTGCCATTGAAATGGGTTTTTGTAGATAATCTGTTTTTGGGTCTCAAGAAACCCTAGCTGATTGGAACAACAAATCAAAACGGTTGCCTTTGAAGGATCCACACAGCGTCTACACGGAGGTAAGTGAGGAACAACTAAAATTCTTCTCAAAGAGCTCTCCTAGGATACACAAGTCAACAAGATACAAGATAACCCTAGGTCCCTAGAGAAGATTCTTTTTGACCAAAAACCCCTAGAGAAGATCACCAGAAACCAAGATAACTGCCGAAAGTAGAGAATCGAAAACAATAAGTACAGACCATCCTCATGTTACATGGTGCAAACCTAGAGCGATTCTGACCATGGATCTCCCAAACACAGTGCAGCATCACCGTGTTACCTCCTGATTCTCTCCTATGTTGCGCAATTTGGTTGGAAGTCCGCATGCTGTAGGTGAGGATGTTTTGCACCAAAGTGTTTGTGCGGAAGTAGAATGCAGCGGTGGGAAAATCAACTCAACCAAACGGAATTGAATTAGCACCGAACAGGGGACACATCTCTACTAGGATACCATGAATTTATCCCCAAGAGATCTTGACCAAAAGGTCAATGCTTGGCAAAGACAATCAATTGTTTTCTTCTCAAATTGGGGTTTTCACATCATTCTAGAGTGAAGAGTCTTGGGAGTGCCCATGCGAATTCAACTCGAAGGCGGTGACAGCATAGACATTTTCCTAAGACCTCATGGCACCAAAAGAGGAGAAAATTGGCTCAGTAACATTAAAAGATTCAATCTTTAGAAAAATATCATTGAAAGATTGAGTTGTAGAAAAATGTCATTGAAAGGCTCCTTTCTTGACATAACTCCACGTTAACTTATTCATTTGAGCAAATATGCTAAAAAACACCTTTCTAACCTAATGATTGCAACATATCTGCTATTCTAGGTCAAGCGCCCAAGATATTTGCCATCTCATCAAGGTACACATATATAATAGAAATTTCATCAGGGTTTCTCCAACAGTTTCAGCATGGTTTCTCCAACAGCTTCAGCATTGGTTTCTCCAGGATCTACTTAATGAAATGAGCCTCTGATTGATTCCACTAGGTGAGATTGCGGCCATCCTTCTAGTTGTTACACCTAGGCTAGTTGGAGAAAGAGATGAGATATCCTTCTAGTAGTTACTCCTGGGTTTAAATGAGGCGTTGGAGAGGGTTTAACTACTGCTTTGGATGTCACGGCTTATAAGTTGGGAAGGCTCCAATAGCTTCACATTTGTTTATCCTGCGTTTGAGAACGTGGGTTAGTAAAACAACATTTTGAGCAAGTAAAACAAATAAATATTACATTACCGTGGTTGTTTCCCTTTTTGGACAACGTGGTGGGAGTTCTTGTTCTAATTCAACTTGAGTAGCATTATAACCCTTCTCTATATGTCCAAATTGAAAACACCTTTTGCATTGGTATGATCCTCTCTTTTTTCTGGCTCTCCTATAGCCTTTATTCTTTATTTACTTGGTCTACATGTATACCCTTGTAACGATGGAGAATCATTTCAAACCTAGGATCAACCATTTGCCATTTAGACTTGTCTTTCACTAGAGCAATCTGAAATTGATAAGTGTCTAGAGAATAGTAATCATTTACAAAGTCCTCAATGTTTAGTTGCCTCACTTTCCCAAATAAGTATATAGCATAAGTGCATGGTTTTCCATACATCCCATTGTCCACAGCCACATCTTTTTGGTAAGGTCAACACTATACTTCCAAGTTTTCTCTTCCTTTGTTGTTCCAAAAATTTAAGCTGACATGGGACCACTTTTATTGATGTCATAGTTTAAATAAAACAACCCTCAATTTTTAGCTCATGTATCACACTAGGGAGGATGCATCCTTGAAGTCTGCTAGCTATCTCTTGCCTTGTGTAGATCTTCTTCGTGATCTTCACTCTGATCGTATCCATTCGATCAACAACTGGAAGCTCTTTATAATCATTAATCCAATTATTGAAACTTTTAGGTATGTTGTTGTTAACATAATCAACTTTGCATTCTTTGGAGAATTTAGATATGTTCCATATTGGTTTATGATGGTTTTTTAAATAGGTAATGACTTTAGTTATAATTTTCTCCAACAATGTGTCATGCCTTTGAGCTGTACATTCCCATACACAAGGACACATGTATTTTATCACCTCACATCTTAATTTCTTTTCTAAAATCTAAAACGCTCACAATGTTTTGCATCACCTTTTAAGACTTTACTAACATCATATGATAATCCTTTACACACATCGGTATGAATTGTCAACCTAGGTGGAGTACTAATTGTTTTCTTCAAGTTTGTCATGAACCATGCCTAATCTTCATTTGTTTCCTTCCTGAAAATCTCATATAAAACTTCTGGATATGTCCATCATTTATAACTATTGCGGCCAATTGTCCATTATACTTTCCAATCAAATGAATAGAATCAACACCAAGTTATGGCCCATATCCAGACAAAAAATCATCAACACATGCTCTAATGGATACATACATTGTTGAGAAATGCATTGATATTTTATCTTCTTCCAATGTTATTTCAATGGTATTTTTCTACAACTCAATCTTTCAATTATATTTTTCTAAACATTAAATCTTTTAATGGTAGTGAGCCAAAATTCGCCCAAAAATAATTCTAAAGAAAATCACTAAAAGATCATGAGAGAAGAGGTTTTTGGGCTTAGAAAAGGTTGATAAAAGGTGGCTTCAAACCTCAAGTTCCAAGGGCCCCAAAAAACCTCACAAAATTGGACACAAAGATCAGCCTAAGCAGCAACAAGAAATTATCTCAAAAAATGACATGAAAAACATTGGAAAACAAACATTTTAGATTTTGAGGAGAAGAATAAGTGGTGCACGAACTTGACTTGATTACTTCACCCTATATGATTATAAGATCTCAAAACTTGGGTGGAAACTAGCTCAATCAAAGAGACACTCCTCTCTTCCTAGATCTAACAAAACCTCTCAACCTAACAAATGAGCGTCTAATTCCCAAGTCTTGGCCTCACAACCTGTCTCCCATATATATAGGCACTTGTTATTTCTCAAGTTGCCTTTACTTGAAGTACTCAGTGAAAATATTTTGAGGGGTACCATCATCTAAGTTTTTCTTCTTCAATCCAATGGACCAGACACCTTCTCAACATCGCTTTATCTTGACGCAAGCTTCGAGATGCCACCACATGTCTGCCAATCTGTCACCTCCTGGATCTGGACCAAGCCAATCAATTCCTTCACCGATGATTTTGAAGCTCAAACCAAAAGACCATTTACACGTGGTTTTGAGTCCCATATATCTCAATTGGGTGTCTCCTCGGTTTGTAGATCCCATTGTATATATGAGGTTTTGTGAATCGTGAAACTAGCCACATTATATTTGTCAATGGCAAAGCTTCATAGCTAACTGTGTAGACCTAAAAACAAGTATAACCATTGTTGCATTAACTAATATCTCCCTCTCTCTCAACTTGATTGGTTATGAGTATCGCTCCGGTGTACCTCCCAAAGAAATTTGATCACATCTTAAAGCAATTTAAGGTTAATTAAATCTTCATAATTAATTTGTCTATAGGTTTATCCATACATGTGTTGAGTCTGGCCCATGTACACCAAAATATTGTAGACCCCACAAAAAAATTATTGCTGTCGTTTCGCCTACTCTTTCGCACGTGTTGAGCGATGCCGCGCGATAGTGCCATTTCCAACCACACGGAGACACAACCGGGCGTGCACGATGGTGCAAACAGCAGGTGCGGCGGCAATTGCAGTGCGAGCGAGCGACCAGAGCGCACCGTCAAGCAACACGTCGCGGCGCGGTGTCCCCTAGACGTATGGCGTGCCGACGCGTCGTCTCTCCCTCTGCACCACAATAGCCGCTTGCAGGTTTCAGTTCAGTCACGGTGGGCTTGGTATTGGTATGGATAGGGCTAGTACCACATCTGACCTGTAAAAAAATAGTAATGAAAACACAATTAATATTAAATTGCTTTAAGACACGTGTATTTTTTATTGGGAGGTTCACCGGAGCAAACCTCTGCTTGCTTCTTTGTTGAAACACATCATGACACGAAAGTGAAACAAATCCCTTGCAATTCTTTTGTGCACATGCTACCAATCAAGGGATGAAGCAAAGGAAAGAAAAACTGAGAGCAAATGCACCCAGGCATGAGTTGGTAGAGGACACACCCCCATGCCTGTGGTGGGGAGTTCAAAAATGGAAAGGTTAAGTTAACAAGCCATGGAAAGGCTAAGTTAACAAGCCATTGATGGTTTCGCAAAACACACGCACACAAGCCATGGATGGGCTTGCATCTTGCAAGGGTGCTGTCAGACATGAATATGGGACGACAACTGGACAAGGCAGACGAGTCGGGATTTTTTGCACCATGAGAGGAAAAGAACAATCGTCAATTGAGTGATTGAAAGACCGAACAAAACTCGACAATATTTCGGTGATAATCAGAGAGCTTAGGACACTCACAATGCAAACTCTATCCATAGAGTCTATAGCTCGAAGACTCTATCACCAAAAAAACCATTTTCTCTAATGCAACTTTGTAACAATAGTTTCTATAGATAATAAAATTTATTATGCAACACAAAGAATGTTGATCAGCCATGTCACGTTACCATGTGATTCGCCCTACACCACTCAACAACGATGCATTTATTGATAGGTTTTTTAGACAAAAAAAAGTCAAATAATCCCATTTTCATGAAGTCTATCCTTATATGAAGTTTACTCTAGAATCTCCAAATCTATCGGCAATGACTTTGCATTAGGGAACAATAGAATTTTTGAAAGATAATTTAATATATATAATTATTCCATATTAATATTGTTTCTGGATACATGTCAAGTACAATTTTTTATATATTTTTTGAAAGATCCATGATAAAGCCAGCATTGATTAATAATAATGAGTATAATTTGCGCCATAGATGTAGACAAAATCTTTTTATACATAAGTGTTGAATATTTAGATCCGGGAGCTAATAATTAGCCCATATTTTTGGATTTAGAAAGCCTATAAATATAAGCTATTGGGTTAATAAGAGCTAACAAGGGCTAATTGTTGGTTCAAATCTATTAGCCCATACTACATCTCCGGGACACTCTTTATATCTTCTTTAAATTACAAAAGTAGAGATTTTGATAAAAAAAAACATCCTCCAACAATCTCTTCAATTAGATAATACTAGTATAATGCCCGTGCTAACGCTACGGCTTTATTTTAGGGGTGCACATAAAAGTAGCAAATACTGATGGGTCAACTAAGATAAAAAAAGATGTTCTAGCAAAGACTACAAATTATAGGAATAATCTGACAAATACAAAGGACATGGGAACTTACCAAAGCATTATGTATTTAACCTAGAGATGCAGAGATAAAAAATATCGCCATGCGTGTTGATATAATAGTCATGAGCTGCTAGAACTGAAGCCTTCCCTTGACATTAGCATGTTCCTCTTCAGATGCAAGTCTTCTCTTGTCCTCCATTAATGGAATACTTTTGTGGAAGCTAGAGATCCTGGCTTCTCACCATATACAACCTGAATATGTGAGCCATGTTAAAACTTTTGATTTCTGCAGCAAGAGTAAGTTAGTGCACAAAACAGTCAAACCTTGTGAGAAGGAAGATAGAGTGGTCAACATGCAACGTCTTGTGTTTCAAAGCTCCTCATCAGTTGTTTAGCTCTGCCTCCTCCAAAGTCACAGGCAGAATGTGCCACATCCTGAAAAGTAGAGTTCAATTTGTAATGGTCTCGAGCAGAAATTCGTTCAAGAGCACAAAGATTCACAAACACCATTCAATATTGCATTAGTTATGTCATCTACCTTATCACACCATCCAATTTGGCACGAACCAAGAAATGGACGCCTCTCAGTTCCAGGTAAACAAGAACCAGTATTATTAATGTATATCACTTTTGAATACCACCATAACCCACTTCAAGGCCTTCCAGTATCTTTGTCATATGCCATTACATGCTGCTCCTTACTGTCTCTCATATCAAATATCATGAGTTGAAGAGAACATAAAAGGAAAATATTTAGTCTGATATTCATAGTTTATCTACTAACAATGATCTAGTGTAGATCAGAGAGAAGGGCATCAGGAATGATCGTACCTTCTAAAGATCTTTTGAAATTACTTCAAAGACTCTTAAAATCCACAAACACTAAAATCGTATCAATCTTAAAGGCAGTCTTAGATAAATTTCAGGATCAGTGCATTAGTCACAAAAACTACATCCGCAAACTCTACCAATGAGTATATCTTCCTAGCTTAGTGCTCTATGGATCATCTAGTATATACAGAACCATTTTTTAAGAGATATACAGAACCTTAGTAGCATTTCTTGTATTTTGTACCATGGATTCTTATATACTGAAATATGCTTTTTTGTGTATATTTCCATTTACCAATCTTATAAATTAATAGGAAGCATGGAAGCAGCAGCGATGTCAGCTCTTAAAATCTCACCTAATTGTTATCCCATCTTCAGTAGGGCAACAAATAAAAACCCAATGTAGTAAGCAAATATGCTTTGAAGATCCAAAAGGAATGGGAGAATGTGCCTTTTCAGTTTAGTGATCTTAGGTAAGATTTTTAAGAGATTAATGAAATACATATGGTTGGTGTGGTTGGAAGAAGTTTCAGTCAAAGCATATTACTAATGATTTTGTTGGGATGCAGCCTTCTTCCGTGCTCTGTATTCCCTCTGGTACTCACGTTGTTTTCTCTTTATCTCTTCCCTTTGTTCATCGGTCACCTTTGCTTGACGATCATGTTGTCTTCTATTAGCCTCGGCCCTTTTTTCGTCAGTCATCTCAGCTCGACGATTGCATTGTCGCATGCTTATTTCCTCCCGCCCCTATGAGGCCCCATCTAAAGTGGGCATTTGGACAATAGTTGAGATTATCCAGATCTAAAGTGGGCAAATATTTTTTAGGTTATTTTGAGAATATTGATTAAAAAGATTAAAAATTAAAAAAATCCACTACTTTATTGGAGACCAAGCACGATCAATCAATCATTAGGACTACTGAGGCCGCCAATCTAGTTTCCTATTTCGTGTGCAGAATCTTTGTTATGATGCAATGACACCAGATGTCGTTTGTGCAAACCGGCCTGTTGTCCTAAAGAACTTTCTATACTTAAAACTAAAATGTGGATTTTTTTTTTTAAGATTTACAATGTCTCAAGAGAGTCTAAATGATTTGGAAACGTCATACTAAGATGAGATTATTAGATAAGGTTGATAATCAATGACTTTGCATCAAGGAACATTTGAAAGTTTTGCGCATAAAAAGGAACATTTGAAAGTTTCTCGCAAAAAAAGGAACATTTGAAAGTTTTTATAAGATAATTTATTATGCATAATTATTCCCAACAAATATTGTTTTGGATACATGTCAAGTACAAATTATATACGTTCTTTTTTGAAAGATCTAGGACAAAGCCAACATTGATTAATAATAAAGAGTATAATTTATGCCAGAGATGCAAACAAATTAGCCTATGTTTTTGGATTTAGAAACAGTAGTTGTAAGCTAATTTTGGGTTAGTAAGAGCTAAGAGCATCTCCAAGGGTTTTACATTTGAGATTTGCATTTGAGTAATTTGCCAAAAAGCTCCAAAAAAGGTATCCAATGGTTTTGCATTTGGAGTTTGCAATTTGAGCAACTTGGCAAATGAGGGAGCAAACTTGGCAAAAATGCCAAGCCGTGGACGGCTTTGCAAACCCGATCGCGCGAGCAAAGTCGCGCGCGCGGAGACCTTCTATTTTTATCCTTTGCCAAGTTCAAATGCCAATTCACTTGGAGATGGCATATTTTTATCATTTGCATTTTGTTATGGGAGTTTGTAAACAACAACAAATGCCAAGTCAATTTGTCAAAACTCTTGGAGATGCTCGGTGGTTGGAGTCTATTAGCTCTTGTTCGCCTATAATTAGTTCATGTTTCATCCATTTTCTCATGGTGGGCTGGGTTTTGGCCCTAATATCAAACATGCACTGAATTTTAGTTTGGCTCTGAGCCCAAAATCCACAGGACCGACACTGTCTCTCATTAGGGTTTATGTACGTGTGTTTATAGGAGTGAGTGTGTGTGCGTGTTGAACGTCTGCATTGTACTATTTATAATTAAAAAAACAATAAAAGAAGACAGGACATTCATTTCACCCCTAAATTTTCAGAGTAGTCGAATAATTTGTTCCGGCAGAAAATGTGTTATTGTTCAGTGATATTGTTGAACATTCATGGGATTTTTTTTTTTTGCGAAAGAACATTCATGGGATTTTTGTTTGGAAGAATTTTTTTTTTGACATGTGGCACGTACCGTTAACAGCACCGAAATAAACTCGTTGTCGGTGAAACAGCCACGCGCGCCACCACACACGTTCAACAGAAGCAGAGGCCGATGCGGACGCGCAGGCCATCACCGCCGAATTTCCCCCGAACGGTTCGGAATCTGAATCTGTTCGTTTTGATTGATCTCAAAAACGCGATCCCACGCGCGCCCGCCTTTTTCTCTTTTCTTGTTTTGCATTGCAGATAAATACGCCAACATATATATATATATATATATATATATATATATCTCTCTCTCTCTCTCTCTCTCTCTCTCTCCCCCCACGCGCCTTCGCCCAACTCATCTCAAATCTCATCATCTCTCGCAGAATCCAACAAACCAACAACCATAAAATCGGATCGGCGGCGATGGCTTATCAGAGGTTTAGTACCTAACACGAAACCAATCTCTCTGACCCTCGTCCGTCCACACATCCGAGATGGCATCGGGGGCGGTGGGGGGCGGCGAGCCGGCAGCGGGCCGCCGCGGGTACTGGCGGTGGAGCAAGGCGGACTTCTTCCCGGAGCCGTCGTTCCAGAGCTGGCGCGCGTACGGCGGCGCGCTCCTGTCCACCGTCCCGCGCCTGCGCGACCGCGTCACCAGCCGCACGTCCGAGGCCGTCGAGGCCGGGACGCTGCTGGCGCAGAGCGAGAACCCGCTCCGGCGCTGCCTCTCCTGGGTGGACCTCGCCTTCCTCGGCTTCGGCTCCGTCGTGGGCTCGGGCGTCTTCGTGCTGACCGGCCAGGAGGCGCGCTTCGACGCCGGCCCGGCCATCCCGCTCGCCTACGCCGCGGCCGGATTCTCCGCGCTGCTCTCGTCCTTCTGCTACGCCGAGCTCGCCACCGAGATCCCGTCCGCGGGGGGCTCCTTCTCGTACCTGCGCGTCGAGCTCGGCGACCTCGCCGCGTTCGTCGCCGCGGGGAACATCCTGCTGGAGGCCGTGGTGGGGGCGGCGGGGCTGGGCCGGTCCTGGACGTCGTACCTCGCCGCGCTCATCGGCCGCGACAGCGACGCGCTGAGAATCCACGTGCCGGCGCTCGCGGACGGGTTCAATCTGCTCGACCCGATCGCCGTCGTGGTACTGTGCGCCACCTCCGCGCTCGCGGTCTCCGGCGCGCGCCTCACCTCCACCGTCAACAGCATCGCGTCCGTGGTCGGCATCGCCATCATCGGCTTCGTCCTCGCCGCGGGGTTCTCGCACTTCGAGCCGGCCAACCTCGCGCCGTCCTTCTTCCCGTTCGGCGCCGCGGGCGTGTTCCGCGCCGCGGCCGTGGTCTACTGGTCCTACACGGGGTTCGACATGGTGGCCACCATGGCCGAGGAGACCAAGAACCCCGGCCGCGACGTGCCGCTGGGCCTCATCTCGTCCATGTCCGCCATCACCCTCGTCTACTGCGCCATGTCCCTGGCGCTCGTGGGGATGCAGCGCTACAGCGACATCGACGCCAACGCGGCCTTCTCGGTGGCGTTCGCCGCCGCCGGGATGAAGTGGGCGCGCTACGTCGTCGCGCTCGGCGCGCTCAAGGGCATGACGAGCGGCCTCCTCGTCGGCGCGCTCGGCCAGGCGCGCTACACCACGCAGATCGCGCGCACGCACATGATCCCGCCCTACTTCGCGCTCGTGCACCCGAAGACCGGCACGCCCGTCTACGCCACCATCGCCGTCACGCTCGGCGCCGCCTGCGTCGCGCTCTTCTCCAGCCTCGACGTGCTCGCGTCCGTCTCCTCCATCAGCACGCTCTTCATCTTCGCGCTCGTCGCCGTCGCGCTCCTCGTCCGCCGCTACTACGTCGCCGGCACCACGTCGCCCGCGCAGGCCCGCACCTTCCTCGCCTTCCTGGCGCTGATCGTGCTGTCTTCCATCGGCCTGTCCGTCTACTACAACTCCGGCTACGCGGCGCGGTGGCCCGGGTACGTGGTGTTCGGCGCCCTGTGGGCGGCCGGCACGGCGGGGCTGGCGCTGTTCGCCAAGCAGCAGCGCGTGCCCAAGATGTACGGCGCGCCGCTCATGCCGTGGCTGCCGGCGATGTCCGTCGCCACGAACCTCTTCCTGATGGGCTCTCTCGGCTCCCTGGCCTACATGCGCTTCGGCATCTGCACGGCGGCGATGCTTGTCTACTACGTGCTCTTCGGCGTGCACGCCACCTATGACATGGCGCACTCTGAAGGCCAGACGACATCGGCGGCAGGCGCTTCCACCACCGACGACGGCGTGGAGCAGAGGAAGATAATGCCGGTGTGAGACAGTGGATGTTAGTTTCACGGTTGATTGAGCGAAAGGTTTCATTTTTATTGTATGCCATGATAGTGTGTGGATTTGTAGGATAGACTTAAGAGTCAGTCAGGTTTGTTCATTCGCTCTAGTTAATTGGATCTCTCGTTCAGGTTAGCTCATCTGTTTGGTGATTGCTGAAGCAGCTCAAACAAAAAGATTGGTTTGTGCAAAAGATGGCATTTTTTTATTCACTTCGTTCTTTGGGCTGAACCCTCGTGATTCATGAGCGCCTTGTTGTCATCAATTATTTATTACTGTTGTGCTTTGGTTCAGTGCAGTCACATGTAGAAAAAGTTGATTTGGAGACAGCAGAGTGGCAGAAAGGACAATCATAAACCAATCATTTCAACTGTTCATATGGAGCTCCTTCCAATCAATGCGTCCAAAGCAAAGAAAAAAATTGCTAAAAAACAAAGGAAAATGTTGAGTCTCCTATAATATTGTTTGATTTGTCTGCCCTACAACTTCATAACACCCGAACTTTGCAAAACAAAATAGAAGATGGGCTACAATCTGTCATAGCTTTTCATACTTCTCTTTTTTTTTTCAGCTGACTATTAACTTACACCCATAAATAAAATATAGTGAATATTTTATGGTTACACTTGCCTTTTTTTATAACCATGCCTTTGGTGAGCCAAAGATCACACATGCTTACATTGATTTTTGGTTCCAGGTGCCTCCCGCTGCTCGCCTTGAGAATTAAGAGTTGAGGCATGCATTTTTTTAATACCATGTTTTCTTTTTCAGTTTTCCTACGTTGTCGTCGTCTGGATTTTGTCGTGGTGTCCCAGGCGACACGCGGCACGCACCAGCGCAAGCGATGGCCGTCACGGGTTCGGTGTGCTTTGTCGGGTCCGTAGGTATGTCGGGTCTGTCCAAAATTGCTGTGCGCGCCCGCTACCGGCCTTGGATGCCAATCTAATTTGGGCACTGTTCGTATTCTCAATCCCCGCGCCCACACAGGAATGGACTCGGTGGGGAGGTTGGGGCGACCTGTAACAGAACCGACCAATTAATATAAACATAATGTACTAATGATGTCGCTTAAGCAACTTAATTAGCACATGACGCTTATATCAACCCGGTAGTCCGTGAAACCACGAAGGATTTCAAACTTTCCACAATACAACCCAGACCGAATTAAGTTCAACATAATACCGTCCATAGTAATACATAAGTTCACAAGTAGTTGATTACATCGGAGTTGCGAAAATAGTTATTACAATACCAAGTTGGAAACAAAACTGCGGAAGCAAAATAAAGTGTTGTTTTACAAACGCACACTTAGTTAAAGATAGTGCCTGGTCCATCATCAAATCCGGTAAAAGCATGGAGGAATGAGATATAAGAGATGACCTTGCCCAAGGTCTAATCCTCCCGTAGTGGGATACAGGTCCATCTTGTTGCCACAGCAAAGGTCTTATGATCTGCAACAAGTGGGAATAAAACCCTTGAGTACAAGAAGGTACTCAGCTAGACTTACCCGTCATAAACCAAAAATAAAGTGACACCAAGGAGTATGCAAGGCTTTATGAGTGGGGTAGCTGCCTCATTTAAACTTGTGATAAAAGATGAGCGTATTAAATAATCATTTAGTGATAAAGGACTCTCTAGCTTATCATCTTTTAGGTTGGATCCTGACATCACTAGATTAGCACCTGTACTACTCCAACTCCAGGGTATGAGCAAACAATGCTATCCTATCCTTCAGGTTGAGCATACCAGCACCAACAACATAGAACCATAACCATCCTATTTTTCACAACGATTTGCGACAGTGCCGCTGCTCGGTCAAGTGTTCACTGTCCAGGAACGATGGCGATTATAATCGATTGCAAACCAGCTGGCGGGGTATTCCTCACACAAACCACACGTCTCCCGTCGGAGTCGATTAGATCACCTTGGTCTATTCGGGTGGAATCGCGGATTTCAGCAAATACGATTGCACCAGGGCATGCCCGGCTACCAGGTCTCTCCGGCGCGACCGGCCACTGGCTTTAATACCGCGCCTGTGGGCAATACACTCAACTCTGCTGAAATTCCGGCCCAAACATCCTCAAGGCTTCGCGGTCGGATGTCCGCATCCTTCCAGCTATCTGTGAGGCATTGTTCAACATGATCCGAGGACGTACAAAGCCATAGTCCCATTAAGTGACATTGCCGGAGTTTCCGTGGTCTAACACACCACAAACCCCGACTAGTCGTGATTTAACAAGGCCACATGGTTATGTTCTCTAAACCAACCTCCTTTTCCTCAACCATAGGGTAGTAACCACCTACCTCGCGGATGAGGGTCAATCACCCGTCTTCTACCGATCTAATTAAGCAGTGCTAAGCATATGCACGATCCTGAACTTAAAAGGGTAAAGGTATTCAGGTGGATCAAGGTACTCATAATGCAGTAACGGTTCCAAGTAACGCCTATAAACTTAATGCATCATAAACAATAAAGGACGCAAAGTAAATCTTTTTGCAAACCGTAGGAGAAATGCTCCGGGGCTTGCCTTCCGCACTTGATCACTCCACGTCCGGTTCCTGGTTCTCGATCACTTCACATGCTGAGGTTCTCCTTGGTGACTCCTCTTTTGGATCCCTGTCCCACGTCACGTTCTGTTCTCCTAGCGATCCTGTATGATGCGGGTGCATGTATGAATACTAAGAATACACATGGTATGATAATGCGAATGCGTGCTTGCTTATTCTTTCTACAAGGTAGTCAACATCATCCAAGAACGTGTACCATAAGCACATGTCATCTACTACGTTTTCTACTACAACAATGTAATCCTAGTACGACATCCCTTTCTACTATCACCAGCAAACAAGTCAGTAAAGCCAAAGAGACTACACTCAAGCATAATCATCCTAACCAATTCATCATGATCTACTCATCCTAGTATACTACTTAACCACCCATCATACCACTAATCACCTTGAACATTTGACAATAAGCCTAGCACACAACATCACTTATTCAAGCATCAATACTAGACATGACCAAATAACTAACAGATCAGTAAATAAATCATAAATAAATAACCACTGACCCTATGGATATGAATGAAGATATTATGGAAAGCTTATGAAATTCTCCATCAAACATCTGAAGACATCACAAGCTGATCCCCAGGTTAACTACACCTAAAACAGACATCATCGGGACTGATCCTGGCAAAACAGCCACTAAACAGCCTGTTACCCAAATTATAATGGTCATAACTCCTAAACTATTCATCCAATGACCACCAAATTTGACCAATAGATAAATAAACTAATTAAAATCATATCATACATTGACAAGTTTGTCATAAGACTAACTTATCATTGCACTAAACATGGCATCACTGGATTACTCCCTAATTGGACCAACCTTGAGTTGAACAGCAACACCAAGATTTATCACTCCTAAAATTCTACCAAAATTACAGTAGGTAAAACATATCAAATGCAGATCATCATCCAAATTTCACCCCATTTGGATGAACCCACTGTCCTACACATAATTCACAAGTGGCATGGCAGAGGGTCACCTAAAAATACTTTGTACTACGAAGTTAATCAAACCATGTATCTCATTGCACCAGGGGCTACATCATTACATATAATGAGCCCACAAAAAGTATCAACCCCATATCACACCTATATAATTCATTTATGAATTATTGTCCACATAGCCTTCCTAGCACACTTGAACTACAACTCCTAAATTTCACACATCAAGCATACATGATATCCTAACCATAGCAAGAGCATGTCAATACAAGATCATAGCCACAGAAACCACATTTTTCAGAGCTACCTAGAATTACCTATGAATTTCCTTAGTTTAATCCCTATCCAATAATTAAATAAATCTACACAGAAAAGTTTCACAAACATAGCATATGGTATTTTTAATGCATAGTACACCTCATAAGCAAAATAACGCAAGTTGAATCACTCCAATCGGACAAGTATTCTAGGAGATATGGATTTAACAAGTCTAAAACTATTTTCTGGAATTATAATACGAAATTCAGAAAAGACAGACACTTTTCAGATCGACCCCTGAGCTTTCCCAGAATTGCCTAGGCCCGGATCTGAAATTGCATGTGTCTGGCTACTTTACAGGTCGACCCTTTACCTTCTTCTAATTCTAAACCAAGGTCCTTCGCGTGGAGAGAAACAGAGGAGCGCGCTGCGGCTTGGGGGCCGGCCCGTGGGGCGGCTCGCCGGCGGCCTAGGGAGGCGGCGGAGGTGCGCGGGGACGCGGCGCACCCGCCGGTGCTCCTCGCTCGGCTCGCGACGGCCGGGAGCGGCGGGACCGCGCAAGGCACACGGCCGGCGGGCGCTCCGGGCTACGGCGGCGGCTGCGTCGACGACGGAGCGATCAGGGGGCGGCGGAGCTCCGCACGCCCGCGGCGAACCCGCCCGTGCCCACGGCTGGGCGTGCGGCGACCCGCGGCGGTGTGGTCGCGTGAACGCGGTATCGCGCTGCGGAGCGGAGGAGGCATCGGTCGCGGGCTTCTCGGTCGAATCCCGAGAGCGCGCCGGCCGGCGGACGAGGCACGAGCGGCGAGGCGAGCGCTGGCAGAGGCGCTGCGTGTGGTGCGGTGGCGGGGCGCTGGCCGAGCTCGAGCTGCGAGCGGCAATGGCGGCGCTGCTGTTCCGCTTCGGCGCAGAGAAGAGGGACGGAGGAAGAGGGTGGAGACTGCTGGAGTGGAGAGTGAGGAGTGGGGAAAAGAGGACGCCAGACGCTCTCCACTTCAAGGCGTCGGGCCGGCAGCTACGGACACACGCACTCGAGTGGGCGGCGCGCGTGCTCGCTTGATCTGCCGCGCGGCTTTCACCGTCGCTGCGTCGCCGCGAGCGGCGCAGCGATGGCGGGGCGTGCGTGCTCGAGTGCGCTCGGCCGCGTCGTGTAGCATTGGGCCGGTAGCGGCATGTTGGGCGGTGGCAGGAGGCAACGACGACGACGGCGCGCTGCTCTGGAGCATCGAAGCGTTGCAGCGGGGAAAAGTGAGGGAGGAGATGATGACATGTGGGACCCACACATTTTGTCTTGATCGAAAAGTTTGACCTCCTGTAGTTTCCAAACCATTGCGAATTTGGGAAAACTCAAAACATGAAAGTTTCTCCATTTGAGGAGTAGAATACTTTTCATGTTGGAAGTTTTTGCTAATTCGGCCTAGATTTGAAAATGTGAATTAGGGTCAAATTAGAATTATAAAAAATATTATTTTTTTAATATTCCCCTTTCTGTTTTTGCCCTTTTGAAAGCCTTAAACCCATTTTCATGACTTGGTGTAAAAACAAAGTTTTCTCCAAATAATTTGCTCTAAAACTCTATTCAGGTACCAACTTGATCTCGAGCAATGTAAACGGGGCTTTTTGGAAAAGTTTGTTTGAAAACTACTTAATATATATATATATATATATATATATATATATAACAAATAACAAAAAAATCTATTTAACCACAAGGAAACAAGCATCAAGCGATTCAGACAATTATGAGCATGAGATGCTTATGGGATGGTTATGCTCATGAAGTGCAAGATTTAAAAAGCCTAAAACTGGAGTTGTTACAGCCTACCCCCCTTAAAGAAATCTCGCCCCGAGATTTAAAACAAGAAGAGGGGAAAAAGGGGAGAAGGAAGAGCTTTATTCATAGATCTGGATTTACATCGAGGATTACATGACTTGGATACAAAGCCTCTCAAAATTTGAGAGAACAAGGCTATAAGAAATACACGAGAATCATTAGCTTAATCCAGATATCGACTGATACAGGGACAATGGAGACACAGGATGAACACGACGCTCCAAAACGTCAAGAACGTCCACAAGAACCAGAAAACCTCAAGCGTGAACTCCACCATCGTGAACCCAACCAGCAAAATCAATCCAAAACAGATCAGAAGTTCCTCCATGAAATACATATCTTTCTTTCTCTTACGCCGGCGACTCGGATCCACGGCAACCACCGAATCTTACCACTCGCTCCCGATTGCTCCCTCTTTCCAAAGCGATGGCTTTCTCAAGTTTCCTCTCTCGAGCAAGGTTTCGATTTGGAAATGGAAAAGAAGAACAGATGCACGGAGGGCATCCACGATGGAGGGAAAAGGCGAGAATGATGCAAGGCACCGAGTGGAGGCGGGGAGGAAGAAGATGGACGACGAGTCACTCACGCACGGCGAGAAGAAGATAGAGGAGAGAATGGATTCGCTCGGCGAGAAGGCGGGCGAGTGACCGTCTTTGAAGCCGGGAAAGAGAGGAGGGTCCGGCACGAGAACGAGGACGAGGCGCGAGAGCCGACGGGCGACAGGATAAAGGAGAGTACTCGTGCGAGTCCGCGAGTGCGGCGATCACGCGAACACGGTGCACAAGTGGGTCCCCTAGGATTGCAACGGTTCTCTTCTGGTTGACTTGCTGTGACCATTCCAGTTGTCCACATATTCATTTTTCCACTTCCAAGACCATTAGAGGACATTCTTCTACTTATCCCATTCTTCTAATCTGATGTCAAATCCTTTTTCTTAATCTGAAGTATGAAGATGACAGGAATAGTACGATATACTCTCTCATTAAACCCCAAAATTACTACACAGTAGGGCAGGTTATCGCAAGGCGTAACCAACAATTACCCTATTGGAGGCATCAAAGGGTTTAATGTGAGAGAATCTGCTACTCACATCATCAAATACATCAAATGGTGCTTCAACCCTTAGAGATTTTACCACTACGAAGCAGGTCAAGCTGAGGTTTGCACATCTGTCAAGCTAAATCCAAATCAAGTTTGCTGTCAATAAGAATAGCATCTGCAATACTTTCTACAATATCACCAAGGACTTGTGTGAACAAAAGACAAGCTGAATCGGGCATCATCCGTTGGATTCCTTGAGGTGAGTTCAATTCTGACATAGTCATACATAAGAGCACAAGATAATGTATGCTAATATGAACCTGCTAGACTGAAGAAGTCCACTCTTTTGCATGTAGAAGTCAAAGTTCTTAGGTCAAAGACATCCAAATTATCTCATGTAGAAATCAAAATTCTTAGGTCAATGATTCTCTAACTCCATAGAAACCAACCAATTACCTCTCTTATAGGACAAAAAACGGTAGCATGAGCAGATTCTTTGGCACTGACTCAGAATTACCAATTCCTTTCTATAAGTCATGCGCTCAAAGCAGGGAATTATTGAGTTTTGTTATCCAACCAACATTCCTTCCCAATGATAAATATGCCAACCTTTCTTTCTGAATGTTGTCTCTACTGATCCAAATTCACTTATTCAGACGACTTTTGTTTGATACTCAAGGCAGAACTGTATGTTGGTAAATCCAAGATTATACCCAAGCACTTGTACGATGCGTACCCAATGCATAGTTGAGTCTGACATCATGACGCTTGAGTACACGACCAGATGCAACCCCAAAATTGTTGTCATAATCCGTTTATAAGAAGTTTTTGTCTGAAGAATTTCCTTCATGGACTCCCATAAAGCATGAATACTCCATAAGGCCTTAGAATACCTAATAGATGCATAGGAGTTCTAAGTCTCTACTGAGGAGTACCATGGACTAGGAAACCATTCTCTTGATCAGACAAACACCTGATATAATCCTTTGTCTACCACCTCTTGTAGTCCGATGAGTCTTACTGACAGCGATCTCATTCTCTTTGATTTGCCTGATTTTGCTCTTTGGGAGAAAAGGTCATAAGAGATTTTGAATGATGAGTATCAAGAGGAAATCAAGGTAGGTTCATGCAAAACGACACCTCGAGGCAATCTCTATAATAGGTCGGGATCAACAACCGTGATACCTGCGCGTGCCGAGCAGCACATCCATGTGTCTGCAGCCACAGGGTGCTCTCAGTTTCGTCGCGGCACCATCAGTCATTAATCAGGACTCCATTACAAATCTTGCGTTTGAGATGCAATTCCACATGATTGAAGGTATTCTCGCACGAATAAGCATTACGTGCAAGGCAAAAGTGGGATATACGAAGGATATTCACAAGGACACAAGGTAATAAGAAGAGGTCAACTACAGCAATTTGTAGCGACCCTCTTGTCATAATATCATGGCGCGATTTGAATGTGGGTGGATTGCATTAACAAGGATATGCATAAACAAACATTCAAGGGAGGTTTTAGGACAAAGATGTTGTCCAGGCTTAGACGAAATAACGGGTTACGATTAATAATTACAATACCTGCGTAACCCCTAGTAATCCATCTAGGTGCGTCCACTAAAATGGTCTAGGTTATTGTCGCGGCACTGTATCTTATTAACCGAGACATTATTGCCATGATTATGACCAATAGAATAATTTGACAGATAATCGAAATATATACGATATCTTGTACAACTAAGCTCTGTGCACAAGACAAGGTGAAGGAATTATCGGGGATTTAAAAATTGTGGATAGCAAGGAGTATTTTTGAACGACATAGCATGTGCTACATACTATCGTCGCGTCGTTCCCAAGTGATGATTAATAACAATATTCACTTAACAATTGGTCTAGGCATGTGACAACAAGGAACCAATGTCAACATATCATTGTAGACCGAGAGGAATAGAAGTGAATTTACATGGACGAGGATAGAATACAAATTTGACCAACGACTGAATTTGATGTCCAAAATGCATGACACATGAAACTTGTTCTTTCAGGCTACATGGGACAAACACATCACCAAAAACACGCTAAGGGATTCATAATCACTAACCCCATAACCATTGTACCATCTGCTTAGGAGTACAGCTCATTACAATAGGTCTGCTCAAAAGAAAACATAACATTCTTACTAAAGACTTCTCATCAAGCTTACTCCTCATGGTCATGGTCCATGTCCTCAACACTTTCTGCATTTCCAGTATTCGCACTATCAATGTTGGGCACTATCTGAAGTCCTTCCTCATCCACACCAAGAGAATTGGGGTGAAGCTGGTTGTAGACCCATTGCAGTTCTCCTTGCAAAGCACCATTGATGACCTCTAATGCAAGCACTTGCTCCCTCAGACGGTCTTCCTCATTCCAAGTTTCATTTCGTTGCTGCTCAACTATACCAAAGGCTTGTTGCCACTGACCAAGTAGGGCAAGCAATTCCTGAAACTGACTTTGTGCCACAAAGGTCTCGTGGACAAAGATTTTCTCTCCGAATGGCCCGATCTTTGGAGATTGTCATCTCGCTCAAGCAATGTGGTCGATCTTTCGGCTTCCTCTTCATGTTCTTTCTTCATCTCTCGCTTAAATGAGGTGACATAAATGAGCTCATGATTAAGGGACTCCAATGCGTTCTCCAGGCAGGAGTAACTCTTCATCATAGCAAACATTGCGCTACTAGCAGGACCATTGCTGTTCTCAGCCTCATCTTTACCACCGACAAGTGCAGTCTTACTAAGCTGATGCCACACAACATGGTATGGGTCACCCTTAGGAAACACACCTGCAGTGGCACGAGCAACCTCTTCTGGGCATCTTTTGAGCAAATCCCGTAGTGCCTTGTATGCAACCACATTTGCACCTTCCTGAGGATTCCTACCTCGAGCAATGAACCGACGTCCACACCAAAGTGACGCTCCTTCACTCTTGGTGGGAATTATTACTTCAACAGGAAGCAAACTCATACGCTGATTCTCCAGTTCCTTACTCCACTGATAGCGAGGTTCTTTACCCGTGGGATAACCCACCGAGTGCGAATTCGCCATAGCAATGAAGGCATTCCATATTCCTTTAGAAACTTTTTGGCACCACGTGGCTCACGGGTGGCAAACTGCTGATGCGAAACTTTTCCCTTGGTTGACTTGGATTTGATGCGCTTCATTCTTGCCATCTGTCCAACCGAATCACAACTCTCATGAGATGGAGATTAAGTTGGAAACTTTTATCGAAAGAGAGAATCATTCTTTTATAAGGGAAGAAATAATGCAGTTGCCATGAAATGATTATGTGTCATGATGCATGCACGTTCCGTACGTCCTCACAAACTGGAAAACAATAAATTCTAGCGTTTTAGACGGTGGCATACCAACGTGCTCTCATATAGCGTAAACTAGTCGGGCTACACGATCTTGCGTAGTTAGTGTACCGAGAAAATTCATTTCAGCCCAATATCCCAATGAATGCAAGCGACGTAAAAATCCACGCACCTTCCGAACAAGGTGAAATCTCCGATTACTTGCACCCATTCCCGAGTGCATACTACCCAACAAGTCATCAGAAGACGACACCCTCACATGGGGTACCTTCTTATAAACATATGTGAACATGTATATAATCCAGCACCAATAAGCACTCCCCTAGACCGGCATTGCGTCCGATCATGCTCTCACAACTCACACTTACCTTAGCGGCGAACCAATCTTACCTTGGCGTAGGGGCAAAACTGAACCATACACAACCATTCAAACGAATGGTCCTCATACAAAACCGTCGTGTATGAGCGCGACAAATAAAAATATGATGCAATAATCCCCCAAGTTAGTACTTATATAAGCCACCTAAAGTCCTTAATTGGGCATAAAGGATATGACTGGTCCAAGGCACATATATATAAGTTTTGAAAACCACACACTTTTGAAAAGACTATAAGTGGGATTAAGTGGCTATAAGTTCGCAATTACTGTTTATAAAACAAATTCATTTTGTTTTAAATATACTTATGAACAGTAATACGTTGAACCTGCTCCGATGCCAGCTGTAACAGAACCGACCAATTAATATAAACATAATGTACTAATGATGTCGCTTAAGCAACTTAATTAGCACATGACGCTTATATCAACCCGGTAGTCCGTGAAACCACGAAGGATTTCAAACTTTCCACAATACAGCCCAGACCGAATTAAGTTCAACATAATACCGTCCATAGTAATACATAAGTTCACAAGTAGTTGATTACATCGGAGTTGCGAAAATAGTTATTACAATACCAAGTTGGAAACAAACTGCGGAAGCAAAATAAAGTGTTGTTTTACAAACGCACACTTAGTTAAAGATAGTGCCTGGTCCATCATCAAATCCGATAAAAGCATGGAGGAATGAGATATAAGAGATGACCTTGCCCAAGGTCTAATCCTCCCGTAGTGGGATACAGGTCCATCTTGTTGCCACAAAGCAAAGGTCTTATGATCTCGCAACAAGTGGGAATAAAACCCCGAGTACAAGAAGGTACTCGGCCTAGACTTACCCGTCATAAACCAAAAATAAAGTGACACCAAGGAGTATGCAAGGCTTTATGAGTGGGGTAGCTGCCTCATTTAAACTTGCGATAAAAGATGAGCTTATTAAATAATCATTTAGTGATAAAGGACTCTCTAGCTTATCATCTTTTAGGTTGGATCCGACATCACTAGATTAGCACCGTACTACTCCAACTCCAGGGTATGAGCAAACAATGCTATCCTATCCTTCGGGTTGAGCATACCAAGCACCAACAACATAGAACCATAACCATCCTATTTTTCACAACGATTTGCGACAGTGCCGCATTTTGCTCGGTCAAGTGTTCACTGTCGGGAACGATGGCGATTATAATCGATTGCAAACCAGCTGGCGGGGTATTCCTCACACAAACCACACGTCTCCCGTCGGAGTCGATTAGATCACCTTGGTCTATTCGGGTGGAATCGCGGATTTCAGCAAATACGATTGCACCAGGGCATGCCCGGCTACCAGGTCTCTCCGGCGCGACCGGCCACTGGCTTTAATACCGCGCCTGTGGGCAATACACTCAACTCTCGCTGAAATTCCGGCCCAAACATCCTCAAGGCTTCGCGGTCGGATGTCCGCATCCTTCCAGCTATCCGTGAGGCATTGTTCAACATGATCCGAGGACGTACAAAGCCATAGTCCCATTAAGTGACATTGCCGGAGTTTCCGTGGTCTAACACACCACAAACCCCGACTAGTCGTGATTTAACAAGGCCACATGGTTATGTTCTCTAAACCAACCTCCTTTTCCTCAACCATAGGGTAGTAACCACCTACCTCGCGGATGAGGGTCAATCACCCGTCTTCTACCGATCTAATTAAGCAGTGCTAAGCATATGCACGATCCTGAACTTAAAAGGGTAAAGGTATTCAGGTGGATCAAGGTACTCATAATGCAGTAACGGTTCCAAGTAACGCCTATAAACTTAATGCATCATAAACAATAAAGGACGCAAAGTAAATCTTTTTGCAAACCGTAGGAGAAATGCTCCGGGGCTTGCCTTCCTAAAACGAGCGATGTTGAAGCTCCCAGCACTTGATCACTCCACGTCCGGTTCCTGGTTCTCGATCACTTCACGTGCTGAGGTTCTCCTTGGTGACTCCTCTTTTGGATCCCTGTCCCACGTCACGTTCTGTTCTCCTAGCGATCCTGTATGATGCGGGTGCATGTATGAATACTAAGAATACACATGGTATGATAATGCGAATGCGTGCTTGCTTATTCTTTCTACAAGGTAGTCAACATCATCCAAGAACGTGTACCATAAGCACATGTCATCTACTACGTTTTCTACTACAACAATGTAATCCTAGTACGACATCCCTTTCTACTATCACAAGAAACAAGTCAAGTAAAGCCAAAGAGACTACACTCAAGCATAATCATCCTAACCAATTCATCATGATCTACTCATCCTAGTATACTACTTAACCACCCATCATACCACTAATCACCTTGAACATTTGACAATAAGCCTAGCACACAACATCACTTATTCAAGCATCAATACTAGACATGACCAAATAACTAACAGATCAGTAAATAAATCATAAATAAATAACCACTGACCCTATGGATATGAATGAAGATATTATGGAAAGCTTATGAAATTCTCCATCAAACATCTGAAGACATCACAAGCTGATCCCCAGGTTAACTACACCTAAAACAGACATCATCAGGACTGATCCTGGCAAAACAGCCACTAAACAGCCCTGTTACCCAAATTATAATGGTCATAACTCCTAAACTATTCATCCAATGACCACCAAATTTGACCAATAGATAAATAAACTAATTAAAATCATATCATACATTGACAAGTTTGTCATAAGACTAACTTATCATTGCACTAAACATGGCATCACTGGATTACTCCCTAATTGGACCAACCTTGAGTTGAACAGCAACACCAAGATTTATCACTCCTAAAATCCTACCAAAATTACAGTAGGTAAAACATATCAAATGCAGATCATCATCCAAATTTCACCCCATTTGGATGAACCCACTGTCCTACACATAATTCACAAGTGGCATGGCAGAGGGTCACCTAAAAATACTTTGTACTACGAAGTTAATCAAACCATGTATCTCATTGCACCAGGGGCTACATCATTACATATAATGAGCCCACAAAAAGTATCAACCCCATATCACACCTATATAATTCATTTATGAATTATTGTCCACATAGCCTTCCTAGCACACTTGAACTACAACTCCTAAATTTCACACATCAAGCATACATGATATCCTAACCATAGCAAGAGCATGTCAATACAAGATCATAGCCACAGAAACCACATTTTTCAGAGCTACCTAGAATTACCTATGAATTTCCTTAGTTTAATCCCTATCCAATAATTAAATAAATCTACACAGAAAAGTTTCACAAACATAGCATATGGTATTTTTAATGCATAGTACACCTCATAAGCAAAATAACGCAAGTTGAATCACTCCAATCGGACAAGTATTCTAGGAGATATGGATTTAACAAGTCTAAAACTATTTTCTGGAATTATAATTCGAAATTCAGAAAAGACAGACACTTTTCAGATCGACCCCTGAGCTTTCCCAGAATTGCCTAGGCCCGGATCTGAAATTGCATGTGTCTGGCTACTTTACAGGTCGACCCTTTACCTTCTTCTAATTCTAAACCAAGGTCCTTCGCGTGGAGAGAAACAGAGGAGCGCGCTGCGGCTTGGGGGCCGGCCCGTGGGGCGGCTCGCCGGCGGCCTAGGGAGGCGGCGGAGGTGCGCGGGGACACGGCGCACCCGCCGGTGCTCCTCGCTCGGCTCGCGACGGCCGGGAGCGGCGGGACCGCGCAAGGCACGGCGCGCCGGCGGCGGCGCTCCGGCTACGGCGGCGCTGCGTCGACGACGGAGCAGTCAAGGGGGCGGCGGAGCTCCGCACAGCCGCGGCGAACCCGCCTGTGCCCACGGCTGGGCGTGCGGCGACCCGCGGCGGTGTGGTCGCGTGAACGCGGTATCGCGCTGCGGAGCGGAGGAGGCATCGGTCGCGGGCTTCTCGGTCGAATCCCGAGAGCGCGCCGGCCGGCGGACGAGGCACGAGCGGCGAGGCGAGCGCTGGCAGAGGCGCTGCGTGTGGTGCGGTGGCGGGGCGCTGGCCGAGCTCGAGCTGCGAGCGGCAATGGCGGCGCTGCTGTTCCGCTTCGGCGCAGAGAAGAGGGACGGAGGAAGAGGGTGGAGACTGCTGGAGTGGAGAGTGAGGAGTGGGGAAAAGAGGACGCCAGACGCTCTCCACTTCAAGGCGTCGGGCCGGCAGCTACGGACACACGCACTCGAGTGGGCGGCGCGCGTGCTCGCTTCAGTGCTGCCGCTGCTGTTCACCGTCGCTGCGTCGCTGCGAGCGGCAGGCGATGGCGGGGCGTGCGTGCTCGAGTGCGCTCGGCCGCGTCGTGTAGCATTGGGCCGGTAGCGGCATGCTGGGCGGTGGCAGGAGGCAACGACGACGACGGCGCTGCTGCTCTGGAGCATCGAAGCGTTGCAGCAGGGGAAAAGTGAGGGAGGAGATGATGACATGTGGGACCCACACATTTTGTCTTGATCTGAAAAGTTTGACCTCCTGTAGTTTCCAAACCATTGCGAATTTGGGAAAACTCAAAACATGAAAGTTTCTCCATTTGAGGAGTAGAATACTTTTCATGTTGGAAGTTTTTGCTAATTCGGCCTAGATTTGAAAATGTGAATTAGGGTCAAATTAGAATTATAAAAAATATTATTTTTTTAATATTCCCCTTTCGTTTTTGCCCTTTTGAAAGCCTTAAACCCATTTTCATGACTTGGTGTAAAAACAAAGTTTTCTCCAAATAATTTGCTCTAAAACTCTATTCAGGTACCAACTTGATCGAGCAATGTAAACGGGGCTTTTTGGAAAAGTTTGAAAACTACTTATATATATATATATATATATATATATATAACAAATAAATCTATTTAACCACAAGGAAACAAGCATCAAGCGATTCATACAATTATGAGCATGAGATGCTTATGGGATGGTTATGCTCATGAAGTGCAAGATTTAAAAAGCCTAAAACTGGAGTTGTTACAGGACCGGCGATTTCTCCTGCCCCTCTCCGTGCTGCTCTCCGTCCAGTTCTTCTCGATTGGAGGCTCGGCCGCGGACGTCGCCAGGTACTCTACCTTCTTCCGTTTCCCTCTTCCTTTTCAATTTTTGTGCTCTAGTGTTTTGGAGTTCTGGATCTGGTTTTGTAGTGTGATTTTCGTTTGATGTAGTGAGGGGGAGCGGGGGAACGGTGGTGGTCGGCGGTGCCGGGGGATGCGGCACCGGTACAACTATCGGTTGTCCCTCTGCAGTCCTCTTCCTGTGCGGCCCAGGTGCCCCTCCCACTCTGTAGGTGGTGGCAGCATCAACAAGTGAGATCCAGCATAACTCCAGATCCCGTACTCCCTCGATCCCTCCTGCTACTTGTTTGATTTTGTTGTGGGTTTCGCCATTTCGAAAGTCCCGCTGCGCCACTTGGTTCTGTTGCATTTTGCGGTTAGGATTGGTGTAGGGAGATGTATGGCTACTTCGATTGCTTTGAACGATTTGTGTCGGCCACAAGTTGGGGGTATGTGTCTGCTAGGATTTGTTTGATTTTTCTTTTTTTAGTCACTCTAAGGATAGCAGCTCCTTCCTCCGTGTCAACGTCCCATGCCTGCATCCTCAATCCCGAATTTGGTGAATTAATTGTGATGTAGGGGATCTAACAGATCTAGGTGAAGTAGGTGTTCCAGCAGATCCAAGTGAAGTAGGGGATCTAGCCGATCAGGAGGAGCATTTCTAGATGGCATTCTTTGTGCTGATTTTTGAAAAAAATTATGACTATGCATTCATGACCTTTTGGTGTTTTTTAAGCAGAAATTTTTAGAACTAGCGGCAACTTGACACAATTGTTTCAGAACTAGCTAGGTTACTGTTAGAAACATTACCCAACTGTAGGAATGATATGATAAAACCCCTGCTTATTGCTAATACCAAAGCAGCTATTCTGAATTGTCTAGTGCAGCTGAATTGCTAATTCTAGCTATCTTGTTTTGTTTTTCTTTTTATAAGAAATTTGTAGTTGTGTGAGTTGGCACTGACCTTGTATGTTGAATTAAATGTCCCTACCACTCTTAATTGAATGTGCAGTCATCTTGATATGCTTGCATATGAGTTTAGAGTAAAAATATAGTTCTACAATGACACATGTATTGAATGTTCAGTTCCATGCACTAATTTGTTGGTAGTCCAGTAGCATGCTTACAATATCTTTGTAGTGGTCGGCTTGCATGAACATGAAGTGAGTATTTTACCCGTACTAATTGGGTGTTGTCTTTCTTTAGATATATTCAGTTTGACATAGCAAGGGTGGGACATGTGTCTACCTCTGAAAAAAATTTGGTACTGATTTTGACATGTGTCTCGGTTGCAGAAGCATGTATTTAGCTCAACATATATTATTTTAGTTTCTGAATTTTCCGATTATTGGTTGTAGTTGGTAGATGGTAGGAAGTCTCACTTTAGGTTTTGTTATGGTTCAGTTAGCTGTTGTTCTGTACTCAATCCTTAATCGAGCCCTTGTCATCTTTAATTATGTCTTATTAGATCTAGTTTAGGGTAAGTTACACTTCACTGTACCTCGTTCAGGTAGCCTTTTAAATCCATGTGTAATTATTTCTTGTGTACAATTATTCGCTCGATAATATTTATGGCTTGTTGGAAGCTAAATATATTGCATTTTGAAGTTGCTTGTGTGAATATGCATGTTCTGCTAGATATAGCTTATTAGTACACAATTGTCTGCTAGCTAGCTTACTAGCACTACTTGTGAGAATTTTATGGTACTCTGAGAAGTAGCTAGCTTCTTGCTTGCAATTACTACTACTTGTGTGATTACTACGATGATCATTTCAGTCTGTGCCACCTTGCTAAATTGTTGCTTTGCGGTACACTTGTGCACAATCTTCTGCAGATGTGTATCTTGATGGAACACTCATGTTGATATTTGGGATAGATCTTTATGGTCTCTTCATCAACTTTTGCATCTGGCTGTGCCCTGAGTGGATTGTCCCTGTTTGGTATGTCCGCTTTGAAGGTAATTGTTGGAATTTAAGATCTAAAAACTTAGCATGTAGTAGTGGCCTTTTTTGAACTATTTAGTTGTCTATGTTTCAAATATGGGTGATCCATATGAGGCTTTGTATTTGTTGAAGCCATCCACATCTTTTTTCTGTCTTTGCGGACAATGATATTGATACCTATTTTCTAACTATGATCCTCCACAGGACTTCCACCTAGAGCATCTGTTACCATGGTTTTCTAACTACTCTGATTTGTTTTTTAAACAAATACCTCCACTTTTAAGTTTGACTATAGAAACTTGTATGTGGTGTTTGATTTGTTCTTGTTTGATATGACTACACAAACTCTATGGAAGATGTAGACTTGTAGTAGGGATGCAAGCTGTTGCGTGGTGACCTGCCAGCCTGCTCGGCCCGCCTGTAAAAAAGGCCACACCTGCAGGAATGAGAAGTGTACGCTTCTTGCTTCAGGAATTGTTTTCTTCTCTTCGACAATGGTGATGAGTTGCTGGCTGAAAGGCCCTTGTTTGGTTTTGATAATTGAGTGACAACTTTAGGTGGACTAACATGTGTGATGGTTGAGATACACAGGAGTTAGTTCACAGGTACATGTGTGTGAGCAACATATGCCATGGTGGAGATGGCTTGGAGATGTTGTGAGGCTCAACACATGAGTTGATAAAGGAGCTCATTGCAAATGAGACATGACATGGAGTCATGTGACCAAGAGGTGAAGATCAAGATGAGGCTTGGCTTGATGGACCGGTTGCAAGTGTGAAGGGCAAGTTGAGGCGCGAAGCGAAGGACCATGCGATGGTGAAGCTTGGGCAAGACTTGGCGCCGATGGATCGACGCAACGGTGAAGAGAAAGTGAGGTCAAGATCGATGGACCAAGAGTGTCACATGATGATATGAAGTGGATCATATCATTTGACGATCGTGTCGGTGCATGTTGTTGCATTGGCACAATGGAGGAAGACGGTGGAGATGGAAATGCGCAAGGCAAAGGTATAACCTAGGGCATTTCATTTCACCGGTCTAAGGTTGAGTAGAGAAGTACTTGACCGGATTTAGGATAGATGGCCGTACTATCAAGAGGGGTAATCTTGTTTGCATATCGGTCATCTAGTGCCACTTGAGCGATCTAACATTGCGATGTGCTAGGATCGAGTGGCGTGGTGAGTTGAAGAGAAAATCCTTTGAAAATGATTGTGAAAATGCTAACACACAAGCACATGGAGTTGTACACTTGGTGGTGTTGGCACATTTACAAAGGTGGCGAATGTTTATTGTGGTTTGTAGGGTTGAGTTGGGCTTGGGTCTCTCCCTCCCGCCGAATTTGCGGCGGGTGCGATCGGGGAAAATTGGAGGCATATTTTCCATTGCGCCGGATGCAAATTGTTGTTGGAAACATGCTATCTATGGTGGTCAAGTTGGTATACTTGTGGGATAGCATGGTGGAGAAGATCGCGTTTTCGATGGGCTGTAAATCATGGATTTACAAGCGCCGGACGCGGCGGCCGGACGCGCGGCCAGGCGGGCCGGACGCGTCCGGCGCGTGGAAGGTTGGCGTGGGCGGCTGGCTCGGGCGCTGCTGAGCGCCGGACGCCGAGGAGGCGCGTCCGGCGCACGCCGGACTCGGACCAGAAACTTCTGGTGCCGAGTGCCGCGCGAGCACGTTCGCCAGACGCGCGCCGGACGCAGGCGGCGGACTCGGGCGAGTCACTGTTTGGCGTCCGGCGGTTCTCTGTGCGCGCGGGCGGTGCTGGTGGATGCACTGGCCGGACGCGTGGCCCGGCGGTGGTCACCGGCGCGTCAGCCCGCGTAGGTTTCGAGCGGATCGTGAGGTAGCCGTTGGGGATCAACGGTCGACTTCGAACGGTCGGTACACGTGGCGTGATGAGGAGCGCCGGACGCGGCTTGAGCGTCCGGCGGTGGAGGCCGGACGCGTCCGCGCTCGTGTTTCAGTTGCCCGAGGTGGCAACGGCTAGTTTCAGCCCTTGGGGCTATATATACGTGGTTTGGCCGGCTGTGGCCGGTTGCTGAATTGGGTGAATTAGGGACGAGCAAATCAACCTCATCCCTCTCTAAAAATCCCAAAAGCTAACTAACCAGGGAAGCCTCCAATCCCCCTCAAGCTGGGCCGGCCCATTATCAGGTCCACAAAGCCTCAGAACCTCCTAAACTCGAGCAGCGGCCGCTCACCCGCTCGACAGAGAGGTACGGAAACCGCTCGAGCGAACGACCGCTCGAGACGATGACGCAAACCGCTCGAGCGGGCAACCGCTCGAGCGGGACGGAGAACGCTCGAGCGAGCAACCGCTCGAGTCTGCCCCCAATCATTGCCTGTCCAGAGCACACACGTGGCTACAGGGCTCGAGCAGCCGCCAAAGTACTCGACGCCGCCTAACCCCATGGCTACAGGGCCTGCAATAGTGGAACTTGCGCCGGACGCCTCCGCCATTACGCTGCCCATCCCCTGGATTCAAGGATGGCAGGGGCCACTGTGGAGCCGTGCTACGCACTGTGCCACGCGTGACGTCCCCTTTAGGCGCCGTAGTCAAGCCCCCGCACCGTCAAACACGTCGTGCCATCCCATCGCTCGGGTCGACGACCCCTCGAGCCGGCACCAAGGCGCTCGAGGAAATGATGGCGGACGCGATTGGCGTACGGAGCAAGCAGTGCCCTGTCTTTCCCACCTCGACGGCCATACAGCGGGGTTCCCGGGCGCACGTGCTCGGCTACGCCGGCACCGCACCTCGACTACGTCAGCCCACGACCGAGAAGGACGAGCAGGCCATCAATGACCATACCGCTACGGGCTCGAACTGCACCGTAGCGAACGTCTACGGCCTCGACGACACGACATGGCGCATGTACCTCGACGTCACACCCACGATGCCCTATCTACTCTGTACACCTGAGCCTCCCCTTGGCCTATAAAAGGGGATGCCAGGGCCTAGCCTAGGGCACGTTTTACGCCTTCACTCACACTCACTAAGTCTCAGGACTACCTTGTACTCACCCCTGTACAAGCACCCCGGTGCAAGATAATACAAATCTCTCCCCACTGCTGGACGTAGGGCATTCTTTGCCTGAACCAGGATAAACGCTTGTGTCCATCTTGCATCACCATCCGGATTAGGGAGCACGCATAGAAATTTACTCGTTGGTGTTATACCCCCCGGGGTACGAAACACCGACAGTTGGCGCGCCAGGTAGGGGAAACTGCGTGTTTTCACCCGATTCCCGCCATTTTCCGGATGGCATCACCCACTCCTTCGTTTCCGTTCGCCACGGTGATCTGGTTTGGGAGTCTAGAGTTCGTGTCGCTCGGCCCAGGCCACAACATGGCTCTACTCTCAATCGGTGAACCAGGAGGGGGACGCTCGTCACCCCCACGCGCTGGTGGGGTCGCGCGCCGACCGCGCCACCACGGCTCGTCACCACGACGTCGACGCCACCAGCATCAGCATCACCACCAGCAGGCACAGGGCCTTGAGCACCCTGCTCGTGTGCCCTCCCGGCCAGACGCCACGATGCACCCAGCCGGGGTGCCAAGTGTACGGCAGGGGGTGGCACGTGGACAGGGAGTCCTTGACGTGGACCCTGGCTTCACGTTCGCCATGCGCTCGCCGAGAGAGCCCGGCGTGGCGCCTCGAGCGCGCGCACGGCCGACGTCGCCCAACCTGTTGCCACACGGGCTATACCGAGCTCGGTGCAGGCTCCCGTTTGGGCTCACCAACGCCGCCACCACGTATGCCAATGAGATCCGGTCAGTCATGGGACCGCGGGGGAGAGCCCCGGCCCCCTCCTGCGTGCCACCATGGACTTGGAGATTGTATGGCCGGCGTCAGTAGACCGCGGGTTTGACAGAGCACCTGGCTCACGATGCCGCAACACGGTCGGGGATATGCGCCGCTGGATCGAGGAGGAGAGCACGGGGAGGCCCTGGACGCCGTCCGGCCGCTAACCTGACTCCGATGACTCGGACTCAGGGTGCTATGACCCGGCTCGCGAGTGTTTTCATCTCAACGACGACGTCCCGTCGGATGACGAGACCAGAGATGGCGCCGCCATGGCTGTCCCTGCAGCCAACCGGGCAGACGTGACCCTAGCGGTCGGGACATCGGCAGCTGGAGCCCTGCAGGTGATCGAGCCGCGTGGACCGCCACCACAAGCCCAAGACAACCGACGACCCGAAGACGACGCCCTGGCAGCTCAATGGGCCCAGATCCGGGAAATCGAGACCAAGATGGAGGCGGAGCGCGCGAACTTGGACTTGCTCAAGAGGACCCTTGAGCTAAGCCAGTTCCCTCCACCTCGAGCTCTTGGCGCTCGAGGAAAGGCACGAGGCGTCTTCGACCGCATCGTCAACGACGGGCGGCCGGAAGCGCCACCCGAGCCAGCCCACTTCCCTCGAGCAAGCCAGAATGTACTTGCGGCAGCTATGCTGCTGCGGGACATGCCGGCGCCCTCAAATCCACATGCATTGCGGATACGAGACGAGATCCAGGGGCTCCTCCAAGTCGCGGCCGTCCAGCAGGCCGAGAGCTCGGCCTCGAGACAGCGTGAGGCAGCTCCAGAACAACCACGGCACGAACGGGAGGTTCCGTCCACCAAGAGGCACCCCCTCGAGAACCGTGCACCTCAAGATGCGCGTCATGACATCAACGACAACCGACGACGCAAGGCTGCGGGTGCCGAGGACCGTGGCTACAAGGCCCATCGAGGGGGGCGTTACGACAGCGACGAGGACCGGCAGGCTCCCGAGCCGCCAGGCCCACGAGTCTTCAGTCGAGCTATCCGCAACACGCCGTTGCCGAACCCGTTTCGACCCCCCACGAGCGTGGTCAAGTACAACGGAGAAACCAAGCCGAGCTCGGCTAGCGATTTCCGGGCGGGCCCGTCGGGAGGGGCTCGAGAGGATAGGGCAATCATACGCCAGCTTCCTCTATTCCTCTCTGACACCGCTCGACGGTGGCTCGAGGAGCTTCCCCCCAATCAGATCTACGATTGGGCCGACCTGGTCTAGATTTTCGAGGGGAACTTCAAGGGCACCTACATCCGACCCGGCAACTCGTGGGATCTCCGTAACTGCAAGCAAAATACCACGAAATCTCTCCGGGACTTTGCTCGATGTTTCTCAAAGCTGCGCACCGAGCTGCCACACATTCCAGATCACGATGTCATCCTGGCATTCGTCTCAGGCACCACTTGCAAAGAGCTCGTGCGGGAGCTCGGACGCAATCGCCCAAAGACGGTGAACGAGCTCATGGACGTCGTCGCCGACTACGCTGCCGGCGACGAGGCCGTGGGGGCCTTCTTTGGTGAGGCTGGGAACAAGCCCGCGCCATCCCCGGGAGGCGGTGAGGGCTCGAGCAAGGCCCAGAAGAAGAACGGGAAGAAGAAGAAAGGCAACCAGCAAGGCAAGCGTGCGGTCGTGGAAGACGAGGTGGCCGCAGCCGAACGCAAGAAGCCTAGACCCCCACCGGATGGGGGCGTCTTCGACAAGATGCTGAAGCAGCCGTGCCCGTACCACAAGGAACCGGTCAAGCATAACCTCGAGGACTGCCGTATGCTTCGAGGTTACTTCAAGAAATTTGGCCTTGACAAGGACGACGACAAGAAGGACAAGGGTGGAAACGATCAAGCCAACGACGACGACGACGATGGGTACCCGCCCATCACCGAGTGCTTCATGATCTACGGCGGCCCAACCACCCAGATGACACGTCGAGAGCGGAAGGCCGAGCGCAGGGAGGTTTTCGCCCTAAAACCCGCCACGCCTCAGTTCCTCGACTGGTCGGATGCTCCCATCACGTTCAACCGTGATGATCATCCAGAGCACGTCACCAATCCCGGCGCGTACCCTCTCGTCATCGACCCGATCATCCTCAACGCCCGCTTCACTAAAGTTCTCATGGATGGAGGCAGCAGCCTCAACATCATCTACATGAAGACCCTCACGCGGCTCGGCCTCACAAGAGCTCACCTCCAGCCGAGCGCCGGGGGCTTCCACGGAGTGGTCCCTGGCAAGAAAGCGCTCACGATCGGCCGCATCGACCTCCCCGTCGTCTTTGGGACACGTTCGAACTTTCGTCGAGAGGTCATAACTTTCGACGTGCCCAGTTTCGAGGGGACCTACCACGCCATCCTGGGCAGGCCGTGCTACACGAAGTTCATGGCGATCCCCAGCTATGCCTACCTCAAGCTCAAGATGCCGGGGCCAAAAGGAGTCATCACCGTCAACTCCACGTACGAGCACGCCTACCACCGCGATGTGGAGTGCGTCGAGTACGGGAATCACCGACGAACGTGATGGGAACATCGAAGACTTAGCCATGATGCTCGATCACATGGCGGCCGAGGCCCTCGCTCCAACACCCAAGCGACAGCCGGCAACTTCGAGCCCGCGAAGACACCAAGAAGATCCCGCTCGATCCAAGCTCCTCGGGGAGAAGACGCTGGTCATCAGCGCCTCCCTCGACAGCAAATAGGAAGCAGTGCTCGTCGACTTTCTCCATGCAAACGCCGACATGTTTGCGTGGAGTCCCTCGGACATGCCTCGGCATACCGAGAGATGTCGCCGAGCACGCTTGGAGATCCGTCCGGTTCGAGACTGTCAAGCAACGCCGCGCCGCTTCGACGAGGAGAAGCGCGGGATCATCCGCGAGGAGGTCGAGAAGCTCGAGAAAGCCGGATTCATCAAGGAGGTACATCATCCCGAGTGGTTAGCTAATCCCGTATTGGTAGAGAAAAAGAATGGAAAAATGAGGATGTGTGTAGATTACACTAGTTTAAATAAAGCATGTCCCAAAGTCCCATTTCCTTTACCTCGAATAGATCAAATCCTTGATTCCACTGCGGGTTGCGAAGTACTTTCCTTTCTCGACGCCTACTCTGGCTACCACCAAATCAAAATGAAGGAGTCCGACCAGCTCGCGACTTCATTCATCACCCCCATGGGCATGTATTGTTATGTCACAATGCCTTTCGGCCTTCGAAACGCCGGGGCAACATATCAGCGCTGCATGCTCCATGTCTTCGAGAAACACATAGGAGAGACCGTCGAGGCCTACGTGGATGACATCGTTGTCAAGACTCGAAAAGTAGAAAACCTTGTCGTGGATCTCAAGTTGACGTTTGGATGCCTCCGGGCTAAAAACATCAAGTTGAATCCCGAGAAGTGTGTCTTTGGTGTGCCTCGAGGCATGTTGTTAGGGTATATCGTCTCCCAACGCGGCATCGAGGCCAACCCCGAGAAGGTCGCGGCCATCATGAGAATGGGGCCGATTCGAGACCTAAAGGGGGTGCAAAAGATCACTGGATGCTTAGCTGCACTCAGTCGGTTCATTGCGCGCCTGGGAGAGAAAGCCTTGCCTCTGTACCGGCTCCTCAGGAAATCCGAGCACTTTGCGTGGACACCTGAAGCAGAGGAGGCCCTCTCAAAGCTGAAGAGCATGCTCACATCTCCTCCCGTGCTCGTGCCGCCTCGGCCAGCTCGAGATGGCATACCCGCCGAAACCCTCCTCCTCTATGTTGCCGCTACCACTCAGGTGGTCAGCACAGTCATAGTGGTCGAGAGGCAGGAAGAGGGGCACGCGCTCCCCGTCCAGCGGCCGGTGTATTTCATCAGTGAGGTGCTCTCAGATGCCAAAACTCGGTACCCTCAAATCCAGAAACTGCTCTACGCAATCGTGCTCACCCGTCGAAAACTCCAGCACTACTTTCTTAGCCATCCGGTGACGGTGGTAACATCATTCCCGCTTGGGGAAATTATCCAGAACCGGGAAGTCGTGGGTCGAATCGCCAAGTGGTCGGTCGAGCTCATGGGCGAGACCATCACGTACGCCCCACGAAAGGCTATCAAATCCCAAGTACTAGCTGACTTTGTAGCCGAATGGACTGACATCCAACTCCCCCCAGTCCAGATCCAGGCCGAGCTGTGGACCATGTATTTCGACGGGTCACTTATGAAGACAGGAGCGGGCGCGGGCCTGCTCTTCATCTCACCCCTCGGAGTACACACGCGTTACGTGGTGCGCATCCACTTTGCCGCCTCAAACAACATGGCAGAGTATGAGGCGCTCGTTACCGGGTTGCGCATTGCCATCGAGCTTGGGGTCCGACGCCTCGATGCTCGAGGCGACTCGCAGCTCGTTATCGATCAAGTGATGAAAGCCTCGAGCTGCCATGATGAAAAGATGGAAGCGTACTGCAATGAGGTGCGCAAGTTGGAAGCCAGCTTCCATGGTCTCGAGCTCAACCACATCCCAAGGCGCTTCAACGAGGCTGCGGACGAGCTGGCCAAAATCGCTTCATCTCGGGCGCCGCTACCCCCAGACGTCTTCTCGAAAGATCTTCACGAGCCGTCCGTGAAGTGGGACTCGGGGGCTGGGGCAGGACCAGCCGTTGAGCCTGCTCCTACGACCGAGCCCCCCTCGACGGGGACCACAGTCATGGAGATCGACCAGGTTACGAGCCCACCAATTGACTGGCGTGCACCATTCCTCGAGTATCTCATTCGAGGGGAGTTGCCAGAAGATCGAACGGAGGCGAGGCGACTAGCTCGTCGAGCCAAAACTTACATCCTTTACGGGGATGACAGGGAGCTCTACCGCCGCAGCCCGACTGGTATACTTCAACGGTGTATCTCGATCGAAGAGGGCAGGAAACTGCTCAGAGACATGCACTCGGGGGCTTGCGGCCACCACGCTGCGCCAAGAACCCTTGTCGGGAACGCGTTCCGTCAAGGCTTCTACTGGCCCACTGCAACTTCTGATGCCATCAAGCTTGTTCGAGCGTGTGAAGGATGCCAATTCTACGCCAAGCAAACGCATCTTCCAGCACACGCACTCCAGATGATCCCCCTCACGTGGCCATTTGCGGTCTGGGGCCTCGATCTGGTCGGACCCCTCAAAAAGACGACGGGAGGCTACACCCACTTGCTCGTGGCCATCGATAAGTTCACCAAGTGGATCGAGGCCAAGCCCATCACTAACATCCGCTCGGAGCGAGCGGTCGAGTTCTTCACCGACATCGTCCATCGCTTTGGAGTCCCCAACGTCATCATTACTGACAATGGCACCCAGTTCACAGGCAAAAAGTTCTTGGACTTCTGCGATCGGTACCACATCCGTGTGAACTGGTCGGCAGTCGCCTACCCTCGAACTAATGGCCAAGTCGAACGCGCAAATGGCATGATCTTGCAAGGTCTAAAGCCAAGGATTTTCAAACGCTTGAACAAACACGGCAACAAGTGGGTAGCTGAACTCCCATCTGTCCTGTGGAGTCTGCGGACGACCGAGAGTCGAGCCACTGGGTTCACCCCGTTCTTCTTGGTCTATGGGTCTGAGGCCGTCCTCCCCACTGACCTCGAGTACGGGTCCCCTCGACTCAAGGCCTACAACGAGCAGACTAATCAGGAAAGGCTGGCAAACGCCGTCGACCAAGTAGAAGAGGCTCGAGACACGGCGCTCCTACACTCTGCGCGCTACCAACAGAAGCTACGGCAATATCACGAGAAGAATGTGCGCAAGAGGGATTTCAAGGTCGGCGATCTCGTGCTCCGTCGACGCCAAGATAACAAGGGGCGCCACAAGCTCACTCCTCCTTGGGAAGGCCCGTTCATCGTGGTCAAGGTGCTGAAACCGGGGACGTACAAGCTAGCCGACGAGAACGGCTCGACCCTCACCAACGCGTGGAACATCGAACAGCTACGTCGCTTTTTCCCCTAGACCTCGATGTTTTGTACATATTTCGTCTAAATGTACCGCTAGTATGAATAAATAAGTCAGTTTCTTACTTGTTGTTCATACACAAGGTGGGCTCGACTTTGTTTCCACAAAGTCAAGCCCCCTCGGGGGCTAGACCGGGGGGGGACCCCCCGAAGTCCTCAAAAAACGCACCTAGTTTTTCGAAAACGGTGCTCGACGTAATCTTTCCCCTCCTCGCCTCGAAATTTTTCGTAAGCTAAGTATTTGCGTCACCTCGAGCTCGTCGAGCCGGGCGATCGAGCACAAGGCTTCCCACGCTTCCAAGCTACGGCACCTAACTCATCCCCTCTCGAAATGGTTCGAGCACGGCGCCAACACTTAGCTAAAACAAAGTAAAGGCGGAAGTGGAAAATGACATCAAGCGCAAAGAAAAAACTAGAGCATAACGGTTTAAATTACAAGCATCAAGATTTTAGGCCGCTTAGGCCATTCCACGACCAGAATATTTTGATTCTTACAAGGGCCTTGTTGCCCAGATTTTGGCTCGCAGGCCGGATAAAAACTACTCCATGTCAGGCGGGAGGACTTCTCGCAGCAGATCACCTCCAAGACGGGCGCCCGGCTCCTCAGCCTCGACCTTGAGCTGCTCGATCCGGGGGTTGACCCCTCCTTCTTGTTCGCCCTCGGCGTAGGTGAAGCCGCTCGCAACGGCCTCCATCCCGGCCCGGGCGTCCTCCCTCGAGATGCTAAACCCCGAGTAGAAGATGGCCATCGTCCGGCGCGCAGCAAAGACAAGGGCTTCCTGAATACGACCCCGCAGAGAGACACCGAACTCATGGACCCGGCTAGCGTAGCTCGCCGCATCCGGCCCTCGACGTCCACCACCGGCGGAAGCCCCGGTTGGCGCTAAGGGTGTCGATGGCGCCGGTGATGTGGGCCTTGGCGAAAGCACGCGGTCGGCCGGCGCATGGGTTGACTTTGCGTACTCACGCGCGTCCACCAAGTCCGCCTCCAAACCCGAAAAAGGACGACAAGAATCAAGTACTCAATCAAGTACTCGAGCAACACGTATGAATCACGCACGAAAAAAGGACTAAAGGACTCAAGCACTTACCGGTGCGGCGGGTCGAGAGCCCTTGCTCGCGTTCGAGCGCCGCGCGAGCTCAGTCTCCTTTCTCCGGAGGGCGCGCTCGATGTCGCGTTTCTCCACGCGCAGCTCCTCATAAGCCTTGCCGGCGCCCTGGATGGCGAGGTCCTTCTCCGTCATCTCTTGACGGAGGTTGACCGCCTCCGTCTGGAGACCGCTCGCCCGCTCTTTCTCCGCTTCAAGCGCGCTGGCAAGGGCCTCCTTCTCGGCAGTCTCCGGGTGACCGTTGCACGGAGCTCCTTCACGTAGGCCTCGACGCCGGCCTTGTCCTTCCGGAGCTGCTCCATGTCCCGGCACTTGGCCTTATAGCCTTGCGGCGCCGTAGCCGCGTCCTTCTTGAGCCGCTCGAAGGCTTCGTGCGGCTGCGCGCGTCACCCGACGAGCGGCCTCGGCCTCCTGCGTGGCTCGGGCGAGCTTCTCGCTGGCCTCCCGCTGAGCCGCCTCGGCCCCCTGTGCCACTCGAGCGAGCTCGTCCTGAGCTCTTCCGGCTTCTCCCTTGGCGGCGTCCAGGGCGGCGTTGGCCTCTCGAAGGAGTCGGGCAGACCGGTGCAGCTCCGCCTCAGCATCCCGCCCCATGCGCACGTATCGCCGGATCTCATCCTCGCTCTCGCTAAGGGCGCGGATGTGAACCGACTTGGCGTATGAGCAACTCGCGCCGTCTCGAATCACGAAAAAGAAAAATCGAGATGCAAGCTACGATAAGTCCGAATAAAAAAATGGCCGTGCTCGAGAATACTCACGGAAGAAAGCCGAGGCGGGTCCTCGGAGACAAGTGACGGGGCGGTTTCGGGGCATGCTCGAGCCACCGCCGGCGCTCCTCGGCCTCCATATGCGCCTCGAGCTCCTTTTGATCGTTCATCACGATCGCAGGGGCCTCGTGGTCGAGGGGGTCGGGAAGCACCAGCGGCGGCCTTTCCCACATGGGGAACTCCTCCCGCATCTCCTTATCGACGGAGGAGTGGAGTTTCCTCACCGCCTCTAAGTCGACACCCGCCGTCACCACTCGTTCGGCCAGGGTTGCCGGGCGCTGCGGTTGACCCCAGGAGGAGGATGCCTCTTGGGCGAGCGCCCGCACCTCGATCCGCCTCCGCTCCTCGATGGATACGTCGGTGGGCTCGGTGCGTCCAAAACCGACCGTCCTCATATGACTGTCTATGATGGCGGACGCCGTCAGCTTCCTTTGGGCCTCCTCCCAGTGGTCAGCCTCGGACATGACGGTGAACTCCACCTCACCCGTCGTCGAGTCAGGCACGAGGTGAGGTACCATAACCTCCCTTAGCCGCTGCAGAGGCAGCGGCGCCTGATACGGCGCCAAGTGGAGTTCTGCTCGCTGTCCCACCCTGCGGTCGCTGCTCCTCTAGCTCGGCCGCGGCTCCACTCCGCGGGCCGGCGCTCATCGCCACCCGTGACGGAGGGCTGCTCCACCACTGGCTCCGCCTGCTGCTCCACCACCGCCGCTTGCTGCTCCGCCTGCAGCTGATGCTCTTCGCCGCCTGCGGCAGCGGGTTGCACCGCCGGCTCCGCCTGCTGCTCCACCGGCTCCTCCGCCTTCTCCTCCTCTTGCGTGGCGGCAGGGTGCTCCTCGAGCGCCCCCTCTCGAGCGGCAGTTTGGGCCTCCCCGTCCTCGACCCTTTGCCCAGCAGAGGAGTCGACCTCCATATCCCGAGGAGGGGTTGGGGCTCGGCCCGGCTGAGGCTCAGGCGCCGTTTCCGCCTCCTGCATCTCCACATCCCCCACCGGCCGATCGGTGGCGACCAGCGTTTCCTCCTCCTCCTTCTCCCTGCGCTCCTCCTCGAGCGGCGCAGCCGACCGGCCAGAGGACTTGGCGCCCGAGCTCGGACTCTCGTCTTCGAGCGTGATGGGCCGCTCCGATCCGGCCCCCGTCGCCGGGATAGAGGCCGCCGGCTCGCGCGCCATCGCCCCTTGGTCGCCCGCCCCCGCCGCCCCGCCGCGCCCTAACGATGATGGGGTCTCGAGCGGGAGGGGCGTCGAGGCCGTGGTGGTGGTGGCGTCCTCATCCCCCGTGGCCTTGGTCACGGCCCCGCACTCGCACGGGACGCGGGCGCCATCGGCCCCGCCACGCCTAAGCGCATCCTTGGCCCGCTCTAACCAAACTGGAGTAGAAGGGGGAAGGGTCACTCCACCTGACAACGACGGGGTGCCGCTCGACCCTCCTGTGGTCCTCAGCCTCTTAGTAGGCAGCATGGGGGGGAGGGACGGTAACGTCTGCAGGGGACGCTTAGTCCTGGAAAAAGAGAAAAACAAAAATTCGTTGTGACAAAATACTCACACACGAACTAAATGGTACAATAAGGGATAGGTCGACCAGAAGACTTACCCCGCGGTCGAGGTGGCGCTGCCCGAGCCACCCGGCCTGCCCAAAGTGCTCAGGGGCTGTCGAGCCTCAGTCGCCCCCCTCGAGTCACTCGAGGACTTGGGGACCTCGAGCCCGCCGCTTGCGCCGCTCGGGGGCTTCGAGACCCTGGCGGCCGCCCCTGTTCTGGCCGACTCCGTGGCCGGGACGGGCACGGTGTCCCTTACGGGATCCTGGGTCCTGCGGGTCGAGGTCCGCTCGGCCCGGCGGTCGCTGGAAGGAGCCCGACGTTGCTCGTCGGGTTGCGCAAGAGTTGAAGTGCGCACATTTGCAGCCTCATGCTGCCGGGTGTGCGCGCCCGTCGAAGAAGAATGATGGCGGGAGGAAGAGTCCCGCCGCATCGGAGATGGCGCCCGCCCGCCATGGCTAGAGTGGCGGGGCGACTCCTCTCGCCGCCCTGCTTGAGCCGGCGACGGCGAGCGAGCGCGGTGGCTGGAGCGTTGAGACGCCCGCTGCCTCGCTGGGCGGCGACGGCGCTCGAGCGCCGCGGCTCGACGACTCCTCCCGCGGCTGCCCCGAACCGGCGACGAATCATCGCGCGAAGGCACGGCGCCAAAGCTAGCTCGCACGCGAGAGCGAGGAGGCGTCAGGGCTCGGGTGTCGGTGGCGCCATCGCTGTCGGTCGCCTCGTCGTCCTCCTCGTCGTCATCGCCCTCGTCCTCATCGGCCGACTCGAGACTAGAGCTCCAGTCGGTCGGGTCCGCCGCCAGACGTATTTCACGCGCCCGGCGGCGCCTAGCCTTACGCTTCTCCTTCTCCTCTAGCGCACGGGCTTTCTCCGCCTTCTCTTCCCTCCTCGAGACCACGGCAGCGTGTTCTCGTTCGCCCCTCAGGCGTCTTACCTCGCGGACGGGCGCGTCCTCCTTCACCGGGGGCCTCGACTCCGCGTGGTCGTTGATATTCTGGAAAAAAAAGAAAGAGGACAGGCCTCGATAAGGATCGCTCGAGTAAAAGAAACAACGAGAGAAGAGCTCGAAAAAACTTACAAAACCCAGCAGGTTGAAGGCCGGACGCATGCGGAAGAGGCCGACTTGGTTCTCGCCGAAGTTCCTCCCGCCGTCAATCGCGTCGCGCACCCGAGCCACGATTGTGGCGACCGGGAGGGGCGCGTCCGACATCCTGCTGGCCGCGAGCGCCGCAGGATCAGCGTCCTCCGTCATCTGGTCGAGCCGTAACGGGGGCTCGGCGAGCGGAAGCACCCGGCGGCTGTGGAACTCGGCAACCACGTGCGCAATGTTGAAGAAGAGGTTGCCGGACCTCCGGTTGCGGAGGCTCGAAATGGCGTTGAGAAGGGAGTCCATGCGGGGCTGGCGCGCCTGCGGCTGGCCGTGCGTCCAGTTGAAACCGGGCGCGGTTAGCACGGCGCCGGTGTATTCCGGGAAGAGGCCCTCCTCGTTGCGGAGGTAGAACCATTCTCGGTCCCAGCCGGCGTTGTTCGACGTCCATGCGCCGGATAGCCAGCACTCCTTCCTCTTCAGCCCGATCGAGCAGGAACCCGCTCGAACATAGCGGCGGACCTTTGGCTTCTTCTTCTTCTCCTCTTCCTCCTCGTTCTCCTCTTCCTCCTCCTCGTCGCCCTCATCACCGTCGTCGTCGGCGGCCTCCTTGTCCTTCACCGCCTTGGTGAAGAGCGTCGCCTTGAAGATGTGGGTGAACAGGTCCCACTGCGGCGCCATGCCCAGATACCCCTCACACACGGCGGCGTAAGTAGCCGCGAGCGAGATGGAGTTGGGGTTGAAGTGCTTTGGAGCTCAACCCCGAAATGGTGGGGAGCGCCCGCATGAAGCGGCTCGGCCGCGCACAAGCCCCCGCCGGTGGAACCGATGAAACTAAGGATGTAGCCCGGCGGGGGATTGGGCTCGAAGTGGTCGTCGTCCGGCACCCGCCACTCCAGTAACCCCTCCGCCGGATTGGGCGGAAGCAGTCCGCCATTCACCAAGTTGATCAGCATCGCCTCGGTCACTGAGGACCGAGGCCACGGAAGCGCATCCTCCATCACCACCGGCGTGGGAGGCTCCTTGCCTTTGCCCTTGCCTTTGCCACCGGCACCCCGACGAGCTCGACCCGACTCCCCGGCCCGGCCTCCTCATGTCGGTGACGGAAGCGGGACGACGGAGCAACGACGGCGGCGGCGCACGAGGAACGGTGGCACGGGGAACGGCGGCACAGAAAGCAGGCACGGCCGCGGGCGCTGGTGGTCGCGGGCGGCGGTGGCAGCGGTTGCAGATGATGACAGCGGCGGATTGGATCTCAAGCAAAGCGCAACTGGCGGCGTGAGCGGCAGGGAAGGCGAGAATGCGGGGAAGAAGAACCGGGAGCCTGCTCCTCCATATTTATAGAGCCCGAGCTGATCCGCGTGAACCGCATCCAACGGCCTAGATTACGCCATCCAACGGCCGCGCGCCCCCGGCGGACTCGACGAAAAACGGTAACCGCATTTATTGCCCTGACAAACCGCCACCTACCTCCACTTACAGGGCGCACGCGTCGCGAGACGAAGCAGAACCGTCGCCAAGCCACGATCACCACGATGCGCCGGTTTCCGCCTAAAAAGGCGCGCCGCTTGCAACGGACAGATGCGCCTCGAACAGGCGTAACGACGGGACGTCTCGAGACGGTCCCTTACACGGTAAGAAACCCGGGGACCCCGGTCCCACAAGTAAGTCTCGAGGAGCGAAGGCGACCCACGGACGGGTTCGAACGGCCGCCCTCGAGCACCCGAGTTAGGGCGCCTATGGGAAGGAACCCTCGAAAGGTTCCGCTCGAGAACGAACCCTCGAACCCGAGATGGCGTGTCCAAGGCGGGGCACTAGGTATCCAAGAGATCCCGCCGACGGGAGGCACTCGAGCCGCCGGTCCCCTCGAACGGGGCTGGTCCTCTGGAAACTAAGCGCCCAGCTCTAATGAGAGCGCCCCCGGGCCACGAAGCCGTCTCCCCTCGATAGGAGGCGAGCTCTCACTTGGACTACCCGCCATCAGCTCACAGAGGGGTATGGCGCTCGCTCGGTCGCGAGTAGTGTCAGACCTCTCACCACTTGGATCTAATCCAAGAGATCCAGCGAGGAACTGGATCACGACTCCAGCCCAGCCATTCGAGGCTCAGGGGCTCGAGTCACATGAACAACCTCCCTCGACACGGGAGGAGCAGGAAATACTCGGGGGCTCGAACAGTTGTCAGAAATCTCCTACCTCGAGCTGCTACAACTCCAGTTAATAATACTCTTACTTAAAACCGTTCATCTCAAAGCCCCCAGAGGAATGCCTCATTCCTCTGAGGCCTCGGGGGCTACCCCCGCGGGGGACGCTCGCGCGCCCCCCACGGAGAAAGGACGAAACGACTCCTCGAAACAACATGACCCTAAGTCTAGGTACTTCAACTCCACTTCATGATCCCTTGCTTGAAGTTTTTTCACAATCAAGCAAGGGCTCGGGGGCCACTGTCGGATACCTAGATTAGGGGGTCCTAAATTGGGTGAATTAGAGACGAGCAAATCAACCTCATCCCTCTCTAAAAATCCCAAAAGCTAACTAACCAGGGAAGCCTCCAATCCCCCTCAAGCTGGGCCGGCCCATTATCAGGCCCACAAAGCCTCAGAACCTCCTAAACTCGAGCAGCGGCCGCTCACCCGCTCGACAGAGAGGTACGAAAACCGCTCGAGCGAACGACCGCTCAAGACGATGATGCAAACCGCTCGAGCGGGCAACCGCTCGAGCGGGACGGAGAACGCTCGAGCGAGCAACCGCTCGAGTCTGCCCCCAATCATTGCCTGTCCAGAGCACACACGTGGCTACAGGGCTCGAATAGCGCCAAAGTACTCTGACGCCGCCTAACCCCATGGCTACAGGGCCTGCAATAGTGGAACTTGCGCCGGACGCCTCCGCCATTACGCTGCCCATCCCCTGGATTCAAGGATGGCAGGGGCCACTGTGGAGCCGTGCTACGCACTGTGCCACGCGTGACGTCCCCTTTAGGCGCCGTAGTCAAGCCCCCGCACCGTCAAACACGTCGTGCCATCCCATCGCTCGGGTCGACGCCCCTCGAGCCGGCACCAAGGCGCTCGAGGAAATGATGGCGGACGCGATTGGCGTACGGAGCAAGCGGTGCCTGTCTTTCCCACCTCGACGGCCATACCGGGGTTCCGGGCGCACGTGCTCGGCTACGCCGGCACCGCACCTCGACTACGTCAGCCCACGACCGAGAAGGACGAGCAGGCCATCAATGACCATACCGCTACAGGCTCGAACCAGACCAGAGCGAACGTCTACAGTCTCGACGACACGACATGGCGCATGTACCTCGACGTCACACCCACGACAGCCCTATCTACTCTGTACACCTGAGCCTCCCCTTGGCCTATAAAAGGGGATGCCAGGGCCTAGCCTAGGGCACGTTTTACGCCTTCACTCACACTCACTAAGTCTCAGGACTACCTTGTACTCACCCCTGTACAAGCACCCTGGTGCAAGATAATACAAATCTCTCCCCACTGCTGGACGTAGGGCATTCTTTGCCTGAACCAGGATAAACGCTTGTGTCCATCTTGCATCACCATCCGGATTAGGGAGCACGCATAGAAATTTACTCGTTGGTGTTATACCCCCCGGGGTACGAAACACCGACAGAGTGCTTTGTGAGATTGCATTTGTGGCACTAGGTGGTTGTGTTGCAAGCCGGAGAGCTTGTTACTCTTGGAGGATTGTCACCTCCTAGACGGCTTGGTGGCAAGAGGCTCCGTGGTAGCACGCGTGGAGATACGGTGCTCCGGAGAAGAGATTGTGAGAGGTTCGGTGCTCACCTCGCGGGGATCACGAAGAGTAGCCTTATTGGATTGCGCGTGTCATTGAGTTACCACCCTTGCGTGTGTGGGTTTGCTCGGTGCCTTGAGGGGCTCACTTGAGAGTGGTGTCTTGCGGTGCCTTGCGGGGCGTGCCTTGAGGGGCAAGTGACTTGAGGGTCACACCGAAGAACCATCTAGGTGAAAAGACCGGAGGAACCACCGAAGGTGTTGGTCGACACAACAGGACGTAGCTTGGGGGCAACCAAGTGAACTGGTGAAAAATCGCCGAGTCATCTTGTGTCCACACTTCGCGGTGGTTTGCAATCTCTTTCACAAGCTTTGTATTTACTTTTCTTACATTCTTGTATAGCTTGTGTAGTTGCTCTTGTGGTTAGTTAGCTTGAGTAGCTTGTTAATCACCTTCTTGCTTGTGTAGCTAGAAGTAGAGTAAGTTGCCTTGCTTAGCTTGTGTAGTTAAGTAAGATTGAGCTCTTGGGTTTGGCTTGTGTAGCTTTGTCCATGAGCATCTAGTGAGCTTAGGTTGGCTTTGTGCTTTTGCTCATTAGAATTGTGTAGGTGCACACCCGGTTGCTAAAGTACTAGTTGCTTAGGTTTGTGTGACCTTGCAAGCTAGACTTGTTTAGTGTGCACTAGCTAGATTGGCACCTTGTCTTCTTATTTAGGATCTTTTACAAGGTGCATCTAGAGACATAGATAGAGGGGTGAAAGTCTTGGTTAGGCCGATAGATTTAATTCCGCACTTATATCGGTTAGCCGGAGCGATTAGTTTTAAAAAGGACTATTCACCCCCCCTCTAGTCCGCCATCTTGACCTTACACTGGCTCACGAGCTCTGGCACGTGTTTGCTGAGCCTACTTGAGTTTTCATGCATAACTCGGCAGGTGAACAAAACCAGCGATGTAGATGTTGATAGGCTCCTTAATCGTAGTCAGTTGTTGGAGGCAGTTGACACGGTGGCTTGTTGGTCATCTGTAGGCAGGCCCGCTTGCATTCCTAACTTGTAGTTGGTTTTGGATAGCTGGCTTTCTTTCCAACTATTGTAGGGGAATAGTAGGAGCTCACATATACTATACACGTGTACTATACACGTGTAATATTCATTTCTTGATTGCACATTTAGAAGTATAAATTGCACACTTAATTTACTGCAATTATGGTGGTTAATATATCTTGTCTTTATATATAACTTTGCCATTGTTTTGATTTCATATTTACATTTGATTAAGAAGGAAAAACATATGTTAAGAAAACTTGCCTCTGTGGTTGAATCAGTTATTTGTCTCACATTTTGTGTTCTCTGATCTGTTTTTTTTTCATCTATAGATATGTATTGACCTAATTGAACCAATGTGGAGGCTATGATTTTATATTGGCAATCGACAAAAAATGTTTATCTAGAAGAAATACTCTCCATGCGCCAAGAGGGTCTACCGCCCAAAGAGCGCCAGATTGCTCACTTGGATTCAGAATTGAGGTACTGAATTACTGAAGCCTTTTGTAGTCTCCCGCTTTCTGAAGTCTTATATCCCCCAATCTTTTGCATCCTTCTAGAGCCTTTTGTCGTTTGTCTTTCCATAGAAAAAAATTGTCTTTCCATAGAAATTTTTTTTGTCTTTCCATACGAAGTGCTAGCTGTTTTGTTTTTTTGTTTGTTTTCTAAAATACCAATTATGATTTTCTAGGTAAACCAATCATAGGTTCATAGGTTGTTAATGCACCTCCCGCTTTGAATCGTACTAGTACTAGTTAGTACCTATGGGGGTGTTTGGTTCCTGTTCCTTGCCAAGGCTCGCCACACCTTACTTGCGGCTACCACTGTACCCCTATTTCTAGATTGCACTGTTGTTTGCAGTAAATTGCAAATTTGGATTACTTCAATTACAGTAGTTTCATGTGCAATATCCCTTGTTCCTTTCTTGTGCCCTTATGATTTGTGGTAACACACCTTGCTAGCCCACACCTATTTCTTGTCATTATCCATTGCCCATTGTCATTTTGTAATTGTGTCATTCTTGGGAGAAAATTTTGTCTATTGTCCTTCCATAGAAAAAAATTGTTCATTGTCCATTGTAGTTTTGTAATTGTGCCATTTTAGGTAGAAAATTTTGTCTATTGTCATTTCATAGAAAAAAGTTGTCCATTGTCCATTGTCATTTTGTAATTGTGTCGTTCTTGGAAGAAAATTTTGTCTATTGTCCTTCCATAGAAAAAAAATTATCCATTGTAGTTTTGTAATTGTGCCGTTCTAGGTAGAAAAATTTGTCTATTGTCATTTCATAGAAAATATTGTCCATTGTCATTTTGTAATTGTGTTGTTCTTGGGAGAAAATTTTGTCTATTGTCCTTTCATAGAAATAGAAATTGTCCTTTGTCTTTGTGGTTGTGTTGTTTTGGACATTAGATTTGTGAAAGTAGCTCGAGATCCTAGTGGGGCAGTTCCTTCCCTCACCTTCCAAGTTTTAGAGGCAAGAACTGTCCTCTGTCATTCAAGAGAAGCTCAAGTTTTAGATATTTTTGTTTTGAAACATTCACTATCTAGTTTCAGGGAGCAATCTAATGCACTATTCAAGAGACACTAATATTTCCTTGTAGGCCGATCTAGGGGTTTTTTTGTCTTTTGTCTTTCCATAGATTTTTTTTCCTTTGTCTTTGTGCTTGTGCCAATCTAGGGAGAAATATTTGTCTTTTGTCCTCTCATAGGAAAAAACTTTGTCCATTGTCTTTTTACTTGTTATCTGTAATTTGTCCAATCCTCTTATCCTCACTAGTTACTATCAACAATGGACACTCATTCTCCTTGTTCTCTGTCATTTGTCCTTTTGGTTGAGTTGTGCTTAAACTAGTTTTGCTTGTGTGTGCCTACTGGTTCTACTAATGGGAACAAGGTGCTAGTTTCTTTGGGTGTTTAGCTACTGTCTTGTGTGTGATACTGTTTTGCTAGTTCCTTTGCTTGTGTGTGTCTACAGATTGACCTTTTGAATTCAGGCGTTTCAGTTCAGATTGTTATATCTCTCTTTTCTAAGGAAGATTAACCTGGCATTTCTATTGATAAGTGCTCTGAATTATTACATAGGATATATGGTTTTTCCATTTTGTACTGGAATTTTAATTCTTAAGTCTTATTCTTGCTTTGAGTAAATTGATCATATAGGATGATTATCATTATTCGATTTGTGGTCTTGGGGTTATTCTTGCACTACTGAGTGATGTATCCAGTGAATGATGCATTTGCATTGTGGCTCATATCTGTTATCTGTGAAATCTGGTTTGCCATGTATTTGGATTCTTGATGTATTCCCAAAGTGGTTCCCTACTGAGATAGACACTTACCTAGACCAGCTGTCAATAAGGTTAGTTGCTGTTAGCACCTACTAATATTTACCTTCTTTTAAATCCACGAGAGGCTTCTTTTAATTGAAAATGTGGTCGATCTGCTATAAATAGCTATCAACAAATTTCTTTGGGAGCACTAGCAGGGATGGCATCTTGGGGTAATTTTCTCAAGACTAGATTCATCTTATTTAGGCTAGTAGTCTTTTGCTTTTGTTATGGGGGTAGGCATTCTGGTATACCAGCCTGATTATTATGATATTTGCATTGAGATTGGAAATTTGAATGTGTTTGTCCCAGTGAAGCATGCTTGGCCACTCTGGGTGTCATGGCCCGCTGCTATTGCTAGTACTATGAATACTCGCCCTGTTCTCTTGAGCTTATCAGCCTGCCTTCTTGGGGCATACTGTGTGTTTTGTTGTCTTGTCCTAACTGTGTCCTCGGCTTTTGTAGTTTAAGTTTGCGATAATGGAGTTGTGAATGGTTTTATTATTGCCAAATGCCATCATCCCTGTATCTGTTGAAATTATGTGATTTGTTAAAATTTGTATCTGATTTATGTGCCATAAAGCTGGCTAAGTGAGCTCCGGGTTAGTGTTCTGGCTTTCCAGCATGTTGATTATCTTTGCAGTACGAATGGAAACCTGAATACACTTGTTTATTGATGAAGCTCTGTTCAACTCTCATGCTAAAGAGCATGAGCTCATATCAATTGTTGTTCCTTTTTCAGAATCTGTTTTCAAGTACCAGTGTCCATTTTCCTCCTAGTCATTATCCATTGCTTTTATAGGAAACACCAAAATGTTTTACAGTGATCCTCGTTTATTGTTCTTCTCAGTACCATTGCTGGACACTCCAGTGAGCCTGAGGCTTCTCTCAGTGGCAAGATCAAGGTGTAGGAGAAGATAGCCGTGGATTTGCGTAGCAGTGGCATTGCTTTTTACTAGAAGAGCCTTGAGTCGTGTATGAAAACAGGTGAGAGTTGTGGGCTGCTATAAGGATTGATGTTTTCCGCTGGTGTATCATTTATTTTCTTTCTCTGTTATCTTCCAGGGCATCACTCATGTTTAATTCCTACTGTTTTTGTTTGCTTCTCTGTTTGTGTTTATGTGTGTGGAGGAGGCACATGTGTGTCAGTGTCACCATGGCTTGATTGCCTTTAAATCTCAATTTGCTTAAGCTACGCTGAAGCTTCATTAGCCATCATGCCTAATTGAGCAAGAGATCTCTTGGTCGGCAATTAGTGGAGCAAGGATTTTGCTATAGTTTGCTTGCTTGTTTGTAGCTGCTGCTTCAACCCTGGAGTTTGTGATGTGCAGGCTGTAGCTAATTTTACTATTAGCAGGCTCCATATGCATGGGCTGGATTTGTATTTATATACATATACATATACATTATAATTGCATTAAGAACAAGTACTATTTGCACTATTTGAAATGTGCAATTTTTACATTTGTGTTTTGTAATTTTAAGAGAATCAAAATGGTGATGCACTTGCTACAGACTGTTGCTAATTTGATCGGCTGGAGGGTGTAGTGGGAAAATTGTATTTTTTTTTGGGTGCTTGTACGTATGTTTAATGGGCTCATAGCTTCATTTTGGGCCAAATGAGCACCGTCCTCAGTTAGCGGGTATCAGATCATATGCCCGTTAAGGCTTGGCGGACCAGGAATCTGGCTGGGGTGGGTTTGCGGGTGCAATTCGCAGACCCGTTTGTACACAGTGACAGCATGTATGCACAGAAAACAAATCTGGCCCTTGGATCTTCATCCAACGGTCCTGGATGTCGCCTGGGTTTTTTGAAAAAACCCAGGCGACTGGACTTTAGCAAGTCCCTTTCTTTTTTATTAACAAATGGGCTATATTTTCTTGTGTATAAATCAGGAGGGGCCGTAGCCCCTAATGCTTAGCTTTTGTTGGATATATGTTAAGAAAATAAGTAAATACGACAAATAAATTCAGGAAACAGAAAAAATAAAGCACGAAAATAGGCAAAAGACAAATCTATATGTATGTATCTAGGCAACGTATATCTCAACACTATATAGAGATAATCTTCCACCAATAGTTGTGTCATCTCACTAACTCCCAACCTCTTAATACAAGTTTTCCACTCATCTCCAGTAAGCACAACTACTACTTTTTGTATATGTATGAGATATAGAATAGAATATTTCTTATATATTTAATCCCCACTACAAGTTATATCTTAGCATGCAGGTCATCCACATCATCTTTCACTAACTATCCATATCATCTTGATTAAAAAAGCTATCCACATCATCTACCACGAGTATAATAGTTACGCCAACCTCTTAATGCAAGCTATTCACATCATCTCCAGGGTAAACATGATTACTACTTTTGTTATATATGAAATATAGAATATCTCTTATAAAGAAAAGATAATCCCTGCGATAAGCTATAAATTATAGAACGAATCCATATCTTGCTAATTGTTTTGTCATTCCAATTCGATCTAATTCTATTAGTTTTTGTTGGCTTCTATCATTGCCTTGCCCAATGCGGTGCAATGGCAAAGGCCATTGGTTGGGGGGCTCCCACCTAGGGTTCAAATCCTAGGTGCGACACATTATTCTGGATTTATTCCAGGATTTTCCGGCGCTATGCATTAAGTGGTAGGCGACGATCATGTCGACAACGAGGCGCCTGTGGTGACTTCGTGAACTTCAAGATTTGTCGGCTCAGTCCTTCGAAGGTGCTTATAGGGGTAGGGTTTGCGTACCTATGTTCATAGGGGTGAGTGTGCGTGCATGTTGAGCATCTGCTTGCAGTAACACAAGGGAATATCTCTTCTAGTTACAAAAGAGAATGAGTCCATAGTTTTGTTACAAAAGAGAGTAAGTCCAAAATGCAAAGGAAGAGGCAGACTTCTCATCCCAGTAAACTAAAAGGGTCAGTTGTCTAACAAAATGTAAGGTGAAGTATCGGCTGCAGACGCAGAGACCTTTGACGAGATGATGTTACCAGCATGCAAGGCGAGGTCTGGCATAGCAGCTCTTCTGGCAGAGCAGCTCGTCACCCGTTGAGCATGGCGCCATAGGTCCGCGGTGTAGTTTAGGTTGACTCCAGAGGATCCCAGAGTTGTTATGACTAAAATGTAGTTCAAAGGTGCTGGTCGGGCCGGAAAAGTTTCTTTTGTAAAAACTTCTTTCTTTTAAAAGAAATGGTGTTTTGGCCATGAATTCTAAAATTGTTAGCGAGGTCAATATTGATGATTGGAGGCAACCTATTGCTAATTACTTACAAAATCAACCTATTGCTAATTTACTTACAAAAACCTAGTAATAGAGTTGAATGGAAGATTCGACGTTCAGTTTTCGGGTTTGCTTTGATTATTGACGATATTTTGAATCAACGAACTAATAAAGGTGTATTGCTCAGATGTTTGGCTAAATATCATAAAGGTCTTTGATCTGATTCGATAGCCCAATTCGTCTATATAGGACGGATGGTACAGGTTTGATTGAATTAGTAAAGTCTCGTGAATGTGTAATGCTGTACAGGTAGATTCGTCTCGTGAATGTGCAATGAGCGTACAGGTGGGAGATAGATCCGTCTGACTATTTGCAAAGAAGGCCTTCTACTGAAGAAGTAAACAATCAACTCTAAAGATGAAGTGACTTTTGAGAAAAGTGTGAACAGATATACTGCGATAAACCTGAAGGCGACATTGAGTAGACATATTATAAATGGATCACAGCAGTATGTATTGAGTAGTTGCAAACACGAGTACACAGGCGAGATTTAACACAGATATGACAATCCAACGACGGCATCACACGATTACAGGCGAGCAGTACTGATCAGCACAACATCACCAAATCCTTTATTCTAGTCTAGTAACTCAGTGCAGCTGCAGTATACGGCACTGATCATCACCATCCGTCGTATGGATTCTGATAGGGGAACTATATCCCTTCACTCAATCCTGCCAATACGAACGGGGCAAATAATGTTAGTTTCGCCTGTGTTAATGTTTGATTTGAAGGTAACATAACGGTCAAGTTTTGCAAGTTAAAACTTGATTTATTAGGACTCAAGATTTAACTGTACGAGCACTCACTTGTCGCAGTCGATGTCGGGGGTGATCTCGTAGTTTATCGGGACGCCGCAGTCGCGGGCCAGCGCCTGCGCCGGGGGCAGCTGAGCGTGGACCTGGACGTAGGCCGTCTTGAGGCAGCGGCACGTCGCCTGCCTCGCGGGCCTGGTGTCCGCGGCCGCGTAGAGGGTCCTCACGCCGACACAGCACTGGCCGGTGGGTTGGGGTGCGCGGCCCTGCAGGAAGGGCAGGCACGGCTCCAGGTCGTTCATCACGTCGGGGCACGAGACGTCGGCCGCGGCCTGCACCGCCAGCATCGCCAACAGGAGGACTGCAATGCCCGAGCTAGTCTTCATGGCTGCTTCCTAGCTCTTTCAGCGAGATGGCTGGGTGACAGAAGCTAGCTAGCTAGCTGATCCTGCCTGTTGATTAGTGTGTGATGCTGGTGCTATTGGCTCAGCATGGTATTTATAGGGCGCGGCGCGAGATCGTCAGGAGGTTTCCAACCGTAGTGGTTCAAGTTTCAAAGCGTGGGAAGCGTTGAATCTTGTGGCCGGTGCAGCTCGTTTGTTCAGTTTTTTTCCTTGTCCAGGTAAATCTTTAGTCTTTAGACCTTCATTCGAGGAGTAATGCAGATGCGTGGGTTTAAAAGAGACGGTGCAGTAGGTTTAGCTCTTTTGAGGTAGGTATTCCGTTGGAGGACGAAGTGGAGGCTCTTGGGGACATGTTCAGCTTGGCTCGCAACAAACATCTGAAGAAAAATACCCAGGTGCTCTGGTCTGGTCTCTGCGTTGCTCCTCACGCTGTCCCCCTGTTCCCCTGTATTCCAGGCTCGTGCAGCGCGGCGCACCCGCGTCTCCCACAGATGACAGACCCACGCAGATGGCGTGTCCCGGATTGCTGTGTTCATGCCATTTGTGCGGAGCTCCAGCCTCCAGGGCAATCTGGCAGAAACCGCACAATCCAACAGCAGCTGTTAAAGATCATGCATATCTAGTGAACTGTTCTTCTGATCTCTCTCTCTCTCTCTCTCTCTCTCTTTTTTTGATAGATATATATATGGGATTTTAATCCAATTTTTGTAAGAATTTTGCAGTGAACCAAGTAGTATTATATAGTTTCAGTGTCCGACTGATGAAGAGAAGTTCTTGAAAAAAGCAAGAAAAGTAAGAGACCGTATGACTAGGAGCAAACTAAACTCCAAGCTTATCAGAAGACAACCACATATTCTTCATGAAAATATGATTAGCTACAGTCTCTATCACTCAGCATGTCTGCTTCAAATTTGGTTGGTTGGACTAATGGACTAGATCTGTCTAGCCAAATGTCCTGAAAATAATTTGTAAATAAGTGTACTGGTTTTATACAAAAAAAAATGTATTATTTCTGACAAACCAATTAAAGTTTGCAATTGCTCCCACTCAAATTTGAGGTTACAGTTGTAACCATGTTTGGAAAAGAAAAAAATTGTATCTCTTGATGGTTGTAAGCCAAATGCTACGTGAACAATCCTCCAAATAAATTGTGCTACAAGAAACTCAAAAAATAAATGATGGATGGTTTCTTTGTTGTCATAAAAACAACAATTTTGACCCCTCCAATTTCATTTGGAAGATTTTATCATTTGTTAAAATCACCCCATTATTAAGAATGAAACAAATATCTTAGGTGACTTTTTTTCTCGAAAATGTGCATTGACACTAATTTCATTAAGTAGAGGAATAGAGTTTTGTTATAGCTACTGCCCCAATATAGTTATCCAACATTTCCCCCTCACAAGACTCGTACAAGGTTGTAATTACACAATAAACAAAATTTGTGACTAAGACGACAAACATCCTTAATCTGCTCGACGAAGCGAGTCTAGCGTGCCCAAATGTTGGTACCTCGCTGCAGCCCATAGGTGATCTCATCTTCAATGGCTTGAATCAGCCGCGCCACCAACCTTGGCGTTCCATAGAAGGTTGTCACATATTTTTCTTTCACAATATCCAACCAACAAGGAAGAGCAAGGACTTGAATCCGCAATGAATTGTTTTGGGCATGCACCTCTTAGAGTTCGGCCACCACTGCATGATGTCGCTCTCCTGAACGAGCACTCTATCCTACAAACGAAATCTTCTCAGACATGATGCCCACACTTCCCTGCTAAAGACGCCGACGAGGATGATGTGATCCATTTTCTCCATTTTCTGATCACACATGATGCAAGTCTAGGGCTCCTATGTGATATCCTGCATTTACCATGCATGCTCTTATAGGCGACTTGAGCTTCCATAATAATAAATAAGTTAAAGGCATTGCATTGTACCAAGGTTCCATTTAATAGGGTGGAAGGTTGAAGCAATTTTGCAAGTGCTAATGATCAGAATTAGCATTGCATTGTAGCCAAGGTGGGTTCTCAATCTTAACCATGCCCACGAGCCCGGATCACAAAACGTTCAAAATCTTATATGTAGTCGAAGTGCAACCACTAGCTGTGTAAATATTTCCGGCCTGCTAGGCCCACAAAAGTAGATTTCAGGCCCACAAACTTGCGGAAAAGATCGGCTTCTTCCGACTTCGTAGCGGCGTGCATCTCCTCCTCTCGTCGTCACACTAGAAACAATGGCGCGGCTTTGCCGCGCACTCTTTTTTGGATGGACCTGTCGATGCATGCAAGTTTGAATACCCTTTGCTTGCTATTTAATTTGTTTGATGGAGCAACACTTTGATTTATGAAGAACCCTAACAGTAATCACGTTAGGCCCTTGTTTTTTTTTTTAATTTTTTGTAGCAATTAAGTATGCAACAATACACACCTGGTAGAGAAGGTTCACAATGCTAGCAACGATAACAATCTATATACTGTTTATTTGTAGATACAAGTGTCATATTGGTACATGGCATTACAGTATACTCTGTAATTGAAGGACCTAACAGTTTTTGAGAGTTCTGGAACTTGGAGTCTGTACTTTGAGTTTGGGTCACCATAGGCCTTGAGAGTTCTGGAACTTGAAGGAGTTTGTACTTTGAGTGTGGATCGCCAGAGAGGTCTACAAGAGTTATGGAATAGCACTAACAAAGGAGGCTTATCAGATCCTAAAAATTTTGATACTAGAGGCTTGCTATGGTGAGCACTTGAGTCGGCTGACACTTGAGCATGCTTGTCCCATTTCCTTCCTCTAACTTTCTTTGATGCTTTAAGCCAAGCCTCCGTTTTTCATACTACCAGAACTGGAGGAAGTGGAGGTTCATTTGGACGTATCTTTTCTTCTGCAATTGAGATAGAAAAACAATACATAATCAATCAATTAGATGGAGATGTAAGGATGGCATGCCAAAGGTAACACCTAAAATATGCTTTGATTACTAATACCATGCTTTAAATCTTCTACAAACTGGCCCAAGTCTTCATTAAGGTATTTAATATGGCTCTCTATCTGTACAATAATGCTCAGAGTGCTTGCATATAGTGATTCTGATTCAGATTCAGATTCCCACTCAAAAGAAAATGACAGTGAATAATGGTGAGAGGTCTTCCATTTTTAGGTTGATCCACATTCAAAAATAGCCATCTTTTTATGCAGTATAACAACTATATTAGGCTTCTAAAACATCTTGGCATATCAAACAATATGACCAGTCTCTTTATATTCAGATGTAGTTAATCTTTCTATTAACAGTCCAATACTCAGACCATACCAGTGACCACAATGATTTTTTGATTCAATTTGAACGTGAATGTGATATGTGTATTATTCAAAACAACTCATATCTTAAGCTCCTTAAGCAATACTACGCTTGGTTTGTTGTTGATACTTTTTAGTTGCAGACACAATCAGTGTCCTTCATACTCTTTGATTCATCATTATACTTGTTTGACCTGTCATGACAATGGGACTATACTCCTATGAGATTTTAACATGACGATATAACTGTGTTTATAATGCAAAAATAGAGTGTTTTAATTACAACTACCATTTTTTTCAAATAGAATTTAATCACAACTGTCTAGTACCAATCATATATGGCACAGAGCATATCTATGAATCAATAATACTTGGTGAGGGTTTGTAGAATTGATATAAAGCATGTGGATCTGTAGCACTTGAGCCATCAAATGGTAGTTTGATGTGCTGTTACTGCTTTTGCATCTTCTATACAAACTGACCCGCTTGCTTTTGATGTGGATTTGTAGAATTGATTTCACTGCTTTTACATTCCTACTAGCAAAAATGCCCGTGCGTTGCAACGGGAGCTAAATTTATTTTTTAAATCCATAAGTCAAAATTCAATCATAACATTTTAATGTAAAAGGGCTATAATTCCTAATCAAGATTCATTATAGATCCATGTCATAGAGTTTTGTTGGTCAGTATAAACAAAAATTAAAGCATTGTCATAATAGTATCAATGACCACCGAAAGCAACCATGTGCATTATTAGTATTTTTAGGGACCTTATTATTATTTTGTTTGGTTTCCTTCATCTCTCTGGTTCTCGCGCTCCTTCTATAAGTTGTCAAGCATCATTGGTGGTTTTTTGATTCGCCTTCTCTTTCATGTTAATATATAATAATATTACTTCTTTTCTCTTTCTTTGTACAGTTAGGAAATCATTAATATGTTTATTCAAAAAAATGAGTGTAATATCTCAAAATATTCAATCTAATATTTTATGATTGTATTTTTACTAAAGTGATTTATGTCTATAATGTTGGATTTAAAAATTAAGTTGGCTCTAGCAACACACATTAATTTTTGCTAGTGCAGCCAAAACACTTGTGAAAAGCGTTTGGCACAACAATTCCCTCTGGTTTTTTAGAATGGGTGAAATATATCAAATCCATGTACACTACCATTACACATGATAAGAAATTAAAATACATCTAATTGAAAACCTTACATTGGTTATTTACATTATTGGTCATGATTTAAGTAAACTATACTTAAAATATACAAACGTCATTTTTTTAGTTTTTTTAAGAATGGGTGAAACATGATAAGAAATTTAAATGCATCTAATTGACAACCTTACATTGGTTATTTACAATATTGGTCATGATTTAAGTAAACTTACGTCATTATTATTATTATTATTATTATTATTATTATTATTATTATTATTATTATTATTATTATTATTATTATTATTATTATTATTATTATTATTATTTTTTAAAAAAAAGGCTAAATGAAATATCACATGGGCCAAGGCCCAAAACGTCATATACACCTCCACATACAAGAAGTTCTATCGGTAGGTTTTAGGTTTTTGGCGCATAAATTAATTTATTTATAATCAGTTTGTGTCTCTCTCCTAATCCTATAGGAACTCTATACATACTCTGATAGCAGACCGTACGGGCGGGTAGAAAAAAGTACTGAAGGGAGGAGGCGGAAGAAAAATAGGTGGAAATAAAAGGTAGACTGAAATTTTGCCAATTAAGTATTAGGGTATAGATATAGATTAATGTCTACATAAATTTGATATTTTTTTTGCCAACATAAAGCAACTCAAGCACATAAATCATTATAATGCAAAGATACATGCTAATATGCATTTGCCAAGGTAAAGATCTAAATAAAATATTGGTGTTGAAATTTGTAGTCCTAGATAATCTGTTTTACATTTATCAAGAACAGATTGCAATCAAGCGCTTCCTAGAAACCCCCATAAATTCTCTGTGAATCTTCGTAAGTCGACAAATTGCAATAATGAAACGGATAAGGCCTGAGATACAGAGAGAAGATAGGCACAACACAGAGCAGCTGAGTGGATCCTCACCTAGATTGATGCCGTTCGTGCCGCCTCCGGTCAGGTGACCGGGCAAGTCGACGCTGGGTCTCTAGCACGACGGTGCGGGGAGGGGGAAGCCTGTACCGGGGCTGGTCGCCGTGGCAGCGGCGGACGCCTAGGCTGAGACGCCGTTGCGCCGTCTTGTCGACGCACGGCAGCGCGCGAGGCCGGCGTCCATGGCGGAGCAGATCCCCAATGGCGTGCAGGCGCGAGAGGTGGGGAGGGAGTGTGGAGCGCGAGCGCCGATGGCGACGCACGAAGGGACGGAGCCGAATCGTGGCATGGCGGTCCTGGCCAGCGTCGTGGGACACCGGAACCGTAGACACCGATAGGCGAGCGCGAAGAGCGGGGAAGCGAAGAGGACGAGGACGCTGCGAAAGGATAGAGCTGGTTGGTGCGAGGAGACTCTAGAGTCTTCGCGCGGAAGGGGGGAGCCCCAGAAGATGAGGAGGCTTTAGCAGCGGGAGAAGGACGGCAGACATCGGCGGCGGCGGCGGTGGCGCGGAGCGCGTGATCGATAGGCGGATGGCAAAAGGAGGCGGAGGCGAGAGTTTTCGCTTCGCGAGATTTCCTAAGGTTTCGGGTCCGCATCGGAGTGGGCAGGACCCGAACCGATCTAAATCGAACGGTGCTTATCATAAGATGCTTCGATCCGACAGTTAGAGGCTTATCGGGTTACGTGGCTCTACCGGGTGCCTGAGCTTGAACTCGGGATTCGATAGGTAGAGAACCGCAGACACCGATAGGCGAGCGCGGAGGTACAGGGAAGCGGGGAAGCGAAGAGGACGAGGACGCTGCGAAAGGATAGAGCTGGTTGGTGCGAGGAGACTCTAGAGTCTTCGCGCGGAAGGGGAGAGCCCCAGAAGATGCGGAGACTTTAGCAGCGGGAGAAGGACGGCAGACAGCGGCGGCGGTGGCGCGGAGCGGAGACGGAGGCGCATGATCGATAGGCGGATGGCAAAAGGAGGCGGAGGCGAGAGTTTTCGCTTCGGAGATTTCCTAAGGTTTCGGGTCCGCATCGGAGTGGGCAGGACCCGAACCGATCTAAATCGAACGGTGCTTATCATAAGATGCTTCGATCCGACGGTTAGAGGCTTATCGGGTTACGTGGCTCTACCGGGTGCCTGAGCTTGAACTCGGGATTCGATAGGTAGAGATGCCTTGTCTGCTGCTTTGCATGGGCCGACCGCCCTGCCTTCCTTGGCTCTCTTCCGTCTCATATATCGTCTCTTGTTTGTTTTGCACTTTGTTGATTTGATTCACTGGAGACTCTGGAGTCAAGGCCGTGTGAGAGATTAGACTTTCTCCATCTATTCTATTGAGATGCTTATTCATGCATCGATGTAATTTCATTTCTTAAGTTTTTTATTTATGGTGGAACAGAGGAAGGAGATGAGGAGGTATATGTCGCAATCTCGCGATATGCAACACCTGCAAAAATTTGCGCCACGCAATGCCATTGATCTCCTGTATCGTCTACGACTTTGCAGGTACTAGTTGTTGTTCAGTTTTTGTGGACTCAACCACCATACCCTCAGACAACAAATGACAGCTGGACGCGGGTTTGCGACTTCTTGTAATTGCCTAAAAATACTTAGCGGCTAGTTCCAATTTCAAATTTCTTAAATTAAAGAATGAATTACACCGATGGGATATTTCCATCGAGCTGATCGAAAAAATATATACAGATCGTTTCATTTAATTTGTAGTCCGGTCGAATTGTATAATTTTTGGAAGGTTTTTGCTCAGAACTCACAAAATCGGTCAGGTTTGGATCCAAATTGTGTTTTAACATGTTTGTAAGGATTTTCGATCTCATACGGCCAACACACACAACGATCAAAAATCAATGTACTCCCGTCTCTCTTTGCTTTAATCTCTTTCAACCTCACCCATGTTAATATCCACTCCTTAGTCCGATGACCAATGATGACGCCCTAGACTTTGCTAGCTGAACTGGGCAACCCTGCGACATTGTTTTTTTTTTAGATTACACGGTACAGCGTAGACACTCACAACACGCACCGACACTCACCCCTATGAATACACGTACAGAGACCCTACCCCTGTGAGCACCTCCGAAAGACTGAGCCGGCAGATCTTGAAGTTCACGAAGTCACCACAGGCGCCTCGCTGTCGATAGGCACGTCGCCTACCACTTAATGCATGGCGCCGATAAAAGCTGAAAAATCCTAGGAAAAGGTGTGAGCATCATAATTCAAACCCCATGACATTGTTGTCTTGCCAGGGTCTCTCCCTGGCGACTATTTTAACAATATCTCTGCTAGTGTGTCTGAAACTAGCTATTATTCTTCATCATGCAAGCATGATTGGATATCTTTTATTGGTTTGCTCATAAACCTCTCTGTTTCTCCCCACGTTAGCATGATAATTATTACCCTAGGGCTTTCTCAGGCAAAACCAGAGAAAACCAGCTAGCCCGATTCATGAAACCCATCATGGCTAGGCTGGTTTGTGCAAGATAACGCCGCTTCACCTCTTTTATGACCTGTGCAATCTAGCACTTGTGATATGTGACCTATGTTGCGTCAACTGTCCTCCAAGGCTATTACTCCATACATGTCACTACCTTTCCCATCGTAGATTATAGAAATTTGTATTTGTCTAGCTAAATACATGATTTTTTTTGTTATACATTTAGATATACACTTTGTCTAAAAACAATGTATTTAGAAAAGTCAAATATCAATGAGAAGGTACATCAAATTCGATTCCATTCTCATTGGGCTTTGGACTATATCTTAATTAGTTAGAGCAGCACCAACGCTGGTGCTAAGGGAGATGAGAGAAAGAAGAGAAGCAGGTGCATCACATTGGAGAGTTGGTGTTGTCCTGGCGCCGGCCAGCACCGGTGGTAAAATTGAATACCTGGTGCTTGGTCTTAATAACCCTAAATATTTTTCTAGTAGCCTTTTCTCATCCTAAGTAGTCTTGTGGATTGTGCTTTTGCATGAGACCCACTATAGTAAAGACGGGTGGTGCTACAACTTGGAGAAAAAAATAAAATCTTAGCACCTCTATGACATGTCTTGACTTAGTACCTTAGGTTGTGCTATACACTGCCTTTGATGTTCCACTAGTAACTAGGTCCCACATGGCAGATCTGCCGTATTTCTAGCTTTGCAGCTCCCGTCGTCAGCCAAAGCTGGCGAAGTGGTACAAGTACAACAAGTGACAGCAAAGCCGTGGCGGCGCCAACAGGCATGCCGATAGGTGTACTGGGCTGCAGCTAGCCTCGTCGGACCTGGTCGCCGGGGCACCGAGAGGTGGAAGTCTGGAACTGGAACGCTGGTAGACGAGGGTAGGTGATGAGAATGGTTCTGCTGCTCGATCTGTCCTCGGAACAGGACGCTGAAAAATTGCTGTGAACCCGACAGCTGTGACATGAAACGAGAGCAACAGAACAGAGCATTCAATCTATCTTTTCCAGGATTCCAGTTCCCTCAGGCTGCTGATATGCAAGAAATGAAGGATTTTGTAAGGTTGTATGGTTCCAGGCTAGCAACCTACCCCAATCCAACCTGGTGCTGTGTCTGTACACTGTACTTTGTAGCCTTCCTTCCAGGATTGCTGGATGGAGTGATGAACAAAGACTAGATGTGCTTTTGTGAGTTAGATCTCAGAAGATCAGTGATGCAGATAAATGTGTTTTTGCATTCCAGTTTCGTACTTCTTTTTTATAGCAGAGCGGGGATCACCTGTTTTATCTGCAATATAGTAGTATTATTTTCCAATGCTTGAGGATTATGCTACTCCCTCTGTCTCTTTTTGTTAGTTGTTTTGGCTCCTGTCTGTATAGTCCAGGTTCATAGTATTTATTACGTATTTGGATGCCACATTTGTTCTTATTCATTGTTTTGTTGGTGTATCTAGTAGAAGGCCTAAACGAACTACAAAATGGTACAGAGAAAGTATTTTGGTAGCAAAAGTTGTATGATGTTTTGGGTCAAGTTAGGTGTGAAACTTGCATCATCTTGCATTCATCAGAACTAAAAAGCGATGCTCCTGTTTCCAGCCGATCGATAATTCATCAAGAAATGAATTCAAGAGGACGACAGGCTACTCTGAGTGTCCCTTTAGCTGGCTTTGTACCGGTTGCAGCCGGCAAAAGTAATGCAAGTACGTGTGTACTGCATCAAGTTTATAGCCACACAAGGACATCCAAGAACTAGGGCGACGCGCCTCCTGGTTGTTACAACTGTTGCTTGTTCTTAACAAGTTTCATATGCCCGCTACTGGATTTGAGATAAATGTTTGGTGCTATTTCGAAATGATTGCATTTCTTAAACTCTGCTTTTGTTCTGTATTATCTTTTTATTATCTAGTTATAATGTATGTATAAGCATTGATTGCTTTCCTTCCAAATACAAATACACCATCACCATGACCGATCTACGCCTCAAAGAGGTTGTCCAAGACGTCAAGTAATGCTGCAGCCTGACAGGCGATGACATTTGTTTCGAGGCCAATATGAGGCTATCAATGAATGACGTGCTATTCGGTTCGTTGAGCTGTAACTGTAAGGATGCACAGGTGTACGCTACACCTTTAAAGCCTGCCAGTGCTATGTTAACCTCACAACGTAGCCAATGGTTGAAATGTGCTTGTTCTTAAGTACGTCATCACAAATAAACCAGATGATGACCTGACCGCACTATTCGCGTGAGCTTATCAGCCGAACCGGTTAGTCATTTAACAGTGTTTTTCTCTCACAACAAATCAGTATAAGTTAAAATCAGTCAGCCAGAAATGATCCAACCAATAGGGCAAAACTATAGGGTTTTTTTTGTAACAATGTAAATAAAGATCAGGTCTAGGGCCAATGCATTCTCAACTCTGAGCCTACCTTGATTTTACCATTTAGTTTTTGGTTATGATGAACGGTGAGTATTTGTCTGCTATCATGTGTCGATCCAATCGAGCCTGAATCTTAGCTCTCCTGTGTCCCCTCGCGAAAACAACCAGAAAAACGAGGCAGCCTATAAGAGCGGAGGCGCGGGCAGCATCCTCGCCGTCAAATGCAAGTCTCCCTCCCCACGCCACAGTCCACAGGTTGCGGCAGCAGACAGACTACGACGAAGCCAAAGAAAACCTGGGACATCGCCGCGCGAGCGCGCTCTCAGCCTCCAGGCCGCCGCCACGGCCACGGCCACGGCCTTTCCATGCGCGCACGCACACTTGCACCTGCGCCTGCGCACGCCGCTCGCGTCCTGCGTCACCTCGTCGTCGTGCCTAGCGATGATGGCTTCGTCGTCCCCAGCGCGGCTCTGTTCCCTTCTCCTGCTGGCTCTCCTCCTCCTCGCCACGCTCAGCTCCTCGCCGTCCGTCCGCGCTTCCTCGGAGCGCCGCCGCCGCCACGCAGACAGCAAGCCGCCGGCGTTGCCACCCGCCGTGGTCCCAGTCCCAGGGCGCGCGCGCCAAGAATTCCACGTGCCGGCGCCAACGACGGGACCGATCAGGGCACGGAGGAACAGGGCGCGCGGGCGCGGCGGCGGCACCGGCGCGTGGACGTTCTCAGCGATGCTGCCCCGCGGGTTCGTGCCGCCGTCGGGCTCGTCCTCGTGCCACAACGACATGCCGGACACCGCCGCCGACGCCCAGTTCTTCCCCTGCAGCGGCGCCGGGACGCCGTGACGACAGAAGCCGCCGTGGCGCAGTTTCAGCTCGCTTGCTTCAACCGGGACAACTTCGTGGAAGCGCGACAATGGCATCTCTCTGCTAATGCCATCCCCTGAGGGCTTCTTGCAAGTGTAAATGCGGTGAGGTTTACTCTGTTCTTGTCTAGTTCTACCTGAAACATTCACAATGAGTATATATATCCTTGTTCTTGAACGCCGTGGCGGATCGGAAGCAATGCCTATATGCAAAGGTTGACTTCACAATGAGTATATCCTTGTTCTTGAACATGTAAAGGAGAATCCTTTGTTCAAATGCTTCTTGGTTCCTCAACATATATATGTGCTCAGTTCATTATTATGAGTTGAAGTTGAGCTCTCTGCCTCTTGATCTGTTACATCATCCATGGAGTCTCATCTCACCATTTTCTCATGTCGCCAACGATTCGGTGACTCGGAACTCTTTTGACAGAAAAATACAAGCTACTTATACATAGCTTAAGGGCTTCTTGGCTTTTAGGATCTCGCCATTAAACTAGGCTTAGAGTGCATGCAAAGCTGGGACGTCACCTAAGAGTTTCTTGGAGGCAGGAGCATTGGTTGATGCTTTTGGAGCAGGGGACTACTCACTACGGGGCGTTCAGGCGTGCGGATCAAGAGCAGGAGCGTCGGAGCTATAACCAAATCGCGTGGCATATGCATGTGGGCGTCGCATGATCTAGGGAGATTTGGGGGCGGTGATTGGTGAGTCCCCATGAACGCACGATCGCCGTCTAGCCGCGCGCGAGTGGCGAATGATGATTGTATTTTATCGTTGTTTCGTGGCGTCTACTCCATGCAGATGCAGCAGCCGCGGCGAAAGACACTAATAAAGCCCCTTTATTTATTTTAACAACAACGTCGCGCCGCTCGATCTCGTGGTGTTACCGTCCATGTGTGATTATGAAAGTTCAATTCTTTCCCAAGCTTTGGTAGCTGTGCATCCCAAAGTGGAAAAAAAATAAAGCAAGTGCCTTTGAATCTGTATTTGTTAAAGTCACTCGCAGTGCAGACTCTCTAAACTTATTTATTAGCCTTCCATTCATAGTACTTTGGTGATATGGCCGTATGTTTATTGAAGAGGTGGGAAGAAAAACTAAAACTTTGTTTCTTATTTAGACTATAAGTCTACGGTGCCTTCGAGGTTTATCGCATTTGTGTAATGTTTTTAATTTTCTTTGTAAGCTTCTTTGTTTCTTGATCATTGCACTTGGGATTGTTTGTTCATTTTATTTCAATAAAAGCATAGTAGGGGCTCACTCCTCAAATTTTTTCCTAAAAAAAAAACGGTATTGTACCTTCGAGGCCACATCAGCAAAGTACTATAAATAGAGGGTGATAAATAAACTTAGACTTTAGAGTAAAGTCATTGTGAGTGCCCAAAACCACAGCTTGCCCAGTTGCCCTCCCATGCTAATTGCAATTCTAGCTCCGAAGCCGTAAAGGGCTACTTCGGAAACAGGGGGTAGATATAGATGGTCATGCAGTCCGAGGCCCGGTGGCCCGGCCCGTGACCCGGAGTTTTGGCTTGGCCCGAGCATGGCATAGCCCGGTGGCCACCGGACCCGGGCTAGCACGGCCCGGGGACCAGGCCGTGCCTAGGCCGCATCCTAGGCACGCGGCACGACTTAATAAAAAGAAAGGTCGGGTAGCAGCCCGTGACTTCTAAGGCAAACTAAGAGCCCATCCCAATTCAGTAAATCTAAAGCCCCACCCGACAGCTCAATCACTCCCCTTCTTGACTCTCGCACAGTCACCCTCGCCGCCCCCTTCCTCGCGAATCGTGTGACTTCTTTCGCACAGGTGAGCAGTGGGCAGCGCCGCATCCTCTCCACTCCTCAGTCTCGGTCCTCATTGGCTCCTCACTCCTCAGCCCCTCCCTCCACGCCCCAACGCGGCCAGTTGCCGCCGCCTCACCTTCCGGCCAGCTCCTCATCGGCTCCTCCTCCTTCACCTCCCAGCCGCTGTTCTCCTGTGGTGGGGCGTCTGGCATGCTACTCTCCCTTGAGCGTGCCCCGCTGTCCACCGGCCCCGCCAAGCGCCTCCTCCCTCCCCGCGGATCGAGCGTCTACGTCGAGCACTGCCGCCACCTCCTGCCTCCCTCTCCCTCTCGTTTGTTTCCCCTCTGTCGGGCCACAGGCTGACTAGCTGCAAGTGCTGTGCTCACCAGGCCGGCATGGCCCGAAAAAATGGCTCACAAGTCATGCCTTGGGCCGAAGGCCAGGCACGAAGCCCGTAGAGGCACGGCCTGTGGCGGCACCATGAGCACCGGGTCGGCACGACCTGTTGTCAGGGCTAGTTTAGATTCAACCATTCTGAGTATCAAGCCATCGGCCCTCAATATCCTCCAATTCGGAAGGGGGAATTGTTGAATCCAAACTAGCCCGGGCCATTCTCCCTTCCCTTAAGCCGTTTGGAAGCAAGACCAAAATAGGCCAGGGTATGCTACGTTGGCATATATCTCAAACCGCTTGTGTGCTGATGTGTTGGGCTAAAATATAAAACTATATTGATTGAGTTTGGTTCTGAACTCCAAATAAAAACTCAAAATAAGTGCACAAAAATATTCTAAAAACAAAAACGAAGTAACATACAAGCTCGCATTTTATTTAAAAACAACTTTCCTTAATCAAATTTCATACATTCTATGAGACATAAACGGTCATATAACTGTTAAAAGTACTCCCTCCATAAATCAATTCATAAATAAATTTGCATGTTATTATTTTCAACAATTGAACGTGTTCGTTGTAAGTAAACTCCTCTCTTTTTCTACTAAAAGCACAATAGGGGCGAGCACCCTCCTGTTTTTCCTCAAAAAACAATTGAATGTGTCTTCAGCTTTAAGGTTGACCTCCAGTTTCAACTACCAGGATGTTACCCATACCAAAAAAAATATATTGGTTAAGCTGAAAATAGTGATCAATCGTTATCAAATTAGCATGTCATTTTAATCCACAAATCTCAGCAAGTAAACAAAACAAGAAACCATACTAACATCATGTACCAATGAGGTATTTCCCAGGTCGATGAAAGCATCCCTCACGAGAAAAAAAAAATACAAGCATATATTTTTACAGGTCATGGGCTCATGATGAAGTGCCAATTAAGCAGGCTTTGGCAAACAAATAAGGGGGGATATAAAGATGCTAAAACAAATCAGGAATACATGACTCTTCAGACCACTTTTATCTTGTCGGAAACTTACCAAGCAAAACTGTGGCCTCTTTATTGTCATGTACTACTCTCTTGTCACATGCATCTCTGCTATTCTGCAACCTGATCCTACAAGAGCCAAATGAACTGTGACACCAAGTGCTAAAAAGCAGTCCAAGTGCTTAAATCATATCACTATTGCTTGAAAGTTATTCAAAAACAGAAGGATGCCAAACTGCTGTTCTGGAACAGCTGAACTGCACTGCAACAAAAACTCTGAACTTTCTGAAAGAAGACAGGACCTATTTTATACTGTGCTCAGAGAATTGCTGCTGCCTAACTGACAAAGGACTACAAGAAGGGACTAAAGCAAAACACCATCCATGCAAGAACGTAGCCACGCAGAAATTGAATTAAACTAGCAAAGAAATCTTATATGACACAGCAGCAAAGAAAAGAAAGGTTCAAAGAAGAGGAAATTGAAATCTTTCTGACTGCATGTGCTTGATCTGAAAATGCCAGACTACCTGCAAGCAGAACTGATACAAGCTCAAGGATTAAATCAATCCTGATATTCCTAGTGATTTCGACGCACCCAGATAGATTATCAAGTACATGAAAATTCAGTCTGAGGCAGGAACTGAAAAGTAAAGTTGCAGAGAAAGCACAGGAAACAGTTGTTCAGACCCAGTACCGCGTAGGGCTGATAAAAAAAATCACTAGAACGAGAACAAGTTGGATTGGAGCGTGAGTTTAAGCACAACATCACATCATCATAGGTAATCAAATGGAGTTGTAGGCTTCCATGCAAAATACTACCACAGGACCAGTACCTGAAAAAAAAATAGAGTTAATGAATTTAATATTAACTTCAAGATGCAAAACAGTTAGGCTTTTTCTCTTCTTTTAGGCTAGAAGGTAGCTAACTAGGGTAACAAGAACAGCAGTAAAATCACAGATCACAAGTCACGAGCAGGAAAAAAAAAACACTTATACCACTTATGAATCTATGATCACCACTAGGATCTTTTTTTATTACACAAACTAGCACATACTGCCTCTATTCCAAATTATAAGGCATTCCAAGAATTTTAGAGAGTCAAAATTTTTTCAAGTTTGACCAAATTTATACGAAAAAATAATGATATTTATGATGACAACTAAGTACCATTAGATTCTCCATTACTTATATTTTCATTGCATACCTAATTGATGTCACAAGTTATTATAGTTTTTTCTATAACTTTGGTCAAACTTAAAAAATTTTGACTCTCCAAAATTCTTGGAATGCGTTATAATTTGGAATGGAGGGAGTAATTGATTAAGAGAGTAGAAACACAAACACAAGGCAAGCCAAGGAACCTACCAAACTGAGCCTGCAACTAGATGGTTTACCTGATCTAGAGACTTAGGTTCCTTACTTATAGTAACTAGATTATACGTTTTCCAGGTTTGATGTGTTAAACCATGCCATGAAAATGTGATTGCTCAGGGTACTGTGATGAACCTAATTACTTGCTTCACTCAACAGGAATACACAATAATCAGGCAACTAGTTACTGGAGTACAAGGAGATTGGTAGATGGGAGGAAGAAGAAGGGATGAAGGGGATATAAAATCGAGCAGAGCTGGCCACGAACCAAAGCTCGCCACCGCCGGGATTTTCGTCTGGTTGTTGGACAGCAGCTCCGAAGCAAACAGTGCTCCTTTTGTACCTTGCTGCTTGGTACTTGTGGCCCATGTCCGGCCTGTTTGGTTACTAGCTAGGCCCAACCAAAGTATGACAACTTGTCTGCTATCTAAGCAGAGAATTTTTTTTTTTTTTTTGAAAAATTCTAAGCAGAGAATTTAGTTTCTGAACCTTCTAGCTTTTGAATCCTATTCACATCAGTACTTCATGAATGGTTTGTTAGAAGCCCCAATCGGATTGCTAACCAACAACTCAGATTCAAGTAACAAGTATCAAATAACAGAGTCACAGAGAGGAAGAGAAGGCTGGAGAAGAAGAGTAGTAGCTACTGTATATGTAAAAGTAAAGGTAATATTGATATTTTGGTAGATGTCGTGTTGTGGCCTCCTGGTCTACTTTATGTAGCTGGATCCCTTATGTGCCAGGCTAGCAACCCACATGGCAGGCAGCTCCTGATAATTAACCTTTGTAGTTTTAGTTGGAAACACCTAAGTTGTAATAGCACATTTCAACCCAAAGACCAACTATTAACGTTAACAATTTAGAAAATCACTTATTGCTAGTACCAAGAGTCAACTAGCACTACATGACAAACAATGCATGCTTATTGTCTTCATTCTTGGCTAAAGTGACGGTCACAGATCATGGCAGGCTTCGAGCTATTTCCTTTGCCTAATCTTTGAGAGCACCCAACAAATTCATGGAGGAGTTGGAACCCTCCCTTCAAGCTTTACCGGTTAGTTAGTTATTCCCTACCACAAAACCCCTCATTGGCCTACACCAACTTGGAGGTGGGGTTGCTTATCAAGTGCCACCAACAGAATGATTTTTGTGGATCGTGCCTTTCCTTTATTGTGGGTCATTTTGTAACGGGCGGCGTGTGGTGAGCCTGTGTCTTCCTATGCAGGGCCACTGGCCTGGCTACAATCTCTGGAAGGCGGCACATCTCATATGCTACAGGGAATGCTATTTGACAGTTGCAATTGTTATGTTACTACTTTCACAGTTTCAAGATATTTTTATGGAAAGAGAAATATGTGTTGCTGTGAATTTAGTGTTGGTGTAGAACACCTTTTTCTTTGGCGGGGTTGCTGTAGAACACCTTACTTATTCACCAGGGAGTATATATGATCATCCTCTTTCCCTCATTTCACATGTTCATAAAATTTTTTCGAGTAAAGCTACTCAAAATATTTACAAACCCTCCTTTATATGTCCTCAAGTTTAAACTAATGGATCACATTGAGTTAGCATGGGCTTCCATAGTATTCGTATCTTTCAAGCAAGATATGGTCACCTAACAACTAATCTCCTTATCTATTGACTTTCCATCCTTTTTAGTTTCCCCCTTTCACAAATCCTGAAGACGAATATCTCTCTGTCTAATCCAAACCATGGATGTTAAGCAGATTCGCCAGTAGGACCAATCTCCTTTCCATTCAAGTTCAGTAAACAAATGGTTTGTGTGGACACACACTAGTATTATGTTCCTTCTTGGATGTGGGAACAGCATCCATCGCTACTAATTAAGCTGCCAATGATAGTTTGCTATCAGATTATTAAGTGATGCAGTATCATTGTTTTTAGTAGAGAAGCATTCTCACATGACTGAAACTCTCATGTCATCTACTATGTGTACTGGGTGACCTCTTGCAATTATTCGGCTCAAGGATCTCACATGATTGAAACTCTGCAGAAAGCTTTCACATGTGTCGACAACGACCCCTCCGGCCAAAGCTTTCCGTGCTGGTCTTGTTATTGTTTTTCATGTATATCTTCTGTGATGATACTCTTGTCCGTTTTTCCCTCCACTTGCGTCAGCCTCATGGGTTTTGTTTCCGTATAGCATCCCTACGACTCTGTGCACCGGTTGGCAAAAATCTTTGGTGAAGTTCTGTTCAAGCCAATATGGTTCGGGATCCTTTCTTTCATGAGCAGCTCTATTAAGTCCTTCGACGTGCAATCTTTTCTTTGAATAAAGTTCCATTTGTTCCACAGAATATGAAATATATTCATGATGCGAGAAAAGGGGCCTCATCTTTTATTTCGCCTTTTGATGATAGTCCTGGATTCACTATCGGAATAATCATGATATGCCCTGCTGCCGGATCAAGTGGAATCTGAAGACAGAGAACAGCAAGGTGAACGTGGGACTGTGGGAGGTCATTTTTATTCCCTGGTCACACGCTAGAGATTGAAAGAAATTCTCCATTGTTGACACATTCCTCCAGAGAATTCAGGTCACAAGCATTGATCGTGAATTCTTGGCCACTGGTTTACAGAAGTAATAAAATGTTGGTGGTTCTCTGTCTGGAACAGTTTGGAGTTAAGTCGCGTCAGTTCTTAGAAGAGAGAATCTGACCGGAATGTTGAATACTTGAATTGATGAGATGACGAATTAGTACGTGCTAGTACGATACCATCTGTCTTCAGTTTCAGTTTTCTTTCTAATCCATTGACCAAATTTAATGTGTTGTTATTGATTCATGAAGGGATCGAGTAGCGATATATGGTTCGTTTTAAATGACACAAGATGTAAAATGTTTATCTTTTGCGACGTAAAACCTATGTTCGCGTCTCCTTGACATGTTGCCCTCTTGTCTACCATATACTCCTACTTCCTCCATTGCTCAAAAAATGACGTTGTGGCTCCTACTCGTGATATTGTAAAAAAAATGATGTTTTGGCTCCAGTGAAGGTTTTGTGGACGCTAATGCCCCTGCCTCATCGATCCATGCACCGTGATTTAATAGCAGTACCGTTCGCACCAGGCTTCGAACCCAGCACATCAGGTCTAACAAAAAAAATTTGCGGCCACCGTTTGAGCTAATGGATGTTCTCATATAATATACTCCCACAACCGTATTTAATAGGGCCAGACAGGGAAAATTTCACCCAAGTTAATCACTCCTTGGTATGCTAAATGTTGTCTTAAACGTCATTTTTTGAGTAATAGGGAGAGTATATAATATGTATATAAACGTTAAAATACTTCCTATATAATATGTGTATAAATGTTAACGGGGTTATCTTTTTCCTCAAGAATATAAGGAAGATAAGATAAGAAAAGAAAGAAAGAGAATACGTATTGTATTTTGCAGCACAATTTCGCGCAATGTCTTTATCTGTAACTCACGTGCGTCAGCACTTAGCAGCCAGAGACACCAAGACACGAGATCCCCTGCAGCAGCGGACTTTTATAACCCTCGTGCGGCAGGATCACACGTGACGACATCGCGCCAGAGCACCGTGGGACAACACGAACTAGCTAAAATATATTTATATACAAGTACTGTTGAAGATCAAATAGGACAAAGAGCAAATGTAAATGTCTTCTATCTATATTAATGTGTCAACTAAGTAATGCTTTTTGACTGTGCAAGCTAGCGTGTGCACTAGGCATTATTAATCTGTCTATTTTTTCTATAAGAAAAACCGTGCATATCTACATGGAAATGTATCATCAGGCCCTACTATTTTGCAACTAAAACATTTCGCTAAAAAGTAAAATCCACGACTTTTATCACGTTATAGCATCTCCAAGAGTTTTCCGAGCATACTCTCAATCTTTTTTTTTGTGATGTCTATTAAATAAGGAAATATACAGAGACAACAAAAGAAATTTTCTTTATATTTTTATAAGTATTGTGCTTAATGTTACAATGATAGTAATTATAATTTTTTTTTAAAAATATAGACCAGTCCAAAAGGGCACCTAAATTCTTGTTGAGGATTAACAACCCTGTTCATGGGCTGGTTTTGGCGGTTTGTGGTTTCTTTCCAAACTATCCCAAGATAAGTATTCCGGTGTGGTTTGGGCTAGCTTTCACCAAGTTGGTATGAGTTCGATTAATTAACAGTAATGCTAATCATCTTACGTCCGATACGTAAGACGGAAGTGGAGGGAGCCCAATGGGCCGCGCAATCACCTCAACGCCTCCGCGCCGCACGCGTAATACCACGCCCCGGTTTCCCACTCCGCTCCTCGTCCACATCTACCTCGCGCTCCCACTCTGCTCCTCCTCTCCACATCCCGTGCGCCGCTCCTCCGGCATGGACCGTGTGGCCCCGCTACTCCGGGCGGTGCTAGGGCTCGCCGCCCTCCGGCCACCGCACGCGGCCTCGTGCTCGGTCACGGCTCGCTCGCTTGCGTACCCGCCACAGCGTGGAGCGCATGCAGCAAGGTCACGACCATGGCGGATGTGGCGGCCATGGGCATGGGTCCGCCGGATCCGGCGGCGACGGCCGTCGATCCGGTGGTGCGGCGAAGGATGCTCGCGCACGCCTAGCCATCTCCGCCCACGTGTTTGCCTCCGGGAGGGGCCACTGATACGGGCGCATCCTGCGGCGAGGACCATGGATCCGCCAGATTCGGCGTCGATGGTCGTGGATCCGCCGGATCCCGACGATGGCGGCGTGGATCCGGCATTCCGCGCGGCAGTTGTGCCCGTTAGTACGAGCGGGACGAAGCGTAGGTACCTCCCCTGCTCTCTCTCTCCCTGTATTTGGACTTGAAGCCTCTCTCTCCTTTTTTTCGCCGATGGATGTTTCAGTTCTGCGTTTGATTTGATTTCAATAGATGATTCTGTTTGTTTCAGTAGCTGTTCTCACGATGTTCATTGCGGGTGTGTTTCAACAGATTGTTTTAGTAGTAGTTCATGCATTGTTACGTTCGTGTGTTTGATTTTGTTTCTAAACAAATGATTCGTTTGTTGCAGCAGGTGGTCTCGCCTTGTTTGCGGCGGGTTTTGTTTCGTCAACTATGCATATGATGTTTCAAAATGTCACACCAGATTGTTTCTTTTTTGTTTTAGATCAATTCAATCATTTTGTTTTTTTTTTGTTTCAGATTTGTTTGTTTCAATCGTTTGTTCATCTTGTTTCTGTTCTTTGCTAAGTTTTGTTTCAGTTCATGTTGTTCTTTTGTTTCATATTTGTTTGTTTCAATCGTTTGTTCATATTGTTTCTCTTCTTTTCTCAGTTTTGTTTCACTTCATGTTGTTCTTTTGTTTCTAGTTTTTTTAAAAAATTTGTGTGTTCCTTTTTTCATTTCAGAGGCATGGTGGTCATCTTGGGCAGCGGCGGCGGCCGATTCACGAAGGAGGAGCGGGGCCGCGCGGGGGTGTCGCGGCCAGGGTGGCGTGCGTGTGCGTCCCATCCGTGCGTGTGTGTCTCGTCCGTGCGTGTGTGTTCTGTCCGTGCGCCCGTGTGTCCGGGGGGTTGAACGGTTAGGTGGGCCGGGCTCGGGCGTCCTAAGTTAGGACGTCCTAGCGCCAGCACTACCCATTAATTAAACTAGTTGGGCTGGTGACCGGGTTTGAATAGTTTACACATTTTTCTTAGCTCACTCACTTCATAGCTCATAGTGGATTTCTTTGTGGGTGCACATTGAGTACACATGTAATTTCTTTGGAATCGCTTCAAGGGCCTGAAAATTTTACTCATATGTAGTGAAAAATAGTGACTTGATGCTGCTATCATTGTGTAAATGGAATTTTTTGTCATCATATAAAAATACAATTCTTGAAAATATATATCCAATTACTGCATATCAGATTTTCCGGCCATCTTACTTTATTACTACTACAAAATGCATTAAATATTATGCCTAAAATATACTATCATACCTTGATAAAAAAGTGAATTCTCACTAAATAGTAAAGTAACTAATCAAAACATAAAGAATCCCTAGAAACATTAGATTAATAAATTGATGAAGTTATTTACATTAGCTTTTGGACTAGGAGCACCATGATTTTTCCAAACTTCCATCAGAACTCAGCGAAATCTGCCGCAAAAAAAAGATAAAGATACATAAGTTTGTCCATAATAAAATTTCTTAATAAGATAGCAGAATATATGATAAAGATACATAAGTTCACAGATTAATATGCTTATGCAGAATATATGCTGAGAATAAGATGCCAATGAATTAGACAATAAATATTATGAAGGCATATTGGAGTTCAAAGCCTCGGTTTATCAAAGATATAGATAAAACTTAATATTTAAAAGAAGTAAATTTTTGTTGTTGAACTACACCGGCATAAAAACTCATGCTTTCACACAACATTAAATATGCAAAAATGCATCATTGAAAGTTGAACCTCAAAATGCTATGCTTCATAGTTCATACTCAGTAAAATCTGCAGAAATGCAAATTACATTAGTTCGTTCGTTGTCCACAACTCCCCCATTGTTGAGCTTCACATATGAAGTTATCTACTTATATAGAAATGATACATCTTTATCTAAAAAAATATAGAAATGATACATGTAGATATATAGTGTTCAAAAATAATAATGATTTTGGCAGAAATAGTATGTAGCAATACTTTAGACATGAAAATATCTAGTTTTGTATAGTGTAAAAATGGTTGATCAGAAGTTTGACAATTCAATCACTAGAAGTTTAGCAATGAAAACTTAGTCATTAGAAGTTTGCCAATGAATAGGCCAAGATCTGACATGATTGAAAAGCGACATACCAATGTGATTTTAGAGATTAATGTTGTCCTTAGATAGAACTCATGTCCATTGTCCTCGTATGTTTGAATGTCGTCAGCGACCTCTCTTACACTTACTTTGCTATGAGATGTATGTAAACAATTTTGTATGCGAATTAAGGCTCCAACTACGCTAATTGATACGTTGCACCGAAGTGGGTCAATAATCCTCCCACCTATGCTAAAAACCGACTCCAAAGGCACTATAGAGGCTAGCATAATGTTGACGGTCGTTAAGTATCAATTTTATACCGTCAACGCAGCAAGAGAAATGACTAATATGAGTTCACCTATTAGATATAGGGGTTACACGATTGTAATTCCACGAGTTTTGGTGATTGTCTATTTTCGCGGGGGTTATCGAAAGAGAACCAAAGGAGGCCCACATGTCATGATTACATAGAGATAAAGACCGAACGGGTGAAAAAGTATAATCTAGAAGACTCTCCGGAAGGCGACCCCGAAGGTGGGCCCCACCGGCAGCCTCCGGGGTCGGCCGCCTAAGGGGAGTCGGCCGACTCCCCACCTCGACCAATCACGTCGAGTCTCGCGGATCCCGCCTCCACCGCCTTTGAGGATGAATAATTATCGTCCATTTAGGTCGGTTTGATCCGAGGGCGTGATTCATCCTAGGGGGCTATATATTCGAGCCCCCGGCCCCCGGGTGAAACCCTAAATTCATTCTCTCTTCATTCATCCGAGAGGATTCGGAGAAGCGTGAGCCACCATCTCAATTAGAGCTCCATAGTTTAGTAGCATAGCTACATAGGAATAGATCTAGAGGGAATCAAGCCTAACTTGGAGTCCGGATCTGTCGGAGTTCTTGGTAATTCCCCTCTACATTCTTGTAATATTCATCATTGTTCGTGATACTATGAGTAGTACTTTATTCTATTCTATTATATCGAGACTTGACTTTGCTCTATTTGATTATGTTCTCAATTATATTGTTCTTAGTCTACTTTGATTATATGTTTAGCATAGTTGGACTAGAATTATGTTTATGCATAGGATCGTATAGCGCTTGCTCATTAGATCGATGGGTGAGTGGTAAATATTGTGTAGGCGTGGTGCCTAGACCGTATTTATCTGCGATTGCACCCTATATTCCGGATCGTGAGGTAGATCGCGGGAGTGATGATCTGTTGAGTCCTTTGTAGCCCTTCTCCCGAGTATAGGTCTAGAAACCTATTACATTGAAGTCATTGCTATGTCTCTTGTCTTCTCTGGTAATATCACTATGCATAGATGTAACCTTTTCCCGCTATGATTGCTAGATGTTCTTGCACTAATCATTGTATGCTTTGACTTTATAGTTAGAATAACATAGGATTACACCCTAGATCGTCCTAGTCCATGCTAGTGTTATAAGCTTAGAGTGCTAAGTTGAGATGGCTTATTACTATTATTTTATATGGCTAAATGCTCTCATTTATCTTATGTCATTTATCATTCATTCCTATATTTTATGTGACACTTACCCCGTATGAGATGATCGATACGAGACAAGGTTGAGCTCTACATTATTGCATGTGCATTGCTCATCACTCATTATCCAAAGTGCATTCCCTTCCCAAAGTGGTAAAATTATAAATAACGATACCTGGATTACTCCGGTTAAAATGCTACGATGATATATTCGTGCGCTTGCGGAACCCTCTTTATTTCAGTTGCACTTAATAGACATCAACAAGCATTTTTGGCGCCGTTGCGGGGAAGGTTGAAAGCCAATGGATAATGAGCAGCATTGCACTACATAATGAGATTGAGCGCTGTCACCATTCTCTACTCATACGGCCTTACCCTTGTCTTTCGTTTATTTTATATCTTATGCGGGGTAATGTATGAAAAAGACTACTCTTCCCGATAACTATATTGACAATCCGAAGCTTTAATCGGGAAGGCGGAAGCAAGTTGAAGAAGACCAATCAATCATCATCATCAACTCAACTTGGAAGTTTATCGAAGCGAGAAAGTCGACCTTTCGTTCGAGACTTGACACCGGCGTTTGAAGCCATGGCGAACAAGTCACTCCGCGAGTTCTCGGCTCCACTACGGACAACATTCGTCTTGGACAGTGCGGACATCGAAGGAGCTTTTGAGCTCAAGCTGCGCCGATCAACATGGTGCAAGCAAGCCGGTTACGTGGGAAGGCCCATGAAGATGCTAGTGCTCATCTCCAACACTTCCGGAGATTTGTAGCACATTCACTATCAAGGACGTCCCCGGAGATGCTATACTACTTCGCCTCTTCCCATTCTCACTCTTGGGGAGCGAAGCGATGGTTCTACGCCAATAAGGAGAAGAATACTACATGGGCACTATGTTCCACCAATTTCTTGGCGAAGTTCTTCCCCATGGGCAAGGCAAATGCTCTTCGTGGGAAGATATCAAGCTTTCGGCAACATCATGATGAGACTGTCCCCGAAGCTTGGGAGCGCTTTCAAGATTACATCCTCGAGTGTCCTCATCATGGCATGGAGAATTGGCGCTTATGCGAGACATTCTACCATGGGCTCGCAACGACACACGTGAGACGATGGATGCCGCTGCTGGTGGTGCATTCTTATCACTCACTATTCCTCGGGCCACGGCTCTTGTGGAGAAGATGGCATCCAACCAAGGTTGGAGTGAAGAAAGAACTCGAGACCCGCAAGAGAGGTGGAGGAATGCACCGGTGAAGGAGGTAGACATGCTTGTCTGCCAAAATGGATTTGCTAATGAAGAGGCTCGATGAGAGAGCCACGAGAGAAGAAAGAAGTCATGCATATACATGATGCTCGCATGACATGTGAAGAGTGTGGAGAGACCGGGCACACGGGTGCTAACCGCCCGTTTGAAGGAGGACGTGAACTACCTCAACAACAACAACAATTACTATCGTCCTCGGCAGAATCAAGGTTGGAATCGGCAGAGGCCTAACTACTCGGCAACTATCAAGGTAACGGCTCCTCCTACAATAATTACAACTAGCCGCCTTTGAGAGAGTTAGTGCTTTGAATCAAGGCAAGATGATGGACAATCTGTCCAAGAAGGCGGCATCAAATGACAAGGTCCTAGAGACACTCGGCAATGAGAATGGATGGCTTTTCCATTGCCATCAAGAGTCGGCTCGGCTTCAACAAAATACTTGAGTCGCGGGTACAACGACTTGTCAACCTTGCTCCCTCTGTGGCCAAGGTAAATTGGCGGGACAACCCGAAGAGCTCGAAACCGCAAATCTTGTTGATATATTCAATGTAGAAGAGGCCGGAGTGATCCATCGAAGGGGTCATGGATTGATTCAACTCGCCAATCAAGAAAGGTGATCCGGGAGACCGAGTTATTCCGATCTCCATTGGAAGTACCAACTTCAATGAAGTAGTTCGTGACTTCGATGCAAGCATCAACATCATGCCAAGAGTGATATACGAGAAGCTATTCGAGATGCCCCTTAGCATACACAACCATGTGCTTGCGGCTTGCGAGATCGGTCACTCCGTGTTCCTTTGGGAGTACTAGAAGATATATGTGTACGAGTAGGCAACTCGTATGTCCCTGCAGACTTCGTGGTAGTGGATACAGGCAATGATGAAAGGTCCCCTATCATTCTGGGACGACCATTCTTGAACACCGCTGGGGCCATCATGTATGCCAACACTGCCAAGATCATCTTCAATATCAAGGGCAAGAGAGAGACCTTCTTCTTCAAGAACAGAGTGCTGCAGTTCCCAGCACACCCTCATCAACAAAACAATAATGAGAAGAAGAAGAATCCAGCTAAGAAGAGCAAGACCAAAGAAAAAAAGACCAAGAAGACGGAGACGGTGAGGATGGTCACTGCAGTCCACAAGGAGCATGACCACTTACTCAAGTCCCCACGTCTGATCAAGAAGGATGACCCAGGTGTCCCAACTATTCAATGCTCCATCAACAGAAGCTCTTTCAATAAAGCTATCTGTGACACCGGATCGGGCGTCAACATTATGGCCAAGGTAACCTATGAGTATCTATATGGCACTATGCCTTTGGAGCCCACCTATGCACAGCTGCAGATGGCAGATCAGACATTCCGCTTCGTCGAAGGAGAAGTGAAGGATGTCCTCATCCAAATAGATGACCATTATGTCCCCACAGACTTTCTAGTCATTGATATGGGAGATGACTACGACCCTCCAATCATCCTAGGAAGACCATTCCTGAACACTACCAGAGCTATCATCTATATTGGGACAGGAGAGATTCACTTCCACTTTCCCACTGAGAAGGTACGCCGCTACTTCAACAATAATTACATAATCACCGAAGAGCCCAAAAAGAACAGAGCAAGGAGAAGGCAGCGTACCCGTCGCGTAACAAGAAGAACATCACTACGAGATGGATGGGTGACTATGAGGGAGAAGTGTCTAGATATGAAGATCGGTACCCCGAAGAGAAGAACGTTGCGGAAGAAGAAGAGGTGCTACCAATGTGAGAAGAGAAACAAGTGATCCAAGAAGCTTCCTCCTCAAGGTCACCCTCTCCAACAAAGAAGGTATGGAAGGTAAAAGAAAAATCGAAACTATTCCTACACAAGAGGCGACGTCATCGAGGACCGGCCAATGCGCCCGAAAAATGAGCGAACATGACAAGTCCTGTTCGGAGGACTTAAAATCACCGAACGCCGCGCCAAGAGGTAACTTGGTATTTATCGGCAATTCTTTTTCAGCATTGCATTTTTTTAGCATATTTATTTCCCCACTTACATCTTAGTTGCTTCGTTATGTTTTTATATCGCATTAGAAAAGAAAATAAAGATGTTTTGCATTTGCATCCGAGAAAATCATTAAGCCCCATGTGGATAATCATTCTTTGTGGTGGCACAAAAATAATTTCTCAAAGCATATTTATTTTTTAAATGTCTCGCATTCCTTAAATAATAAAAAGATAAAAATATTTCTTGTGATCTGTTAGAATAAGTTTAAGTTAGAAAGTTCTAGACAACTAAAGCCTAGAGGTTTTATCACTAACACTTAATTAGTTCCACAAGTTTTGTTGTCTATTTGAGCTTCAGAACATCAAGGATCAAGAAGAGCCAACGGCGAAGGACATCCGGTCCCCGTCGGAGTGTCTTTGCCCGCGACACTTGAACGCTATCTCCAACGGCAACCATCTACGACACTCTGGAGGATTAGAACGTCTTCATTGCTCGTCGGCAACATCGCAGACTATGTCAACATCCGGCTTGGGGGAGGGCATCCCCGTGTACCAAGCTAAGTGTTTTCAACTTATCTGTCTATGCCTTGTTAAAGTATGCTTTGTTAAAACTACTAAAAAAGATGCATAACCATAGAAACCCGTAAAGATTTCCTTATTCATCTTTTGGAGAGCTCTTGCAATTTGTCTTTAAATAGTCCCAGAATAAACTCTACATGGAGATGATGAATAGTTGCTCTGCCGTAATTCCTTTCAAATACCTAGTTTTCAACCTTGCACTCTCCCGAGTTTTGGACACAATTTGTTTAGACTTGAGATTTGCTCGAACCGAAACTTGTGGGTAGCGAACACTTGATCTAAGTCTAGGTGGTTGACGGGTATGATATGGGAAGGTTTTGAGCTCTTTGTCCATCTTGTTCCTAGAGATACTAGAGTTCGGAGAATTTATCTGTGAAAATATTAAATTCTTGCATGATGAGTTCCTTTATGATGAGAGTTCAAATTCCTACCATGACCATATATTCATGCTTACTACATTAGAAAAACCCATCTGTTTATATAGATCATATTGTAGGCTTGAGTGTAGTCTTTATAGGCATTGAGTGTGGTTATGCTATGGACCCATAAGGAATCAGTCATGTAGTTAAAGTCAATACTATGTGCTCTCCATCCATTGATCTATGCTACTTCTGTCCTCAGAAGCATGCGCCCATTTTATAACTACTACATTCATTTTGTGCTACTTCTATCCCTAGAAGTACCACCCACATATAGATCCATATCCACCACATATCGTGCTATCTCTACCCTGGAGATACGCACTTATGCTGCTCCTACCCTAGGAGTACGCATTCTCCACTTACTGTGCTGTCTCTACCCTGGAGACAAGCACCTATGCTTTGCTCCTACCCCGGGAGTACGCATCCATCCATCCATCCATCCACATATACATACACCACTTATTTCACTTCATCCGAGTAAAAGGTTCTACTCCTATCCCGGGAGTGAACATCTAGAATAATCATCGCCGTTCCATTTGCCTACATTAAAGCTCAGTCATTATCATTTCAAGTTATACACTCCCCGTTGCTAAAGTGTTGTTTTCAGAGGATTGGTTGCTCTAAAAAAAAAGAAAGAAAAAAAAAGAAAGAAAAGAGAAAAGAAAGAAAGAGTAGCCAAGTCCTTCCTTTCGAGAAGTTTCAAGAAGTTTCAAGGTTTCCAAATAAAGGGAGTCATGTTATCCCCAAAGGAGCAAGTGTAGAAGTAGATGTTCACCAAAGTGATCACCCCCCATAATCATTTCCTTATCACCATCATTCCATCATCATCCTATCATCATCTCATCCATTCCATTTCCTCATTCACATGCACATATGACTTTATTATTTTAGTTCCTATTGGATCCATGTCTTAACTATGCAATATATGCAAGTGAGTTTGAGTGTCTCCCCACCTATGAGCTCCACATAAGCCTATTAGAAAGTAGGGTGAGAGAGAGAAGGCACTTTTCACTATGCCTTAGTTCCATAAATACCACATATTTTGAGAGAAGAGAGAAGGCATACACTACTCATGCCTTGGAGAGGATCCGAAATACCACAAATGAGAGACACGAAAGGTTCATACAAGGAACTCGAGTTTTATTTCAAAACTTTGCAAAAACTCCGGGATAATAGTTGATCAAAGAGCGAGAAACATGGCGCTTGACTTGACCGTTCTATCTTTCAACTACTCAAGACTCAAGTGACGGTTACAAGCCCCATGGTGAAAGGTAATATGAGTGAGTTTTGAGTCAGAATAGTTCACTCTAATCCGGAGGAGAGTTCTTGTTTGAACGCATGTGTACTGTGAAGAGTGAAAGCATTGTAGCAACTCCCGATCCATCACGAGTCTATCTTTGCTCGGGGACGAGCAAAAGGTAAGCTTGGGGGAGTTTGTTGACGGTCGTTAAGTATCAATTTTATACCGTCAACGCGGCAAGAGAAAGGACTAATATGAGTTCACCTATATTAGATATAGGGGTTACACCGACGTAATTCCACGAGTTTTGGTGATTGTCTATTTCGCGAGGGGTTATCGGAAAGAGAACCAAAGGAGGCCCACATGTCATGATTACATAGAGATAAAGACCGAACGGGTGAAAAAGTATAATCTAGAAGACTCCGAGAAGGCGACCCCCCGCAGTGGGCCCCACCCGGGCAGCCTCCGGGTCGGCCGCCCAAGGGGAGTCGGCCGACTCCCCACCTCGACCAATCACGTCGAGTCTCGCGGATCCCGCCTCCACCGCCTTTGAGGATGAATAATTATCGTCCATTTAGGTCGGTTTGATCCGAGGGCCGTGGTTCATCCTAGGGGGCTATATATTCGAGCCCCGGCCCCCGGGTGAAACCCTAAATTCATTCTCTCTTCATTCATTCATCGAGAGGATTTAGAGAAGCCGAGCCACCATCTCAATTAGAGCTCCATAGTTTAGTAGCATAGCTACATAGGAATAGATCTAGAGGGAATCAAGCCTAGCTTGGAGTCCGGATCTGTCGGAGTTCTTGGTAATTCCCCTCTACATTCTTGTAATATTCATTATTGTTCGTGATACTATGAGTAGTACTTTATTCTATTCTATTATATCGGACTTGACTTTGCTCTATTTGATTATGTTCTCAATTATATTGTTCTTAGTCTACTTTGATTATATGTTTAGCATAGTTGGACTAGAATTATGTTTATGCATAGGATCGTATAGCGCTTGCTCATTAGATCGATGGGTGAGTGGTAAATATTGTGTAGGCGTGGTGCCTAGACCGTATTTATCCGCGATTGCACCCTATATTCCGGATCGTGAGGTAGATCGCGGGAGTGACGGTCTGTTGAGTCCTTTGTAGCCCTTCTCCCGAGTATAGGTCTAGGAGAACAAACCTATTACATTGAAGTCATTGCTATGTCTCTTGTCTTCTCGGTAATATCACTATGCATAGATGTAACCTTTTCCCGCTATGATTGCTAGATGTTCTTGCACTAATCATTGTATGCTTTGACTTTATAGTTAGAATAACATAGGATTACACCCTAGATCGTCCTAGTCCATGCTAGTGTTATAAGCTTAGAGTGCTAAGTTGAGATGGCTTATTACTATTATTTTATGTGGCTAAATGCTCTCATTTATCTTATGTCATTTATCATTCATTCCTATATTTTATGTGACACTTACCCCGTATGAGATGATCGATACGAGACAAGGTTGAGCTCTCCATTATTGCATGTGCATTGCTCATCACTCATTATCCAGTGCATTCCCTTCCCAGTGGTAAAATGATAAATAACGATACCTGGATTACTCCCAGTTAAAATGCTACGATGATATATTCTGTGCGCTTGCGGAACCCTCTTTATTTCAGTTGCACTTAATAGACATCAACACATAACAAGCATATCTTTTGCTAAAAGAGATGACATAGGGAACTATCCAATAACTTAATATGTTAAAATATTTATTTCTCTTCTTAAGCTTGCCACCCAAATGCCTTGATAGCTATGAATCATTTTCTTTAATCCCAATTGCCTGCTAACATGTCCCATGGGTTCTCTTCATCCTCTTTATCTATATTTATGTGAATACGTGCTTCATTTGAACCTAATTGTTGCTAGAAGCACTAGCAGTTCCAACATAGGAAGCAAATAAGTCATCAAGGGTGCTAATTTAACTTTCTATGCTAATTTGTTACCAACATTTGTTTCATACAAAATGTCTAAGCAAAACAAATAATTCATCTTAGTATCTTTGATCTAAAATCATAGCAACAAAAAATTGTTCAAATCGTCTTCTCTTGCTCCTAGTACTTCTAAATTTTTAAATTCATATTGTACACGATTAAAACTAATATTGGATCTTCTGTGATGGTAATCCCATCTAATTTTGTATGCATCAACATTATATGTCATGAAAAATGGTGCTTGAGTTCACATGTAAGGAAGCCGATAAATGTATTGTCACTTTCCCAAATAGCTTGAAGAAACACAACATTTATCTTGGAGCATTGAATGGCTTGTAGTATTTTTGGAGCATTGAATGGCTTGTAGTATTTTACTAATCGTGTAAATGCCTTCTAAAATTAATTTCGCATTTTCCCACATCAGATAGATAACATTCCATCATGTGTCCAAATCTAAGTTTAAAAGACTTTTGGTCAGTATTTTCTCCTATTTACACATTTCTTGGAAAACTTCAGTATCGATGGTGGAAATCTAACAAATCTAAACGTTGTTCTAATTTTATCAATAGATTTATTGTGCTCCTCCTATTCTCACCTCATAACAAACTAGCTATGTGGGCACAATATATGAATGAATTTGTTTCTTAACACGACCCCTTTTATTATTTATACACTTCCTTCAAATACAAAATTAACCAATTATTAGAGATCACATTGTCAATTATAATTGTGAATAGCTGATAAATACCCGTAGTCTAGTAAGCATTGTTCGCATTCTTCGACTCCTTTTCCAAGGTTTACCCCCCTCCATGATTTAGAACCTTCAAACCTCTATTCATCATTAATCTAATATGAAAGAAAACACATACGATTTAAATTTTGATTTGATGTTAAAGTATATGTGGTTAATAGATTATTTGATTTGCCAAAATCTTTTCAATCTTGGTTTTTATTTCTTATTAGCAAATATAGGCCTTGTTTGGTTCCCTTTCAAATTCCAAATTTTTACACTCTCTCTCCATCAAATTAAACTTAGATGCATTATGTAAAAATATAGATAAAAAATAACTAATTGTATAATTTATTTGTAATTTATGAGATAAATCTTTTAAGTCTAATTAATGCATGATTGAATACTAATTATCAAATACAAATAAAACTACTATAATCTAAACCACGCCTGTTGAAGTGGAATGTTTTATTAGGAGGAAAAAAATGAAAGAGGAAAAGGGTGCACGCTTTTCATTTGGTTCGGGCTCCTATTTATAGCCAACTGCCCCGAAAGCGATCTCGCCTCGGCTCATCTCATTTTTCCATTTCGCCCCCTCCACTGTTCCAATAATAATAAAAAGGATTTCTCGATTCGATTTCCTCGCGAATTTTTTTCCGGTGAGCAGCGGCGATCGGCTTCGGATCGGCGCAGCGGAGATGGTTGCCGTGGCGGCGGAGGCCCCGATCCGCGGTGCGGACACCGTGCCGGCGGCGGAGAGGGAAGCGGTGAGGGCGGCGGCGGCGGAGGCGGCGGCGAAGGGCGGTGAGGGGGAATCGGGGAAGGAGGAGGTGAGGGATTATGAGAGCGACATCAGGAAGCTGGAGGAGCTGTTCTCGAAGCTGAACCCCTCGGCGAAGGAGTTCGTGCCGCAGTCGCGCCGCCGCGTGGACGGCGGCGGCGCTCGTCGCCTCTCGGCCGACGCGCCCGTGTTCGTGTCGCCGGCGATCGACTACTACCCGCGCCACCACCAGCTCCCGCCGCCGCCGCTGCAGCAGCAGCAGCCGATGCACGTGCTGCAGTTTGTGGGTGGCGGCGGGGGGAGGGACTCCAGCAGCGACGGATCTGCCAATGGTCAGCCGAATCGACGGGTAATCGTTGAATTGCCGAGTCCGATTCGGTGCGGATTGTCTCCGGGTAGGGGTTTGCAGTGGGCTGTTTCTGGGTCGATCGATCGGTCGGCTTTGGACTTTTTTGTGATGTTGATGGCTTTGGATTTTTGGTCACTCTTGGGGGAGCTGATCTTTTGGGAGGGTTTTAGGTCTAGTGTTTGCAATATAAAATTCGATCCATCTGCCAGGATCAATTGATATTGATACTCTATGATACATGGGATGTTTAAAAGATTCTTGTCAGCTGATTACTTTCTGATCCCCCCTGCAAATGAATTTTCTGCCATTGGATTTTCGTTATGGTTTCTTTCTTGGTTATGTTCTCCCAACATATTGTTCGCCAGTGCTATGAGTTGGGTAGTACAATTGGAGTACTTTCTTGAGAATAATCAGCTGCATTTGGTCTGCTTTTACAGAGAAGGAATGGTTTCATCCAGGGAAGGAGAAGGGTGATGGGTGGCCGGCCTCGTCGATCTGACAGGGAGGATAGTGTGCGGCGAACAGTCTATGTCTCTGACATTGATCAACATGTAAATTCTTAGAGAATAAGCTGTCTTGTTTCGGTATGTTAGTTTTATTTTTTTCTTGATCTGTTCATCCCTTTGATTTTCAGGTAACTGAACAGAAACTTGCTGAACTTTTTTCAACCTGTGGACAGGTGTGTTTCTAAGGTTCCTGATATTCAATCTAGTTAAGGTCATATGATTTATATTCGTCTATGTTCTGAACACAACAAATAATGAAATATGAACATCCTATCATTTTTCTTACATGTACTTAGCTTCTTTGTAAGTTGTGTCAGAGTACTCTGTAAGCATGTCTGGTGGGTGCTCATGGTTATGTGTGTGCTGGTTGGTCTTTGGCCCTTTGGACCTGATGTTGATTGCAGCAGATGTTTGTATTTTGTAGTAACTGGTGTTGCGCTAGGATGTATGAACTTGTTAACAAGTTGGATATGACTGTAGTTTCATTGTTCCTCGGTAATGATATTCAGGTTCCCTCAGTATGGGGGAAAACTGATCACAACATTTATCTCTTCGGGCTTAAAGATTGCAGGGGGGCACACTTTATCTGGAAGTTGCATATGCATGGTTGAGCATTCTTTGCATTATAAACAAGCTATCATGTGTACAATTGAAACCTTAGCCTGTAATTTGTAGGATAGGTGAACAAAGAATGAATTTGCAATATAATCCGTACACATATTTTCATTTGTGAACTTAATTTGGTGCCATCTGGTCATCTGGAAGTTAATTGCACACAAAAAATTAGATCAATTACTTGTTATTATTATAACGAATTCCTATATTTTTTAGGTTTTCCATTCCATGTTTTCTTGTATAGACACTAACAAAGGTATAATGTGTCTTGCAGAATTGATCAATGTGGTCTAATGTTGTGAATCAATCATATACTTAAAATGCTTTTCATGGAATTGCAGATTTGTGCTTCTGGTGTATGTTTGTCAAGAAATCAGGCATCTATTTTTTATTCATCTGAGAAAGTAGAAACAAAAATTTTCTCTTGGGTAACCAATGACCATTGAGCTTGTATGTCCAGTGCCTAATCAGCCCATGAAATGATGATGGTGAGGTCTCCTTGAGTGCTCATGTGTCATGTAGAACATAGTCTTGAGGCATTGCTGCCGGTCCAGCCAAGCCATTTTCCAGGGTTTTTTGTTTCATTTGTTATGCTTGGTGTGGGGAGGGAGGGAAGGAGGGAGGGAGAGAGTAAGTGGGTTTTTACCTGTGTGGCAACATGGTCCTCTTGATTTCCCGCTGTGTACTCCCTCCTTGCCTAGAAAGCATCAAGTTGGCACATTAATCCCTAGTTTGTACATAAGATTGATTAGAAATTTTAAGGAAAGACGGAAGTTTGAGGCATTGTGTTCAGATTGATAAGCATGAATGATTCTTCCTTTGGCATTTCAAAAGGGATAGTAACATAAAACCGGGGTAGATGGATTATGTTATTTCGCGAAACATGAGTTCTACCCATATGAAGAGTTTAAATTTTAATCCATATTATGTAAACAGCTAGCTCCAACATGGTCGTTTCACTGCACCCTATCCACTGCAGTTTTAAAATGCTTCATAATGTGGTCCATGTTGTGTGGTTACATTTTATCTCCCTATGTTTGACTTATTATATGACGCATCTTTTTCACATGTAGGTGGTAGATTGCCGTATCTGTGGTGATCCTAACTCAGTGCTCCGTTTTGCTTTTATCGAGTTTGCTGATGATGGTAGTAGCTTTTGACAAGCCAATTGTTATTTGATAGTCCTACGTTGGTGTAAGAAACATTCCTTACTGAAGCTGCTTTTTCTGCAGTTGGTGCACAAGCAGCACTAGCACTTGGTGGAACCGTGCTTGGCTTTTATCCTGTCAAGGTTCTGCCATCAAAGACAGCAATTTTGCCTGTGAACCCTAAATTTCTTCCTCGAGTAAGTAGACAGATAAATTTACATTACCTGTTAATGTTAAATCTCTGTAATAAATGCACTATCTTCATTTTCCTGCAGACTGAGGATGAGAAAGAAATGGTATCCAGGACTGTGTATTGTACTAACATTGACAAGAAGGTATGCTTTGTACTATATCACTTCTGTAATTTTGTTTCCATTTTATTATGGTAATTGGTGAAATGTGAAATTAAAAGGACATTTCAATGCTAAGGTCTCCTTTTGAGGCCTTCTATTTTCTTTTTTCTGTTCAAATGCTATATATAATTACTGTACTACAACTTAAGGCACATATATCTTTACATAGAAACCAAGTGTGTTTGGGTGTGTGGTAAGGGTTCTTGACCCTTTTTCTTCTTAATCTTAATATAAAGGAGAAAAAAATGTACTACAACTTACTTTTGTTTTGTGTAGATTGGAGAAGATGAAGTGAAGCAATTCTTCGAGGGAACATGTGGCGAAGTATGTGACCTCTATGCTCTTATTGTAGGCATGTGTTCTTTTACATGACTGAGTATAAAAAATATTCTGGATATATAATTATCTTCCCTTTTCCTTTAGGTTTCTCGTCTGAGGCTACTTGGTGATTATGTGCACTCCACATGCATTGCCTTTGTTGAGTTTGTCCAAGTAAGTAAAAATGGAACTTTGAATTTTAATATTGTCACAAATAAATCAATTTCTAGATAAGAAATAATGCCAAACACAGTAAATGAACAACACAAACACTTTTTCATGTAAACATTTCCTGTTGCTGTTGGAAAAGTGAGCATTGCAATATTTTGTTTGCAAAATCGTCTAATTGGTGATTGCTTTGTAGCAATTTCGCCGTGAACTTAGCTTTTGCATCCTTCCACATCTTATTTCCTCCAGACTGGATGATTCCCTCTCATTCTGAGTATTTACCTGATGCATATTTGGCTCATTTATTTGCATTGCAGCTGGCATCAATGATTAAGCATTAGTTATTCAAGTAAATAAGAGTTATTAGCAATCTTTTGAATTTTTCATTTCTGTTTTGGATGGCAAGTTTCAAGAGTTTCTACTTTATTAGAAAGCTTCTTGTACATTATTATCATGTAGAACTGATGTCAAGCTATAAGGACTTCTTGTTTCCTAACAGATAAATAAAGTAAGGTCAATTACTGATTCACTCCACAAGCATCGTAGCTTTATCCACCGACACCTTTCTCCTGGCTTCATCTGCATCTCATCTTCCTACTGCTTATACTACTCTGTATCAGCTGCCAGTCTTCTAGAAACTTTGTTACCCCCTCTTACAAAATTTGTCCGTGGCCTCAGGGATATATGTTCCACAATATTTATCCATTGAGACCAAGATTCTAGTTATATCTATGTTTTCATTATCTAACTCTATTATAATAAAATGCTTTGAAAGAAGATAAGTACCCCCCTCCTCTTTGGAATTCGCACATCCTTGGTCAGTGTGCAAGGTGGCTACGAATGAATATTGTAGAACAGAGGGATTATTTTACATCTTCTTACACGGCACACATGGCCATATGTGTTCACACTACTTGGTTCATTTATGCTTCTCAGTCCTGAGTCCTAATTATTATAACATAGATACTTCAAATGATTTTTGAAAGCATACTGGTATTAATACATGCGCCTGTAAGGTCAGCAAATTGTGGGCAATTTTGTAGTTTATGTTGAGCAAAGTCCTGTCAGCAGCAATCAAGCACCCAGCAACCTTGAACTTTCAAGTATAAGAAACTTTTAAGAACATACTTTCAACTGAAACATTACATGTTTTAGCGAATTTTGCTCACCATGTGGCAAATCAAAGCAAAACTTCCAAGTAGTATGGAAACAAATTTTTGGGCTTAATTAATCTTTATGATCTCTTTGGTGATCCAAAATGGTGCTATGAGAATTGAAATGTAAACCTGTATATGTAGTGTAATTATAACATGTCATATCCTAAAAAAAAAGTTAAAAGAAAACATGCAGCTCGACTGGTTACCCAATGAGTCATATCTCAACCAGCTGTCTGTCAATGGTGTACATTGCTACAGTATAAAAACAAGCAGTGAGCATTTTGCATTATATGTTTGAACGTAATAAAACCATGATATTATTAAAGATTGTAAGAAATGTCAATTTTTTAATATTGTTAAACTGCATGCATCCAAAAGCGCCCATTATATTTTAGTGTCCCTTGAGGTGCACAAGCACAACACTGGTCAGGCAGGTCTGGCTTTATCGGTCATGTTGTTTTTGACTACTACTTATCTGGTGCCTAGGCCGGCTAGGTGACACATTGGACAATTAAACACAATTATCTGGATGACTTTTTTTTTCTGACGACTCAAGTTAGCAACAGAACAGTGATTTATCTCACTTATGTGGGTTGTACATTGCTGAGATTTAATTTAACAAGAAATTTTTTTCCAACACAGAACAAGTATGCAGATGTATTAAAAAAGGATCACAAGAGTTGTTCTCTTTGACACTTGCGTTTCTCTCTGCCTCTAGCACCACTATATGAAGACTGATGTATCTTTGAATGGATGACACATTTATTTGCCTGACGATTTGTTCTTTTTGGAGCTTGATCGTTTACAATTCTGTTTATGCAGGCAGATAGTGCTATTATGGCTCTGAACTGCAGTGGCATTGTTCTTGGAACGCTTCCTGTTAGGCAAGATCATATTTTCTACATGTGTCCAAAAGTTCTGACTATGATAAGGGTGTGTATTGCCCATTTTTTGCTTACCTTACTCTTTACTGTTTATTTTTGCAGGGTGAGCCCATCAAAGACACCAGTCCGCCCCCGATCGCCCCGTGTGACGTCATACTGAGTTCGGCTCATCTGAAGCCGTCGTCCAGGGCAGCAAATTTCTGGGCAACAAAGCCTTAGTAATGTGGCCTTAGAGACCGTCGTGTCGCGGATCAGTAATTGTTGTTGAGCAGAGTTCTCGTTGGTTAAAATTTAGTTCAGTAGAAGGCCAGCTGATGTTTCTCGGATCAGAGACCCAATCTGTATGGTCGCTAGGAGATCTATTTTGACCTCCTTTTTTCTTTTTCTTTTGGTCTTTGTTATCATGGTTGGATTCTATAGCAGCCTTGACAGGCATTTGAACAATAATGTCTATGGCTTCAATTATCTGCTTTCGTCTTTAGGCATGTTTCCTAGTGAGACTGTTGTGCACATATGCTGTTACTGCTCTGAGGTGGAACTGTCGCAGCAATATGCAAAACAGGCCTGAGGCACTGACCGTGTAACTTTGCATTTGGCGTGGTCAGTTACGTGAAACTAAACGCCACGGGATTGGAAGAGGGACGACACCACTTCTCTTCGGCTGGCCAGTGGCAGGGGCCGATACCCGATATGCCTATGAAGTCCTCGCTCACCATACTTGCCACTACCCACGTCGGTGATGCCAGGCCATGGCTGTGGCGCCCGATGCGGCCTACCCGTCGGCCTTCACGTCCACACAGGCATGGAAGATGTTGAGGAAGAGTCTCTAGTGAGAGCCTAGGAGGTGATGTTGGTGACCTCCGGGCTGAGCACGACAATGGAGCCCATGATCTGGACGAAGCGTCAGGCCTATGCTCATACAATATCTGTAGGTAGAACTCAATGTTGTGCCCCTTCTCCTCCGCTGCCACTGTTGTTGGCGACTAGTCCTGTTTTTCTCCAGCCCCACTAGGCTCACCAGCGACAGGAGCACGTCGGGAGCACCACTGCCATCCTTCGAGTCGGCGACAACGTCTTCAACCGGTTTTAACAGGTTGCTTGGTAATAAGCTCATATAATAACGACGAGTGGTAGATTGTTTCTATTTTTCTGTTTCTATTTTTCTTTTAGATTAGTAGTAAGACCCACTAAAAAAATGAAAAAGGTACATTTGCAGATGCTTTACGATAGGAGTAATTAAATTAATTTAATTATTAAATAATTAACACGTTTAATGTGTACTGTAGAGTAAACTACAAGAAATTATTATTGAGTTTTTAACTTTTTATAGAGAAACTATGTAACGCTTGGGTTTTTTAGAGCACACTAAAGATGCATGATAGGTGAGGTTCTTTTCATTTAGTTTTTTTTAATTTTAGAAAAACATGATAAAAACTATGAAAATATGAAACCGGCTTTGCTTTTTTATAAGAATAGATTTATAGATTTTTTTAGTATGTTCATCTAAATGACAAAACATGTGTGGTTAAAAGTTTATAATCCCGATGCAACGCACGACAGTGTTTGGTTTGGTCGACTAAACTTAAGTCACTTTAGTCTCATTTAGTAACTCCAAAGTGACTAGAGCTATCTAAAAGCCTTTTAGTCCCATTTAATAAAAGTGTTTGGATGAAATTTACTAAAAACTACTCCCTTTGTCCCAATAAAGTGGTTGTTGTAGCCTTTTAACAAGGTGTACCATTCGATGTCTAAACTTGGACGTGTGTTGTCCGGATGCTTGACTCTCATGTGAACCTAGACGTTTAAAAGCATCGCTAGAACAACATAAATCGTGAGACAGAGAAAGTACTAAATACAGCTAAATTTAGGAGCTACTTGCTCAACCAAACATTAGAAGAAAAAAACTTCACACCTTCACAAGCTCAGAGAAGGGTCACCTACTCATTCGATGGTCACCTACCGCGTTCGGTGAGTGCCAGGAGCGCACGACTCACTAATAATCGTTAGAAAGAAAAGGAACAGACGTTGTGTTACGCTTACGCCTCACGCGGCACTATCAGCCGTTTAGTTCCGTCCAGCATACCGGACCCATCGACATCGATCGGTCCCGATGGCCTCCTCGCTCCGCCACTTCGCCGGCCTCGCATGTTCCCCTGCCGCGGCGGCGTCTAGCTCAGGCTCTACCTGCTTGCTGCGCCGCTACACCAACTTCTGCGCCTTCGTGGCGCTGCGTTCGATCAGGCAGCCCGCCGCTGCCACGACGGCGAAGGCCCTTGTCTCCCAGGCGAAGGCCCCTGTCTCCCCATCTCCGTTGGAGCAGAAGCATCGGCAGGCCGTCCCATGCCACGGCGGCGATCTGCCGGCGTCATCGGCAGCAGCGGCCCCGGCACCGCTGCGGATGGGGATCGTCGGGTTCGGCAACTTTGGTCAATTCGTCGCGGGCGGCGTGCAGCGGCAGGGCCACACGGTGCTGGCAGCCTCTAGATCCGACTACTCTGACTATTGTGCTCGCCATGGGATTCGCTTCTTCAGAAGCGTCGACGCGCTGTGCGAGGAGCAGCCGGACGTTCTGCTCATCTGCAGTTCCATCCTGTCAACGGAGGGCGTCGTCCGAGCCATCCCCTTCCACAAGCTCCGCCCCGACACCATCGTCGCCGACGTGCTCTCCGTTAAAGAGTTCCCCCGCAACCTGCTCCTCGAGGTAACCATTTTGTACCGTACACGTGCTGCAGCAATCAAAGCACTCTAAAATTAGTTCTGAGTAATTACTGGTACAGCGATAACCAGGCTTTTCATTTCAACATCTACCTACTGTTCTCGACCAATAGTCAATAATGCACCTGCTCCTGCCGATTGTTGGCAGCTGAGCTGATGTTGGTGAACGGCGGAGAATACTATGGAAACGTTTGGATCGCAGCCTGTGATAGGCTTATGGTAATCAGACTTATAATAGCCAATGTGCTGTATCCACCAATCAGCCCCATTAGGCATTACCTTTTATTAGCTCATGTTTTACATTTCTATTTAGCATCTGAAACTCAGAGCTAACTTTTAGCTCTATGTCTCCAATACAGCTATGCCTATTCCGTTGTCCAGAATTCGTTACTTGATTTTCTCTGAATTTCTGGGTGATGGTGACGACAAATATGTTAACAAAGCTGGACTTACCAACTGTACTTACAATGAATGGTGCATTGCCATGTCTGGAATCTGGAATGAGGATTGTTGATACACTGATATAACATTGCCAATCTGTCAGGTTCTCCCACCGGGATTTGGGATCATCTGTACACACCCGATGTTCGGGCCAGAGAGTGGTAAACACGGCTGGGGTAAGCTTCCCTTCGTCTTTGACAAGGTCCGTGTCACGGAGGATGGGGATCAGGCGGCAAAGTGCGACCAGTTCTTGAGCATATTTGAACAGGAGGTAATTCTACTGGGCCTTTTGATCTCTCTGATGTTCAGTCAGTGGACCATTTGTGGGAATAATTTTGGCTTTTGGGTCAGTACAAGTGACTGACTAGACACTAGAGTTACTGAACATGTGGATTTTTTGTGTTTCATTTTGTTCTAAACGATGCTTGTAGGGATGTAGGATGGTGGAGATGTCATGCATGGAGCATGATCGCTACGCTGCGGGAAGTCAATTCATCACACACACAATTGGGAGGTCATTACATATCTGGAATGATTTTGCAGTTGTTACTCCAAATTGTTTCCTATCTGACTGCTTAGCGTCATGCTATACATAATTAACGTTGTTTGGTGCAGGGTTTTATCACAGCTCAACCTCAAGTCCACCCCAATCAACACCAAGGGTTATGAGACCTTGTTGCAACTTGTAAGTGGTGAATGGCATGGTCTTGTCCATTCTTGATTGCTGAGATACGGGGCTCTTATCGCCTACAAACCTTGCAGACCAAGAACACCGTTAGCGACAGCTTCGATCTGTACTACGGGCTCTTCATGTACAATGTCAATGCCACAGAGCAGGCAAGTGCACTCCACTCTCCATATGCTGTGGTATCCCTACCCCCTCAGTACATCATGCATTAGTTGCATATAAGCTGGTTTTGCCCTGTGGGTTACCAATTGCTGTAGTGCATGCAGCGCAATTGATTGTTAACAATATGTATGTATAAAATTAAGCTCAAACATCAGCCTAATTTTTCACTACTTCATGCACAGCTTGACAACCTGGAAATGGCATTTGAGAAGGTGAGACAGATGCTGTCAGGCAGGCTCCACGACTTCATACGAAAGCAGATTGTGCAGAGGGCGGCCAGTGTGCCAGTGGATCCTTCAGGAAAATTGGCAAATGGTAGGTCTAGTTGATCAGTTCTCCTGCAGCTTCCCTCTTATAGACAGTAACTGAAGAAAAGAAGACACATGTATCCTCCGTTTCCTACGCTTCAACAAGATACTTCCCAGAGCCTCGGAAAAAAAAAAATCCTGCCCAGGGAAATGCTAATCTACTACATCTTCCTAACTATTACTTCGTCCCAAATTGTAGTTCACTTTGATTTTGTCACAAGTTAAACTTCTCTAAACTTGACATGCTTTTCTAAAAAATATTGATATCTACAAGTTTAAGTTGATTCTCTATCAAAATATATCAGACAGCATATTGCACGAAAAATCTGAAAAAATATGATGTTTTAGATGTTGGTGGATTATCAAAGATGAAAAGATGTTTATTAACTTAGGACAAAACCCAAAGTGAAACAGACTTTAAAACAGTGGGAGTATGTGTTGTAAGTGTGCAGTTTCCATAGTTGTTGTAACTATTGACTAGACCATTAAGAGTATAAGGCTGCTATTTGTTGTGCAAATGGTTCAAGTAACAATTTAGATGGTTCCATTGTTGCTATAAGAATATAAGAATGTTGAGGATGGTTACTTGGGTGATTATGAAGCATGATAAGATGATGAATGATATTCATTTCAATTGATATGAGAACTTAAGTTGTTTTGTCACCATGTGTATACAATGCTACATGCACGGCAGCTTTATATGTGCATGTAGCATTGTGTATTACCATAAATGTATACTTCATCTTAATGTCGTTTTTCTCTAAGGCATTATTATACCAGATCTTTAATATAAACAATTTAAAATCTAGCTTATCATATACGATATTAGGATGACTAAGATCCTGATATCCCTTCTAAAATCTTGCAACCTGCCTAGAATCGGATCCGCCTTTCCTTCCATAAGGGTTTGAAGGGCCAATCCCATGCTTCTTGCCATTGTCAATTTTCCTCATCTTTCGGTGTTTAGATGCACTGCTCTCCAGGTACAGATTCACTTTAGGAGGGTTCTTAAAACAGAAAGATGCCGCAACTTTCTGAAAGGAAGAAAGAAAGAAATTAGAAACACTACTACCTCATCCTTGCAGCCCCAACAAAAATAGGTAACATACAGACAATTTGTATTTTGCATTCATTGTCCCTAAACTTGATGTAAGATTTTGCAAGTTAAATAAAATATCCAAAGTACAGATAAATCACAGAAGCCAAGGACAGCCTTAAGGAAGAACTTCACAAGTATGTACCGTGAGATCAAGTTGATGGACATAAAAAATGTCTTTCATAAAGTGTGCATTGTATGCCAAAAGGTAGGATCTATAGGCTTCCTTTGCTGACTGATTTAGGAAGTAATTCCCACCAACAATGTTCTCCTGCCCCAAAGCTCAAGTTAAACACTACACAATGAAACAACAAGATTGAATTGCAAAAGAGACACTCACAAGTTGTGATTGTGATTTAGGCACATGCTTCTCACTAAACACATATTCTGTCAGAGAAATATTGGCTGCCTGCAATTTATTACTTCCTCAATCCAATTTTGTGGAATATCATAATCGGAGATGTAAAAATCATAAAGAAAAAATGCTTTAACATATAAAATCAAATCCATTTCAGAGTACTTCCCAACACACTATATTGACTTTGAATCCAGACAATATGTAATGCCAAAGAAAAAAAGTTGATCACATTAAAGTTAAAAACAGTGCCACATATACTTTGAGGTTCTCTTACTATAAGAGGGAGATGGGAGGAGGGATGGGGAAGGCACATTACCTGCAGGTAAACAAGCAACTTCAGTTCTTCTTGTAGTAAGAACAATAATGCACTTCCTTTGCCTTCATCACCTCGGGCAGTACGACCAACCCTGTGAATGTAATCCTACAAATTAAATTCCAATGCCAAGTTAGAAAATTTGAGAAAAAAACAGATAGTTAATTTAGGAAGGTTCAGAACCACTTACCTTTGGGTCATCTGGAGGATCATATTGCACAATATAGTCCTAAATTTGACAAGTGGTACTTAGGTTAACGAGGGGTACAGAAAGGATTGGTAAAAATGATTTATAAGCACAGGCCAAAACCTTACCACATCAGGAATATCAAGTCCACGTGCTGCCACATTTGTGCATAATAAGATGCCCCTTTTCTCCTTCAAAAATTGGAAGAATGTACTAGTTCGCTTCTGTTGCTTCAGCTGCCCATGGATATCATAACACTCCATACCAAAGAAATTTAGAAGTTCTGCATGGAATTTGACTGAGCTACATGACGAAAAGAACACCATGATCTTCACATCCTGCTGCCTAAGCTGCATCCTTCTTAGGAAAGCATACAGAACCAGAAACCTTTTCTCGCTTGGAATGACACAATAACCCTGCTGCAAGCCCTCAACTGTAGGCTGTAAGAGCATCAAAGTTATCTCTCATGCATACCGAATAGATAAAAAAATTCTTTAAAATAGAGTTGAACAGCATTGTGAAAGAGTTCCATACCTTCAATTTAGAATCATCAACTCCAACATAAACAAGTTTCCTTTGTCTTTCTTCATTCTGTCCAAATGTAAAATTTGCAAAATCTACAACCTGTGGGATCATAGCACATAAACAATGTCACTGACAGAAACAAAAAGGGGATGAGATTTTGAATATGCTAACAAACAGATCCACTGACCTTTTGAGTCTGTGTGGCAGAATAAAGAACAGTTTGCCTATCCTGCGTATGATGCATAACAATTCGAGGACAGAATAGAGCAATCTCAGTAGACAAGTTAAAATGTTGCACCCTTTGCATATGAAATGAACTTGTCAGATTATTACATACCTGAGGGAGTCGTTTAAATATTTGTTTCATATCCTCCTCAAAATTTTGTTCAAGTATGCTATCAGCTTCATCAATTATGAGGCACTACAACATAGCAAGTCATGTTAAAAATTAGAGTACATATAGGTCAGGAATTACATCCATTGACTTAAACATGACTTTTTATGAAAAACAATGTTGTTTTCCTGCTAAACAGGCACATGACCAGTGAACCTGGACTTGCCCAGCCAGTTGGCAAAATATTCCATTTGCCAAGGTATGAGTGGACAGCACAATCGATCCCACCCCTGCCCAACAATGTATTTACTGTGCAACTATATATTCTTTTCATCTGAAAATTGAATTTAGTATTGGTGACAGATATGGAAAAAAGATTTTATCTACAGAATAACAAACAAAAATACATCCATTGGATTTGCCAACCCACATAACATTGCTAATAAAGTAATAATGGATCAATAACTTTCTAAAGAATATAAACTATAATCTTTTATGATTTTGCTTTTGCATATAGTTTGGCACAATGTATGCTGAAATTTCACTTATACTCTAATTCAGTGTTAATAGGCCAGTCCTGGACAATAAAAAGGTACAAAAACACAAAGAATTCATATATGAAACAACTCAGGTGACTGATTATGCATGTAGAGTGGAGAAGTATGAAATTGCTGGTTGTATTTGTTATTTAACATGATAATTAGAATATGCACGCTATTTCAACAGAAATATTTCCATGAAGCTTGGAAAAAATGATAATAACCAGAATGTTTTACCTGTAGCCTTTTATAGTTGAAACCACTGGTACTTCGCAGATGGTCCAAAAGCCTGCCTGGTGTTGCAACTAACACATTGATCCCTTTCACAAGCTGGTTAGCCTCATTTCTTATGTTAGTGCCACCAATAACATATCCAAGAGTTTGTCAGTGATACTTCATTAATTCCTTGGCAACATTGTGTGTCTAGCACAAGAGGATCAATGGAAGACATAATTAGTAGGGATAGTGAAATGTGAGTCCCTATGAACAAAGTCTCGGCAGCCATCCAACATGAAGATACACTGTAAAACTGACTTCTGATGCAGTATATTTACACATGCATGCATTATCTTAGCAAAGGTTAGGCTTATCTCAGTTGGTGCATCTGATTTTGATTGTTTCATTCAAAGCAAGTCGAAGAGTCACAAAGCATGTAAAATGGAATTAAAGAGAAATACAGCTGAGTCATGCATACATATACCTGGATAGCAAGCTCTCTTGTTGGGCAAACTACAATAACTCCAGTTCCGTTCCTTGGCGTGAAGCATGCTTTGTGCAGCAGTTCGATCGCCGGTATAAGGAAGGCAAGGGTCTTCCCTGAGCCAGTTTTGGCTGAACCCAGCACATCACTTCCTAGAATAAGATGCGGTATTGATCTAGCTTGAATCTGCAATCATGTAAAGACCCATGCATACATGCCGTTACAGTAATACCAAAATCCAAGAGCGCAGCAAAGAGCAGATAAAATATAATCAACCCACATAATGTATTAATAATCCACAGAAACATTCAATCAACTAGAAGTAATTATGAACACAAAGTATATATATCTCGTGACAAAGACGATGCAATGACAAGGAATTGGCGTCGGCGAGAATGACCTCTGTGAGGTGGGTGTAGTTCATCTCTCTGATGGCCTTCGCAGTGAACTCGGATATGTAGAGCTCTGAGAAAGTTTTGTTCGTCAGAATTCCTCCTGCATTGCCCTTCTTCACCTTTTCTTCTTTATCATCGTCCTTCCCCTTCTCTACCATCCCTATCTCATCCTCCTCCCGCTTCCGCTTCCCCTTATTATGATCTTTCTTCTTCTCCTTCCCCATCATCTCTCTCCCATTCTCCTCCCCCTTCCCCTTCTCCTCATCCCCATCGCAGGTGGCGTCGTGGATCAACTCTCCCGACTCCGGCAGATCAACGGGTTTCTTGGACGGCTGGGCCAAGGGGCTACATGGTTCAGATACATGGCGGCGCCGGGGGCTGCTGGAGGTTGGTGAGGGCTCAGCCCGGTTAAATTCGAATCGGGCATGATAATAGCAGCGGCGGAGGTGGTGGTGGCGGCGGCGGCGGTGGCTAGGGCGGCACAACGTAGGGGTATTAGTGCAGGTGCACCACCAGAGCGTTTCACGGGGGCGCAGACGTGCACGCGTGGGCCGTGGCGAGGGCCGGACACAAATTTACAGTACTGTACCCTTGTACAAACAAGACTGTATTGTACCATAAATATACATATATACAGGATACAGGAAACACACACCCAGACACAACAGATCAACTACATGATCGAGCAGACACCGGAACGACGACCACAGATCAACTACACGATCGAGCAAGAGCTCGGGTTGTCGTCACTGAAGTAGTTCCGCACGGCGGCGGGCACGACTTCGCCGGGCTGCTCCTGGTAGTTCCCGTACAGCTCGGAGTCGAAGTACCCGTGGACACGGTAGTTGTACGAGCTGGCCTTGGCCTGGGGGTAGTAGTACTGCTGCGCCACCGGCATCCTGCTGGCCACCGCCGAGACGCCACCGCCGCCGCTGTTGTTGCCGCCGGCGCGCGGGACGCTGCTGTAGTAGTGGTGCTGCTGCGCCTGCCAGGGCTTGGCCTGGTACTGGTACTGGTAGTGATGGTAGTTGGCCGGCTGCAGCGCGTGGGCTTGGTGGTACGGCGGGTGGTTGTAGGCGGTCGGCCACAGCACGGCGAGCCTGCCCGTGCGCCGCGCCGCGCGGAGCGCCTTCTTCTGGCTCACCGATCCCGTCACCGTCACCTTGCCGTGCGTCCTGTCGATGCTTACATGGTGCACTCCTGGAGGAAATTAGGAGGAGAATCATATATATCGAGCAGTCAAGCATTCATTCACGGTTCTGCAGGTGGATTTGCGTGGGTGATCATGAAACATTTTCGTGCTCGTACCTTCGAGCTTTTCCAGGGCCCTCCTGACCTTGCTCTCGCAGCCGTCGCAGTCGATGTTCACATGCATCTCTACGATCTGCAAAGACACGACGATGGTTTAGTTTCAGATCGAGAGGGATGATATGAGAGTAGTGAACACAAGCATCATTCATCAAAAGTTTGAGTCAAATCGGCAAAGGTATATTAGAGCGAACACAAACTCAAGCTTACCGTCATGGTTAGTTCTTCCTTGGACAGACGATGAGGAAAATTCACTCTGGGGAGTTCATGAGGACAGTGTGTAGTGTAGTAGTGTATATATGAACAGCAGGAGCAGGAGAGAAGACATTGTATTTGAGCAGGAAGATATCAAGTCACAGAGTCAAGTCAAGATTATTGCCGGCTATTTTGTTTTGTTTCTTTATTTCTTGATTGAAAACGATGGGGGACGAACCACCTGACATATTGCCGGCTAATTTCGGTGTTGCTGTAGCCCATCTCATCAACAATTTCGGTGTTGCTGTAGCCTACTATAGCTTAGCTCAGCGCTTATATAATTTTGCCACGATGTCGCTGGCTGTGAGTATCCCAGTATTTCTTCCCTACGAATGGAATGGAAGTTTCGTGCCATTACTTATTAAGATGCTTTGGTCATGAACAACGACCACCTGCCAAGTAAACTATTGAATCGACGCAGCAGGGATTGCGTTGTGTAAGATAGATATTTATGCAAATTGAGCAAGTAGGCAGACACAACTATCGATCATGTCGCTGTTTTTGTGAAGGGCAACCAACGAGAGAGCTTCATCATTTAATTTAATTTAAGTCCATTTGATTAGGATTGTTATCTGGCCAAGTCTTTTGATCCTGATCGTCATATCTAAAACACAATCTATAGATTACATTGAATGTTATTAGATTCACCATCCAATATAATGTTGATGTAAACCTTTTAAACTAGGTGTAATGCAACTTAATTGGTTGGGGTTTCTTTGTCGAAGCTGCCCACTTGGGGTTCAATTTCTAAATTTGGAATTAGTACTTGTGTTTTTCTTGATCTTTTTTTTTTTTGAAAAGGACATATATAAATGGACGATGATGTTTCAAAGAAACAAAACTGTTAACTCACTCTTCTTGTTCTATCCTTTTGGTTCGCTTATGACTTTTCTAGCAAAAGCACTTTTATTTGGAAGCCCAGCGAGATATGAGTAGCTGCATTTTTTATTTATTATTATCTTAGACAAGGGTAGGACCATGGTCATGTTTCGTAAAGGTAAAACAAAATTGTCAATAACTCACTCTTTCTTTTTGAAAAACTATATGGTAAAGTGCAGTATTTTAGGAGCAAGATATTTATATTGTGGCTGTGAGGAAGTAGTTAATGGTGTTGTTAAATAGGCATGGTCTTCTAGGGGCACAATCCACAAAATCCATATGCATTCTTCTTTGGAAATGACCCATTGTAAATTTAGTTGGCTGAGTGTAAGGATCATGTGCCTATGTATGTGATTTTAGTGTGGTGTTGCCGTGTTGGTGATTTAGACACGATGACAACCCAATCACCGAGACCAATATATATGTTAGGATTTGTTAGACATGTTCTAATAGGTTCTTCTAGAGGTTCAAGGAAACAGGTTGACAACATAAATATTAGTCAAGAAACTACAAAAAAATCAGAAAAATAGTGAATGAATGTGGTTGGATAGTCCACATCTTAAAACAATAAGAGCATCGGAAGGGCCAGCGCGTCAGGCCATCAGATGCCGCATCCAACCAACTTTTTTTTTTTTTTTGAATCTTGGTGTCATCTCATTACTCATCTGCTAATGAATCGTTAGCAATGATTACAGATAGGTTTTGACAAGGGAATGAGAGAATTCTCACTACTCTATAGGCAGGCCAACCAGGCCGTGACCGTGGTGGGGACAAGCTTCCCAAGAAATGTTATGTTGGCCGGGTTGAGGGCAGATAAAAGCAAACATGGGGACCTCGGCTCGGGACACAACCTAACTGAGAGAGCCATTCCATCTCATTCCCTATAAATAATTAGGAGATTCTTTTTTTTTTTTCAAAAATCCCCTCTTTTTACTCCTCAAGCCCCTATCAAAGACCAAGCGGATACAAAAGATGAGGAGAAGGCAAAACCAAAAGAATTGTGAGAAATAAGTCATTTATCAAGTTGAGGCATCTTGATTTCAAATAAAACCCTGAAGATAGAAAAAGACTCCCTCCCTGGCTTAGAGCACTATTTACATGTCTCAGTCAGACATATCGCATCTCAGAAGACAAAGAGAGCATAAAAAAATTGAGATCGGCGAGACTAGACAGTCCACGGAAAACTAGGAAATTGGTAAATATTCTCTCTATTTCAATTTATAAGATGTTTGATTTTTTAAACCCCAAGTTTGACCACTCGTATTATTCAAAAATTTCGTAGAAATATTGTCAAATTTAAGTTATTCTTGAAGAACTTTTATTAATAAAGCATATACCATAACAAAAGATATAATATTTTACATAAATTTTTGAATAAAACGAATTGTCAAACTTCGGGTGAAAAAATCAAACATTTTATAAATTGGAGTGGAGGTAGTACAGTAAATTTCAATAGAACAGACACGGTCTGACCAATGAGGGGAGGAGTGTGCCGCCACTTATGCTGGGGGCATGTGTAGGTTAGGGTGTCCGCAATGATAATAGCTAGTACTAACTACGTAGTCAGCTGATGTGGAGATGAGAAATAAGAAAAAAAAGACTATTTTATACTATTGGGTTCACATGCTCCTCTCACATATTCTTATGTCACGCGAAATAGATAAACTATTTATTTATAGCTAGTGAATACTCTCTCTCCTACTTTTTGCTTGTCTCGTCACATCTTGATAGCTAAATAGCTAGTTATTAGGGACATCCTTAGATGGTCTGGTGAGTATTAGATAAGTTCTAGCATGGAACAATCTAACATCATCCAATCTACAACGACTAGTACTTCAATGGTCACAACAAACTAGTTATTCTCGTGGTAGCATTATGTGAGCACTAGATCATTGGAGTTGTGTTTTTGGCAGACTTCGGCTAATGGCCACACGAGATATGGATGGGTTATATATACTTAATTCTACCATTTTGTGGTGGTTGGATGATATGCGTATGGGTGTCCTGATCATTCGGTAAAGATGGATAACTTTAATTTTGTCTGGAGGGACATTCATGACCCGACTACAACCGTCTAAAAGCGCTATACGTGATACACCAAATCCAGCGGTTGTCACAATCTCTTATGGATGCATGACCAACCAAACCACTTGGGTTATTCCTGCAAGCAATCAAAGAACAAGCAAGAAGAAGTAGAAAAGCATTGTGTTGGGGATCAACTTCGCCAGAAAAAGCAGTCACAAATTTTGAAGTTGGAAAACAAACTTTTTTGTCACTAACAAAATTAGAGTGTAGGCAATGGAATTTCGACTTGGTAGGATAAAAATCCTCCAACGAAACCGAAAACCTGACTTTGCAAAAGAAAGAGCAGGCAGAGCAACAAAGAGGCATGTGAAGTCAACACTTCGACTTCGCTATCAAAAGAACAACCCGATGTTGAGAAATCCGCAGTTTTCTTAGATTAAAAGGGAAAGAAGCGAAGACTCAGAAAAAACAAGAGAAGAAAGAAGCAGAAGACAAGAGGAAGTTAGATCTAGCAAAGTGGAAATTACCAATTCACCCTTCTTGTCTTAAGATCATTGTATAGGAAAGCTCAAGGACAAAAATATCATCTTATACTTGATGAAGTCAGGGTCCCCTATAAATACCCCCCTGATATGTACTATGTGGAACATGAAATGAATATAGTCCAGTGTTCATGTTTATTCTAAGTTTTCAATGCTTGTGTGACTTTTTCACCCAACACACTCCATTACCAAATAAATTGCTAAATAATATATGAAGGTTCACCCAATCACAATAAGGTGGGGGTTCTAATTGAATCGTGTAGGACTAGGACACGGTGATTATGGAGCCAGCGTCATACATGGTCCATTGGCTAAAAATAGGTGTCACAACACCTATGGAAAGAAACGATTTGGAGTAAAACGAATATTGCGGCCGACTCAGAGGTGTGAGGTTGATGTTGGATTTGTTAAAAATTAGACTTGATATGCTACTATCACAAGTTGGTGTTCTTCTACAGTTTGAATTCACCGCTCGCGAATACGCTTTCTTCTGGATCATCTTTATTATTTCTGAGTAAAACAAAAGTGCACAAATTTCTATGGTGTAAATAAGATGAACAAGAACTCAAGAATGAACTCACCTGATACTTGAGTTGGTATGACTGGGCATGTGTAATCGGACTATGAATCCATTCTTGTGTAGGCGTGATGTATTCATGGTTTTGATGTCCTCATCCTTCCGTTCTTGCATTTGAGTCATCCTTAACACAAGCTCGGCCTCTTCTCCCAAGCATGGCTTTAAGTTTAGACTTGGCCCCTAATCAATTTCATTAACATTTCCATGCTTTGCATATTCAATCCTTTGGCTTATAAGTAGTTGATATGGTCATATCAAAGCTGATGATGTCCTCATCTTCATCATTGGATGTTTTTGAAGTTCCCCAAGGCTAATAGAACTAGAGCAAGCGATTGTGCACTCCATTCACCCTCCCAAGTAAGCCTAGGAAACAATAACCAAAAATTGAAGGACCGAACCAAAAGAACCATAACCAAAAATTTTGGTTCGTTATTTGATTTCTAATATTGAGGAACCAAAATAACCAAAAAAAATTCGGTTCCAACCTTGCTTAACCAAATTAACTGACATAACCGAATTATACCAATTATATATGCTTCACTTGCTTGCATTTTGTAACATTATGTTTGGTTTATGCGTGATATTTCATAGTTGAACTATAATATATTTGTGCTACTATATTACTATTGTTCTCTTATAAATTATTATTATCTAAAATGGTCATAAATTTGCTTTAGAACATGTATGTTCATTGTTATCTTAGCCTGTCATGAAATATTTCGGTTAGAACCAAAACCAAACCGAAATAACCGAGAACCAAAATGGTCGGTTATAAGATTTTTTTGAGAACCGATCGGTTCCCATTTTTTAAGAATCGATTTATTTCAAAAAGGATCTGTCTAACCGAAACCAAACCGAGAACCGAATGCTAGGTGACTGCATAGTATAGAACTTAGCATTCATCTTTGAGAGCTTCTGGGTTTGGGTTTGTAACACCTCTAGTGTTAAGCACTAATTAATTATCTCTAAGCATGTCATCATTTGCATAAGCATGATTTGCATCATTTGATTGAATGATTGCTGTGTTAGCTTAGGTTTGACTAGAAGTGCTTGATAGCTTGCTTGTTTGAATTTGGTGCTTTGGGAAGAAATATGTAGAAAAATATTTCAAGAAAACTTTGTGTTTTGACCAATTTGTGAAAATGGGTTTAAGGGCTTCAAAATAGCTAAAAATAGTGTTAGGGGATTTTAAAAGTATTATTTTACAACTTATTTTCAAAATAATTCTAGATCTTCTAAACCGGGCTGAATTAGCCAAAGTGGTAGTTGAATGAAAGATTCATCTTCCAATTTGAAGAAACTTTCATGTTGAAAGTTTTGTCTAATTCGTAATCGTTTAAGAGTTATGGCGTTTTGAAATTCAAATTTTAATTTGAGCGGCGTGGCACATTCTCATTGGCTGGATTCGGTGTCCCGTTGAAAGGTCACAATGGCTAGGGGGGGGGGTGAAAAGCCTAATAAAATTTCTAGCAAAAACACTAGACACCAAATTAGATAGCAAGGCGGCAAATGTGCAAAGCTAAAACTTCGACTACTCTATGCAAGCCGTCCTAACAAAGCAAGGCTACTCAATCCAATGCACAACAACCACGGTGATCAAACTACACAATGTCGGTTCACCGAAACCAACCAAGCAATTCTACCCACGGGATTTACTCTACACAATGAGTGGTTCCCGACCGACCACCACAAGCAATTCTACTTTGCGGAAAGTAAGGAGGTGATGGAAGTTTATACCGCCGTGAAGAGTAGAAGATGGCCAATCACCGGTGTAGTAGCCAATCACCTAGAGAGCTCAAGCACAAGCACAAGGAGGACGAAGCCTCGGCAATCACAAATCGACACAATGATTTTTTACCGAGGTTCACTTGCTTCCCGGCAAGCTAGTCCTCGTTGTGGCGATACACTTGCTTGGTGAGTTGCCCGCTCAATTGGCTCGGTGCCAAAGACCCCAATGGGGAGCCGCAATCTCCACACAAGACAAGGATCCACAAGCCACGAGCAATCCACTAGAGTATCCTTTCGCGAACTCCCACGGGGAAGGATCAAGAACCCCTCACAAGAACCCGGTGTGGCCTCGAACAATCACCAACTCGAGCTCAACCACCACCCGCTGCTCCAAACCGTCTACGGTGACGGGAATCACCGAAGAGTAACAAGAATCCACAGCCCACTCGAAGAACAAGTGCCTCTAGATGCAACTCTCAATGCAAATCACTTGTCTTGCCACTCAAATCTCACAAGAGATGCTCAAGAATGAAAGAGATGAGTGGGGGAGTGTCTCTCTAGCTCAAAGGATGCACAAGTATGTGAAAATAGCCAAGAGAGGCTCCCCAAGCCGGCCAACCCTCTATTTATAGACACATGTCCGAAATAGAGCCGTTGCCTCTCGGCCGACGCTCCAAAGACGCGCCGGACGCGTCTGGTCGAGGCCGCCGAACGCGTCCGGCGCCTCTTCCCGCACTGCGCCGAGTCGACCGTTGAAGTTCGAAGCGCGCCACGTCACCATGCGTCGGACGCTCAACAGTGTTTCGCCAGCGTCCGGCGCCCGCGTCCGGCGAGCGTCCGACGGCCGCATCCGCCGCGCGTCCGGCCGAGCACCTGCTGGCACGCCCGATCCTGGAAGTTTCTGGTCGGCGTCCGGCCAACCGCCAGACGCGCCCAAGCCGCGTCCGGTGCACGCAACGGTGGCCAAGCCACGCGCGCGCCAACGCTCAAGCCGCCGGACGCGTCTCAGCCGAGTCCGGCGCCCTCGCCATCAGAGTCCGGCGCCTTGTGAACGTCATTTCATGCGCCAAACTTGCTCCAAATTGATCCATATCAATTCCCTTGCCTTGTGCACTAACTCCACCAAGTGTAGATCCAATCTCAAGCCTTGGAGTTAGTATTTCAACCATGAAATATCGCGCAAGGGTTAGCTCTCTAGTTAGCCTCTCATGCATCATGCAAAGTCACAACTAGAGGCACTTAGGACCGCGAATGAACCGAGGAAACCCCTCTTGATAGTCGGTTATCGATCCTAAATGTGGTCATACTCGCTAAGTGTCTCGACCACTAAACCGGAAAGCCCTATCAAGTATACCTTCGCCTTGATCTCCATGGGCCTCCGTCGGAGCTTGATCACATTACATCCATCATGTTCATCACCGTGATCACCATGCTCCATCATCCACCGTCACATTGCTATGTGTCTAACCACACTTAGAGCAAAGCATTAGCAACGTTTGAGTGCCATTAATTACCAAAACCAAACCGGAGCTTTCAATCTCCCCCTTTTTGGTAATTGATGACAACCCTCGACAAACTCACAAAGATATGGAAATTGAATTCAATATGAAATTGAATTACTTGCCCAAGACATTTTGATCATGAATCTTGGATTGGACAATCATTTCAATTCCGGTTTTGGTAGTGGTAGCTCCCCCTACATGTGTGCATCAAATGTTTGGTCGATTTTTTAAGCACACATGCATAGATGAAACTTGTGTGAGAGTTACCACAACCAAAATGGTACTAAGGTTTATAGAATTGACCTTTGAAGCGTGATACCAATCGGAGTGCGATAATAAACCTTCCTTAGCACCATGGGAATCTAGACATCATCAAAACTCAAGATACCTCATGAGATCACATTATAAACAAGGTACTTGAACAAGTGAAACTCTATGTCTAGAAACCACCTAAGCATGCTAGTACTTCATTTCATCAATCAAGTTCTATACTAGCATTACACCAAACAAGCATGAATATTGAATTTAGCTTGCAATGCTCCATATCGTCATGTATGCACATACAAATGCAACAAATAGTCTATGAGCTTGCTCCCCCTATTTGTGTGCTCATGGTTGGGTCATATCATAAAAATTGATCCCCTTCCATTGCTCTTTGTGACTTATTTCTCCCTCCTAGGTGTAAACTTCTCCCCCTAGGTGTATACTTACTTCTCCCCCTTTGTCATCAATGACCAAGAAGGGTGCATAAGATGAGAGAAACAAGTCAATCAACTATGGCCAAATCTAAATCACATGCCTTGAAAATGTATCTCGGTTTGAACCAAGGGCAAGCTTCTTCACACCTCATAAGAATAAGGGTTATCTTGACCATGTTGAGATACACATCATGAGCAAGTGCTAAAGATTCAACACTAGGTTCACAAGCTCACAAACAAGTCATATGCCATCACTAGATCAAATCAAGCATAGAAACAATAGTGATGCCATATATCCTTCAAAATCATTTGATTTGCAATGAATGAGCCTAGCAAGATGCACATGTATACATGTCTACACAACTAGCAAAGGATGCATGAGATGCAACAACCAACTTTACCTTGCTATGTTGGAGGAGAGGCATGTCATATATGGGGTGCATCAATCCATGTTGGAGAAGCTAAGTATGTTCAACTCATTCCTCAACTTGCAATATCTTTTCTCATCAAGAGGCTTGGTGAATATGTCGGCTAGTTGATCTTCGGTGCCAATGCTTTCAATGCTAATATCACCCTTTTGTTGATGATCTCTAATGAAGTGGTGCCTCACATCAATGTGCTTGGTTCTTGAATGTTGAACCGGATTGTTTGTCATCTTGATTGCACTTTCATTGTCACAAAACAAAGGCACATGCTTGAACTTGATCCCATAGTCCTTCAAGGTGGCTTTCATCCATAGCAATTGTGCACAACAATTCCCCACACTAATATATTCGGCTTTGGCGGTGGAAAGAGCCACACTATTTTGCTTCTTTGAAGACCATGACACTGGAGACCTTCCTAGCACTTGGCATGTTCCACTTGTGCTCTTCCAATCAATCTTGCAACCGGCATAGTCGGAGTCGGAGTATCCAATCAACTCAAAGCTTGACCCCTTGGGATACCATAGACCAACATCTTGAGTACCCTTCAAGTATCTCAATATCCTCTTGGTTGCCGTCAAGTGACTCTCTCTTGGAGAAGCTTGAAATCTTGCACACATGCACACACTAAACATAACATCCGGCCTTGAAGCGGTCACATATAGCAAGATTCCAATCATTGATCTATATAGCTTTTGCTCAATCATCTTGCCACTATCATCAATGTCTAAGCCACCATTGGTTCCCATTGGTGTACTAATAGCCTTAGCATCTTGCAACCCAAACTTCTTTATCATGTCCTTGATGTACTTGCCTTGACTCACAAAGGTGCCATTCTTCATTTGCTTGATTTGAAGACCAAGGAAGTAGCTCAACTCTCCAAGCATGGACATCTCAAACTCACTAGCCATCATGTTTGCAAACTCCTCACAAAAGACTTGGTTGGTTGACCCAAAGATAATGTCATCCACATAGATTTGCAACACAAACAAGTCATCTTCTATCTTCTTTGTGAAGAGAGTAGTGTCAACTTTTCCCATCTTGAAGCCTTTGGATATGAGAAAGTCCCTCAATCTTTCATACCATGCCCTTGGAGCTTGCTTCAATCCATACAATGCCTTCTTGAGCTTGTAGACATGGTTGGGCTTCTTGTCATCTTCAAAACCGGGAGGTTGTGCAACATACACTTCCTCATTGATGAAGCCATTGAGAAATGCACTCTTCACATCCATTTGATAGAGCTTGATGTTGTGAGCACAAGCATAGGCTAATAAGATCCTAATTGCCTCCAATCTTGCCACCGGTGCATATGTTTCTCCAAAGTCAAGACCCTCAACTTGTGTGTAACCTTGTGCCACTAGTCTTGCTTTGTTCCTCACTACCAAGCCATCTTGATCTTGCTTGTTCTTGAAGACCCACTTGGTTCCAATCACATTGTGCTTCTTAGGCCTCTCAACAAGCTCCCAAACTTCATTCCTAGTGAAGTTGTTCAATTCCTCATGCATAGCATTTATCCAATCTGGATCCTTCAATGCCTCATCAATCTTGGTTGGCTCAATGAATGATACAAAGGGGTAGTGCTCACATATGCTAGCCAATCTTGATCTTTTTGTACACCTCTTTGAATGTCACCAATGATATGATCTAGAGGATGATCTCTTGCAATGTTTGAAGGTTGAAGAACTAGCTCATTTGCATTGCTTGCTTGACCTTGATCATGATCTGCATGTTGAGTACCACTTGTGCTTGCCTCATTGGAATCTTCTATCACAACTTGAGTTGGCACTTGCACCTCATCACCATCATCCACTTGCCTCGGCCTAATGTCACCAATTTCCATGTGTCTCATTGCATTGCTCAATTGATCTCCACCCACATCTTCTTGATTTTGATCTCCAACTTGAGAGCCTTGGGTTTCATCAAATTCAACATCATGAACCTCTTCAACTAGCCCACTAGCCAAGTTCCACACTCTATAAGCCTTGCTAGAAGTAGAGTAGCTAAGAAGAAATCCCTCATCACATCTCTTGTCAAACTTGCCAAGTCTTTGCCCCTTCTTGAGTATGTAGCACTTGCAACCAAAGACCCGGAAGTAAGCTATGTTGGGCTTCCTTCCATTCAAGATTTCATATGGAGTCTTCTCTAACTTCCCATGGCAATAGAGGCGGTTGCTATAGTAGCAAGCCATGTTGATGGCATCACTCCAAAACTTCTCACTCACATTGTACTCAAGTAGCATAGTTCTTGCCATCTCAATCAAGGTCCTATTCTTCCTTTCAACCACACCATTGGATTGGGGAGTGTAGGTTGGTGAGAATTGATGCACAATTCCAAGCTCATCACACAACTCTTCAACTCTTGTGTTCTTGAATTCACTCCCATTGTCACTTCTTATCTGCTTGATGGTAGTGTCAAACTCATTTTGCACCCTCTTGACAAATGACTTGAATAGATCATAGACTTCACTCTTGTCATAGAGGAAGAACACCCAAGTGTATGTGTAGTCATCCACAATCACAAATCCATACTTGTTGCCCCCAATTGATGTGTAGTGGGTTGGGCCAAACAAGTCCATATGCAACAACTCAAATGCTCTTGAAGTTGACATCTCATTCTTCTTAGGATGTGAGTTCCCATGTTGCTTGCCGGCTTGACATGCACTACAAGGTCTATCCTTCTCAAATGTGACATTATTCAAGCCTCTCACTAGATCATGCTTCACCAACTTGTTCAATTGCTTCATGCCAACATGTCCAAGGAGCCTATGCCATAGCCATCTCTTGCTTGACTTGCCAATCAAACATGATGAAAGTTGAGCTTCACTAGCATTGAAATCAACCAAGTACAAGCTTCCATGCCTAAATCCCTTGAAGATGATATTTGCTTGATCCTTGCTTACTACCTCAACATGCTTGTCATCAAATATGCACTTGTAGCCAAGATCACACAATTGTGCTACCGATAAAAGATTGAAGTTCAAAGTATCAACTAGCAACACGTTGGAGAGATCCTTGTCATTGGAAATTGCAACCTTTCCAAGCCCCATGACATCACCCTTGCTATTGTCACCAAATGTGATGGAGTTGAATCCACCATTGTCATTCTTGTCAAGTGACTTGAACATACTATCTTCACCGGTCATATGATTTGATGCACCACTATCAAGCACCCAATGCCTCCTCCGGCTTTGTAATTGACCTACAAGAAGACATCAAGCTTTAGGTACCCATTTTTGCTTGGGTCCTTGAAGGTTAGTCACTAGAGTCTTTGGCACCCAAATAGCTTTCTTCTTTGAGCTCATCCATGGTGTACCAATGAATCTAGCACTCACACCACTCTCACTCTTAACAAGCATGTAAGAAGCACTCAACTTGTAAGAGGAGGCACTAGTGTTCTTGTTCTTGCATGCATGCTCTAAGTGACCCACTTGCTTGCAACTCTTGCAATAGCTACCATTGTTCTTCACAAAACAAGTCTTGTGAGGAGCAAAGGCGGCCTTGCCTTTCTTGGGGGTATAGCCCAATCCCTCTTTGTAGAGAGAAGCTCTTTGGCTACCCAAGCACATAAGCGAGCGGTCCTCACCACCATAAGCCTTAGCCAAGGTGTGGTTGAGCTCCTTGACTTCCTTCTTAAGTGACTCATTCTCAACTACTAGTGTAGAATCACATGCATGACTAACACTACTAGATGAAGTAGAGGCATAAGAGCATGAAGGGTCAAGTGATGCAACAACAATTGAATCATCAAGTGAATCACATGATGTAGACACATCTTTCTTCTCTATGATCACCACTTGTGATTGCACTTTCTCTTGCTTCTCAACTAGAGAAGAATGAGCTTTTTCAAGCTTGGAGTGAGCAATCTCTAGCTTCTTATGGTCTACCTTTAGACTCTCATAAGAGGTCCTTAACTCCATAAATTCTTGCTCAAGGTTTTGTTTATCCTTGCGCAAGCCCCTACATTCTTTCCTAGAGTCATTGAAAGCACCTTTGCAATCCTCAAGCATGACCCATAGTTCTTCTTTTGTGGTGTCATCATCATCATCACTCTCATCATCACTATCGGGTGGAGGTTGTACCTTAGTGGCCTTGGCCATGAAGCAAGATGATGGAGCACCAAATAGAGAAAACTTCTCTTGAATGGCAATGCTTGCATGCCCCTTCTTCTTCTTCTTGGAATCATCATCTTCATCACTTGAGGAGGATGAATCACTCTCCCAAGTTGCCACATGAGATTCACCCTTCTTCTTCTTGTGAGAGGAGTCTTTCTCCTCCTTCTTCTTCTCTTGCTTCTTCCTCTCCTTCCTCATGGCATCTTCATCATCACTTGCATAAGGATACTTGGCAATGAGATGATCCTTGCTATTGCACCGGAAGCACTTCATGGGACGGTCACTTGGCTTGGATGAGCTTCTCTTGCTCTTGGACCGGTACCCCTTCTTCATGAGCTTCCCCATTCTCTTCATAAGGAGTGCCATTTGTTCACTCACTTCTTCTTCTTGACCACTTGAGCTAGAGCATGGCTCATCTTCACTTGAAGACTCTTCTTTCTTCTTCTTGCCCTTGCTCTTGGATGATGTGGCCTTGAATGCCACGCTCTTCTTGTCATCATCCTTCTTCTCATTCTCCTTCTTCTTCTTCTTCACCAACTCTTCCTTCTCATGATCTTCTCTAAACTCATCATCGGCCATGATCTCTTGAAGGACTTGGTTGGGTGTTGGCTTCTCCTTCATGGTTGTCTTCACCATGACGGTCTTCAACATGTCAAATCTCTTGGGAAGACACCTCATGAACTTGGTGGAGAATTGAGAGTCCTTGATTTCTTCCCCAAGTCCCTTAAGCTCATTGACAATGACTTGGAGCCTATGGAACATCTCCGGCACACTCTCATCCTCCTTCATTGAGAAGCTTGCAAACTTCTCTTGCAACATGTAGGCTCTTGCGGTCTTGACACTTTCGGTGCTCTCATAAGCTTCTTCTAGCTTCTTCCAAATGTCATGAGCCACCTCAAGGTTCTTGATGAGCTCAAAAGCTTTATCATCAAGTGCCTCATGGAAAGCACTCACGGCAATGTCATTTGCTTGTTGCTTCTTCTCTTCGGCCGGTGTTGGCACCGCACCCTCAACAAGCTCAAACTTTGTCTCCACCACTTTCCACACCTCAAGGTTGATTGACTTGAGATGACTCTTCATCTTGAGCTTCCATTTGGCATAGTCATCACCTCAAAATGATGGTGCCTTCTTGGTGTTGTTGATATGCATAACCGATGCCATTGTTTCACCGTAGGATGTTAATCCAACACAAACAAACGGTGCCTGGCTCTGATACCACGTGAAAGGTCACAATGGCTAGAGGGGGGGTGAATAGCCTAATAAAATTTCTAGCAAAAACACTAGACACCAAATTAGATAGCAAGGCGGCAAATGTGCAAAGCTAAAGCTTCGACTACTCTATGCAAGCCGTCCTAACAAAGCAAGGCTACTCAATCCAATGCACAACAACCACGGTGATCAAACTACACAATGTCGGTTCACCGAAACCAACCAAGCAATTCTACCCACGGGATTTACTCTACACAATGAGTGGTTCCCGACCGACCACAACAAGCAATTCTACTTTGCGGAAAGTAAGGAGGTGATGGAAGTTTATACCGCCGTGAAGAGTAGAAGATGGCCAATCACCGGTGTAGTAGCCAATCACCTAGAGAGCTCAAGCACAAGCACAAGGAGGACGAAGCCTCGGCAATCACAAATCGACACAATGATTTTTTACCGAGGTTCACTTGCTTCCCGGCAAGCTAGTCCTCGTTGTGGCGATACACTTGCTTGGTGAGTTGCCCGCTCAATTGGCTCGGTGCCAAAGACCCCAATGGGGAGCCACAATCTCCACACAAGACAAGGATCCACAAGCCACGAGCAATCCACTAGAGTATCCTTTCGCGAACTCCCGGGGAAGGATCAAGAACCCTCACAAGAACCCGGTGTGGCCTCGAACAATCACCAACTCGAGCTCAACCACCACCCGCTGCTCCAAACCTTCTACGGTGATGGGAATCACCGAAGAGTAACAAGAATCCGCAGCCCACTCGAAGAACAAGTGCCTCTAGATGCAACTCTCAATGCAAATCACTTGTCTTGCCACTCAAATCTCACAAGAGATGCTCAAGAATGAAAGAGATGAGTGGGGGAGTGTCTCTCTAGCTCAAAGGATGCACAATTATGTGAAAATGGCCAAGAGAGGCTCCCCAAGCCGGCCAACCCTCTATTTATAGACACATGTCCGAAATAGAGCCGTTGCCTCTCGGGCTGACGCTCCAGCACGCGCCGGACGCGTCTGGTCGAGGCCGCCGGACGCGTCCGGCGCCTCTTCCCGCGCTGCGCCGAGTCGACCGTTGAAGTTCGAAGCGCGCCACGTCACCATGCATCGGACGCTCAACAGTGTTTCGCCAGCGTCCGGCGCCCGCGTCCGGCGAGCGTCCGACGGCCAGACGCGCCCAAGCTGCGTCCGGCGCACGCAACGGTGGCCAAGCCACGCGCGTGCCAACGCTCAAGCCGCCGGACGCATCTCAGCCGAGTCCGGCGCCCTCGCCATCAGAGTCCGGCGCCTTGTGAACGTCATTTCATGCGCCAAACTTGCTCCAAATTGATCCATATCAATTCCCTTACCTTGTACACTAACTCCACCAAGTGTAGATCCAATCTCAAGCCTTGGAGTTGGTATTTCAACCATGAAATATCGCGCAAGGGTTAGCTCTCTAGTTAGCCTCTCATGCATCATGCAAAGTCACAACTAGAGGCACTTAGGACCGCGAATGAACCGAGGAAACCCCTCTTGATAGTCGGTTATCGATCCTAAATGTGGTCACACTCGCTAAGTGTCTCAACCACTAAACCGGAAAGCCCTATCAAGTATACCTTCGCCTTGATCTCCATGGGCCTCCGTCGGAGCTTGATCACATTACATCCATCATGTTCATCACCGTGATCACCATGCTCCATCATCCACCGTCACGTTGCTATGTGTCTAACCACACTTAGAGCAAAGCATTAGCAACGTTTGAGTGTCATTAATTACCAAAACCAAACCGGAGCTTTCACCCCGTGTTCTGCCGCCCGGATCCCGTGCGGACGCCACACGCTGGACCACACGGATCCGCCTGCGCCGCCATCGCACGCGTGCATGCCACGCGCCCACGGGGCCCGCCTGGCAGTGGCGGTGGCCGCCACCCCGTGCCATGCGCCGCCTGCTGGCGCGCCTGCCCGAACGGGAAAGGGGGAGACCCCTCGTCCCGTCGTCATTTACGCCGTCCTCCTCCCTCACGCCATCTCTCCCTCTCTCCTCCGCCGCGTCCGCCATAGCCGCCATGCTCGCTGCCGCCTAGCTCCAATTCTGACTGGTGAAAGTCGAAAGCGAGGGCAGCATCTTCTCCGCCGCCTTCGTCTTCGCCACCTCCGGCCCTTCGTCCGCCCGTTTCGTTAAGGTAGCAGCCGTATTTGGCCTTTGTTTCTCCTCGGCCATGGCTGCCGCCGCGGAACTCCGGCGAGGCAATGCCGTCGCCTCTTCCTTCCTCCCCGCCTCTTCTTGTGAGTAGCAGTAGCGCATGCATGAGCCGAAGCTCCGGCATAGTTAGGGCGCAGCGTGGAGTCGCCTTGCGCCGCTTGCGCGAAGCGCCGGCGGAACTCGCCGCCGCCACTCCGGCGGGGCGTAGCCGCTGTTGGCGGTCCTTAACTCAGATTTCTACCCGCCAACTATAGGTCATTATGGGGGAAATATATATTTTATTTCACATATATCTTTACTATTGACCTAGTTCCACCGTGCTTGGAGAAAATATTGTTTTGCGAATATACACCAAGTGCAGAAATTTTCGAATAACAAGGCGCTTTCCGGAAGGCGTGAAAAAAGACAAAGGAAACAAGGTAGCCCGCCTCGGGTCGAAGCGGGCCAAAACACCAAGAAAAGCGCGGCCCGGAAGGACGGCCCGGGCCCACACGCCAAAGGCGGTCAGGGGGTGGCGCCACCCAGGCGCGGGCGCGCCTGGGGCGCGCCGCGCCAGCCCTGCTTGTGAGAGTCAAGTTCTCATTACATTTATATAGTCAAGTTCTCATTACATTTATATAGTCTTGCATATGAACTAGAGTATAGTCTAGTGCACGATATATTCGATGATCAAGAACTAGGCCATAGTTCTTGTGAGAGTTGTTCATCGTGCTCTACACGATTCTTCATCGTTCATATGTTTTATTGTTTAGATTAGATTGTAGGAGAGGAATAGCGGTTCGATGTGCCTTCGGGCTTGCCTATGTTCTAGCTCGTCCATCCGTAGGATGGGAGTCCTGGGGGGACGTGGTGTCCGGGTGCGAGGGAACCTTCGGATATGTCGGCATGCCACGGTTGAGGTGGTGCCATCAATGATGCATCCGGCACCGTCAACGCCATGGACGCTCGCATGACGTGCGAGGTCTGTGGTGAAGCTGGACACACGGGGAATGACTGCCCCGAGACCCGTGAAGAGGCCGCCTACCTCAACAATGGGTTTCGCCAGCAGCAAGGAGGAGGGAATGGCTGGAATAACCAGTCCCGTCCTCCATTCCAAGGTAATTTGAATTACGCCTCCGGGTTTAATTCGAATCAACCTTCATTGAAGGACCTGGTTTACGGCCAAGCCAAGATCAACGAAAATCTCGCCAAAAAGATGGTACAACATGATAAGATCCTGGAAGACATGGATAAAAAGCTGGAAGGTCTCTTATCCGCTGTCAAGAGTCAGCAAAGTTTTAATAGCATGATAGAGACCCAGCTTACCCAGTTAGCTGCCGCTCTACCCAAAACTGGGGATAAGGATGCCAAGGCCGAGCTAAAATCAAGTAACAACAAGGGGAGGGAGGTCCACAAGTGATCCACCATACCCACGACCAAGCGGCATCAGGAAGGCAGAAAGCGCAGAAACAGAGGGAACCTCCTATAGAGGAAGAGCCACAGGAAGCAATACTAACAGGAGCAACCACCTCCCATTTCTCACACTCTCACTCTCTTTCACCCCCATTTCCCACACAACAAGCTTCCACAAGCAATCTTTGAGCAAGAGAGCAAGAGTTAGAGCTATTCTCGGGTGTGGAAAATCAACTTCCACTAGTTCTTTCGCACCTGAGAGCTAGCCACCGGCGTAGTCCGCCATGAGCGACTACAGTTCATGGGGGTACGGTGAGGCCTCGAGCTCTTACCAAGGTGCCCCTACGAGCCGAAGCGGAGGAGGCGGCACCCGCAACCCCGAGCCCGGGGATCTACGCGGTCGATGCCCCGTACCTCGACCTGGAGGGAGAGCAGAAGCTGCAGAGGTACCATCGCCTCAAGGATCGGCTCTTCAACCACATGATGATCTACGACACCAACCTCATCGAGAAAATAGGTATGGACACCGACTTCGAAACCATTTGGAAGGTGGTTGGTTGGGAAAACTTCGAGCCCATCGATGAGCAAGGTTCGCGTCTCTTGACCATCCAGTTTCTTTGCACACTTGATTATGATGATGAGTGTATTTACTTCTGTTTGTTTGGCACGGAATATTCTCTTACTTGGGGGGAACTCGCTCATCATCTAGGCTTTCACTATAAGTGTGCACTTAAACTAGATGCATCTATCCCGGTTTTGATCGCAATTCTTTTTGGGAGAAGATTTCAGGTAGGGTAGAAGTTGGACCTTTCAAACCCCGAACACACGGATCCAACACCCTACCCTTAGACTCATGCATCATTGGATTTCCATGACTTTGTTTCGCCGCGGGACTAGATGGGTGCATTCTGTAGAACTTAAGCTTCTCTATGCCATAGTTCACAAGTTCAAGGTCGCTCCTGTACGGGAGATGTGCCTCCACTGGCTAGATATGGTTAAGAATTCTTATGCTATCGATTGCACCTCTCTTGTTACTCGCATTGCCAATGCCGTAGGAGCACTAGATGGTAACGATGTTGAATACATTCCCCTTGATCGGCCAATTTGTGATTTGCGTGCCCTAACCCAAGGACACACTTTGAAGACCGATGGGAAAGATCGTATCTGTTTCTTCTTTGCCGGTTATGTAAATAAGATTCGGTTACCTAACCTGGATCTCTATTTATATAACTGTGATGTGCTCACCTTTGATTTGAAGACTACGGAAGAAGCACGCGGGGAAGAACAGACTCGAGAGCCACTAGAGGAGGGCCGAGGCTTATGCACGGCTCGACTCCCTGCTCGACCAGATGCTCTCTGTACAGCCTCCCATTTGTATGGTGGATGGGAGGCCTACCGGGGCTACGCGGGTTACTCGGGGTGGGAGCAAGACCCCGGCCAAGCCGCCGAGGAGACATGGTCCGATGCGGGACCGACGAGTGGGAGCGACAGAGGTGGTACACCGTCGACTCACCACCACCGAGAGCGAAAGCCGACGCCGGCCTCGTCAATGCACGCATTGGACAGCTGCAGATCCGAGATGAACGACATCGGAACACCCAGGCGGCTTCATGCGATCCAACGACCCGGTGGCGCGGCCCGGCACGGACGGGCAGCGGTTCGACGCTCTTGCCGAGAGCCTCCGCATCCAGCAGGAGGAGCAGAGGGCCTACTGGAGGTCCCAGGGATACAACCCTGGGCCATGAGCTTCAGGATAAGCTTGGGGGAGGACCCCCATTGAGGTACCTGCATTGCATATTTAATTTCTCGTAATTTTATTTTTATTTTAGCATGTTTAAATTCAAGTTTCTTGCATTAAAAAAAAATTCAAATTTTTTTTTATTTATATAATTCCATTCCATATATGTGCTATGAAATGTTTAGTTCCACCCATGTTGAAATGATTGGTTGCTCGTTTTATGTCTCGTTTGTACTTGTCTAAAATAGAGTTTTCTTTAATATTTGGGTTTATCGGCTTTACATTATCATGCTCTAGAAACTTGATTTAGTGGGTTGCATACAATTACTCTCATCTTGGTTATTGCGCGATATGATATAGTGACTTAGACCACAGCAATGAAACGTCCCTTTGAAAAAACCTGATGTCCGGAGTCTTTGTTTCAAAAATTTTCAAAAACAATAGTTCCTCAATGATCGCGAAATACCCACCAGAGCCATATGATTTATCTGTAGAATAAAGAACCTTCATACGCTGCTTGTTCGTACATTGAGTTCGGTCGGATTGTTACCGACGTGAGATTATGACTCTACACCCATGATTGAGATTCACTTGTACCCACCAAATAAAAGCCAACTCTTACACTGAGAGTTGCGCACAACATGCACCCTTCACCATCCGCCGACTCTTACACTAAGAGTTGCGCACCATTTTTCACCAAATAAAAATGCCGACCCTTACCCTGAGGATCGCGCACCCCTCTCTTGTAGTGTGTAAAATTCTCCATGCATTGTTTATCATGACATCTCTCTCCACCTCATCCTATCCATCAATAAAGTTTTGGGCTATGTACTTAGTCAGAAAAAAGAAAAAGAAAAAAATGAGAGAAAAGAAAGAGAGGAAAGAGAAAAAAAAAAGAGATTTTTATAGTTAGAAGATTTATCACTCTTGTAGGCAAATGGGAAAAGTCTTAGATCCTCGTTCAAAAAAAAGAGAGAATAGTTTTAGTTGTTCTTTGATAGCCCATCATTTCTTCATCTCATTCATCAATAAAAGAAAGTATGTCATGATGCTTGGAGACCCAAAAATACCACAAAAATTAGGAATCATCTTTCATTCTATCCACACACTTGCACATCTCAATCAAGGTGTATAGCTTAATCTCCGTAAGGTTCAGTCCTTGACCTTACAACATATGTGATACAAGTATGCCCACTTACATACCTACCCAAAACTCCACTCTCAGCTTTAGTGGTAGGAAGAAGGCAAAATCTGAAAATACCTTTGGTGAGGTTACTATACACTTTTGAGCGATCGAGTGGGTCATTTGAGGAACTTGGTTTATTTATAAAAACTTACAAAACCTCCGGACTGAAAGTTGATCTTGGGACGAATGAAAAGCACCGGTCTTTGAAACCTGTTCTATTTTGCAATCGCCCAAGACTTGAGACAATTAGAAGCCCCACTCCATCGGGAATCATACGGTGGATACAATTGCCGATTTATCCAAATAGCGTAGAACGCCCTCTTTCGGCTTGTACACACGAGATATAATCGGCATCGTAGCAACCCCTGATCAACAACCCAAAGCAAAGACTTGCTCGGGACGAGCAAGGGGTAAGCTTGGGGGATCTTGTTGGCGGTCCTTAACTCAGATTTCTACCCGCCAACTATAGGTCATTATGGGGGAAATAAATATTTTATTTCACATATATCTTTACTATTGACCTAGTTCCACCTGTGCTTGGAGAAAATATTGTTTTGCAGAATATACACCAAGTGTAGAAATTTTCAGAATAAAAAGGCGCTTTCCGGAAGGCGTAAAACGGCAAAGGAAACAAGGTAGCCCGCCTCGGGGTCGGCCGGGCCAAAACACCGGCAAAAGCGCGGCCCGGAAGGACGGCCGGGCCCACACGCCAAAGGCGGTCAGGGGGCGGCGCCACCTAGGCGCGGGCGCGCCTGGGGCGCGGCCGCGCCAGCCCTGCCGCCAGGTGGGCCCGGCCAAGGCGGTTTGCCTCCTTCCATTTAGGGGATGACGGTTGCGCTGGTTATTTTACCTCAATGCCCCTGAACCGCATCCAGCGCCCTATAAATGAAGAGGAGAGGCCCCCCACCTTAAAAACACACCATTTGGAGCCATCTCACTTCCTCATACTTGTTCTTTAGTCTTAGCATTAGTCCATTGGAGCTAGGCAAAGCTACTTGGGGAGCTTGTCTCCAGGAAGAAAAGCTACACTCTTGGTATAAATCTATGGAGCGTTCTTCCTTAGTCAAGTTCTCATTACATTTATATAGTCTTGCATATGAACTAGAGTATAGTCTAGTGCACGATATATTCGATGATCAAGAACTAGGCCATAGTTCTTGTGAGAGTTGTTCATCGTGCTCTACACGGTTCTTCATCGTTCATATGTTTTACTTGTTTAGATTAGATTGTAGGAGAGGAATAGCGGTTCGATGTGCCTTCGGGCTTGCCTATGTTCTAGCTCGTCCATCCGTAGGGTGGGAGTCCTGGGGGGACGTAGGTAGCTCCTTAGTATGCGGACGTGGTGTCCGGGTGCGAGGGAACCTTCGGATATGTCGGCATGCCACGGTTGAGGTGGTGCCATCAATGATGCATCCGGCACCGTCAACGCCATGGACGCTCGCATGACGTGCGAGGTCTGTGGTGAAGCTGGACACACGGGGAATGACTGCCCCGAGACCCGTGAAGAGGCCGCCTACCTCAACAATGGGTTTCGCCAGCAGCAAGGAGGAGGGAATGGCTGGAATAACCAGTCCGTCCTCCATTCCAAGGTAATTTGAATTACGCCTCCGGGTTTAATTCGAATCAACCTTCATTGAAGGACCTGGTTTACGGCCAAGCCAAGATCAACGAAAATCTCGCCAAAAAGATGGTACAACATGACAAGATCCTGGAAGACATGGATAAAAAGCTGGAAGGTCTCTTATCCGCTGTCAAGAGTCAGCAAAGTTTTAATATCATGATAGAGACCCAGCTTACCCAGTTAGCTGCCGCTCTACCCAAAACTGGGGATAAGGATGCCAAGGCTGAGCTAAAATCAGTAACAACAAGGGGAGGGAGGTCCACAAGTGATCCACCATACCCTGACCAAGCGGCATCAGGAAGGCAGAAAGCGCAGAAACAGAGGGAACCTCCTATAGAGGAAGAGCCACAGGAAGCAATACTAACAGGAGCAACCACCTCCCATTTCTCACACTCTCACTCTCTTTCACCCCCATTTCCCACACAACAAGCTTCCACAAGCAATCTTTGAGCAAGAGAGCAAGAGTTAGAGCTATTCTCGGGTGTGGAAAATCAACTTCCACTAGTTCTTTCACACCCGAGAGCTAGCCACCGGCGTAGTCCGCCATGAGCGACTACAGTTCATGGGGGTACGGTGAGGCCTCGAGCTCTTACCAAGGTGCCCCCTACGAGCCAGAAGCAGCCGAGGAGGCGGCACCCGCAACCCCCGAGCCCGAGGGGATCTACGCGGTCGACGCCCCGTACCTCGACCTGGAGGGAGAGCAGAAGCTGCAGAGGTACCATCGCCTCAAGGATCGGCTCTTCAACCACATGATGATCTATGACACCAACCTCATCGAGAAAATAGGTATGGACACCGACTTTGAAACCATTTGGAAGGTGGTTGGTTGGGAAAACTTCGAGCCCATCGATGAGCAAGGTTCGCGTCTCTTGACCATCCAGTTTCTTTGCACACTTGATTATGATGATGAGTGTATTTACTTCTGTTTGTTTGGCACGGAATATTCTCTTACTTGGGGGGAACTCGCTCATCATCTAGGCTTTCACTATAAGTGTGCACTTAAACTAGATGCATCTATCCCTGGTTTTGATCGCAATTCTTTTTGGGAGAAGATTTCAGGTAGGGTAGAAGTTGGACCTTTCAAACCCCTGAACACACAGATCCAACACCCTACCCTTAGACTCATGCATCGCTGGATTTCCATGACTTTGTTTCCTGCTGGCAGGACTAGATGGGTGCATTCTGTAGAACTTAAGCTTCTCTATGCCATAGTTCACAAGTTCAAGGTCGCTCCTGTACGGGAGATGTGCCTCCACTGGCTAGATATGGTTAAGAATTCTTATGCTATCGATTGCACCTCTCTTGTTACTCGCATTGCCAATGCCGTAGGAGCACTAGATGGTAACGATGTTGAATACATTCCCCTTGATCGGCCGATTTGTGATTTGCGTGCCCTAACCCAAGGACACACTTTGAAGACCGATGGGAAAGATCGTATCTGTTTCTTCTTTGCCGGTTATGTAAATAAGATTCGGTTACCTAACCTGGATCTCTATTTATATAACTGTGATGTGCTCACCTTTGATTTGAAGACTACAGAAGAAGCACGCAGGGAAGAACAGACTCCGAGAGCCACTAGAGGAGGGGCTGAGGCTTATGCACAGCCTGACTCCCCTGCTCAGCCAGATGCTCCTGTACAGCCTCCCCAGCTGTATGGTGGATGGGAGGCCTACCAGGGCTACGCAGGTTACTCGGGGTGGGAGCAGTACCCCCAGCCGGCACAGACCGCTGAGGAGACATGGTCCGATGCAGGGACTGACGAGTGGGAGCGACAGAGGTGGTACACTGTCGACTCACCACCACCAGAGCAGAAGCCGACGCTGGCCTCAGTCAATGCACGCATTGGACAGCTGCAGATCCAGATGAACGACATCAGGAACACCCTGGGCGGCTTCATGCAGTCAACGACCCGGTGCGCGGCGAAGCACGGGCGCGGTTCGACGCTCTTGCCGAGAGCCTCCGCATCCGGCGGGAGGAGCGAGAGGGCCTCTTGGAGGTCCCGGGGATACAACCCTGGGCCATGAGCTTCAGGATAAGCTTGGGGGAGGACCCCCATTGAGGTACCTGCATTGCATATTTAATTTCTCGTAATTTTATTTTTATTTTAGCATGTTTAAATTCAAGTTTCTTGCATTAAAAAAAATTCAAATTTTTTTTTTATTTATATAATTCCATTCCATATATGTGCTATGAAATGTTTAGTTCCACCCATGTTGAAATGATTGGTTGCTCTGTTTTATGTCTCGTTTGTACTTGTCTAAAATAGAGTTTTCTCTAATATTTGGGTTTATCGGCTTTACATTATCATGCTCTAGAAACTTGATTTAGTGGGTTGCATACAATTACTCTCATCTTGGTTATTGCGCGATATGATATAGTGACTTAGACCCAAAGCAATGAAACGTCCCTTTGAAAAAACCTGATGTCCGGAGTCTTTGTTTCAAAAATTTTCAAAAACAATAGTTCCTCAATGATCGCGAAATACCCACCAGAGCCATATGATTTATCTGTAGAATAAAGAACCTTCATACGCTGCTTGTTCGTACATTGAGTTCGGTCGGATTGTTACCGACGTGAGATTATGACTCTACACCCATGATTGAGATTCACTTGTACCCACCAAATAAAAGCCAACTCTTACACTGAGAGTTGCGCACAACATGCACCCTTCACCATCCGCCGACTCTTACACTAAGAGTTGCGCACCATTTTTCACCAAATAAAAATGCCGACCCTTACCCTGAGGATTGCGCACCCCTCTCTTGTAGTGTGTAAAATTCTCCATGCATTGTTCATCATGACATCTCTCTCCACCTCATCCTATCCATCAATAAAGTTTTGGGCTATGTACTTAGTCAGAAAAAAGAAAAAGAAAAAATGAGAGAAAAGAAAGAGAGGAAAGAGAAAAAAAAAAGAGATTTTTATAGTTAGAAGATTTATCACTCTTGTAGGCAAATGGGAAAAGTCTTAGATCCTCGTTCAAAAAAAAAGAGAGAATAGTTTTAGTTGTTCTTTGATAGCCCATCATTTCTTCATCTCATTCATCAATAAAAGAAAGTATGTCATGATGCTTGGAGACCCAAAAATACCACAAAAATTAGGAATCATCTTTCATTCTATCCACACACTTGCACATCTCAATCAAGGTGTATAGCTTAATCTCCGTAAGGTTCAGTCCTTGACCTTACAACATATGTGATACAAGTATGCCCACTTACATACCTACCCAAAACTCCACTCTCAGCTTTAGTGGTAGGAAGAAGGCAAAATCTGAAAATACCTTTGGTGAGGTTACTATACACTTTTGAGCGATCGAGTGGGTCATTTGAGGAACTTGGTTTATTTATAAAAACTTACAAAACCTCCGGGTGAAAGTTGATCTTGGGACGAATGAAAAGCACCGGTCTTTGAAACTGTTCTATTTTGCAATCGCCCAAGACTTGAGACAATTAGAAGCCCCACTCCATCGGGAATCATACGGTGGATACAATTGCCGATTTATCAAAATAGCAAAAGAGAACGCCCTCTTTCGGCTTGTACACACGAGATATAATCGGCATCGTAGCAACCCCCGATCAACAACCCAAAGCAAAGACTTGCTCGGGACGAGCAAGGGGTAAGCTTGGGGATCTTGTTGGCGGTCCTTAACTCGATTTCTACCCGCCAACTATAGGTCATTATGGGGGAAATAAATATTTTATTTCACATATATCTTTACTATTGACCTAGTTCCACCTGTGCTTGGAGAAAATATTGTTTTGCAGAATATACACCAAGTGTAGAAATTTTCAGAATAAAAAGGCGCTTTCTGGAAGGCGTAAAACGGCAAAGGAAACAAGGTAGCCCGCCTCGGGGTCGAACCAGGCCAAAACACCGGCAAAAGCGGCCCGGAAGGACGGCCGGCCCCACGCCAAAGGCGGTCGGCGCGCCACCTAGGCGCGGGCGCGCGGGCGCGGCCGCGCGCCCGCTCCGCCAGTGGGCCCGGCCAAGGCGGTTTGCCTCCTTCCATTTAGGGGATGACGGTTGCGGCCCGGTTATTTTACCTCAATGCCCCCGAACCGCATCCAGCGCCCTATAAATGAAGAGGAGAGGCCCCCCACCATAAAAACACACCATTTGGAGCCATCTCACTTCCTCATACTTGTTCTTTAGTCTTAGCATTAGTCCATTGGAGCTAGGCAAAGCTCCTTGGGGAGCTTGTCTCCAAGAAGAAAAGCTACACTCTTGGTATAAATCTATGGAGCGTTCTTCCTTAGTCAAGTTCTCATTACATTTATATAGTCTTGCATATGAACTAGAGTATAGTCTAGTGCACGATATATTCGATGATCAAGAACTAGGCCATAGTTCTTGTGAGAGTTGTTCATCGTGCTCTACACGGTTCTTCATCGTTCATATGTTTTACTTGTTTAGATTAGATTGTAGGAGAGGAATAGCGGTTCGATGTGCCTTCGGGCTTGCCTATGTTCTAGCTCGTCCATCCGTAGGTGGGAGTCCTGGGGGGACGTAGGTAGCTCCTTAGTATGCGGACGTGGTGTCCGGTGCGAGGAACCTTCGGATATGTCGGCATGCCACGGTTGAGGTGGTAGGCGGCAGTGGTGACAGCCCCGTCCGTCCTTTGTAATCCCCCACGTTCGCATGTTGAGTAGGAGTTCGTAAATGCCGCCATCGACCGGCGTACCCGCTTGCCGCGGTCTCCCATATTCCTAGTCTATAGTCGAGTCTTGACTTGTATAACATGTGGAATTAGCTGTTCTAGCATTGACTATATAGGACCTGACTGCTCCACGTAGACTATTCTTTATTCTTTATTTTATCTTTATTCCTTTGAGGTTGCTCTAAGTGTGTGTCCACTATCCCAACTACCGTATGCTTACCCCTGTATAGCACATTGGTCGGTTTCTCCTCATGCTAGATATCGTATTCATACCCATGCTAGAATACTTAACTACCCCATATCTTCCTTTGGGAAATTATAAATAACGATACCCTGAATACTTCCAGGTGAAATGCTGCGACGATAGATCCGTGCGCTTGCGGATATTTATTCTAATAGGATGTGATCTATCTCTTGGCAACACTCGCGTAGTTGCTAGAACTAGTTTCTAGTAATTATGTCGAGTAAAGACATTTAGCGTTTCTGGCGCTGTTATCAGAATTAGGCTCTAAGTCTATTTTGGTAATCGCGCTAAGAAATGCCAACAGCTGCCACTAGCGCCGCCATCTTCTTCATTTCTCGGGGTCGGCGCACTCGCGAGGTCGAGGCGAGCCCCGTAGACATGAAGATGGTCGCCGCCGAGGCCCCGTCGGTCTTCCCACCGTTGAGCGCCGCCGCGTGCCGCCATTCGCGCCACCGCCGTCGTCTCGGGCCACTAGGGCCGTCGCTAGGAGGTGCTAGGGGTGCCCTGTGCCGAGGTGCGTCCAATGGTGCCCTCGGTTGGGCCAGGGGACCGTCGCCGGCGAGGGACCGCCGCGCGCCATTGTCACCCTCCGCTGTGGAAGTGATGACGGGTGGGGTCCGGTCGTCAGTCGGCCCCAGCCAGCGCGCCAGGACTGGGTGCACGGGGTTGGGTGCACCTAGCGCACCGGATCTGGCCTGTGTGCACGTAGGGGTGCGCATAGCATTTAGGGGTAATTTCTGGAAAATGGAAATAGGATTTTTCAGATTTAGTTTTAGGCTTTAGAAATTCATATCTTCCTCATTTTTTAGTCCAAATGAGGTGATTCAAGTTGGGTTATTTTTCTTATGTGATGAGCTATTCAGAGAAATTATGAGATGCCAGTTTTGGTATACTTTTATGTGCTGTTTTATTTAAATTTAGGAAATGCTTTTATCTTGTAAAATCCAAAAGTAATTCTTTGATGCTTGGAAAAATGTGAGGATTGTTTTGTTGGCTTAGTTAGACTATGCCCTGTCTATTGGAGGTATAGTCTTGACTTGTGTAGTGGAGAATTTGGGAGTTGTAGTACAAAGTGCATTGGTTGGCACTTTGCTAAATTAATTCATAGAAAAATAATGGCTAGAGCTATGGCCATGAAACTTCTTGAGGCATGCTTATATGCTGTTTGAAAGGTTCACATGCCATTGGTGCTGATGTTGGACTACTTTGGTAATACAAAGTATTTTCGGGACCAATTATAGCAGCTGTTTTGTGAATTTTATGTAGGCTAGAATATCTGGAGTTTTGAGGTGAATTTTCTGTGGTAGCTTAGCCTAGCTATGAGTATGCTGCTGTAATTTTTGTGGAATTTTAGGAGCAGCCAAGATGGGACTTGCTGTAGAAGCGTAGTCTTTTATGTCGGTTTTCGACAAAGGTGCAAGAGGGGATGGTTGATGATAACGTATAGATTAAGATAGGCGTCAAGGCTGAAATGTTGTGGTGTTTTCATTCTGTTGCTGAGCATATACGTCATGACATCATTTGTTGAACAACTTCACTTCATTCGCACGTTATTTATATACTTGCATCGCATCATACAGGATCGCAGGAGACCAACAACCAAGCAGTTCACGAGGAGCTGAACGTGGAGGAGCAGTAGGAGCAGGAGCTGCAGGAGGCAGCCACAGGAGAGGAACCAGAAGCTGACCTGCCCGAGTGCCCTAACCACGTCCCTAGCTCCTTCATCAAAGGCAAGCCCCGGAGCATTTCTCCTATGGTTTGCAAATATTTATTTGAGACCTTTACTATCTATGATGCATTTAAGTTATAGGAGTTGCTCGGAAATATAGTTGCATTAGGACTACTTACCACAAAAGTTATCCTAAAGTAGGTACAGGGCTACGTAGAGCTTAGGCCTACTACTTAATCGGTAGAAGACAGGTGATCGACCATCATCTGCGCGGATAGGAGGTTACTATCCCTTGGATTGAGTTTGGTGTAGGAATGTTAGTGAGCATAACCATGAGGCCATCTAAATCACCTCTTAAAGAAATATGGCTTCGTACATCCTCGATCATGTTGAATGCCGCCTCATAGATAGCTGGAAGGGCTGGGGTGCCCAACCGCGAAGCCAAGAATCTACTTGGGCCGGGTTTCAACTTCCAGACTCCATGCCAACGATGGGGGTGGGAGTAACAAGGTGCCCGGACGTGAGTCCTTTATGATCATGGTATGAGTAGGCTTACCATTGAGGTCAGGTATGAGCACGCTTACCTGTCGGCAACCGGGAGTTCCTTGGTCATGGGCCTGCGTTGTTGATCCCGCATCTTTTCCCGAGTAGATCATGGTGACTAAGGCTGCTTTCGAGGAGTATGCCTGGTTTGTGTGAGGAATGCCCTCTCAGCTGAGTAGTAATCGATTATAATCGCCATTATTCCTAGATAGTGAATACCTGAGAGAGACAGCGGCGCGGTCGCAAACAAAAATTCTTTGTACGAGGTGGTTATGTTCAATCATGCTGGTTAATGATTACTCAATCAATGCGTTACATGATAAATGTTGATTGCTTCTACTAAAGTACAGTAGTGCAGGTGCTAACATAGCTGGTAGGCCCAAACTTAAATGGATAAGCTAGAGAGTCCTTTTATCACTAAATGACTACTTAATAAGCTCATCCTTTTGGCAAATAAAGAGTCAGTTACCCCACATAAAGCCTGACATCCAGCAAAGAGTCTTTTCCTTATTTTCCTTTTGTCGGGTAAGTCTTGTTGAGTACCAAGTACACAGGGTGCAATTCCCAATGTTGTTGCAGATGGTGAGATGTTCTACGGCTATTGCCCGACATGTTTTCATCCGGCAGTTGGAGATGAGTAGATCATGGGCACGATCATTCCTTGCTTCGTACCTTTTGCTGTAGTGGATCTTGATGGAAATCTGGCACTATTTTCAAGAAAAAAACTTTATGGGTGTGTTTGAGAACAGAGTTTTAATTTGCTTCCGCACTTTGAATTTGAAAACTGGTTTGTAATAACTTAATTTGAGCACTTTATGTAATAATTATGTGAACCTGTTGTAATGATCTGAGATGGCATGCGTTGGGAAACGATCCGAGATGTATGTGACGTTGGTGAAACCCTTCGAGGTTTCCAGACTACCGGGCTAGTGTAATTGCCGTTTATTGCTTAAGCTGCCTACGTGGCTTGATTAGTGAACAATAATTATGTTAGTTGGTCGATTCTGTTACAGGGTTATTGTACCCTTGTAAAATTATAATATTGGTGTTGGAGAACCTGGGATCTTGCAACCCGGCCCTCTAAGCTTGTCGTTGAGTAGTGGCAAGTTGATGTGCATGGGATGAGGGGACTCCTTCCTTATTAGAGAAGCTCTACATAATGCACAACACCTAGGTGACTAGACAAAGTTGTGGTGGTAAGCCTTAGTAGCTTGCGATACTTGCCTTGGTTGTGCAAGCCTTTGTGGAAAGTTCAACGCTAGTACCAAGGAAAGCTTTGGTGATTGGGAGCATACCACATTGGAGCTCTAATGTGGACTAGGGGCTGCGATTTGGCAACTGATATCATGGGGTACATTCTTGTCTCTAAGACTTTGACCCTTATGTTGACTTGCTATTTACTTACCGCATTATTAGGCCTCTATATTGTGCTTGATTTGTGTGGCATTTACCTTTTATTAATTGGCACAAGGTAGTCAATAGGGTTGGCTCTAGAGGTTGCAAAAGTCTTTAGATAGGTAGAGGACACTAGAAAAAAAATAAGGTGCATATCATGCTATACTAGTTTATATTTCTTCTAGTCACTAGTAGAGACAGGATTTTTCATTCATGGGTTTAGTCCCGATCATTTTTGGGCACAAGACTAAAGGTTCATTTTGTCTCGAGAATAGAGGGGGTTTTCCAACTGGGAGCAGTGCATCAGTGAGTGAAGTTCAAGTGACCCAGCCCCTGGCCCCAAGCTCCAATCACTAGGAGTTGCCACCGAAGAGTAACTAGCTCTCAAACTTGCAAAACAATCCCTAGTGTCACTAGATGCTATCTCTCTCATCAAATAAATGCACTTGATCACTCCAACCAGAAATTACTAATCAAGTAGGTGTCACTGATTCAACCGATATTGCAAGGCATTAGATTTAGTTTCAGAAACTGTTTAGCATGATCAAAAGAGGATGGTTGAACTAGCAATCTAGCATCATGGTAAAAAAGTCCATCCAATGGTCCTAGATATATATAGTCACATGTTCCCTGCCAGGATTCATTCATTAATACAAAATAGTAAATAAGTAGATTGTATGATGTTCATTATTACAACATGTTTAAGATAAATGCCAAGATTTTCCACTTGGACTTCACAACAAGATAGTGAATATAAAGAGAGTCCAAGGCCAAAGCCGAGGAAATTACATGCATAAAACCGTGAAAATAGAAGCCGTCAGTTTTCAGCATCTCCATCCAAAACTGACAAAGCGCCACCATCCGGAAGCTGTGATTATTATCGCCGTGCAGTACTCTGCAGGTGAGCAAAGGGAAGCGGCCTAGCCGGTGTTCTGCATGCCGGCGGCGATACCCTTCATGGTGAGGATGAGCGTGTCTTCTGTCCCCGGCGGGTACTCGCTGGCCGGGTTCAGCTTCACCAGCCCGGCGTCCTTGGTCTCGCCGGCGAACTCCTTGGACAGCGGCGGCAGCGGCGTGATCTTGAAGTTGGGGTCCCTTATCCGCTTCAGCGTGTAGGCCTGGAACACGTTCAGGGTGGTGATGTAGGGATTGCGCAGCCGCAGCCCCTCCTTCAGGTAAGGATCGCCTTCAAGAATGTCCTTGTGCCCAGCGATCTGCACAAAACAGGACAGTATATATGATCGATGGGTCGAGTAGTCATGAATATGATTCCTGTGAAGCATGGTCTGGTTTTGGTACCTGCAGGAGAAGCTGCTGTGTCTCCACGTATTTGTCCCTGAGGCTCTTGCCAAAGGGCTTGAGCTCGTCGGCGACAAGCAGGTCGTCGTACAAGCCGGCAATGCCTGGATCTCCCTTGGCGAAAACCATCTCCAGCAGGTCCAGGGTGACCCTGAAGAATGGCCACTCGTTGTACATCTCCTTGAGCTTCTGGAAGTTCTTGATGTCCTTGTCAATGGCCCACTTGAAGGCGGCGCCGACTCCCAGCCACACGGGCAGGTGGAACCTCGTCTGGGTCCACGAGAAGATCCAGGGGATGGCACGCAGGGTGGTGATGCCGCCGCCTGGCTTCCTCTTGGCTGGCCGACTGCCGATGTTCATCTTCCCGTACTCAGTCTCAGGGGTAGCCTGACAGTACGTACAAACGAATGAATTTGACGACGACATGGATGAATTCGATCTATCTTCACTCACCAAATAAATATAAATACATAATGCAATGCCATGCAATATGTTATTACCGATCTGAAGTACTCGACAAATCGCGGCTCCTTGACGACGACGGAGCGGTACTCCTCCGTGGCCACGACTGCCATCTCCTCCATGAGCTTGCGCCACTCGGGCTTGGGAGACACCGGCGGGTGCATGCCGTGCTCCAGCGTGGCGGCCGTGAAGCGCTGCAGGGACTGGAAGCACAGGTTCTCCTCCCCGAACATGAACTCGATGACCTCGCCCTGCACCGTCACACGGATGGACCCGTTGATGGTGTCCGGCGGCTGGGACAGGATGGCCAGGTGCGTGGGGCCGCCACCCCTGCCCACGGTGCCTCCACGGCCGTGGAACAGGGTCAGCTTCACGCCGTACTTCTTGGCCACCTTGGCCATCTCCTCCTGCGCCACGTACAGCTGCCACGCCGCGGACAGGCGGCCGGCGTCCTTGCCAGAGTCGGAGTACCCGACCATGACCTGCTGCTTGCCGTTGATGTGGTTGATGTACCAGTCGGTGGAGAAGAGCTTCTCCACGGACGCCGGCGCGCCCTGCAGGTCGGCCAGCCTCTCGAACAGCGGCACCACGGGCAGCGTCTTCTTGATGCCGCACTCGCGCTGCAGGAGCTCCACGGCCAACACGTCCGAGGGGGCCGTGCACATGGAGATGATGTAGGGGCCGAAGCTGTCGGACGGGAGCTCCGCGATGACCTTCATCGCGCCGATCACGTCGGCGATCTCCTCGGTCATGGGCAGGTCCGGGGGCAGCAGGGGGCGCTTGCCCTTCAGCTCGGACACCAGAAACTCCACACGCTTGTCCTCGGGCCACGAGCGGTACGACCCGATGCCGAGGTGCGTGGTGATGGCGTCGATCACGTCGGTGTGGCGCTCCGACTCCTGACGAATGTCCAGCTTCACCAGGGAGAGCCCGAAGATGAACACCTGGCGCAGGAGGTCCAGGAGGCTGCCGTGGGCGATGGCCTTGTCGCCGCAGTCAATCAGTGATTTGTAGCACAGCTCAAGGGGCTCAAGCAACTGCGATGCATTTGTGACACAGTTATGTAATGATTAATCAGACCGAAATACGAAATTAAATCACACTTTAATTTCACAAAGGAATTATGCTGATTTATTTACCTGTTCGATACTGGTAAATACCGAGTCCTCAGAAATATCAGAAAATCCAGTTGCCAGCAGATGGCGTGCACGCTCGCGTGTGTTGTATAACTTGTCCCTTACAGCACCAAGGATGACCCGGTAAGGCTCGTTTTCAGGAATTTGCTTCCAGAATTCTGCACCAGCATCAAAACTCTTCAGAAAAATTCTCTAAAACTGCTAATAGCTAATTCAGTCTCTTTATTCATAAATAAATTCTTCTGTTTGCATTTACCTATGTAATACTTGGTAACTTTCTTTGAAGCTGGAGTACTGAGGAGTTCATCGGCTTTAGCACGAAGTTCCGCATTGGAGCGCCACATAGAGAGCTAGAGATATATATCAGACGAGAGTATTGGAGTCAGCAAAAATAGGGCAAGCAAAAAACGAGCATTACAAAGCATTCAATCAAACACATTTGTACAGTACCTCAAACATCAGGTCCTCGACCTGATCGATGTACAAGTTTGCAGCCATCATTCTGGACAGCAGGCACACATCTCTTGTCACCTCTGGAGTAACTCTTGGATTTCCTACAGTGACAAAATGCAAAGATATACAGAATTAAAGACATGAAACATTAGCATCAATGCTATAGAACATTATATTATTAATAAATGATACAATAACACCATCCGGTATATTTTTCATTGGAGAAAACAAAGTTGCCCTTGAATATTAACTGGACAAGTGTTGTAAAGTAAAAGTTGAATATGGATGATATAAAATCAGTCCCTTGCAAAAGAACAATTAACAAGTTTATGATAATTGGGTATAGACTACAAAGTATCTATTATGTCTATTTTAGAAAATAAACAAAGAGAAAACACACAATATTCTTTATTTGCCAGATGTATTAAACAAATATATATATCTTAAAATTTTAGCGCGTGCAAGAGCACAAATTGATGGGCTAGTTTATCTGGACATCTAAATAGATGGGAATGTTTCTCTCTTAATTGAAAGATAGAGAGCTCATCCTGACACTTTGTTCAAAAAAGTAAGGAAAAACGTACCATCACGGTCACCACCCATCCAAGAACAGAACTTAATGAGAGGAACATTGTAGGGAAGGCGCTCATTAACGCCGATATCCTTCAGGGCTGTATCCACACGGCGCAAAAACTTAGGGACACCCTTCCATACAGTTTCATGGATGTAGCTCATTCCATAGCGCATTTCATCCTGTGGGGCGGGTTGTGCCCTCCGGATTTCATCAGTTCTGAAAGCTGCTTGGATCTGTGAACATCCAATTAAACAAATTAGACTAAACGACCTTAACAACAAAAAAAACCACAAATGATGGCTTCATGCAGTAACCTTTTCAAGTGGACTCCATCGTATATAAATAGATAGATATAGTGAAGGCAACGGCATAATTTAATGTCTATTTAGATAATCATAACAAAAAACATGGTACACACGAGAGGGAGACATTTGAAGTTTGTATCGTAGATGAATGTTAGCAATCCTTATTACTCTTTAGATGATAACAAGAACTAATTTCTATTAGATGGTTCATAATGTTATTGTGTAGTCCTGACAAATTGCATATTGAGTTTTGAGTCATCTTTCTATGTTTCTTATATTAAACTGATTAAACTAATGGTACTTATTTTCATGTAAACAGTTAAGTTTTTTTCTGACAAGGATCACAATCCTTTATCAGTTTTACATGGTCTAGTATGAAGGTTTTGTTTTGTTAGAAGTTCTATCTAATTATTCAAGAAATTCATACATCCTGGTTTATGTAGCTGACCTAAATAAAAATGTTGGTCACTTTAGCTAGCAAAATATATTTGGTTTTTGAAAAGAATGCAGATTTACATTCATTTATCCATCATAGTTATCCATTGGTTTCCTTCTTGGGCTATCCTCCATAAGGCATACCTTCTAGGATTTGGTTGCATTAACCTTGCAACAATTGATCATGTATGGTGGAAAATTTACTCATGGTTACCTAAAGAGTGGAAATATGTTACGTCTCATGTTTTAAATGATTATTTAGAGTGAAAAAATATGACTTTTCCAAAAAAAATTAATTATAGTTTAGAGAGTGAAAATCTGACTCGTCCTCTTCGTAATGATTACCTAGAGAATAGGACACTGTGACATTCTTAAATGCTAGCAATGTTTTAGATTATTCTTAGTGCTTATTCATATATAGAGTGATGAAGAAATGTGACTTGTGCTCTGGTGAGGTGCAGCCAGACACCTCACACAAACATATGTTGATGACATGTAAATTGAAGATTTCTCTGGCCCACTTACTTTACACGTGTCGTGCTAAAATTAATGTCTTGGGCCCATGAGTCAACGTAGTGTGTATATATGTGCTTTATTCTCTCTCTATCAAAGTAAAGAATGCAACGCAAAAAGAGATAGACACTACTTCACAGGACAGTGATTGAAAAACTTTTACGAGAATGGCTCAAACGGTTTTCGAATTTGCAGGAACCGTGTAATCTAATAAGTGAGAAATGTAGTGAGAAATGTATGTACCTCTCTGTGCAGAGCCTCGTCGAGTTCCTTCTTGTCCTCGGGCGTGGTGTCCTTGGCACTCAGCTGGGTCAGACAATTACGAATCCTGCAACGACGACAAGATCAACATCGATTTTTGTCCAATTTGGACGCAGATATGATTGCAGAACAATGAGAGTACGCCATATATATACGGTAGGTACGTACCTGGCGTTTTTCTGGAGGAGCGACCTCCTGGCGGACTGCGTGGGATGCGCGGTGAAGACGAGGTCGACGCTCTGGTTCTTGAGCGCCTCGAACACCTCCGCGGGGCTCTTGCCGAGCGACACTATGCGCTTGAGCGTCTCCTCGATGTCGGACTCGGTGGTGGCAGAGCCCTCGTCGGAGAAGTCCCCGTGCTTGAGCTTGCTGTTCCGGCGGCGGTGCGCCAGCTCCACCTCCTCGGCCAAGTTGGCCAGGTTGAGCATGTGCAGGATGGAGCTCGCCACCAGGATGGCGTCGGCGGGGGTCAGCCCCGTCAGCTTGGCGCCCAGCTCGCCCAGCTTCGAGGTGTCCTTCTTGCCCTCGTAGTCGGCCGACACCTCATAGCATTCCTGGACCTGCACCCATGCATTTTATATATTTGCACGATGAGCAAGCCGAGCTGAACGGCAAAATCATATCAAAGAATTTAACTGATGGAGTGGTGGTTTTTGATGGGGCTATGATCGATCGACGTACAAATTCGCGAAGGGCGGGGCCGTGGAGGTCCTGGAGGATGTCGAGGAAACGGTCGATGAGCAGGGCGTCGTACTCGATGAGCTCCGCGGAGACCTTGCCGGGGGCCAGGGCACGGAGCTGCGCGTCGATGGAGTGGTGCTTCTCCGCCATGGTGGCGGCGGGCCGGAGGCGGGAAGCGCGAAGCGCTGAGTTGGTTGGGTTCAGCGGCACGGGCGTGCTGCTCGTGCTGCTGCGATGCTCAGTGCCGATCAATGCAGTGCACCGCCGGGTCGGTTGGCTTCAAATAGGGATGGGGAGTTGGCCAGTGTGTGGTGTGCACGGGGATGCATGTGATCCGCGGTCGGTAACGAACCGCAAGGCCGGGGAGAGCGATCGAGAGCTGCGGCTGTGGCTGCGGCTGCGGCTACGGCTCCTGCGGCTGGGCTCCGTTTGGCTTGGCTCGCTGCTGTGGACGTACTTGTCACTGCTCACTTGCCATCTTGCGTTACCGTTGGCTCTGCAAGAGGGACCGGGAGGTCAGCTCCATGCTCTCCTTTTTGGCTTGGCTTGGCTGCTGTTGACGTGCTTTGTCACTGCTCACCTGCCTTCTTGTGTTATTCCGTTGGCTGATTGCTCTGCAGGATGTGGAGAGGGGTGGCTGTTTGCAGTCAAGGTCGGATTCGGGGGATCGCAAGAATTTGGAGGAACGCTTGCACGCGACGTGGAGAGGGGTGTCTGTTAGTCAATGTGGAGAGGGAGGCTTAGCTTGCAGGGTGTGGAGGAGAGGGAGCCTGTTATCCAATGTTAATGCTAGGAACATAGATGTTCCTATATCCATATAAATGAACCTGTGGTTAAGAATATGGACATAATTGTTGTGGTTCAAGAATTAGTTGGTAATAGATGGCTGCCGTAGGGATAAGGGTTAGTTATACATGGCTGCCGTAGGGATAAGGGTGTTACTCTACCAAGGGTACCATACAGGTGGCTGCACTGCATTCAGTGAGCTGCCAAAATCCAGTGCGCAGAAGCGGTCAAGCCGATCGACACAGATTTGGACAGTACGATGTGTAGCTGTGGTGGTGAAGATATGGGGATTTTAGAGGAAGAGGTGGATTTGGGTTGGGAGGATCAACTTGCATCGACGCGGATCTCCACACAAAAGGAAGAATTAGAAATGTAATAAACTCTACATATATGCTTCGATAAATGTATACATGTTTACCGAATTATGGCTCGATGCATAGTTATCACAATTACAAATTAGGTAATGCTAGTTAATTGTGCATGAAAAAGGATCAAATTTCGACCTTGCATTTAGTACCACACAACATCTCCTAACACCTTGAGTCTTTGAATCCTCAGCTTGCTATCAACATGTGTAACTTTAGATCGAATAGGTCGAGATCTGGATCAACCATGTCAAGATAAAATTCCTAATAATTTCTCATATATGCAAATAGTAGCACTGCAAATGTTCACTTTAAGTGCATTGATTCTCTATCAGTGACTTTTGGAGTTTGGTGAATAGATGACAATGCATGTAAAGAGCTAATAACGATGTTTCATGCTATTTTCAGTTATACAATCATGTGAAAAGTGCAAAAAGAAGCATGGGACCCCTCAATTCTTACTTTAAAGAAAGAGATGCGGCATTGCTTTCCAAAGAAACATGGAAAAACAACATCAAATTTTGACCTTGCATTTAGTACCACACCACATCTCTTAACACCTTATATCTCTAGACCATCCTCATCTTGCTATCAACATGTATGTGTGCATTAGATCGAGCAGGTCAAAACAGAATTCCCAATTAGATCAGCCAATGCAAGACAAAATTCCCAATTTTCCATATGCAAATAGTAGCACTGCAAATGTTCTCTTCTAAAAGTAGTTGTGATGTATGAGGAAAGCAGCAAACTAATCTATCACTCCATCAATTAGACATCTCAAAAACAAACTGATGATATTAAAGGAAAAGATTCAATTTGAGTTCACAATTAAGCATGGTTTAATTGCACTACTGTTTTAATGAGTTCTTGATGATTCAATAAAATCTTCGACAACACTTGTGCAACACATATATCACAACACATGGATTACACGATTAGTGATTTGATCAAAACAATTTATTTATGGTTTAGAATATTTTGACCATGAAGACTTGTGCAACACATATATTACAGAAAATGATTGTGATTGAAACAAAAGAAAATTTATTGGCCAAGAAATTTATGATAAGGAAGTAACTGAATAGGGAGAATTATTTTTGATGGATGGAAATAAATTTTGGGAACGAGAAATTGAAAATAGACATGGAAAACAACATCCGTTCTTGGACCAATGCACAACTGTGGTTAGGAATAAATATGAGATCTCTATCTGTGGAATTATTCGTGTGCTCCCAGCTCTTGCGGCCTTGATACTATACGCAGCCTGAAGTCTCTTGCACCACGTATCAGGGAAGAAAAAGCATAGCGACCACGTATCAGATAGAAAAAAATATAAGCGCCTAGGGGCCTCTACACTTGGGCTTAGACACGAACAAAACGAACATAGCGCACCAACTTAACTCATTCTGACTACACAAGAGGTTCCCAACACCAACACTTGAGCTTTCCAACAACAACACTTGTCATCCACACTTACGAGCACAACAGTGGGTGAGAGCAGTGAGGCAAGCATTTCTTTTTTGAGGGAACTAAATTTACCCAAGTTAGATTAAGTTTGTTGAAGAATTTTGAGGAGATTTTTGAGCAATAAAGCTTTATTATTTCTTTATGTCAATGATTACCAGTCCTCCATCCTTTTTTATAGTAACCATCTTCTAGCAACATACATTTCTCTATAATATACTTCTAAAAGATGGAGCTAGAGCTAATTTGTACCACCAAAAATGCAGTTTGGATTAAGATCAAATCTCCAAACCTAAAAAGATTTAAAGTAATCATCTACCAATGGTACTAAATCGCATCCCGACTCCACTTCAGCTCCCCTTCCACGTCGTTCTATGTTCAAAAGCAGTAGATATGAAGTCCAGATCTGACATTAACTATGAGGACTCGATCCGACACGAACTTTTTTTATGACCGATTTCATATTTATACTATAGTGCCATAATATTGTGATATTTATACTTGAGTACGCACGTATGCACTCCCTCTCTGTCCATATACACAGAAAATGCATTGGTTTGGCCCAGATAGTGCAGGCTAGCACATGCTGCAGCATCATTATGTTGTGCAATATGGCTTATAGTTTTTGACAAACGCAGACCAAATCTTTGTTGCATGTATTGTTCACTGGCTCGAGTTCGTCATGAGGAACGGAGGGATGTACTCATCCATGTCTATAGCCTCCTCGAAGATATACCTTGCAATTCTTGTATGGTTAAGTCTTCTCCTAAAGCTTGGATTCGACCCATGAATAGCCAACCAAACAACCTAAATCTAGCTCCAGGAAGCCAGGCCCGGGATAAGCCACCCAACCAAACAGGTCCATAGTGGTTAAGTCTTCTCTATAAATATATTGTCCACTTGCTCTCTCACAAGTTGTCTTGCTTCTTGTATCTAAGCTGGCTGTAAGCTTACAATCCATTTCTCTACTCTCTCTCCTCTCTCTTGTCTCATCCACCTCAGCATTTAGCCTTCTTGCAGCCCACCTCGTCCACCTTACATCTCCAGATGCTCAGCTTGCTATCAACATGAATACGTGCATTAGATCGACATGTCAAGATCTGGATCAGACACGACAAGACAGAATTCTCAATTTCCCATGTGCAAATAGGAGCATGACAAATGTTCTCTTTTAACAATAGTTGTCACGTATGAGGAAAGCAACAAGACTATCACCCCATTAGTTAGACATCCAAAAAAAAATGATGAAATTAAAGGAAAATACTCGATTTGAGATCAGAAGTTAGGGCATATATAATTTTTTTAACTCAAGACTTTTTGTTTGAGTCTAGAACTCAATTGGTAATATCATGCAGAGCACATTTCTTGCGTTACAATCCCTTAAAACTTCTTTCTTACCTAACCTAAACTGAAACAAAATACGCAAAGACATTTGAAATAAAAGTCACATTTACTATAAAAAATAATCTTTTGGAGCATAAAATAGTTGAATTTTCGTGTGCAAAGATCTGAAAAACTAGAGCTACACATTTTCAATGCGGAGACAATTTAGTAGCGAAAAATTAGAATATATTACAATTATAGTTAGGCTAGGTGCTACTATTTCAATGAGTTTGTGATGATTGAACATAATCTAACAACATTTGTGCTAGTTTTCAAAATGGATTACACGATTAGTGATTTCCATCAGTTTATGGTTTAGAGGATTTTGACCATGAAGACATATGAAACATATATTACACAAAAAAATGATTGTGGTCAAAACAAAAAAACTCATTGGCCAAAAAATTTATGATAATGAAGTAACTGAATATGGAGAATTATTTTAATCGATAGGAATAAATTTTGGGACCAAGAATTGAAAATAGACGTGGAAAACAACATGCGTTCTTGGACCAATGCACAATTGTGGTTAGGAAAAAATATGAGATCTCTATCGGTGGAATTATTCGCGCGGTCCCACCTCTTGCAACCGTTGTACTATACACAGTCTCAAGTCTTCTGCAGCATATATCACAAAAAAAAAAACATAACGACCACATATCGGAGAGAGAAAAAAAAGCGCCTAGCGGCCTCTACACTTAGGATTAGATAGAAACAAAACAAACATAGTGCACCAGCTTAACTCATTTTGACTACACAAGAGCTTTCCAACACCAGCACTTGTCATCCACACGTACGAGCACAACAGTTGGTGAGAGCAATGAAGCACACATTTTTTTTATGAACTAGAGGGGCCACGACCTCTATGATTTTTTTTTTTTTTTGTAAAAAATGCATTTTAGTTAAAAATACAAGTGGGTCACTTAGGGAACAAAAATGAAACAAGTAAACTATAGTAATAAAGACCAGGGTTTTGACTCCATAATTGAAAATTTGTGAATAGGCTTGGCTTGACCCTGAAGAGAACCATTCTCAATTATCGGGAGAAATTGGCTTTGCATTTTTGTATACTTTATTGGTTGGAGCTCTTTGAAGATTAGATCATTTCTAGATGCCCAAATTGCCTAACACATCAATATTATTGCCACCAAAAAGAATTATGACTAAGCTACTTTTCGAAGGAATATCAAGCCCTAATATGTTCCAACGTTGTTTAGCAAATTCACAGTGAAGGAATAGATGATCACTAGTTTCTTCAATGGAATGCTTGTATGGTACACAGTTGTAGTCGTCAATGGACTTATTCTTTCTTTTCAGAATATTTCTGGTGCTGAGTCGATATTTAAGCAATAGCCAGAAGAAGACTTTGTGTTTTGGCTGATAGAGGCATTTCCTAACCCATTTGAAAATATGCTAAAAAACCATTTGAAAATACGGCTAACAACTAGGTGATCAATCAAGGATATTAGATGAAGAGAAAATTATATATCCCCATATGTAGCTCCATTTGTCTTTATCCTCTAATAGTATGACTAGTGCAAGATTATTCGCTGTAAGATTTTGCATCTATGATCCAAAGCCATCTTAGAAATTGGTAAATGGAAGAAATTAGAGAATGTCTCCTTGTTGAGCACTGTGATATCAATTTTTTCTTGGAAAAGAAGTAGAGTTCAGGAATAGTAGTGGTTGGGCATTCAGTTGTCCAGTTGTCAATCCAAAAGAGGCAACCTTTCCCATCTCCAATGTTAATCATGGTGAAGCTTTTAAACTTGGGTAGTAGCGTTAGATTGTCTCTCTACCAAAAAGATTCTTTTTTCATGTGGCTCGGGAACTTTCATTTTTTAATGTTTTCCCCAAATTAAATTTACCCAAGGTAAGTTTGTTGAAGAATTTGTGGAGATTTTTGAGAAGTAGGGCTTCATTTTTGCTTTATGTTCTAGTCCTCCATGTTTTTTTTATAGTAACCATCTTCCAAAAGCATACATTTCTCTATAATACTTCTAAACGATGGAGTTAGAGTCAATTTGTACCAACAAAAAATGCAATTTGGATTAAGATCAAATCTCCACACCTAAAAAGCTTTAAAGTAATCATCTACCGATGATACTGAATCACATCCGGACTCCACTTCAACTTCCCTTCCACGTCATTCTATGTTCAAAAGCAGCACATACAAAGTCTAGATCTGACATGAACTATGAAGACTCGACCCAACACAAACTTTTTTCATGACCGATTTCATACTTATGGTATAGTGCCATATTATTGTGATATCTCCGTGCATTGCACGTGCATTTATCTAGTTACACCTAAATCTAAGCTTAAGGTGAGGTTAGGGTAGAACCATAATCCAAAGACTTGAGTACACACGTATGCACTCTCTCCCTGTCCATATACACACGAAATACATTGGTGTGGCCCAGATAGTACAGGCCAGCACATGCTGCATCGTCATTATGTTGAGCAATATGGCTTACAACAAATGAAATTGTTTTTGACAAATGCAGACCAAATCTTTGTTGCATGTATTGTTCACTGGCTCGAGTTCGTCATGAGGAACAGAGGGATGTACTCATCCATGTCTATAGCCTCCTCAAAGATAACACCTTGCAATTCTTGGCAACAAATGGATGGTTATCTACTAGTTGGATTCACCTTCATTAGTGTAAACTTTCATGTGACATTTTGAGCTTCGTGTTTGCTTGTAAGGGCTCAGCTGGTATGTTTGGGTGATGCAACTTTGTAATAATGATACGATTCTACATTATGTATTAGCAATCCTTTTATCTAAAAAACATTGTTTGACAGCCACATACCCCTATGTCCCTTTTTAGTTGTCTTTCTAACATATTCAGAAGTCAAACCCCACTTAACTTCAATCACATATATAAGAGACTATTTAAACTGATGGTGCATAATAGATATCATTAGATTAAACATTAAACATATTTTTATAATGAGCTTTGTTACGCTACTCTGCCACTAAACAGCGCCCACCCTTCACCTCCTCTGTTTCGCGCCAAATAAATGCACTGTTTGCTGATCTCGTTGATGACACCTATAACCAAGGTTGTAGCTCGACCGAATTGGAGATGGTGGTTCCGTACGGCGGCGTGCATTCCATCGAGCACATGATGAGCAATTTAGTCATTCCATCGAGCTCATGATGAGCAATTAGCCGAACACATGCACGTATGTAACGGACGAGCAACGGAAGGACAGCGCGAAGTTGAGATTTGCTCATTTGGTGCGGATCTCGGCAGGGTCCCTCGTCTGGGAGGAGCTCCGGGTTGGTGTCTCCGTCCGCGTACACGGCGAGGAGGTGCGCTGACCTCAAGCGAAAAAAAGAGCACACGCGAATCGGGGATAGATGGATCATGGCCGCCGCCCGCCGTGCAGTGTTGCCCTCTCCCTCTCGATTTTTCCACTTTTTCACTGGCATAGTTTCGCCGTCCGGCTTCGTCCGTCGCTGGCGAGCATCTCCGCCGTATCCTCGCCCTTCCCCTGGCCTGCGAATTGCGCGAGGAGGAGCGTCGTGGGCCTCTGGCCGCGCGTGGGGCTGCTGAGCGGGCCTCTGCCTCACGTGGGCTGCGGCCACACAAGGCGTGTTAGGCTGGGCCTCGCGCCCCGTTGGCCGGCCACAGATGCGGGCCTCACCCGGCGTGCCACAGGCTGCGGGCCTTCTCCGCCTCTGGGCCTCACCCGCCGGCAGCGCGCGGGCGCGCCTTGGGCTGCCGGGGTGGGCCTCAGGCCTGGCTTTGCAAAGGGAAAACTCGTTTCTCACCTTTTCTTTTCGTTGGAACATTCAAATATTCACCAAAAATCACAAAAATTCCAAACTAGTTTCATGACATTTCTAAAATTTTTCTCTATTCATTAAGTTATGTACTCCCTCCATTCCATATTGTAGTTCACTTTTACTTTTTTTGGTTCATCTATTTTGCTATGTACCTAGATACATAATGTCAAGATACATAGTACAATGGATGAAAAAAAATCAAAGTGAACTATAATTTGGAACGGAGGATCTATCTTGTTAGGTTGTGTTTGGTCAAAAAACTTTCTTTGTTGCATGCATGCATGTGCCAAAGTTAGCGAGGTCACGCCGGAGGAAGACCCAGAATACATCACCAAGGTCTGTCGGAACCCTTCTTTGATGCATAACCCCTACTTTTACACTCACTTATTATGATGTTGATTTGCATTAATAGCGCAGGAATTGTTTTGAACCTACCTACATAAATATTCTTACCATATGATGCATAAGACTTATGTTAGAGAAGTCCAGTGAAGAACTGTCACTTGCAAGAGATAGGTCCTTATACTGCTGCTATCACATGGCTTTGGGCATGGATAATTATCGGAGACAAAGTAGGACCGGAGACTTTGGATGTGAACTTGGTTGGGCAAAGAGCGAGGCTCTGGTTGCATTATTAGTCCCATATGTGTTGATCAAAGGACTGTCACTTGCAAAGAGCTAGTTAAGTTTGAAGGTATCGAGCACATGTAACAATGTCCTGCAACCTTTTAGCGTCAAATCGCTTATCGCTATGTCTGCTTTTAGCCTCATGCATGGTGCTAGGGTGTAGTGGCTTGACATGTCCTATGGATGGGTTAATGTTGATCTTGAAGCTGCGATGGAGTCCAAAGGACGAGCAACTTACATTCAACTTCGTTTCAAGAAAGTGCATCAACACAATAGTCATGACACGGTGACAGAAGGCATGGATCTCGCTGCCAGAAGCTCATCACGTGGATGCGTCAGGCCGGAGCCATCAGTAGCGCAGCTTCATTAACGGATCGCCATTCGGATGCGTACTCGCGGACCGATGATAATTATCTATAGATTATCGTTTTGATACATGTGTGCGCGCGTTCCATGTAGCGCGACGAATAAATTCCGATGCTCCGATCGATCCGCTCTCGATTGGACTCTGGTCGGGCAGCGGCTCAGCGGATGTTGCGGATGTCGCGCAGTCACCAAACACGTGATCGTCGCATGCTGGCACACTGTACTGCCGACTGCGCATCCGATCCGCCCGATCCCCTGGCCACGTACGGGATTAACAGCGTCATCCAGCATGATTTGCTCCTGCATCAAAATAGAATAGATATATATAGGTTTGTCAGTTTTCGCAGAACGGCCGGTTATGGGTTCATCCTGCAATAATCCTCTAGCCGTTGCCTTGTGTAGGCTCTGAGCGGGACTTCGTGAAGGCAAGTCGTGCTGCAAACCAAACAGTCCGAACCAAATGCACTAATAATTTTCCTACTTATCACCAAAGTGCTGCTGTTTTATATATATATAGAAATTTCCTTGGAGGCGTCGCTTTGGAAGGCCGGTGTCATGGCAAGGAAGATGAAGACCTAGCTGAGGATTCGATGTGTCCACAATGGTGGACAACGGACTACGATGGCTAGCCCTGCTTGGTAGTGGTTAGTTCGGCATGGAACAACATCTTGAGGGTCGGCACAAGCGAATTTGATTGCGGGAGGGCTACACAGCTTAGTGGCCTACGACGACTAGCTCTGCTTCACAGCGGGCTACATCGGTGTGGGACTTGTCAACAAGGGGTGGGCAATGCATTTCATCTTGATCTCTTCATTGTCCAGGGGATGGTGGTATAGTGTTGTGACCGGTCTGATGGTGGTTTGGAATTGATGCAGTGCGCGCGACTTCTGTGAATTCTATTCGTGCCGATACCCCAATCAGATCGTCCAGAGAGTTTTTGTCCCCCTTTTTGTGTTTGAGTTTGACGCGTTGATGTCACGATCCAACCACCCTGAGTTTTTTCCCCTCTTTGTTGTTGTTGTAGTTTGCCTCTTTATGGGCGTCATTGTTGCTTTGTCCTATATCCAATTTGGGTTTTCTCTTTTTTAATATAAAAGCAGTTAGCAGCTCTCTTGTCTAATTCGTTTCAGAACGTACATAAATTATAAGATTTAATCATTACGTAAAATAGCTCAGAGTTAAGTGCACTAACAGTCCTCAACTTATAAGAGTATGTTACTTAGGTCTAGGAACTTTGAAAAATATATTTCTAGGTTCCCAAACTTGTCAAGCTACGTGAGCATTTTTCTTCTCATGAAGTAGTAATGCCAACGTGGCTTTTTTTATACTTAATCCCTCTATTTCCCTATTAATGAACATACCCTTGTTTTCCTCTTTTGTGAAGGACCGGTAACAGCGACCAGAGGGGGGGTGAATGGGAGCCTCAAAATTTCTTTCGAAACTTTAGGTCCTTGGCCAACAAAACACCCCAAGAAACGATACACAAAGGGGGATGATCACGACCCTAATGAGAGGGTGGATGTTCCCAAAGAACACAGCGGATCACCACGAAACCAGCGGAACAAACGAAAAACAAATCGGAGTCCAAACGGGCAAGTTACGGAGCAAACAGCGAAACTGCTACAGTACCAGACAGTCCGCTACAGTAACCTCGGACAGTCCGAGTTGCTACAGTAACCTGCTACAGGTCTATTTTATATTCCTTCTTTGCCCTTGGATACATTGTTGGCGGTCCTTAACTCCGATTTTTACCCGCCAACTATAGGTCATTATGGGGAAATAAATATTTTATTTCACATATATCTTTACTATTGACCTAGTTCCACCTGTGCTTGGAGAAAATATTGTTCTGCAGAATGTACACCAAGTGCAGGAATTTTCAGAATAAAAAGCCGCTTTTCAGAAGGCGTAAAGAGCAAGAGAACAAGTGCCGGCCACACAGGGTCGAAATGGGCCAAAAGCACCAGCATAAACACGACCGGAAGGCGGCCCAGCCCCTGCCAAAGGCGGTCGGGTGCGGCGTCACCCAGCGCGGGCGCGCGGGCGCGCGCGCGCCCGGCCTGCCGTGGGTGGGCTGGCCAAGGCGTTCGCCTCCTTCCATCGGGGATGACGGTTTTTTGGTGATTTTACGCCACTACCCCCGAACCGCCTTCTCGGGGGCCATAAATGAAGAGGAGAGGCCCCCACCTTCACACACACCATTTGGAGCCATCTCACTTCCTCACACTTGTTCTTTAGTCTTAGCATTAGTCCATTGGAGCTAGGAAAAGCTACTTGGAGAGCTTGTCTCCAGGAAGAAAAGCTACACTCTTGGTATAAATCTATGGAGCATTCTTCCTTAGTCAAGTTCTCATTACATTTATATAGTCGTGCATATGAACTAGAGTATAGTCTAGTACATGATATATTCGATGATCAAGAACTAGGCCATAGTTCTTGTGAGAGTTGTTCATCGTGTTCTACATTGTTCTTCATCGTTCATATGTTTTACTTGTTTAGATTAGATTGTAGGAGAGGAATAGCGGTTCGATGTGCCTTCGGGTTTGCCTATGTCCTAGCTCGTCCATCCGTAGGGTGGGAGTCCTGGGGGGATGTAGGTAGCTCCTTAGTATGCGGACGTGGTGTCCGGCATGCCATGGTTGAGGTGGTAGGCGGCAGGTGGTGACAGCCCTGTCCGTCCCTTGTAATCCCCCAAGTTCGTATGTTGAGTAGGAGTTCGTAAATGCCACCATCGACTGGCAGACCAGTTCGTAAATCTCCCCATATTCCTAGTCTATAGTCGAGTCTTGACTTGTATAACATGTGGAATTAGCTGTTCTAGCATTGACTATATAGGACCTGCCTGCTCCACGTAGATTATTCTTTATTCTTTATTTTACCTTTATTCCTTTGAGGTTGCTCTAAGTGTGTGTCCACTATCCAAACTACCGTATGCTTACCCCTGTATAGCACATTGGTCGGTTTCTCCTCATGCTAGATATTGTATTCATACCCATGTTAGATTACTTAACTACCCCATGCCTTCCTTTGGGAAATTATAAATAACGATACCTTGAATACTTCCGGGTGAAATGCTGCAACGATAGATCCATGCGCTTGCGGATATTTATTCTAATAGGATGTGATCTATCTCTTGGCAACACTCGCGTAGTTGCTAGAACCAGTTTCTAGTAAATATGTCGAGTAAAGCCATTTAGCGTTTCTGGCGCTGTTATCAGAATTAGGCTCTAAGTCTATTTTGGTAATCGCGCTAAGAAATGCCAACAAGCATTTCTGGCGCCGTTGCCGGGGAAGGCATGGAAGTTAAGGATCTAGCAGCATGGATATGCATATGATATATAAAATGAGAAACGACAATGTCTATACAGGCTAACTTTTATGTTTTCTCTGTTGTGGATGAAAACGGGATAGTGCATGACTGGTTTCCCTCTGCCGGAAAATTTCAACTCAAATCCGGAGGCACTCCTAAGGAGGAAGAGGACTCGTGCCCTTTCCTCTTCTGCTACTCCGCCGACAGATAAACCAGTCACCACCGCACCTACCACGCCGCACTCCACGGCCAAGTCCCTGCGCGAGTTCTCTGTCCCCAATGTTGCCAATGTGCCCACTGGGCCCGCTGTCAACTTGGGAGACAAGAACTTCGAGCTCGAGGATCGGGCTCATTACCATGGTGCGAGGCAAGTTCATTACGTGGACTGCCTAGTGAGGACGCCAACGCCCATCTTCAGCGTTTCTTGGAGATATGTGACACCATCGTCATCAAGGATGTCGCACCTGATGCAATCAGGCTCAGGCTCTTCCCTTTCTCCCTTGTGGGAAAGGCGAAGACCTGGTTCTACAAGGACAAGGCCGCTGTTGACACATGGAGCAAGTGCTCCTTTGCGTTCCTCGCTAAGTTCTTCCCCATGGGCAAAACCAATGCCCTACGGGGAAGAATCGCCAACTTCCAGCAGGACTGGAACCCATCCATGAGGCATGGGAGAGGCTCCAGGAGTACATCCAGGAATGCCCTCACCATGGGATGGAAAGTTGACTGGTGCTCCAGAACTTCTACAACGGGTTAACACCCATGTCGAAGGGGCACCTGGACGCCGCAGCTGGCGGCGCCTTTCTATCATTGACTGTTGATAGTGCCACGGCACTAATCAACAAAATGGTAGAAAACCAAGCTTGGGGGGAGGACCGCGCTCCCACCAAGGGACAAAAAGGCATGCATACTGTGAAGGAGGCGGATATGCTTGCCACAAAAATAGACCTACTCCTGAAGAAGATTGATGGTGGTGCTATCAATGATGCATCCGGCACCGTCAACACCATGGACGCTCGCATGACATGTGAGGTCTGTGGTGAAGCTGGACACTCGGGGAATAACTGCACCGAGACCCGTGAAGAGGCCGCCTACCTCAACAATGGGTTCCGCCAGCAGCAGGGAGGAGGAAATGGCTGGAATAACCAGTCCCGTCCTCCATTCCAAGGAAATTCGAATTACGCCTCCGGGTTTGATTCGAATCAACCTTCATTAAAGGACCTGGTTTACGGCCAAGCCAAAATAAACGAAAATCTCGCCAAAAAAATGGTGCAACATGACAAGATCCTGGAAGACATGGATAAAGAGCTGGAAGGTCTCTTATCCGCTATCCAGAGTCAGCAAAGTTTTAACAAAATGATAGAGACCCAGCTTACCCAGTTAGCTGCCGCTCTTCCCAAAACTGGGGATAAGGATGCCAAGGCTGAGCTAAAATCAGTAACAACAAGGGGAGGAAGGTCCACTAGTGATCCACCATACCTTGACCAAGCGGCATCAGGAAGGCAGAAAGCGCAGAAACAGAGGGAACCTCCTGTAGAGGAAGAGCCACAGGAAGCAGCACCAACGGGAGCAACGATAGACTATCCTGACACATCTAGCCTACCATTCCCTACCAGAACCAAGAAGCTATCCGCGGATGAACAATTCACACGCTTTGTGGAGATGATAGAAAAGGTACATGTGAGCGTCCCGCTCATGGATGTCTTGCATGTCCCTTCCTATTCAAGATATGTGAAACATATCATCAACAACAAGCGTCCTCTACCATCCACGGAGACAGTCAAACTGACAGAGGAATGCAGTGTAGCGATACTCAATCGTCTGCCTGAAAAGAGAAAGGATCCTGGATGCCCAACCATCACTTGTTCAATCGGGGCCAACAGTTTGTCCATGCTCTTTGTGACCTGGGAGCCAGTGTGAGCGTCATGCCGAAAACAGTCTTCGACAAGTTGGATTGCACACAGCTTGCACCAACAACCATGACACTCCAGCTGGCCGACTCCTTCATCCGCTACCCCGCAGGGATTGCCGAGGACATCCCGGTAAAAATCCGAGGGTACTTCGTGCCGGTCGACTTCGTGGTGCTGGACATGGAACTTACTAAAGAAAACCCTCTCATCCTGGGGAGGCCATTCTTGAGCACCGCTGGAGCCCAAATAGATGTTGGGGCTGGAGAAATCCGCTTCAACATAAATGGCCAGGAGGAGAAGTTTGAGTTTCGACCCCGCAGGCAAGAGCAATGCAACATGATCCGTATCAAATACGGACCAAGCACCCAAGGTATACGGGAAGTTGAAATTCAGCCCCAGGCTTTCATGAGCAAGCCAAGTAAAGAGAATAAGGAGAAGCCAAAGGCAACTCCTAAAAAGGAGCAAAAGGTCAACACTGACCTAAGAAAAAGAAAACTGCTCCCAAACGAAGGGCAAGAAAGAATAGGTCTCCACACCACCAAAGAAAGTGGTGCAGAAAGGGCAGGAGGAGCCACCTGCCGCTGCACCACCCAAGGTAATCAAAATGGAATGGAGACCCAAAAAACCATGGGCAACAACGGACATACCATCCACGAGCACAAAGATGGAGGAAGTCCTGCCCAAACAAAAGATCAACCCTGGGCCATGAGCTACAGGATAGCTTGGGAGGACCCCCACTTGAGGTTTTGCATTGCATATTTAATTTCTTGCAATTTTATTTTCCATTTTAGCATGTTTAAATTCAAGTTTCTTGCATTGAAAAAAAATATTCGATTCCATATATGTGCTATGAAATGTTTAGTTCCACCCATTTTGAAATGATTGGTTGCTCTGTTTTATGTCTCGTTTGTACTTGCCTAAAATAGAGTTTTCTCTAATATTTGGGTTTATCGGCTTTACATTATCATACTCTAGAAACTTGATTTAGTGGGTTGCATACAATTACTCTCATCTAGGTTATTGCGCGATATGATATAGTGACTTAGACCACAGCAATGACTTTGTCCCTTGAGAAAACCTGATGTTCGGAGTCTTTGTTTCAAAAAAAATTTCAAAAACAATAGTTCCTCAATGATCGCGAAATATCCACCAGAGCCATATGATCCATCATAGAATAAGAACCTTCATACGCTACTTGTTCATACATTGAGTTCGGTCGGATTGTTACCGACGCGAGATTATGACTCTACACCCATGATTGAGATTCACTTGCACCCACCAAATAAACCCAACTCTTACACCGAGAGTTGCGCACAACATGCACCCTTTACCATCCGCCAACTCTTATACTGAGAGTTGCGCACCATTTTTCCACCAAATAAAAATGCCGATCCTTACCCTGAGGATCGCGCACCACTCTCTCGTAGTTTGCAAAATTCTCCATGCATTGTTCATCATGACATCTCTCTCCACCTCATCCTTTCCATCAATAAAGTTTTGGGCTATATTCTTAGTCAGAAAAAAATGAGAGAAAAGAAAGAGAGGAAAGAAAAAAAAAGAGATATATATAGTTAGAAGATTTATCACTCTTGTAGGCAAACGGGAAAAGTTTTAGATCCCCGTTCAAAAAAAATGAGAGAATAGTTTTAGTTGTTCTTTGATAGCCCATCATTTCTTCATCTCATTCACCAATAAAAGAGAGTATGTCATGATGCATGGAGACCCAAAAATACCACAAAAATTAGGAATCATCTCTCATTCCATCCACACACTTGCACATCTCAATCAAGGTGTATAGCTTAATCTCCGTAAGGTTCAGTCCTTGACCTTACAACATATGTGATACAAGTATGCCCACTTACATACCTACCAAAAACTCCACTCTTAGCTTTTGGTGGTAGGAAGAAGGCAAATTCTAAAAATGCCTTTGGTGAGGTTACTATACACTTTTGAGCGATCGAGTGGGTCATTTGAGGAACTTGGTTTATTTATAAAAACTTACAAAACCTCCAGACTGAAAGTTGATCTTGGAACGAATGAAAAGCACCGGTCTTTGAAACTGTTCTATTTTGCAATCGCCCAAGACTTGAGAAAATTAGAAGCCCCACTCTATTCAGGAATCATAGAGTAGATACAATTGCTGATTTATTCAAATAGCAGTAGAACGCTCTCTTTTATCTTGTACACTTGAGATATAATCGGCATCGTAGCAACCCCTGATCAACAACCCAAAGCAAAGACTTGCTCGGGACGAGCAAGGGGTAAGCTTGGGGATCTTGTTGGCGGTCCTTAACTCCGATTTTTACCCACCAACTATAGGTCATTATGGGGGAAATAAATATTTTATTTCACATATATCTTTACTATTGACCTAGTTCCACCTGTGCTTAGAGAAAATAATGTTCTGCAGAATGTACACCAAGTGCAGGAATTTTCAAAATAAAAAGGCACTTTTCAGAAGGCGTAAAAGAGCAAGAGAACAAGGGCCAGCCACCTGGGGTCGAAATGGGCCAAAAGCACCCGGATAAACGCGACCCCAGGCGGCCCGAGCCCACCCCCGAGGCGGTCGGGCGGCGTCACCCAGGCGCGGGCGTGCCTGGGGCGCGCGCGCCGGCCCTACCGCCAGGTGGGCCCGGCCAAGGCGGTTCGCCTCCTTCCATCTGGGGGATGACGGTTTTGCTGGTGATTTTACACCACTACCCCCGAACCGCCTTCTGGGGGCTAAAAATGAAGAGGAGAGGCCCCCCACCTTCACACACACCATTTGGAGCCATCTCACTTCCTCACACTTGTTCTTTAGTCTTAGCATTAGTCCATTGGAGCTAGGAAAAGCTACTTGGAGAGCTTATCTCCAGGAAGAAAAGCTACACTCTTGGTATAAATCTATGGAGCATTCTTCCTTAGTCAAGTTCTCATTACATTTATATAGTCGTGCATATGAACTAGAGTATAGTCTAGTACATGATATATTCGATGATCAAGAACTAGGCCATAGTTCTTGTGAGAGTTGTTCATCGTGTTCTACATTGTTCTTCATCATTCATATGTTTTACTTGTTTAGATTAGATTGTAGGAGAGGAATAGCGGTTCGATGTGCCTTCGGGTTTGCCTATGTCCTAGCTCGTCCATCCGTAGGGTGGGAGTCCTGGGGGGATGTAGGTAGCTCCTTAGTATGCAGACGTGGTGTCCGGGTGCGAGGGAACCTTCAGATATGTCGGCATGCCACGGTTGAGGTGGTAGGCGGCAGGTGGTGACAGCCCTGTCCGTCCCTTGTAATCCCCCACGTTCGCATGTTGAGTAGGAGTTCGTAAATGCCGCCATCGGCGGCAGACCCGGTTGCCGCGGTCTCCCCATATTCCTAGTCTATAGTCGAGTCTTGACTTGCATAACATGTGGAATTAGCTGTTCTAGCATTGACTATATAGGACTTGTCTGCTCCGCGTAGATTATTCTTTATTCTTTATTTTACCTTTATTCCTTTGAGGTTGCTCTAAGTGTGTGTCCATTATCTAAACTACCGTATGCTTACCCCTGTATAGCACATTGGTCGGTTTCTCCTCATACTAGATATTGTATTGATACCCATGCTAGATTACTTAACTACCCCATGCCTTCCTTTGGGAAATTATAAATAACGATACCCTGAATACTTCCGGGTGAAATGTTGCAATGATAGATCCGTGCGCTTGTGGATATTTATTCTAATAGGATGTGATCTATCTCTTGGCAACACTCGCGTAGTTGCTAGAACCAGTTTCTAGTAAATATGTCGAGTAAAGCCATTTAGCGTTTCTGGCGCTGTTATCAGAATTAGGCTCTAAGTCTATTTTGGTAATCGCGCTAAGAAATGCCAACATACATGAAGAGCCACACCACTTAGCCAGGGGCATAAGGGTCCAACTCAGGCTTCACTTGATCCGACGGCCACCGCGCCTTCTCACCGGTAGCCTTGCTTTCAAGCAATCTCCCCGATGCCGCCACGTGTCGTCCGTCCGCACCGGGACATCCGCCCCCGGTTTTGAGGCGCAAACCAGGGAAACCCGCCGCCGATGGTTTTGAGGCGAAACTACCAAACCCTCCGCAAGTAGCGTAGCCCGTACGCGTCCCCCGCCGTGTACACTTGCGCTCGTCGATGTTCCAGCTGTCAGCCACCACGGCTGGCCACCTGGTCCTCAAGTCCCTCGATCCAAGCCTCACGTCCGCCCTTCACCGCACCCGGTCTGTCAGCACGGCACGCCCTACTTGATCTTCACCGACCGTCGACCACCGTCTCCGAGCTCGACACCTGCAGACAACATGAGCCAAGAGACACCATTGTTTGACACGTATCCGCGTGCCATCGGTTAGTAAGAACACACACGCCTTGTGTTGGCATGTTGACAATCACTCATCACACAAAGGTCCACACAATGGTTATGGTAAAAACCATGTGTCCTCATTTTGTCATGCTGTCAGTGATAACTTATCCATGATGGTTTTAAAATTAAATAACCGAAGATGATATTGCCGGTAGTGCCGGTAGCTTGCTGTGTGCTGCAGTGATTACTGGAGACAGTTGAAAAGCTATTGAGCTCCAGCACGAGCTCAATCCCGGGTGTTCACCCGCAGTATATATTATATTTAATTTAACAGGACAAATATATATAGTAAGTGATGCTCTTGCCACCTAATGTGCTCTAGCACAATGAACTGTGGACAGACTCCAGCGAGCCGGCCACCACATGACGACACAATCTACCAGCCAGTTTGAAAAGTTGCAGGCATCCATGGAATTAGCAAATCAACGGTAATAGTTGTGTACCTGACGCTGAAATATGATATGTTGACAACAGGGGAACCGGGCCAAACTCCGAAGTCAATCGTGGGGCAGGTTGTTGGAGGAACCGTCCGCGTCGCGGGGCCTGCGGCTGCCGCTAGCTGGGGCAGACCGGGAGACTGAGCTGAGCGTTGGAATTTCTGGCGCTGGCCGCGTCGTGTGCGGAGGCGAGACGTCGACCAAACCGGAAGAAATCGCCGGAAAGCCTGGGCATGCGTGGGTCGTCGCAGCACGAGCGGCCAAGCGCGGTGGTGACACGACGGCAACATTCTGTTGCGCACTGCCGTGCTTGGACTCATATGTATTGGTCAGAGGGTGTCATCTCACTGCCTCTCCGGTGGTTAATGCGTCTCTTGTCCTCGTCTCTCTCTGATGCCGTCGTCAATTATCTCAAACATGCGTGGGGTGGGGCAGATGTCTAATATAGCTAGTTACATGTGGCCTACAGAAATGGCTATGAAGAATGCATGGAGCCGATGTCTGATATGACTGCATATGCATGTATCTTGTGATTGATTGCTAGCAGTCTCCATTTGTGTTCTTCTCACCGCTGTCGGTGGCATATATACTCAGCACTCAGCACTCAGCAGCAGTCAATGCTGAAAATTAAACTACATTTTTTGGGGGAAAAAACTGGGTTCAAAACCACTCCCCCTGGTGCCATTGGATGAGCATCACTTCTTTCAAACCGTGTATACCCATTGGAGGAGTCCAATATATGCAAGGCAACCTGACTCTCTCTCTCTCTCTCTCTCTCTCTCTCTCTCTCTCTCTCTCTCTCTCTCTCTCTCCTTCCAAGAATATTGTCCTCTGAAGCACTATCGTTTCTTTAGAAAAAAACATGATATATTATGAAAAAAAAGTTTTTTTGAAAGTTATTATGAGCATGATATATTATGAACCTTTAATAAACTCACCATCCAAGAAAATCCTAACTCTCTCTTATTTATAGTTCCTCCCTACACCCATGCATCCGCGCACAACTAATTGTTGTGACGTCTAGCCTCTCCATACGAGATGTGCTAGGTACGTTGTGTGCCCGGCCGGCATAATATGACACGTTCCAGTCACCTAGGTCTATAACCAGTATATCCACTTACGTACTGATCTTTTCCTCAGTTGCTAAAAACTTCAACTGTGCATTGTTGGCACGTCTCTAGTTATTAGATTATATATTTGAGATGGTTATTTGAGACAATTATTTACCCGTCACTATGGTCTCATTAGATACGCAAATTTAGAGATACATGCCATAGCCGTCACAAAGCGCAGTTTACAACTGTCTCAAATGTGCTACTTTGCCACCTAACTTATTTACGTGCAACCATGGGCCACTAGCACATAATTGACAACCATGATATTATAGCCCATAAAGCATCAAATAATGCTTGAACCATGGCCTCTAGGGACAAAACAAACAAGATGTGGTACTAAGCCATGAAATAATGTTTGCATATATATGCGAAAAAATAATGTTTGCATATATAATGTACATAAATGTATTAGAATTTACTAACAAAAAAACCCTTGATCGTCCTTAGTTATTGTTTATTATTGCTTCAGATGTGACCCCAAGCATGTCTATTTGTTGTAGGCGGCTTATTTTTTTCCCAATGTATCCCAAGCCCATCCATCTGTTGTTTTTTTAGCAATCCCATCCATCTGTTGTTGTAGGTGTTCATGTTCTTGTTATAATTTCCCCCATGCTAGTCTAGTCGCCTAGCTATTTTTGTTTTCCTAGTCTAGCCTAGGTCGTCCATCTGTTGTAGGCCGCCTATTTTTTTTTCTTTTATTTTTCCTATGTCGGTCCATATTCTCTCTTGTACACACCACACAGAAATAAAAGGGTATGTTTGCAATGGATCTTTTCACATTTCCTTGACTCCAAATGCCTGATTCCTAGGAAAACGCCAGGGACGTTATCTTCACGCATGACTGCTAGGCGTGGTGGGGCAGCGGCAAGGGAGGAAAAGGGATGAAGAAGACTGTCGCCTGAGATGTTTAGAGAAATCAGGCGACTGAGTTATAGCAAACCCCATGTTTTTCCTGACTTATTTTCCAGGTATTATTACACAAATTAAGAGTTATACATGCACCCCAAATTCCTTGTAGTGTAGGTTGCTTTTTTGTGTGTCCTAGGAATTGTGCTTGGTATGTCCACCAGGATGATGTGTGTTCTCCTGATTCGTTACATTTCCAGGCTAAGTGTATAGGTCCACATGCGGTCTTCTAAATTGGGCGCTAGCTGAATTAGCTCGGACTTTTTGCCATTGTTCCACAAATTATTACTAGTCGAGGCGTGCCCAAAAAGGTTCTGAACTTCTGATGAATGTTGAGATCCCGAATCCATATGTTGTCGTGCAGAGCATCGCACAAACTTTTGTTCATCCTTCTATAAATTAATCGTATAGACTGCTATAGTGCTATCTGCACTTATGGTAGTCCTTATGCTCAAGCCAAATGCCAGAATGATGTCTTCGCTCTGTTCCTAATTCAATTTTTTTCATTGAAGCCATGGAAAGAAGTTTGTCCGTATTACCATAAGGGTTTGGTAAGCCTGCTAATGGAATATTCTAAGACATCCACTCATGCTACAGCTAGTGTGGGTGTAGAGCTGATGCAAACCTCAGCAAGTTTAAAACCCCCAAACCAGCCCCGATCAAGATGTTGGCGGCTAACTGTTGTAGCGCGCGGCTAACGAGTCCAAAAGGCCTTTTTAGTCACTGCATATAAAATTATTTCTTAGACACATAGATCTCACATGAGTAAATATCAATACAAATTACAATCAACAAATACATTTCTCTCACATGACAATCTTTCCATAACACATTTGAATCGTTTTTTGACCATGACAAGATGTCTAAACATGTTTGGCTGTTGTTTAATTATATTTCTTAAACTGCTTTTGGATGGGTAAACGTGTTTACCATTTAATCCTGCCCCTTGTGGGCATAAACTATCTAGAGTTCTAGACAGTCCATTTATCATTTAGAGGATATATATACATGATAACCTGGTGCCACACCACGTTTAACTCCTATGACGCACGTGGTAAGGCTCGAAGATCCTGCCACCAAGCTTGCCGACTGCTGCTTCTTCATCCCAACTTCCTATTTTAGTGATCTTAACTATAAATCATTTTGATCAGTAAGTGGGACTAGTGACTAACATAATATGATGGATGCACATGGGGGTGGATAACAAGATAACTGTGCAACAAAACACAAATCTACATCGTTACCCGTAATGCATATGGAATATATGGTACTGCTTATCTTCTGTACCTCTTGCTATGGGAACAAGCTATAGCTGTATATATAATTCCCATAATAGAGAAGTTCAATATCATACAATAAATGCATGCCGAGGTACATTATTCTCACCACATAATTAATTTTTTGTTTAGTACCAAAATAGTGCTTCCATTATCATATTATTCATTTTGTGCTGCGCGTAACTTTTAAATATATATCTTAATTTGCACCATTTGTAGGAGTTAAAGTACATGGACTATATGGAATGAATACACATGAGTAAATGAATAAATTTTTGTCACTCCTGTTTTTCTAGAGGCTTGCCAATTGTTGTTTGAATAAAATGTTTGTGCTACAAATGCACACAATATATTAACATATTATAAACGCCCTTTTGGGTGTTATTATACACCTAATAATAACAAGAGATGCACTGGAAGTGCATTATTCTTGGTGTGCACTGATGAAGCCGTGGCAATGTTCCAGCTATAAGACTGAGCATATATAACTACTTATCAATGAACTAATTGTTGAACATTTGACTCCTGATAAACTTTTGAACATTGAACGATCATTTATATATATTTTAGAGGATATTATTTTTCAAGAAAATATAGAATTTTCTATTTGTTTTCAAGAATCTTACACAAGCTGGTCTTTTTTGAAGTGAGCAGATTGACATTATTTACTTTTGCCGGACATAATATCTGAGCAAAGTAGCAAACAGTCGTGGGTAAAACTATTTTCTATTAATAAAGTCTGATGACTAACAATAAATTCATTTGAAGAGTGAAGAGATACTTTTTCCATTTGGTATCTTTCACCAAAAAAAAGAAGAAAAAAAAACAATCAGTGCAATGACACAGAGCCTACACAAAAAAAAACATATACTAATGCATGTAAGATTGAATGCGTATATAGTTGCATACACAGAGAAGTTTAAAACAGTCCGTAGTTAAGTGTGTCCCATTGAACATATATAGATATGTATTTATATGTGGTCTGGTTTGGAAGCATGCATATATGGTTAACTTAAACTAACAGTCTTATTACTTAATCTCATGGTGCAGTGTGCAAGTTTTGGAAGGCCTTGGGACAAGTACTTGAAAGATCTCACTCCGATGCCTTGATCGATCGACATGGTCAGATCCAAAGTACTCACCCCCATAACGGCCGTGAAACACATCTCCTCACTCCAACGCCTTGATCGACATGGTCAGATCCAGACTACTCCGCCCCAGGGCGGCCTTGTTGCCGCTGCTACCTGTCGCTGCCTGTAACCTCCTGGCATCATCGCCGTTCCACTCGTCACCACGGAGTGACAGCGAGAGCGAGAGAGGCAGCGTCGTCGTACCACTATCGCCCACCTCCTGTTCACTTAACCCAATGCCTAGGAACTTCCTCTTCTTGACCTGATGCTTGTCGGCAGATCCTCCCATGTCGTCGTTGTTGGGGCTCAAGCTTAGCTGCAACGAGTCCGGCGTGCTGCCATTCCCCTCCATTGGCGTCTTCATCCTCTTCGCCGTTCTGGTCCCAGCGCACATCTCACCGATTACTTTGCTGGGCTCTAGGAGTGTCTGCAGCTCCATAACATCAAAAGCCATACATTGACATGGCTAGCTCGATCATAACCGAGTAATATAACAAAGTTGCGCGTCAACGTTATAGAGAAGGAATTCGATTGGTGTACCTGGAGTCGGGAGCCTAGGGCTTCACTTGTCACCACGGGATGATCTGGCGATGTGTCGTTAGCGGAGCCTCTGCCTATAGACAGGAGATGGTGACTGTTCAACGCAAGACCAGTAGAGGCAGCTACCGACATTGTCCTAGGGAGGGGCTGCCCAGAGCTTGTGTCGTTCCAATCCGTGCTTCTGACCACCCTTCCGCCGTGGCTCAGGTGGCTGGCAGCACCCGTGGCGTCATCCCGCACGTCGAACAAATTGGACGTCGGCCTGGCGTTCTTTCTCAAGATCATATCGTGGATGAGCCCTTTGGTTAGACCATGGTCATTCATGGCCCGAGCCCTCGCGGCCACCGCTGCCGCTGCATGCTGGCTGAAACTCCACTCGTGATCCCTATACGCATAGGCAAGAAAGATTAGTTAGGGTTTCGCACGATCTTACAAGATGATATCCAAGTTGAGTGGAGTGCGCATGGCGTTCTTCATTTCGATCTGGTGGTTGATTAAGTACCTGGGGCTACTACTGTAGTTCTTGAAGTCGAACGTTTGCATGGACGGCTGCTGCCGGCGTTGGAGGAGCGCGTAGAGCCTGCTGGCCTCCGGGGAAACGGGGTTTCGTGACCCGAAGAACTCTCCGTTGTGGAGCAGCCGGCCGGAGGAGATCACCGAGCCGGCAGCTCGACGGAGGAACATGTCAGGGAAGCGATGGTCCCCTCTCCTCATCATGTGGAAGTCCATGGGCGAGAAAACTGCCAAAATTGTGCAGCGAAGGTTAAGGAAATGCATGATCCAGTCCATAGCGTTTTCTGTATGTGTGTGCAGTGTGCTTCTGTGGAGGAGATTAAAGTAAAATTAGGGGAGAGAGACACAGAGAGAGATAGATAGAGAGAATCGAGATGAGAACCGGAGGAGATGGCTGCTCTCTCGTGTCCAGCAGACTCGTGGTCCAGCTTCTTGCTTCTGTACATCTGAAAAGACAAAGGCCCCAACGCTTATTATGTGAAGAAACCAACTAGCATGCAGTTAGCACAACAACTAATTAGTAGCTAGTCATGGGATGCAGGCCGGTTTCTAATCTGCTTTACTACCTGCAAGTGACTTTTTACATGAGCAATGCTGAGCCCCCTCACGTTCATCATCTGAAGCACCAGCTTTGGCGTTGCTCCTATCCATCAGTTGATCGAAACAAAAATTTTAGAACATTTATATGGATAAACTAATTAATTTGCAGGAAAAATTGGGAAGGAAAAGACAATAAAATTCATGAGAGATTGCTTACTCTCTTGCCCGCCCAGCCTCTCCACGGCGTGGATAAATGCCATATGCAGGTCTGGAGTCCACCGGAGCCGGGGAAGCTTGGATCTGTTATACTGCCTCACGGTCGGTGCCCTCTCTCCGCTGCCCTCGCCCTTACTGCTGCTATCCATGTCACAATCCTTGTTGCTCGTGGAAGTGTTGTTGGTGCTGCTGCTGTTGCTTGAACTCCTGCCCCCTGCAACTTCACTTGTGCTACCGCCATCTTCACCATCCTCATCGTTGTCATCACCATCGTCGCCAGCTTCCCCTTCGTCATCGCTCCCCTCACCGAAATCCTCGTTGAGGTCCAGAATCACAGGTGGCACAGAGTTCTCCAAAGATCTTTTCTCATCATCTTCTTCAAGCATATCCTCCGTCGCCACCTTCTGTTTCACCTCTCTCATGGTTTCTACCTCTCAGATCAGGTCCTTCTCCTTCTCTATCTCCCTCCTCTCTATATGTCTATCTCTACACCACCATGGTAGGATTGGAATGAGGTGTGTGTGGTGGGAGTAGGAACCAGGAAGGAAGAAGAGAAGAACGTGATGAGAATAATACTAGGGTGGGGAAGAAGCATAAGCAAGCTTGATGTGGGAATAAAATATAAGGGCAGGGAAATGGACAAGCATTCCACTACATTGACTAGTTTTCAACAGTGATATTCCATTTCATACATTTTCTATAGGGTGAGGGAATTGGGGAGTAGATGGTAGTGGCTCCACTGGGGGCTATATAATTTGGATGTGGGGAAGGGGGCCTGCTTATAAATTGCCAACTGGGTGTGTGAAAGCATGCATAAGAGTTGACACCTGCTTCATTATGAAAAGCCATACATGGTTGGTCTACAGGTTTTATCATACAAACTGAATGCCCAATTCATGCAGGCTATAAGAACTGATAATTTTTATGCCTTCTCATTGTTATTTATTTTTTCATATAAAAGAATAATTCAAATATCAGATCGAATTGAAAGAAATTAAAGTTGATAGCAATAAACTATTTAGTAAAAGAATCATCAGTAACATATGCAATAAGACTGACTGCATAATCTGATTAAAAAAAGATTTTATAATCTCACATCATATGTTTTGTGGAAATTAAATGTACATTCAATGTATAAAATTTCTTTGTCTATATACATAGTGAATTGTAATATTAAATCCTTTTAATGAGAAAAATACTATGTATTGTTTCAGATTAGACTGTAACAGAGTTTTATATTGCACCTTCGAGTTTATGATCATATATAAAGGAAGAAAGAATATATTAAATGTGTTTCAGGAATTATAGAATTGGCTATAGTAGTAACTAGTAAAAATTGAAATGCTACAATTTGGAAACAGAAACGAAATAAAGTTTTTAAACTAAACGTGACCAATATGTCTTGAGAATTGCTACAACAGATGAGATAAGAGTACTACCTATTCACTTCTTGCAGTTGAGTTTTAAGCTACCGCTGGTGGTTTGCATAAGTGTTGTGCAGCCAGTGTTTGAGCCCGTTGGCAAAACTTTGTAATAATTGGCGTGATTCTATCTTTTGATAGAAAAAGCCGAGTATACAATATCCATTATCTAAAAAAAAAAAACTGTTGTAGCCAGAAATAGCCCTAGCTACAAAGCTAATGCTCATTAGTTCCATTTCAATATTAGTCTATATCTAATTATCTGATTTTTTTGTTTTCAAATCTTTATCAGAACCCTTGCATATATAGTCAATTACCTTGTTTTGATGCGTCATCGTACACACATGCATGAGTACATGCCCCATTTATATGTTTGTATACTCATCAGTGACTAGCGATCGAGGGCCACGGCAACCCTCCCAACTACTTCCTTGGAAACCAACTCTAACTAAGTCCATCTAGCTAGTAACATCAAGAAAACTTTTAACTTTGAGTATGTATCAATATAATACCCAAAATCTCAGGAGTGCGGACCAAGGAGTGGAAACATGTGTTTTTATGGGTCTATAGAATCATCGTCACTTCTTTTGCATTACAAAGAATACTTACTCATTTTTTTCGCAACCGGTTCTTTTACCCGTATTTTATTAAGAGGAAGTGCCAAAAGAGAGGCTAGAGCACGCGGATACAAAGGGCTCACAAGTAATTCAAGAATTACTGCAAAACACTAAAGACAAAAACACAAAAACAAAAACGCGGACAAACATCGAGAATACACGGGGGAGGGGATAACCCCGCCTCAACCCTAACCATCTATCTATACCTGCAAAGAAAAATACATCGAGGCAACGTTTTCCAGGATGGTGGAGTTCTTCCCCAGCGACACCAAACACTTGACAACCCATTGCAAAGATGACCATGAGGCACACACATGTACAGACAGAGAGCGACTTCGAGAGCGGCAGGAGGTAGGCTGCATAAGTGCTGTAGCGAAGGCTTCAGAAAGGATCTTAACATCCACGGACACCAATAACGCTAATCGAAGTAGGAGTAGGTCTTTCGACCACAATCTACCCAGACAGATAGGAGCTTCGACGACACCTCCAGCGAGGAACATGACGCTAGTTGCGCCACTGCCGCCAGGCTGGGCGAGCTAGGCAAGTTTTCACCCAGCTATGAGCATCCATCAGGGCAGCCCACGACATGAGCACCTACAGCGAAATCGAGGCCACCAGCAGGGCACAACACTGGAGCGCAGCAAACCCGACCCCGCTCCACGCACATGGAGGCCCGGGCCGCCGTCATCACACGTCGGGGACAGTCGCCCGGACCAGACCGCCGCCAGAGTGCACCGGGGGCGCAGATCTAGGCGCCGGCAGCCGGATCTCGCCCGGATCCACCGCGCCAAAGCCGCCGACCCACAGGGAAGCCGACGCGAACGACCGACCAAGCACGCCTGGGGGGGGTGGGGTCAACCGTCAGATCCGGCCCACAGAGGGTAGATCCGGCCGACTAGCCACCCCCAAGGCCACTGACCACCACAAGTCGGTCCGGCCAGGTCGCCAAGGACGCTTGATGGCCGGCCACGTGGCGCAGGGGCCGACAAGGCCACGACCGCCGAGAGGCCGGAGCCCAGCCAAGGACGTTGCCACAAGCGAAGGACCCCAAGGCCGCCGCCCAGCCGTCCCTAGGCAGCCGGAACCGACGACCAAGACGTCACCGCCGGGTCCGCCAACGAAGAGCAGGAACGACCCAGGCCAGGCGGCCTGGATCTGGCCCACCGGATGGCCGGCTCACTGGGGAAGCACCAGAAAGGCACAGGTGGAGGAGGAGTGGAGTGGGTGGGGGAGAGAGGAGAGGAAGGGGGAGGTGGAGTCCGATGCAAGAGCCTTTTTGAGCGCTGCACAGCGGGCCGCCGCCACCGCTCGCTGGAGCAGCGGCAGCGGCAAACGGAGAAGGCCTGGGAAGCGAGCTTTTTACCAGGCTACGGATCATTTGCTATTAAATAGTGTAGAAACAATTGAGCTTGAGGTCGTCATCACAGGCATTCGTAAGTCAAACATCCACCTTGACAAAGCATTTACATGAATAGTAATTTAATTGTACGACCAATTCAGCAAAAATAACCAGGATATATATATCGAGTCGAATGCTGAAACGGCACAGTTGACTCCGGTCTGCAGGTACTACATGGTCAGAGAGGCAGGCAGCTAATATATATTAGTATCAATATATATAATTGTTGCATGATATACCCTAGGATCAGTCTGCCGCTTGATGTTGAAAGTCCCAAATTTTCTGCGCGCACTCTCTCGATCATTTAATTTGTGGGGCACGCCTACTTGACCATGGATGGATCGGCTGTTGCTGACGCGCTTCTGATTCCATCGTTTTTGTTATTTCAATATATAAAACGGCAACTCGTCAATGAGCTTCCACAAGCTACGTACATGGGCTCCTCTGATTTTGGATAGCGACAACGGACTTAATTTGACATTTTCCGTAGGATTTTATTAAAACATACCATTTTAAATATATGTATATAGGGAGCCATGGGCTTCCAATAAGCTAGGGGAAGCCCCAGCCCAAATGACAGGAACGCGGTTCAATCGAACCAGATCCCACCGACCTGCCCTGGCGCGGTCGGGCGCACGTAGGGGGCCAGCCCACATCCACTGCACTCTCCGCACCGATTCAAATGATTTTGAAAACCCGAACCGGCATGTAAAAAAAACAAATCCCCACCTACCCGGCCTCGCCACCTTCCTCCCGACGGCACACGCACCACCATATCGCGCGGCGGGCGGCGACCCCCACCATGACGACGGCCGGCGTCGCTCCTCCCGGAGGCGCCCCGTTCCTCCACCAGCTGCTGTGCGGCCCTCCTCCGGCTCCGTGAGCTCGTCCTCGGCGCACCTCCCCTCGCCGGCCCCTGCATCGCGGAGCGGCGGACGGTGGCCGCGGGCCACGGGCGGGCGGGCGCGCTGACCACTGGCGCCCAGGGTGGAGGTGCGCGGCGGCGCACGGCCTCCTCCCTCCTTGAGGCACAAGGCGTCCCTAGAGGCTCACGCGCAGGAGACGCGAGGCCCCGGACGACGCCTCGCCCCGTCCCCAACCACGGCGCGCGGCCTCCCCTTCCCAACCACGGCGGCGGCGCGACCTTCCCCTCCGGCGCTCCATCCCGGCGGATCCCTCGCATCCTAGCCGGGGCCCTAGCGCGCGGCAGCCAAGGGCGCGCTGGCGCCGGCCAGGGTCGAGCAGGCGCGACGGCCAGGTTCGAGGGGCGCGACGGCCCCACCCTGTCCCCGTCCCGTAGCGGCGCGGCGCGTCCCCGCGCCCGCGGCGGCCTGGCGAGGCGCGGCCCAGTCCAGCCAGCTGCCTCCTCCGGCGAGGTTCGCGTGCACGGACTCGGCGCGGGGACGATGTTCGAGGGGGTCCCTGGCTGTATCGTGTGAGGGCGACGGTCGCGGCCTTCCTCCCCATCGCGGCCCCTCTTCCTGGCTGCTCCGCGAGCTCAGCTTGAGGGCGGCCAGATCCGCGAGCGTGGGGGCTAGGACGGCCGCATGGCAGAGGGGCTCGGCGACGGTTGTCTCTAGCCCGTCCCACACTGACGAGAGCCATGGAGGCGGCGTCGCTCCTCCCACCCCCTCCTCTGGCAAATCGGTGCTCGCGTGGACTACAGCGGCGCGACCCCGCCATCCCCGATCTGCGCCGCGGCCCCCTTCCACGGCGCGCGACGGCCTCCATCCCGTCACGCGACAACCTCTCTTTTCCCGAGCAACTCGACGCCGGAGCACCGACGGTGGGCGCGGCCCTCGTCCCTCCCCCGAGCAGCGCGGCGCTGGTGCCCCTCCCTCAAGCCGGCAGCGCCCCTCTCCATCACGGCAGTGGCTCCACAGCAGCGCCCATGAACTCTCCGGCGACATCCTCTACCTCCACGTCGCTCACAGCTCGGCCTCCGGCGACATCCCCTACCTCCACGGCGCCCGGCAGCTCTCCTCCACCTCCCAACAGCGTGCTGCTCTGCGTTCCGGTGGCCCGGCGTGCTGCTCTGCTCTGCTCAGGTTTGTATGCACTCGTCTTGAGGTTTGTATGCACTCGTCACAAAAAAAAGGTTCATATAAACCTGGTGTCTTTGTGATTTGATTCAATTATTTATATGTGGATTGCAGGGATGCAGTTTGCCGGTGGCAAGGATGGCTCTCACATGGCCCAGAGTCGGCAGTGGCGTGGCTTCAAGCCCTCTCCGGCCACGAGCGACGTTCCCAACGTCTTCAACCCTGCTTCCTCACGCCGAATAGCAGCATGGCCCGGTTTGTATGCATGTTGGAACTGTGGTTTCGCAGATATTGCAAGCGGCCTCGGGCTTGGCTAGTGAGGTTTGTATGCATTTTGGTGTAGGTGAGGTTTGTATGCATCTTTTTTTTTCCACACTACAATGGTGGCGGACGGATTCATCACAGAGGCAGCGGACAATTGTGGAAAAGAAGGTTTGTATGCCCTGTTCCTACTGACTCCATTTGGGGAGCTCGATTTGTATGCACTGTTCCTAGTGACTGCTTTTGGGGAGCTGGGTTTGTATGCAGGTTTTCCTTTTGATATTAATCATGTCTATGCATTGTTCGTGATATTTATATGCATTGATATTTATATGCATTGTTCCTTGTGTGGCCAGCGGCGCAGCTGACTTCCCCTCCCCCATCGAAGCAGCAGTGACGGCGTTTCCCCTCCCCATCAGTACGGTCTGCAGGAAGGAAGGTCTGTATGTATTTGGTTTCGAATTTTTATGCATCAACTTGGTGGCCGATATGGTGAATGCAAGCAAGGATTTTATGCATAATTTTTTATTGGAGCCATATGTGTGTATGCATGGTGAGCAGCGTACTAGTCCTCATCCAATGAAGGAGCTGTGTGCGGAGCAGCGTGGACAAAGGTGAGCTCGAATTGGTGTTCACCTCGCGTGTGCCATGGTGCCCTGTTCTTGTATTAGTGAGATGTGTATGTTTCACTTGATGCACATGTGTCTCATTACTTACCTGATGTTTAGATGCACGGTGGAAAGGTTCCCACCCCAATTGATTTTTGATTTGCAAGGAATATGTTTTAGTGCAATTTCTTATATACATGGTTAGACTACTATTATTTGCATTTTTAGAATGCATCGATATACATTGTTTGGATCGGTTTTTGATGTGTTTTTATGCAGTAAAAAAATAATTTCTATCCATATGCAATGTACATGTTGTTTACAAACTGTGGAACTATCCTAATTGGTTTCTATACATCATTTTGCAGAAGTTGTATGCAATGCTCCCTCTATCCAAGTGGCCAGCGTCCCACCCCATGACGGCACCGCCATAGCCTGCAGTCCAGTCCAGGTGGTAGGCGCTTATGTGGTGGCAGTCGCCTCTCCTAGCATTGTGAGGTTTGTATGTATCTCCAAGCATTTGTTTATTAATGTGCACACATTTATGCCTTTGATTGTGTGCAACCTTCTATATCTTTATACGTATCATTTGTAGAGGTTTGTGTGCACGTATATCTGCTAATTTAGTTACAGATTTGGGGCATTATTCTAGAGGTTTATATGCACATCTGTTGTTTGTTTATATTCACGAATTTACATGCATATATTCTCGGGTAGCAGCTTGTGTTTGTTTATATGCATAGTTGTTGTCTTGCCGTTTTATGAGTTTTGTGCATGCTAAATTAGATTGTTGCTGCAGCAAGGGATTTTGTATGCATACAGATTCAAATTTCAAATTCCAAAGAAAAAATTAGTCTTTTATGCTTGTAAGAATATGTTTGTATGCATGGTAAAACCTCACAACTGTCCTGTTTTTCTATGAAATTGTGTATACAACCCTCACGACTTGTAAAACATCATACGTAAAGTGTTTATACGCATAATTAAGTTGCCTTATATGCAGGCTCTTGGTGGCACGGTGAACAAAAGGTTCCTCCATGTTAATTTTAGTGCTTCACGTGCGCGAATGTCATTTATTTGAGATATTTTACAGAGCATTATATGCATGATGAGTTCGCAATGGATGTGGTTGGGATTTTTATGTGAAAGTTTATGATGCATATGCATATATAGATATGCTGTTAGAACGCACAAAAATGTCAGGTTTCTATGCGCGATTTGCAATATGGTCACCACACAACATGTTAAATCAAGTCATATGACAACACACAAAATCTTGTTAATCCTTTTATGCTTCTAAGGTTGTATGTCTTTTTATGCATAGTGTGTACAAGTTTCGTGTCATGTGTTTTCATAATGTTTCTATGCAAGATGGTTGAAGGTTTTTATGCCATTTGGTTCAGGTTTGTATGCATGTTCTGTTGCAGCCCACCTGTAACTAATTAAAAGGAATGGTTTTCTAGGTTGTATGCACTATTGCTCTAATTAATTATTCATTGTGGGAGTGTACTTTTATACATTTTTGGAGGATGGTAAGAATAATGTTTATATGCATATCTGATTTTGTTCGCATACAGATTCAAATTTTTAAATTCTAAAGAAAAAATTAGTCTTTATGCTTGCAAGAATATGTTTGTATGCATGGTAAAACCACATGGTTGTCCTGCTGAAACTGTGCATACAACCCTTTTGGACTACTCTGTTTTTTCTGTGAAACTATGCATATAAACCATTCTGACTACTCTTGATTTTTTCGCTGTAGGAAGCAAGGTTGGAATCGAGTCACAAAGGATGGGTGGGGTGGACTGTTTTGTTGCTTTACAAAGCGGGTGGCTGCAAGTCGCCCCCGTAGAGTGTAGTGTTCCTTCAAAAGCGGCGCGAATAACACTCATATTAATTGTTACTATAAATCTGTATACATTGTTGTATGGGCATTTGAACGCCGCTCCCCTTTAAAGGTTTTGTATGCAATTGTATATAGTTTGCTCAGCGAAGAACTAGCTTGTATGTATTTCAATTGTCCATGTACAATATGCATGTTTCTATACATTGTTGGAGTAGTTAACTATGCATTGGTTAAAGCACATGGTTGGATTGTATTCAAAATTCTAATTTCAAACAAGCCTGTATACATTCTTGTGCACACTTATGCGTTGTTAGAGAATATGTAATGTTGGTGCAAAACACCTTTGTATGCACATCTTGACAGTGTTATATGCATACTATCATCCAATATGAGCCATGATTCAAATTTTAAATATTAGAGAAGAATGTAACATAAATTTGAAATCTGTACGCATCTTGACAAGTGATTGTACGCATCCAATCGGCCATCAGAAAACCTTTGTACGCACCTTAACTTGTGACTATATGCATCCAACTGTCACATGTCATGATTCAAATTTTAGATTTATGAAATTTAAAAAATTTTCAAAAAATATACTCATAATGGATCTTGAATCGTGCACAAAAATGTCAAGAGTTCAATGGTGAAAACCGTTTTTGAATCGGATACTTAGTTTAGGAATTATTGCGAAAAAACGGAGGAAATTCTGGAGGCGTGCATGTCAGCATGTGTCAGCCTGCGTCAGTGAAAGCTCTGCTCGCGGGGGAGGTTTATATGCATCGTAGAACTGGTTTGTATGCACTCAGTGCACTCGAACAACTGGTTTATATGCACTGTCGCGACAAAAAAGTCTGTACGCACTCTGACCTGTGTTTGTACGCGTCCAGTCTGCTGAGTCAGCATCTGCGCGCGTCAGCACCTGCATGTGGGTGGCTGGCTCGCTCGTTGGGCGGGTGGGTGACTAGTTGGCTGGAGCTTCCAATAAGCTATTGGAAGCCAATAGCGGGACCCTGTATGTATGCATGCATGCATGCATGTATATATATACGTATGACATATAATAAAAATGCATAGAATGTTAAAATCGTCGATATTTTTTTAATTTTATTTAAAAAGTTGCATTTGGGATAGCCGAACTACATTAAAAAAATGTGCTAATTCGTCTAAAAAAATTGTGCTACCGACCTTGTCACTAGCTAACATAATGACCAACTTGTAAGCATTTGGGGTCCATCTGAATAGTACCTCCTTTGCATATATCTAGCACACTGACATATATATAATAAGTGGATTATTACAAGGTTTTCGTTTGGTTAACCACTTTGAAATTTTTCATTATTTCTTCGAATCATAAAGCAGGATCTGCACAAGCCACGAATAAACAAAAAGCTCTATTCGTCTAGTATGCTTCCTTCAATTTAATTTTGTTTCTCTGCAAGCACACGTATCGTCATCATGGGAATTGGCAAGATGCCCCTATTTGGTTATGTATTCGTCACCTAGAACTGTACGAGATATATATGACTTCCATTTGTAGATACCAACACATATCTGCCAAGTTTTAGTTGAGCTATATTTGGGGGCCTACCGGAATCCAGTTTTTTGCCGATGACCGGCCGCCATCGGCAAAGCCCCTTTTCCCATCAGCAAAGGGTTTGCCGATGGCAATCTGACGTGGCCATCGGCAAACCACCATCGGCAAAGATTTCATCGGCAAAGCCGGGTTTGCCGATGGCCACTGACATTGCCATCGGAAAACCTTTGCCGATGGCCACGCGTGCCATCGGCAAAGCCGCCACGTCAGCCGACGCGCCGTCAGGCTGACGGTGGCTTTGCCGATGGCTGACGTGGACGGGGCCATCGGCAAAGTTATGGCAAGTTTGCCGATGGCCAGAGCCATCGGCAAACCTGGGGATTTCCTGAAGCATAATCCCAGGTGGAAAAAATAATTTTTTTCTGTTTTCTTTCCATTTACATTACATTTTAGCACATGCATCACATATATATCAATTAACCCACATATATAGCATATAATCCACATATATAGCAACGAAATACGGTTTTAAGCATCGATACATGTCCATCGGAATCCAAACATATCCGGGTCACAAGCAAAAGAGTCATACATGTCACAAGTCATCCATACATGTCTCACAAGCTACAAGGCTAAACCTAACTAGTGGCGCCGTCCCCTTGGGTCCCCGAGCCCCCAGCAGCATCCTCCCACGCAGGCCAACTCGGCTGCCCTGGGGCCGCGGCGTATTGCCGGTGGCCGACGTCTTTGCGGAGGAGCACGGCAGGGACGGAGTGCCCCGGGTGCGGAGGAAGGCGGCAGCCCGGAGTGCGGGTGCTGCAGCCACGAGTACCCTGCGGCGGTGGAGGACCCCGGTGCGTCTGCGTGGGGAAGCTCGGTACGGTGGCGTGGGGAAGCTCGTACCGTGGAGAAGCTCCGGTGGGCTTGGAGTCGGGTTCGAACCCGCCGACGGTGCATGCACAAAGAACAAGTGATCTAATTAGTACAACTCCCCGCAAAATTTCGGCAAAGCACCTCCCCGCACGGGGAGGTTCCAAAACCTGCAAAAAACATGGCACGAAGGCCAAACATGGGCACGAAGTCCAAACATGGCACGAAGGCCAAACATGGGCACGAAGGCCAACTGACGCGACAAGCTAAAGCGAGAGGCAATGTACTCACCCGACCAAGTCCAGGAAGAGGCAGTGCACCAGGCAGTGGAACTACCGGTGGTGGAGCATAGATCGAGGCAGGAGGTGGCTCCATTCCCGGGATCTGGGCCGCGAAGTGTCCTGACACCGTGGCCAACCGACGCCGGTAGTGCGCCGTCGGTGCCACCACCTCGCTCCCCGAACCCGCGCCGCCATCCTCGCCTCAATCCTCGCCTCAATGGCCTCCTCCCGCTCCTCCTCCCTCTTCTTCATCTCCTCGATCGTGGCTGCAATATTACACCAGCACGATTGATGTTATGAAACAAGCTAAATCCACTACATCATGAAACTCCACGATCATCTGCGGCGCGCGCTCGGGCCGCCGAGGCGCTATGGGGATCTGCGATCCGCCCCCACTTTCCCGGTCTCCTGCGGATCTCGGTCGGCGTCTCAACGGAGGACGGGTCGATGGCGCGTTGGCCAAGTAGTACCGGCCGTCCGCTTCCCTCCTCCAACCCTCGTAGGAGGTCGGTGTCCGGGGGCGCGGTGGCGGGGTCGTAGGTGTCGCCATGTTTCGCTCGAGCCGCGGCCGTGTACTTGGTGAGCCTCTCGTAGACCGTCGGGCCGGGTGTACTTCTCCGGCCCGTGCGACGAGCTGTACACGGTGGTGGGCGCTGTCGCTCTGCCGATGTGAGCAAGCGCGTACCCCGTGAACTCGTTGATTTGCTCACCACCATGCGACGCCGACTGCGAGGAAAACACAAACATGGTTACGGGCGGGCAGGGAAGAGGAGCGGCGGAGGGGCGTCGGGAGGGGCGCGCCGGCCGCGGTGATGACGGGGCGGAGGGGCGTCGGGAGGGGCGCGCCGGCCGCGGTGACGACGGGGTGGAGCGTCGGGCGGGGCGCGCGGGCGGGCGCGCCGGGCAGGGAAGAGGAGCGGCGGAGGGGCGTCGGGAGGGGCGCGCCGGCCGCGGTGACGACGGGGCGGAGCGGCGGAGGCGCGCCGGGAGTGGGGCTCGCCGGAGTTGAGGCGGCGGAGCGGTGGATCGGGGCGGCGGATCATGGGCGGCGGCTGGTGGTGAGAGAAGATCAAGGGCGGCGGCTGGTGGTGAGAGGGTGAGAGAGAGAAGATGGGCCGGCCCGTTAATCCGGTTTAGGTCAGGAGCTTTGCCGACGGCCCAAACCATCGGCAAAGCTGCGCCACATGGAGGCCTGACAGCCGTCCTGGGCCACCGTGTTTGCCGATGGCCACCTGGGCCCGGCCATCGGCAAACCCTTTTTGCCGATGTTACGAATTTTGGAATTCGTTTGGATTTTATATAATTTAAAAACACTTTTTGCGCACGTAACTCCCCATGTTACGACGCCAACATGGTCGTAATTTCATGCGAGGTGCTGGATACGGCCTCAACATACTCCGAGCATCATGAATACCATGTTTCGGATCAAAAAGTTCCATTATTTCATGTACCTGCTATTCAAAACTGGAGTTGCCGGAAAATTGCAACCAAACAGAAATAATTCACGAAATATAGCAGAAAAACTCAAAATGGTCCCAATTTTTGCAGGTGGGTTGTATTTGAGGTAGGAAGGCACCGAAAAAAAACTGGAAGCAAAAATAAAAAAAAAATACAAACTTTGGCCGTCGGCAAAAAAGAGTTTGCCGATGGCCGGCCATCGGCAAAGCGCGTGGGCCCGGCAGCTCCGAGGCTGCCACGTGGCCGTGGTTTGCCGATGGCCGTGGCCATCGGACGGCCCGATGGCCGGCCCGGCAAAGGGCACGCGTCGGCCGGCCCCGACGGCGTTGTCCCGGGCCAATTTTGCCGATGGCCGGGCTTTGCCCGGCCATCGGCAAAAATGGGCCTTTGCCGATGGCGGTAGTTTGCGATGGCCTAGCCACCGGCAAATTACAGGTTTGCCCATGGCCGTAGTTTGCCGATGGCTGGGCCATCGGCAAACTGGTTTTTGCCGATGGCGGCACTTTACCATCGGCAAACTTGGTTTGCCGATGGCTGACCACTTTGCCATCGGCAAAGCTGGCCGCCATCGGCAAACAAGCCGATTCCGGTAGTGGGTACAGTAACATTTACAAGATGGTACTACAGTGTGCTCAGCGTCTAATAATAATAATAACCACTAGCCTGTTACCTGTACGTGCATCAAGTACAATCCATTGCAAATTTCGAATACTGTTGAATAAAGAAATTAAAAGGTTTCTCGCCTTCGATAGTTCTAGAAAATATCATATATATGTCTTCTCGATTCCAGGAATTATTATCAGACTGCTGTTATATGAAGCAGTATGGCAGTATTTCCATACATAGTAAGTTTAGTTAACCAATCGAAGATCCTGAGTACACGACCTTCACCTCATTCACCATTTTTTTACACATGCTTGGCACATGTTTCATTAAACCGCCAGCAGCGAGCTGCCTTAGGATTACCGGAGGAGAAAACACAACAGCATATACACAGTTTACAGAGGGACTACACTGAGACAGAATGTGCTGACATGCGTCCCTAAGTTCAGCCCGGAGCCCTGGCCAACAATGACAACGGCGGCGTAATCTACAGTGATCCACTGCCCTCCCTCGACAATGATTGTTTGATGTAGTTGATGTACTGAATGTGCAGTGTGACAAAGACCCGGCTATTTCTCTCCTTCCAACGGCAGCCAAGAAATGATCAGGAGAACTAACAAATCGTTCGAGACCTTTTTTGAGCCGCTGCCACTAGAACAGATCTAAACACTAGAGGGGACTGGTATGCCCCTGTAGAGGCAGATATCTCATCCACTTCTAGTTTTCTGCCTCTACAAATGAGCTGTTTGTATAGCCGTCTCTAGAAATGGGATTTATAGATATTGCCTCTAGAGATTTAACTTTTTTTTATCATGTTCTTCATGCAAGAGATTAAAACAGCCTAGCTAATAAGCTACATGGCAGGGCAAGCCATATTGTGGGTGGACTTTCCGACATTGTGTAACTTGTACCAAAAGTTCGTCCTTGAATGCATATCTTGTGAACCATGTAAGTTTCGTTACTAATAAAGACATCTTATACCACTAAGCTGTGTGTCTAATTATATATATATATATATTTTGTATTTAGTCCAGTACTTGTTGACTCTATAGAGTATATGAAACATATTGTGATACACTCAAACAATTAGAAACACATCTTTAGTGGTAATAAGATCAAACAATGGTTTCATTATGGACGAATTCACTAATCCTGATGGCGACTATTGCCTTATCTAATCATTGTGCAACCAGATTCAACTTGTTGACCTGGTAATCGTGTGTCATGTATATTTATGTGTGTTAGCTTGGATATATATCCTTACTCTCAAGTCTCAACCGCGATGCATTATTAAGAATTGAAACCGGCGGCTGTGATGCAGGGTGTGGGGACGACAGGTATGCATCACTTGTTTGTTCTGCTAGCTGCTGTTCATCCGTACACGTAGCACGTACACCATGCACGCACAGTATGAGCTAGCTAGAATGGTAGGAAATCGTTCAACACATTCAGCTGTGTACCATGCACGGATGGTAAAGGCTAGAACTTTGTTCCATTATCTAAAAAAAACCATTCAACACATATATAATTTTAAGTAGTACGCGCGTATAGTGATAGTTTGAAACAGCCGAGCGTTATCTTCAGTAATATCATTAGCACCTGACAGCATTATCTTCAGCAATATCATTAGCGCCTCACACGGATCGAGTTTTGTCATAAACGTACCAGAAGTTAGTCACAAACGTTGTCACATTTTTACACTGATCGATCATTTGAGAATCGCAAATCTTCACCGCTTAGTCCGGCATAGGTAGATTATTTACTGCACTAGTGTGATTAGATTCCTGCAAGGGCTGGGGGTGTGTGAGCTCATGCATGCGCTGCCAGCTTCTAGCTTGTACCACATCTTGAAAGGCTAAAGCTCAACTTCGTGGAAGATGCGCAGTTTGTTCTTACGGAAAGCGACGCCGACAGGGCTCACGGACCAGGATTGGGTTCCACACCTTCCCGACCAACCATGCATCCGTCCGGCCGGCCAACCTGACACAATTCAGTTCAGATTCTGACCTGCTGAATTTGCCTATCCAAAAAGAGAAGAAGATTCTGTCTGTTTTAACCAATGCAAGAAGAATGCTGCTATACTCAAAAACCAAAACTATAGAACTTCTCTATATCTAACTGAATATAATTAATAGACGAGAGTACGATTTTTTATCTTCTCTCATTTTCGTCGATCGATTATTTCCACAAGAGCAAATCAAGAAAGAATTTGTCAATGGATTATAGTCTGGCACGTGATCTCTATCTAACTGAATAACCGAGTTCGACTTTTTATTGATTTGGATTTGAATGCGACGCCGAATTATATTTTTTTTGTAAAAAGTTTTACGTATGATATTTTCTAGATTTTCTGGACCCGTGACACAACCATGAACCATAGGCAAAGTGAAGCCTGATGCATGATACAGTGTTTTCACCATGCATGTAAAAAGTATGACTTTTTGCATGTCTCACTAGTAGCCAAACTAAAATTCAACCAAACTAATTAAAGCCACGACTAACAAAAAGATCAAGGTGGCTGGCAGAATGTCATGAGGCGAATGTGCAACACAGTACTTTACACACTGCACTAAGATCCTTTTTCTAGTCTGCAGCCTGCAGGCACGAGATGGAGCTTAGCGATCGAGCTCATGTGACACAATGCAAACGGACAATCTGACTCGAATCCAAAGGCAAATCGTTTTTTTCTGAGCTGTTTTGTTCGGGTTGTTGGGTGGCTGCCGCTCATGTCTTGTGGATCTGAGCGCTCTCTCCGTGACGCCCACCATAAAACTAAGCTTTGTTAGTTGACCACTGCTCCGTTGCAGCGTATATATACAGTGTATACATCATATGGTCCCACTTATATGGACGAAAGCCTTTGTCTTCAAACACCAACTTGCTTTTAATTTTGGGGTTTGGTCAGCATTTCATCATAACATATACCATATGGAATACCCTCATTGATTTTATTTTATTTTTGTTTCAGAAAAAAAAAGTATTCTTGTTGTCTACGTCGTTGGGACATTATTCTCTTGCTTGTACTTACTCCCCAAGGACATTCTGAGGAGGATTTCAACGAGAGGGACCTAGCGAATTGAATAAGAACCATCGGTATCGATAAGCTTGCTACTTTTCGTTTGGTGTGTGCCAAATTCCAAATTAAGTCATATATGTTCTCTAGATTTGCAGCAGATTCACTCTAGCTACTAGCTAGACTTTTGATGTAAGCTAGCTTTCATGGCGTTGAACTGGACTATGTATGCACTAAAATTTACCATGTCTGGCCTTGTCGGTGTGTAGTTTGAAGTGGTGGGGGCGTACCTTTTTCTTGTGTTTCGCGTGTGTTTGTGTGGGTTTCTACCGAGGGTGGCGGAGCTTGTTGAAAACTTGTATCCACCCCGGTATTTTCTCTTTGTATTGCATTTGCATTTGCATTCTTCTTCTTAATGAAAAAGATGCGCAAGTCTTTTGCGTATTCGAGAAAAAATTTACCATGTCTCGAGTGGATCGGAGCTTAGCATAGTCGTTGGTCAGGTTTATTAAGTCCGAGACTGGCACAACGTTCATCTTTTTTTCTGAATTTGTTACTTGATTAAATTCAGCATGCCAGCCATCACTGCAGCAAACTGGACCTTTGCCAAGTGCCTAGAGGTTTGCCGGGTGACAAAAATCGGGCACTCGACAAAGAGCCACTTTGCCGAGTGCCAGGCCCAGCACTCGGCAAAGGACGCTTTGCCGAGTGCCTGACTCTCAGCAAAGTCAGGCACTCGGCAACGAAGTTATTTTCCGAGTGCCGGGCTCTCGGCAAACACGGGCACTCGGCAAAGAGTGCAAGGGGCAAACGACATCCATGGCCGTCAACTTTGCCGAGTGCCTGCCGTCAGGCACTCGGCAAAGACATCAAAGAGCTGCCACATGGCAGGCTCAGAGGCTGCCAGGCCGGCTCGCCTTTGTCGAGTGCCATGGGGCCGGCACTTGGCAAAGCACCTCTTTGCCGAGTGCTAGCCCTAGCACTCGGCAAAAAATATTTTTTTTTATTTTCGCCGCCTTTTTTTTTGTGAAGCATTTCTACAGTTTCATGATCAACATGTTCATATTTGGCAATTTTTAGCACATTTTGTTATATTTTTTCACTTTATTTTGATTTGTTGAAGTTTTTTTGAAAATGTAGGTTTGAAAATGTAGGTTTGAACATGTTCATATTTGTTGAATTTTGTTATATTCGATTTGAATGATTCAAAAAATGATATTCTTGTTTTCGAGTGTAAACTTAGGCCAAATGCATGAATTAACCCAAAATTTCGATCAACGTGCTCACGGGGCAACACCACCATATTTCGTGTGGGCGGTTTTTTAATTCTAAAAAATGCAAAGGAATTTCGAAAATCGCAAAACTTGTTGAGATGTCATGATATCGTATGAGTATGCTATGGTAAAAAAATTGAAAAAGATTCGAGCACGTTGCCACATACGATGTTCAAAAACCAGTACATCCCCATGTGGCCAGGTGGCGTTCCTCCACCTATGCAGCACGGGTACTCCGGGTGGACAGGCGGCCCTCTTCCTCTACCTGGGTGGATGTTCCAGGTGGCCCTCTGCAGTAAGGGTGAGCTTCGTGGTCTGGGAGCTCTTCACACTCTGGGGGCCATGGGGACCAAGGGTCGCAGTAGGTACCTCTTGTTTTGCTTTTGGACTTGTCATGTTTATGTTGGACTTGTATGGATGAACTTGTTTCGCTTTTGGACTTTTCATGGTTATGTTGGACTTGTCATGGCTATGTTGGACTTGTATGGATTTGTTACGGATGAAATTGAGGAAGGATTTGTGTTGAATTGTATAGAGGAAATGTTATATATATATGTGGTTTTGTGTTGAATATATGTGATATTGCATGGATTGAATGCGAACAGACAGAAAAAAAGTATAAACTCTTTAGGGTTTAGGGTTTATATATTGATGTAAAGAAACCGTCAGGTGACGGCAGCACTCGGCAAAGAAACCGTCAGATGACGGTGGACGTTAACTTTGCCGAGTGCTGACATGGCACTCGGCAAGGCTTTGCCGACGAATTCTTTGCCGGATGCTCTTTGCCGAGTGTAAAGCGGGCTTTGCCGAGTGCTGCCTACATTCGGCAAAGAACCCGTGTCCTGTAGTGCATAGTATAAAAGGGCGGAGAAATGTGTAGGTTTCAAGTCTCATGATCTGCGCTGCGTGTTTCCCAAAAGGGGAGACTCGCTCAAACGAACGCCAATTAAGTCATGCAGGACATGCTTTCCTCACGGCTTCCATGCTCCCTCTCAACTGCACGATCGCTGGAAAGAAATATGGATTTTACTGGCTGGCAGACGCCGTGTGCGCGCATGAACCTGACAACGACGACTCGACGAGGGTCACCTGCTGTGAGATTAAGCAGATCTAGGTGGATTTGTTAGCCATTTGTGTTTTTGGGCTTTAATTTGCTTTGTTCTTCTTTACGTGACCATGCAGAGAAAACACATGTGTTGTCCAACACGTGTTGGACCTACAATTTCCTTGTTTGGAGGGCCCGTGTATGAAGATCGCATACAAAGATTAAGTATTCTTGCATACAAAGATTAAGTACGAATCTATTTAAAGATCTCACATAACTAGTGACTAATTATTAATTAATTTTGTTATTGTTAATGATGCATTGAAACCATTTAATAGTATATCTATAAATACATTTTAGTATTCATTTAATTAATGATACATAAAGATTAAATTAACTTTATTTATTTGATTTAGTGTAAATCAATATATTTGTTGTTGTAAATTATTTTAATATTTTATATTTATGATGTAAAATATTTATATCAGTTATAATTTCATGATAGATATTTATATAAATATAATATTGATTGATTAATTGATATATTTAACTACTAAATATTTATGATAACTATAACATATCAGTTATCCTTGTCTATGTTATATACACAAATAAATTTCTACTTGTGCAATAATTTTTTATAATAGCATAAATATTGATAAAGCGAAATGCTACTCATTTTCTACCATTTTTATTTGAATTTTTTCACTTGACCTGTTATTTTTGTGAATATTATCCATTATAATTTAGTTTTACTTCAAAATTGTAGATCTTTTTGTGATGTGATATTGAAGATTATTAGAAGTGAACTTTTATCTAGTTCAATTTGGTTATCAATGAACTTATTAGGAAAATTTTATCCATGTAAGCTGAATTTAGCAATATACACTTTGAGTTAACAACATACATTTTGAGTTGAGTTGAGTAAATATCCAAATCCAAATATGTTTGTATTTGTTTTTGAAAATATTTGTATCCACGTTCAAATTTGAATTTAAATACGGTAAAAGGTGATATCGTTCAAATTTGAATTAAAATACAGTAAAAGGTAATATCCAAATTTGATCCTTTTCTGTCCCCGTTCCCACTCAATCTCCCACCGACCAAAGTACTACTTTCTAGAACCATTTTTTTTACAAGGAACACATATATTATATTACCACAACAGTCAAATTACATGGAGGTCCTCAAAAGAAGAGCATTTTACAATATAGCCCTGGATCCGGAGAGGAAGGAGGCCGCGCTGTCCATGGCGTCCGTGGTGACGAAGCCGCTGGCGGAGAGTCGCAGGGGCATCGAAGACGCATACACCTAGGTGGATTGACCGCGCAAAGCGTCGGTTGATGGCGGGCCGGTCGAGCCGTCGAATCACGAGCATACCAGTGACCGAATGATTTAGTTTAAGTCATCGTCGAAGGTTGAAGAAGAGGCTTGAACCAGGATCCCAGGGGGAGGTGGTACCATCAGACGAACACCAGGAGGAGAGCCACCTTGTTGCCGAAGAGCACATCAAGATCGAAGGCTGCTGTGGAGAGTAAGGGACTCGATCCGTAGGCACAACCCTCAAATCAACTTCAATCCCGGACGGATGGGCGACGTCGTCATGGAAGCTCGAGCAGCCATGGAGGGGAACGGGTGGAGATGGAGCTGCACCAGGGAGGTGATTTATTTTATTTCGACTGACCTGAGAAGCAGCGGCGTCGACGAAGAAAACCATGGCGGCCATGGCAAGCACGATGACGGCGAGAGCTCCAGGACAGGACTTCCACATCGGGACTCTTGATGATTCTCAACTGAGCTGCTACTTAGCTACTAGATACTACGGAGTACTAACTAACTAGAGGGGTCCCCGCACCCAGCCTCCTCCGGCGAGGTCGCCGGAAGCAGGAGGAAGGGGGCCGGACGGTCGCCGCTGGGTGCTTCGGGTGGAAGGAATGGTTTACCTCTAAGCTACATTTGCACAAAGGCAAAAGCGAATCTTTGACAGTATGTCAAAAAAAAAAACTTATGGACACGGGGCAAAAGGAAAAATTATTTCAGGTGGGGCGTGGGTTGGGGTGGGTGTTGGGGGTACGATCAGAAGGACAACTATTCTCGAATCCGGATTCTTTTTAATTTTCTTGATTAGAATCAATTTCAGTTGGATAGCCTTGGTGAGGAGGACAGAAGAGGTCAACCGTGCGTGGAATCATTTTTCAGGATGTCAGGATTAGGTTTTAGGTGATGACTAAGCTAGGGCCACAGGTTTAATTTGGTTTGGGACTTGAGGCTGATGGATGTTTTTTTGACATGCGTCAAATGAAATTCCGCATGGTAATCCTGCCAACAGATCGATTTAGCAAAGTGTTAAGTGCCTCCTTTCATGTGCGTTGAAATCAGGAAGGGCGCCATGTCGTATTTTGATGTGGTCTGTCTAATAAAAAGTATACATATAACTTTTATCATTGATCGTCTGTTGTAACTATTGAGGCAACTCGTGAGTGTTTATACAGCAATTTTCCAAATATTCATAGATAAATTATTGACCAAAGATATGTTTGATTGTGCACATTCAAGTCTCTAAACCAACACTTACATCACTGGAGGTAGTAAATATTACTTCCACAAAGATATTACATATATTTGACATTCTATTAGTGGACATATATCATATCGTGTTGGGATATTAAAAGAACCTTAAATTTGTATTACTTAAATTAGTAGCAAGGTTTAAATATAGCATTACACATGGATACTAACGAAACTGAATGATGCTTAATTAGATCATCAGTCCATCTCAAAAAAAAAAAAAGTCAAGCATGATCAGGGATCCAGTATATACATGGGACGCATAAGCCATATCAACTACTCTCTCCGTTCTAAATTGTAAGTCATTCCCAAAAATCTTAGAGAGTCGAAGCATCTCAAGTTTGACCAAAATTATAAAAAAACAAATATTTTTTACATCAAATAGGTATACTACAAAAATATAATTAATGAAGAATTCAATAATACTTAGTTGGTATCATAAATGTCATTATCTTACTCCTCCGTCCCAAAAAAATGACGCTATGGCAAGTGTGCAAGTCAATCTTTCTTAATTTTGATTAAGTTTGTAGAAAATACGTACAACATTTATATCTTCAAATAATTTTGTTAAAAAACTAGACTTAAAGATTTTTCCAGTGATACTAATTACTTAGGATAAATATTTATATATTTTAAAATATAATTACCGGCATTTTGGAAATGTTGACTTCTCGGGAAGCAAAAATGACATCTATTTTGGGACGGAGGGAGTATTTATAAATTTAGTCAAATTTAAATATTTTGACTCTTCAAAATTTTTAGAATAACTTACATTTGGGGACGGAGGGATTCCCCAGGAGACCAGGGTTTAGGGATTCCAAATGTCGTACCGGGTGACATACATTAGAGACCTACAACTAAACAAATCCTCCCCTGATGTACCGTATGTAAATACTACTACTCACCTACTAACAGTCGCGAAGTTTTCTAGTATAGCTAGTAGTTAGTCTGCGTAGCTTGCCCTTGTGTTGCTTCAAACACTCTCACGTCATGTGGCCGTGGAATCTATTACTACTATCTGACTAAAATAATAGCAGGAAATAATAAATAACAGCTGGTTCAATTAGTACATAGACCAGGAACAAACATCCCTATCATAGAGTAGAAACTATTCAGTGAGGATTCAAAGGGAAACCTTGTCCTGATCTCAATATACTAATTCCTGCTCAGTACTTGTGCGCAGCATCTGTCAGCAGGAGTTGATCAGCTCTCTAGCAGTTTCCTTGTGGACTTTGCTGTGCCCTCATGTGTGCCATTTTCCATGAAGATTTTAATTTGTACGTGATCACTCTCTTGCTAAAGATTCGCCGCAAAGGATGGCGATATATTCCGCCAGATGCAGATCTTCTGCAGGCATGCATGAATCATGAATGGAGGGTCCTATTATGCTGTAGCACTACTAACACGAGAGGTTTATTTGTTTTGTGCTACCAAAACGAAGAGAACTCTTGACGATAAAACAAATTATGGGTGAAATTGTAGTATTGGCAATTACTGAAGAACCCCAATAGATTTTTCAGTTAAAAAGGGGCATTTGACTGTTATGTGTGCAGGAAAATTTTAACCAAGCATCGTTCTAGATGTGACAAAACGTGCAATTTTCCTTTATTAGTGATTAAGGGAGGGTGATGCCTATAAAAAGGAAAGTAAGGAAACTTAAAACTACTTGCATGGTGTATATTATTTATCCAAACATATTAAGCTAGATTTCTATCTGCGTTATGGTTTTATTAAGGGCCCTGCTAGCGATCGAACGTTCTATAGTAGAACGCCCATCGCTAGCAGGGCCCGGCCCATCTTCAACAAGGAACGCCGGACACAGACCCCACGCACGGGGCACGCACACAAGCTGCCTGCGACACCACACATGACGCCCGCAACATACCCATACACATGTAGACACACACGCCCCTTGCTCCGCTCCTCCACGGTCGTTGCTGCCGTGAAACATCGCAGTATCATCCTCTGAAACGCAAAAAAAAATGAAAAATGAAGCAAGAGAAATATATGCAATTAGAAACAGGAGATGAACACAATTGAAACAAATCAAAAATGAAACTAGAACACAAGAGAGAAAAGACTAAAAACATGGGGAAGGATTGCACATCAGAGCATACAACTGATCATCTGTGCCTGAAACATCCTCACGACTGCTGCTGCACCAAAACGAAGTGGTCTTTCGAAACACAGAGTGGAGAGGATGAGGAGTCAAGACAAGGATTGCACATCAGAGGAAACAAAAAAAATTCATCATCTGTGAAACATCAGGACATCTGCTGCTGCACCAGACAGAGGTGGCCTTTTGAAACAGAGTAGAGGAAACATAAGGGGAGAGGGGCAACATCAGAGAAACACCTCATCACCTAAGCCTGAAACATTCAAAAATAGCGCGCTGAAACATCGGTGGAACATCACAGAAACACAAAAATGTCTAGAGAGGGAGAGGGAGGAGGGGAGAAGGATTGCACATCAGAGGGAACACTCATCATCTGTGCCTGAAACATTCAAAACAAAGCAATCAACCATCGGCAAACTAGTTAGCGAAACATTAGAAGGGGAGAGGCAATATCAGAGAAACACCTCATCACCTGAGCCCGAAACATTCAAAAATAGCACAATGAAACACCGGTGGGACATCACAGAAACACAAACAAGTCCAGAGAGGGAGAGGGAGCAGGGGGTGAAGGATTGCACATCAGAGGAAACACTCATCATTTGTGTAAACATTCAAAACAAAGCGATGAACCATCGGTGAACCAGTCAGCGAAACATTGGAAGGGAGGAGGAGGCAACATCAGAGAGACAAAACTCATCATCTGAGCCCCAAAACAATGAAAAGTTGTGCGCTGAAACACCGGCTGAACATCAAAAGATACACTAGATCCAAGAAAGACTGAGGAGGGGGGAATGAGGAGGAGGGGGGACCGTGGACCGAGAGAAAGGAAGGACGGGGAGGGAAGACTCAGATCTAGATCCTTCCCACCTACCTCGCCGGAGCCGCCGTCCGCCGTCGCGGAAGGGAGAGAGGGGGCGTGGGGCCACATCATCGGAACCCTACACCGCCGCCTCTAGATCTGGCGGATCCGGGGCCGCTGGCGCCGAATCCGGGCATGGCCGCAATCGCCGGAACCCTAGCTCGCTGCCCCGGAGGAGGATGATGCCGGATCCCCCCCCCCCAACCGGATCCGCCGCCGCCATGGCGAGGAGAGAGGAGGATGCAAGGCGCGTGGGAAAAGCTTGTCGCCGTCATGGAGAGGAGGGGGAGGAGCACGAGAGGCAAGTGCAGCAGGACCTCGCTGACATCGTGCGCGAGGATGGAGGAGGGAGGAGTAGGCGCCGCCGTCGCCCATCGCCGTCGTCGGGGAGAGAGAGAGTGAGGGGAGGGGAAAGCGAGTGAGAGTGAGCGACATGAGAGAGAGTGTGCGTGGGCGAGGTTGTCCACGCCAGCCGCGGCCGAGCGAAACTACCATTCTACCCCTGGCCGAGCGCGTGCGGTGGTGTGCGGACACGCGCTCGTTGCGTTGTTGCCCTGCTGTTGGGCCCGAGCACGGCCCAATTGTATGTGTTCGACACGTCGAACATCCGTTCAAGAGCATTACCATTTTATTAAATGTGTTGCTATGTCTCTGCAAAAGAATTATAGAAGCTCCTCTATATCAATTAGCCTATACCAAATTATAAACAAGTAATGTAAGCACACAACCTTGGAAAGTGTTATTACTACATGACAACTTACCCATGACCTTTGGAACCCCCCCCCCCCTTTGAGGCAGTTTTGCATGTGGGCCACCTCAGTTAATCGAGGCCAATTGATCGAGGCCGGACTGCCAACCCAACAACCGCCTCGGTTAAGCACTTAACGGTTGCCTTATGCTGCCCACCTCGATTGATTAATTAACTGCCTCGGTTGAGGCTATGATTAACAGTGATCTTTGATCTAAGGCGGTTGGTAAAGGCTTTTTGCCTACCTCAGTTAGGATTATTGTAGCAGCATAAGTAAAAGTGTGGAAGTTTAAATGAGATGGAGATACAAATTCTTATGGACGATCGTATTTTTATCAATGATTCGAGAAGCTCACGCTTCCTCCCACATTGGGGCCATCAAAAGATGTCCTTGCAAGGCTGCTCTCAGTTGGGTAACTTTGTGGATTTCCACGGGTCTTCTCTACGCATGAGTCTGCTTATGGCCTTCTCCCATATTGTTCATGTTGTCCTCAGTCACTATAGACTATAGTATTTCCAACCCCCCCCCCCCCCCCCCCCCCGATTGGGGTGCCCTAGGCTGACATCGCCTTCTTCACCCCCTCTTTCTCTCCACAATACCAATAGCCGCAAACTCACCTATCACAACATCAAATAGCAGTAGCAACAACAATAAAGCATAAACAATAATATTCTTTGCTACAAAGTATGAAAAAGATGTAAGTTCAAAAAAGGTGGCTTATACACTAGATTAAATTACAGGGGGTTAACAGTTACTAGTACACGGCTCAATTAGCAGTTTATGCAGTTACACAACTCCATGGCTCCTACGAGACACCATAAGACATGCCAAGTGTTCCTCGGCACCGAAAGATGACGGCGGACTCATCTGAATAACCGTTCTTGAGGACGGGATGCAACCATATGGCCATGTTCTCGTTCTTGTTTCCGTAACCAATGCAAGAATCCAAGATGGGAATGAGAACTCAGACTATCATTTTATAACGGGGGAACGAGAATGTTCCCATTTTCAGGACGTTACGTTCCTGAGACATGAAACATGGAACGGAAATGTGGGGGTTTATTCCTGTTCTCAGTCTGCTAAGGATGCGACGACGGTCATCGGCAAGCAAGATAACTGCGGCGACGGGGATCTAATTTAAGTCAGCAGAACTGGCACGCTGCCTGTTGCTTTTGACCCAGGCCCAGCTTGTGGATGGGCTTGAGTGCCAGTGCTGGGCTGATGACTGATGTGAACTGCACTCTGAGCCGAGAAGGCCAGAACGAGCAAGGGAGGAGGCGATAGGCGAGCGCTGCGAGCGGTGGGATTATTCATTTCCAAACTATATTTTGAAACTTGTATAAATCATTAAAAAAACTATTTCGCAATTCTTGTGAAAATATTTATAAAAATCTTTTTTAGTTCTAAGTCTAAAACTATCACTATGTTGAAAAACTAAATCATTTTCTAAACATACTTTAAAACATAATTAAATATGCTTTTCAAAAATCCAACCCAATCTTGAACTTACTTTTGAACTAGTTTTATGAAACATAATTTTGATGTTATATTTTTTTCCAAAATATAAAAAATATGTGTTTCTTAACTGTATTTATAGAAATTCATATTTCATATATGCCAAGGCATGAATACCCAAACAAATCATGTTTAATTGTAAAAATTATAAATCCATATTTTCCTTTTTTTCTATTGGCAACAAACTAAACAAACAAGAAAAGTTTAAGAAAAATATTTATTTTGGTATTTCTATTCACAACCCAAATAGAAATTTTTGGGCATGACAAACTACCCTATTAAGAGTTAGGATTTTAAAACATTTCTTAAAGCTTTTCACTTGCATCTTCCCACGCCACTAGATCTAATTCACATGTCGAATTAGATCTCACCTAGTGGCACTGGATACCTGATTAGTATAAATGCATTTGCCACTCTTAATAGTATGGTTGTCTAACCAATGCATTAGGTCAGTTAATGAACTGCATCATACATGTGCCTTGCGCACTTCAATTTCATCTCCATGTTGATGATGCCTGCAAGCATTTTTTTTTTTAAGACCAAAGACCACTTGGCCCTGCTTTTTATAGAAAGCAAAGATATGTTTGCTGGGGTTACCAGCTGATACATTCAGTTCATAGCCAAAAGGCCTCTAGGAAAAAACACACAAAAGACAACTCCCCAGCAAAAGCGATTACAAGTTTTCATGGCAACTCAGAAACTCTCTACTACTACAAATTTTCATGCCTGCAAGCATCAACTCCCTATATCACCAATTCCATCTCGATGTTCTATATTCATCACCATGTGGGTGTTGCTAACCATGCCACTTGATCATTGTTCTCTCTTGAAGCTCCTTCGTCCTCTCTTACTCAAGCCACTTGATATACACACATGATATCTATCTTGACTTGATCTCCTAAAATGGCCTTCATAGTCCATCGACCTTAAGTTTACTTGCTCTCATTCAGGGGCTACATATATTACAAATACTAAAGAACGAATAGAACCTAGAAGTGCGTGTTATTAGAATGTGAAATCCAAGGGAACTATACCAAAACAAGGTGCCATCGATCTCTTTCAGCATCTAGTTTCCTGTTCAATGTGTTCAGCAGCAGCATAGGAAGGACCTCATACTGCATCACACCTGGAAAAAAAATCAAACAGGAGAAACAGAGAAATTATTAGTGCGAATCCTCAGCTCCAGCTGAACCATTTGAACAACTGTGCCGCCAAAAAAGCACCACCACATCAGCTGTGCGGGCATTCTCTCGCGGTTGCTATATCATCCCTCATCAGGCAGCGTGACCCAGTGACCCTGATGCAGCTGCTCAGTGCTCACGTTCTAACCAGTTAGCTCTAATGATGCAGCGCTGATGTTCCAGCTCATCAGCCCCCTATTGCTGCCGCTGGTGAGGCCTGTGGATCCATCGATCCATGTCCCTGCTTTGAATGAGCAATTCAGAAGCAAGAAATGCTATGTGAAAAGGATAAATAGAAGCCATCCACATACTAGTAATGCAAGTTGCCTACCTATGTTTAGTAGAAAAATAATCTAGTTAAGCACTGTATATGTACGCATATCAGCATATGCATCATTCTGAATCTGAATTGTTAGACCAAATATGATTGAAAAAACACACCTGTCTACATAAATCCATATATCGAAATGGCCCTAATCCTAGGGAGATTGTGTTTCTCTTCTGCATTACAGTTCCTGCTATTCCATGGCTTATACTGTAGTAGCAGAACAATCACTAATATTCCTAGTATAAATATCGGTTGTAGCTTATCTTTTCCGCACGGTTTGCAAAAAAATTTAAATTAGGGTGTCTGATTTCAGAGATGGAGAGACATAGATTGCAATTATGTCATTCATTCATGGTGCTACTACTACCATGGTACTTCCCAGCTCATGCAGAGAACAAATGCTCAAAAACAAAGCTCATGTAGAGAACAAGGATCAACTCAGACCATGAGCTCACTAACGAGTTGTTGACTTCTTCGTTTATGGCACAAAATATGATGTACTGAAAGAAAATAGACACAACAAGAAGGTTGTACGTTCAAAATTTGCTAAATGGGGATGTGATGCAAATAGAGGAGTCCTAGACGACAAAACACTTTCTTTCATAGAGCATCATCAGTAATGCTAGTGGGACCAACTTACATTGCTCTGCAAATGGGATTCCCAATCCACGCCATAGAAGATCTCCATAGATAGGAATCAAAGCATTCTCTTCATTTGTATTCGATCATGGTGTCTTCTACTGCAAGTTCATATGGTAAATAATTTGCATAACCAAATAACAAAAGAATTACAATTTATTCAGAAACATCTGCCACTAAGGAAAATCCAACTGATAAACAATAAGAAATACTGAGAGCTTGAAAAGTAGAAATATTCAATTCCCATGGGAATATATGAACTGTGGCATAATATATGAATGTTTAGCTACATTTGCGTTCCCCATATGTTTACCCTTGTCATACGGTAAACACATGTCTGTTGGAGCTGTTCGGTGCCATGTGTCTGCAACAGAAGTACATCTATGTAATTAATTGTGTGAGTACAATGCTTTTGGGCCTGGATTCCTTCAGTATTGAATTGCTTCAACGCTTTTTAATAATGATTCATATAGTCTAGCAGACACTAGGCGACCTGAGAAACACATACAATTTATTTTTTGCTCTTTAGATGCGTTAGCCAGAGGAAAATGAAAAGTGTATTTTACAAAGACAATACAAAATAGTAATTTTTCCATTAATAAAACAACATGTGTACTAAACAACAATTTTTGTTTTTTCTAATTTGGACATTTGGTGATCGAATAAAACTAATGATACTGGATGGAAAAAGTACACACATGTCTAACACTATCAAAACTCTTAATAAACTAGTATACTATTAATATAACAATTTAAATAAAATTAAAAATACTATATTCATTCAGAGATGGAGGCCATGCACTCGATTTTGTCCTCCCATAGTCCGTCGACGAGGGCACGCAGGCCAGGCTTGAGCTCATTGTTGCAAAACTCCTGATACTGAGTTGTGTTGCCAGCCTTTTTGCAAACCTTCACCATGATGAGTTCAGGCGTGAGTTCGAAGATCTTGGCAGAGATAAGGAGCACATCCTGGTTCCCATTCTTCCTTTCCTCGATGCTCACCTGGTACTCCTTGGTGCGCACTATGAAGCTGGTGTGCCCAGCAATTTCCTCAAGCTTGGAGATGATCTGGGACACGGGCGCGACGGACACGAACCGCATCTGCTCACTCGGCTCCTCAAACAACCCAGAAAGATTAAGGCTCGGCGACGACGCAATGATGTCGAATGCGTTCAGACTCTTGGGGCGGCGCATTTGTGGTTTGGCATTACTCTCGAGCGTGGTCAGTGACGGCGCTGACACCGAGGTATGCATGGGGTACACCATTAGGGAAGTTGGACCCCCCGATGACGATGTAGATGACGCTAACGACTCATCGTTAGAATCATAGTCAGAGTCGCATAGCTTGGGCTCGCTGAGGCTCCGTGAGATCTCCTTGAAGTCCTTCTTGAACCAAAGATTTTCCTTGATCTGTGCTATGGTGATACGACGCGCCGGATCAGGGCAGAGGATACGGCGGACGAGGCTAGTGAGGCCCTTACTAAACCATGACGGGCATCGGTACTCGCATCGGCGGATCATGTGGTACAAGCTGGTGTCCTTGCGATTGAAGGGGAAGTGGCCTGCCACGAGCGCGAAGAGGACGACGCCGCAGGCCCAGACGTCAGCCTTGGCGCCATCGTAGCCGCAGCGCAAGAACACCTCGGGCGCGATGAACATGGGTGTCCCACAGACGGTGTGGAGGAGCGCCTCCCGCTGCGCCATCCCGACGATGGCCGAGAGCCCGAAATCAGCGACCTTGACGTTGCCTGTAGCATCGACGAGGATGTTGTCAGGCTTGATGTCGCGGTGGTACACACCGAGCGAGTGGCAATAGTCGAGTGCAGACACGAGCTGCTGGAAGACGCGGCGCGCGGATGTCTCGCTGATGCCGCGGCCTGCGCGATGGACCAAGTGGGCGTTGAGGGAGCCACCGTTGACGAATTCCATGACGACGAAGATGCTCTTCCTGGTGGCCATGACCTCGTGGATACGCACAACGTGGGGGTGGCGCATCCGGTGCATGATGTCAATCTCTCGCATGATCTGCTCTTGTATGGCGCCGAGCTTGGATATGTGCTCCTTGTCCATGATCTTGATGGCCACGTCCTCCCCAGTGCTGACATTGCGCGCGTGGTACACCTTGGCGAAGCTGCCCTTGCCGAGCAGCCTGCCAAGGTTGTACCGCCCCATCAGCAGCCGGGGGACTTTCCCCATGCCGCCGGTGCCCGACGAGTGCAGGAGCGAGAGCCTGTATATATCGTAATCTTGTTTGTTAGAGCAGGCTAAGATTGTATCAAGAAGGAAGGAGGTTAGATATGAGGGGGTGCGAGGAGACGGGATCAGATCAGCGTACCTGAGTCGGACTTGACAGTTAATCCGCGTAAAATCAATGTGGTTGGCAGCTGCCCGTCCGGCTACTCCGAATCGCCGTCGCCTCCATATTGCGGCAGTGTCCGTCTAGATTTCTGGAGAGCATCCGGACTCTTTGAGCCCTTGCCTTTGTAGAGGACGGCGCCGGAGCCCCGCACGCGCCCGCGCGCCGCCACGCCCGTGGCCGTGGCCGTGCCCCGCCACCGCTACGCGCATGCAACTGCGCCCGCGCCACCCGCTGCCGCCGCGGCGCTGCCTACGCCTCGCTACGTCGATGCCTCGGATCGGGAGATGGGAATTGGGACTACCGATCTGGGCTGTTGCTGAGTCAATCTTGGGTGAGTCAATCTTGGGCCGCCAGTGGCCTATTGTACTCGGTTTGAGGACCATGACGATGGCCATCAAGGGTCTGTAACCGGTGGCCCAGGCCCAGTTCTAACTTTCGGTGCGCCGTCACTCTATGACTGAATTGGTCTATGAATCCGTAATAACAAGACGAGATCGCTTTTTTTGTGACTAACAAGATGCGATGTCTTCCCGAACTTAGTGAACATATGGGTCGAAGAAGGCTTAATGATAGATGCTTAGCGTCAGGGCTAAGAAACAATAATAGCATGCATGCGATTCAACAGGTGAAAACCATGATTGGGTTTAGTGGAGATGTCCGAAAAGGCGATCCTTGTCACCTCTTATGGCATCATAATTCACATGCACGGTGAAGGTTCCAATAGAGCTTACGCCATCGTCCATATAGCACGGCAGTGGTAGTAGTAGTCAGTACTGTCAGATAATCGATTACAGCTTCGAAGGTTAGGTAATTTTCTTTAGTCCCAATTCCAAATCCCAACTGTAGTGCCTAGAGAGACTATGGCATTCGATTCATACCAATTTTTTTGCATCGATTTGAATGCACATTGTTCTACTACTAGCAAGCTAGTACTAGTGCAGTAGATAACTCGAAAGTGAAACTGATCATGATGATCATTTGCTGAGTGTTGTGCTTTTTTCTGTAACTTTTTTGATCCTCAACTAAAAGTATATCACACACACACACACTAGAGAACAATCCTTTTTGGACCACACTATATTTTGACGGCAGATTGTTTTCAAACATCATATTGTCCTATGCTATCAGCTAAGTAGCAACGACATGCAGATGCATCAAAAAGTGAAGCATGCGTAGCTAATTATACTGCACACATCTTGGCTGAACTACAAAAGGCGTTCCAGTAACTTAATCAGTAGGTAAAGCCACGGAATGATTCAGCCATTTGTCATAAGTGGCCAAGATAGCCGTTTGTGTAAAGAGGAACATCATTACTTACTTTAGATCGAAAGGGGAGATCATCATTCTTTTATCCTGGGCATCTGGTCGGTAAGAAACAACTTCATCTTCGGACAAGTAAACACAACTGTGAATCAGGCTATTCAGATTTTCAAGGAAGAGTTCAATCTGCTTCTGCTAAGAGCAAAAAAGAGCTATTTTCCTGCAATTCAACAATGGATAGCATCAGTTGTTTAGCTAAGTTCAGAGCAGTAACTTTTCTGCTCTTTTTCTTCACTTTCTTTGTTTCCTGAACTTGTTGTTTCATGTTTTCTAATCCCCCACCCCCTTCTTCCTTTGGTTTGTATTATTGAACACTTTTGTTTTTGAGCCCTTTTACAATGCTTGAAAATAATTCCCAATAATTCCCACTAGCTCCCACTAGCTCCGCTAATTATTAATTTGTTTTAATTTAATTTGCGCGAGGGTAGTTTCGTGACTTTCGTCTTCGCACTCAACCTCCCCACCCCGACGCCGCAGCCCCAAGCCCGCGACGCTTTCCGCTCCGCGACTCCCCCACACCCCCACCCCGACGCGAGGTGTGGCCCGACGCCGCAGCAGCCCGACGTGACTGACAACCGGCGAACGGCGGCCGGCTGCCGGCGGCGTCACCTCTCTGCTCCCTCGCTGCCCTTTCCCTCGCGGCCCTCTCCCTCGCGGCCTCGCCCTAGGCGCACCGCCGCCGTCCTGTCCGCCGCCGCCATCCCACGGTGTCTGTCCAGCGGTGCTGCCCTCTTCTACCTCGCCCCCAAGTCGACGGCGGTACGGTTTCGCCCACGCTCTCCATCAACGACAAGATCCGGGCCCCCGCGCTCCATCCTCGTCGTGCCGGGGCACTGGGAGACGGCCACGCCGGAGGTACGCATCGTGTCCTCCTGTGGATCCGTAGAAAATGATCATCCACTTGCACATGATGAATTTTCTCTGATAGAAAATTTCAGTTGTGCACATGATGGAGAAAACTTCAGTTGGAGAAAAACTTTCAGTTGTGCACATTATGCGTTTTCTCTGATAGAAAATGATGAGGTCGTGTTCATCCACTTGCACTAGATCACTAGACTCCTGTTTTTGATGGTCAGGGAGTAGTTTAGTCCAACTTGTTAGGTTGTTGGATCATTCCAGAGATTAGCGTAATCATTTAAACATGTTGGAATTATTACTGAATTTGTGAATATAACAAGACAATTAGCGTAAGCACTGAATTTAGGACTAATGGGCTCAGCTGAATGCATGGGTTGTGCTTATCTCGGTTTTGACTGAATCTGAAAGACTGCTATGATTTCAATAAATAGGTAGCAACCATCTGGACTAGAAATTTACACAGATTCATATTCTATATAACGTCATTCTTTCGAAACCACAGCACATGGTTGCTATTCTATATATCGTCATGACTTCAATATAGCTTTGATCGCTGTTCATGTGCCGTATCAAAAACAAGCAGTAACTTCATGGCCATGGCTATTTTACTTAAGTCTTGATATTGAAGACATGGCAAAAAAAAATCTGTGTAGTCCAACAGCTGCAGATTATTGTCTTCCCTTAGCATCACAGCCGAACCAAAGATGAGTTAACAGAAAACAACACCAGGGGCACCCTCAGCTTCCTCCTTGGCCTTGTACATTATTAGCTGATTTTTTTTATGTTATCTGTATTCAGTAGACAGTTTCCCATGGCTACCAACTTGTCCAAGCTGAAGTAAGCTATTCTGTAGATGCCTAGAATAGAATAGAATAGATAATTCATGATATGCTTTGTTTTGCTTACAGCTATGGAAACAAAGCCATGCCAATCTTCAACAAAAAACCATGATGTGTTCTGCTGATTGCTCGTCTTTAGTCATAAAAGTTCTGTAATTTAATATTACATTTGCATCTTATTAAAAGTGACTTAACGTGAACATGGCATATATATATTAGCACAAGGTTACCAGATATCAGTAGAAACAGTCGTCTCTATCTATTCTAAGTTTTTGTTTTTTTACACAGTTTGCAGATGCTTGTAGAGTTAACAATATGAAATTCACCTGTACCTGTATAGTGTCAAGGAAGGGCAGATATAGTCCAACTAGACTACTGTCTCATTTACTACCTAATTTCATGTGAATTTGAATTAATTGTCTGGTTGCTCAGAACTTACTGCACCGTAAATGTGCAAGTGCATAAATTGCTTGGATATCTGAAATCATAAGAAACAAATATATTTTTTATTCTCCAGGTCTGGTCATACAAACCAATACTGAGCTTCACTTGGTAATACTATCAACATTTTTACATCTGCATTGGGCTTGATTGCCATTGGCCATCATCTGTACTAGTGTTTGTTCCTGAACGCGGCAATTGATTGATTTCTTTTTAGAAACCATTATTCTTATTTCCAGCATGGGTCACGAAACAATGTTGTTTTCTTGACAGTAGATGAAAGTATGAAACCATGTACAGTTGAACCATGTACCTGTTGTTGTGCTGCTCTAGTCAATTGGAAGCCCTTCTGCCCGGTAGCTCACCACCAGCCAGTAGTGATGCGTTCAGTAATTATTTTATCACTACTATAGATTTGCATATGACTGCAGGATTTTAAACCAATAGTACCTATAACCTTATAAAGAACCGACACTGATGTAAAACCGACAGTGATGTGGTTTTGGTAAATCCCAAAAACAGGATGAACAAATAGCAAAATAAATAAATAAATAAATTTGGGCAGCAATTTTAACACAAAAATCACACACTTCATTGTATAAGGAATTGAACACATGACCTCCTCACACATATACCATCCACTACCACTACACCCCCTTAGTCAATTGTGTCTATATTCTATTTTGGTTCCTCATATATTATTACAAACCGAGTGTAAATTGATTGTTTGAGTCTTTAAATGAATTCAAATGAAAAACTTGTTAACTATAAAATTTTATAACTTTTCATTACATACAACTACTATTTTGGTCATTTGTTCATCCGACAAAGCGATAGTATCCTTTTTCACAAATGTTACATCTCTCTCATATGGTTCCATAGGGTTCCATAAACTATAAGAGAGATATGTAAATTTTGTGAATAATATTACCAAAACAAAAGATGTACAATTCTTATTTTGGTCATTTTTTCATATGACAAAGTAAAAATAATATTGTTCATAAAATTTTCATATCTCTCATATAGTTTATGGAACCCTATGCAACCATACGAGAGGTATGTAAAATTTGTGAACAACCACCTCAGATGAAGAAACTACCAAAACAAAAGTTGTAGATATCAAAAAGTTATAAAACTTTATAGTTGACAAGTTTTCCATTTGAATTCGTTTAGGGCACCAAACAATCAATTTACACTTGGTTTGTAATAATATATATGGGAACCAAAATGAAAATGTAAATATAAGTTGATAAGGGGTGTAGTGGTACGGAAGGGAAATTGTGAGTGGTGGATCATGCGTTCGAGTCCATTTAGTTTCAAATCCTTGTAATTTTTGTTTCTTCCTCTTTTTTCTCTTTTTTTTTTGCTATTTGTTCATTCTGTTTTTGGGATTTTCTAAAAAACCACGTCATTGTCGAAATTGAGCCATATACAGGTGTTTTTTTTTAAAGAAAACAAAAATACAATGAAATTTGTTGAATTTGTACGTTTGTTTCATCTCATGATGCAGGGAGTAAGTCGAAGCTATGGAAAATGATCTAGACCAGCCCAGCAACTGGTTTTATTAGCTAGATAATGCTTACTTTACAAGCCTCCTGAGGTCAAGGCACATTAGCTAGATAGTGTTATACATTAGCTAGATAATACTGCTGCACATTAGCGAGACTGAGCGTTCCTACTAATACTACTACCGAGACTGATCGCAGCGTAGCCACACGAGCAGACAAGTTGCCCACACCAAACGAGAAGCAGACTGGCCACCTCCAAACGAGAAGCAGACTGGCCACCTCTCGATTGGTTTGAAATGTCGTCTCCTTTACAACGGTGGGACAGACGGGTGACCATGCTGACCACACTGTGTCCTCCAACAATCCCCTGAAAGAATCACACGAATTAGCTGCAACTCAGACTAAGAATGTCTTCATGTTCAGGTCGCAGTAAGATCAACATGTTCTTTTTCTAGAAAGCATAAGCGCGGGACGGGAAGGAACAACCAGAACAGCAGGATCATACATTTTTGCAGTAGGTAGGAAATTCGAGATGTCCAATTGACCAAGCAAGCAACACCGACGGTGATGTCCTAGCTATCCATGAGCGTCTACCAGATGAACTTGAACCCCTTCTTTGGTTGTACAATACAGTAAGCATTAGCAACAGACACTGACTGCAATTTAACGAGTAATTCAGTTCAGAACATTGCAAGAGATGGAAACAATGATCATCTCGCCCACACCCTCTCGTTTAGTACTCCATCATCTCATTGAAAGATATACATTATTTCCATGTTCACTGTTAACTTTAACCACTTGAATTCAATTCCGATAGTGAAACTGATAAAATCATAGTTACTTGATCAGGGTCAATCACTTGTTTTTTCAAACCTTTTGCTTTACAAAAGAAGCACCTAATCTATGTTGTTTAAATGCATCTAACTTCAGTAGTAGATCAAGACTCACACAGTAAGTTAGAGTTAGCAACAACTATCTTAGTACCAACAGACATAGGTACAGTTTGTGATGAATGAGCAGCTGCCGCTGCCTGAATATGTTGCTAACTCTAGGCCAGCAATGGTTCAAACACCTTGCTAGACAAATTAGCCTTCTCGACATGCTTCATTAGCTAGATAGTTAGTAAGCACAAAACTGAACAACTAAAGTTAGGAAGCACTGAACTGAACTACCCACAGATTTGCCCAGACTACCCACAACTCTGGCCTTTTCATACAGCAATTTCTTCAGGATGCAAATAAAATAAACTAGGAAGCAAATTTGTTCTGTGCTCACTGATCAAAACAAAATGCACTAACTAATGGGAAACATCCACATATCTGTACTGCCTTGCTTTTGTTCACCTGAATGTGTTACCTAGAGCCTAACACTGTGTTTGCATGTGCAATATCAAAATGAGCAAACAAAGATGACAGTATACTTACGCATTTTCGTGAGGCTTGTAATGGACGAGTAGATGAGAGCAGCTAGAGCAGCCAGGAACCTGGGCAGCCCCCTGGCTGCCCTCATCTGCAATGCTGATGTCCTGTCGTCCTCGCCGGGTGTAATGTTGCAGCGTCCACACTTGACAGGGGCGGTGCCTCCGCTGTGCAATCGTGGGCTGGGCAAATCGTCGAACAGGTGGGCTGTGCTGAGCCAGTGGGCAGGCTGGCAGCGCCAAGCGAGGTGAACGCGGAGCTTGAGAAGGGGAGCGGCCATGTCAGGGATAGATCCCCTCCTCGCCCACGACCGAAGCATCCGCGAGCGCCATCGCCGCCCGCACCCACTCGGCATCGGGGACGGCCATTGCCACCGCAAAGAGGAGCGAGTACGATGCCTGGCCCGGATCTTGCCTCCACCATAGCCGCGGCGTGAATAATGACCCCACGCCGACGATCTGCCCTGGGTTGAGGTCACCGATGGCCTTGGGTGGGACGAGAACCGTCGAGCTGGGTGTCGTTGGCGCCCTCGCTCTCGCACGCCGCTGCCCAGTCCAAGCCCTCGTCACTCGCATGCCGCCACAGCATGCAGACAACGACGGAGATGGAGACTGGAAGACGGCGGCGAGACGGGAATACGGCGGCGACGGATGAACTCGAATGAACCCTAAAAAGAAATTTTCATCTAATAACTACATGGATTCCTGATTATACTAATTAATTCATATCAAAATATTATTGGTACAAATAAAAAGTACCGTATTACCCTTTGTTAAAAAAAAGAACTAAAAAAACAATTACCACTATAATATTTGGGCTCTAATTCAACTTGAATTTCGGAGCTGTTGCGAGCCGTTGGCCCACCAAACATAGACACATCTCAATGGCTCCCAACGGCTCTGCCTTAACAGCACTCAACGGCTCCTCTTCTATTGGGCCCACTAATCATAGACCCATTAATTATTTTCTCAATAATTCTCAATAGCTCTCCAAGCATTGTAAAAAAGCTCTTTGTTTTTATAATAATATGCTGTAGGGGTGCAAACCCCTCCAGTCTTCTTTCAAAAAAAAAAAAAGAAAGGGGAGGAGAATATATAAGATGTGTTTGTAGCCGAAGATGAGGCTGTGTGATTTACATACTTATTGTAGATTCATTATATCCCCAGTCTCTAACAAGTAAAAAACAACATAGCCTTAAATTATTATACTTGTCGTTTTATGGATGAATCTGCAATTCAACATCTGAATAATTTGGTTGGTGCTAATGTTTTATGTTTTGATATATGGTTGACTTGAAATAACTTTTTTTTGGCAAGGTAATTATAATACATTCTGATATACACATTGACTAGTTATGATGATTAATACCATTTAGTTATGATGATTAATACCATTTTATCATTTGTGACTAGTTAATGTGTGTTACCTAAAGCACTAAAGTTTGCAAAAATGATGCTTATTTGGGCAGACATTAGTTTCAATAATAGTAGTGTGAAGGATATGAGTGAGGATTAATGACTAACTAGTTCTAAATTTTCTGATAGTGCTGTGAAGAAATTAAGAGTATGACTAACTTGATTTTCCTAGTCTTCTCCATTTGCTCTTACCTCCTTTGTAAGGACCCTTTTGACATAGCTTAATCTTTTGAGAATTTTGGTGCTGATCCTCTCTGGCTCTAGAAAAAATTGGAGCTAGAATTCTAGGAACATTAAAAGCTTCAAGCGGCGTGTCAACTGATCATGTGAAAGCATCTAGTGGTATCACCTAACCATATGGCGACAACAAAAATTCAGGGATATTGTATTCCAATTCAACATCTTTTGTGAATCTAGCTTCATTTGTTTGCATCTTATTAGGACCTCAATCAAGGCATCTAGTTTTTATAAGTGCGCAGCACATCTATGCTCTAGTCTCAAAATAGGTAAAGCTACTACTTTCCACCCAAGGAGAAACAAGGTCTTAAACTAATGAATAGGTGGATGGCGCTGGGGAAGAGTTTGCAAATCCACAAGCTCTGGGGGAGAGCCTGCAATTCCACAAGAACTCCATGAAGCATCTATTACACAATCAAATTGTCTTTTAACTACACAAATTTATTGTTTTATTTTGAGGAACAGGATAATCTTTAACTTTCTAACTCATGAATACTGAGTTTGATTTTGAAACTGGAATGTGTTGATCAAACAGTATGTCATACGCAAACTTCATATGTACATGCTTATTAATACATACAGTAAACAAGAAGGATGAAGTCATCCCAATCTAAAAAAAATAATAATAATAAAATTAACTTATAATTAGTGAAGCTAGTAAAATATATTAACCTCGATATTCCCACTATTTTAGATACTTGATTAGTGAAGCTAGTAAACTGAAAAGAGGGAAGGAACACCAGAACCATCTATACCCTGACTACTCCCCTAGAATGGGAAACCAGCAACTCCTCAGTTTACTTTCTCTTGTTTACCAGCTTGTATTAAACCATCACATCCTTCTTCCATCCTTCCCTCCAAGTGTAGCCGGACTGCCGGACTATTCCATTTCCACCTCTGTTCTGTTCCATCCGTAGTCCCCCAGCTTCTTCCTCTGTTTCCATTCGATTCTTTCAATGCCTCCCAAGCTCGAATCTCCGTGACGAGCAGCTAGCTCTCCACACGTCGTGCTTCTCCGATGCCACTCCACGTCCACCCCCTCCTCCTGCTCCTCCTCTTGGCCACCTCGCTTCCCGCCCGTGTCAACTCCTCCTCTTGCGCCGGCCGCGACGACGCGGCCATCGTTGCCGCGGCGTTCCGGTACGTGCGCAACTTCCGTGCCCCGAGAAGAGCGAAGGCGGCATCATGCCAGCCGGTCACAGAGCTCCGCCTCCCATCGCGGAACCTCACGGGCGCGGTGTCGTGGGCGGCGCTGGCGAACCTGTCCGCGCTCGCCGCGCTCGACCTCTCCGGCAACGCGCTCCAGGGCGCCATCCCGGGCCGGTTCTGGCGCGCGCCGTCGCTCCGCGCCGTCGACGTCTCCCGCAACCAGCTCGGCGGCGCGCTCCGGGTGGAGGGACCCAACACGCGGCTCCGGTCGCTCAACGTGTCCGGCAACCGGTTCACGGTCGTCGACGGCGTGGAAGCGCTCTCGGGGCTCGTCGCGCTCGACGTGTCGGCGAACAGGATTCGCGCGGTGCCCCGGGGCCTGCGGCGTCTGACGCGGCTGGAGCGGCTCGACCTGTCGTCGAACGGGATGCAGGGGAGGTTCCCCGACGACTTGCCGGCGCTCGGCGGGGTACGTTACTTGAACGTCTCATACAACAACTTCTCCGGCGTGGTGGACACCGGCGCCGTCACCAAGTTTGGACACTCGGCGTTCGTACACGCCGGGAATGCGTCGTCACTGGTGTTCTCGGACAACTCGACAGCGCCACGGCGGCCGCGGCCATCACCTCCTCCTAGTCCTCTTGGGAAAAGTAAAAAGAAGGGTGGTTCTGGGACGGTGACGACGACGGAGAGCAAGAGCAAGACGACGAGGAGCAAGAAGAGGAAGCATCTGAGCATCGTGGCGGTGGCGGTGATATGCGGGGTGGCGTCCCTGGCCACGCTGCTCTGCCTGGTCGGGTGCGTGGCGTGCGGCGTGCTGAGGTGCATCGAGCGGCGGCAGAAGGGAGCTGGAAAAGACGAGGAGGAGGAGAAGAAGAAAGCGCAATGGGGCGAGAAGTGCGGCGACGGCGACGACGAGGAGGACGTGGTGGTCGCGGCGGCGAGGCGTGCATCGGCAGCGCCCGTGGTGCTGTTCGAGCGGCCGCTGATGCAGCTCACGCTTGCCGACCTGGCAGCGGCCACGTCGGGCTTCGGCCGCGAGTCGCAGCTCGCGGAGCGCGGCGGCCGCAGCGGCGCCGCGTACCGCGCCGTGCTCCCCGGCGACCTGCACGTCGTTGTGCGCGTCGTGGAGGGCGCCGTGGCCGGGCTCGCCGAGGACGATGACGACCCGGCCGCCGCGGCCACCGCGTTCCGGGAGCTCGCGCGCCTCCGCCACCCCAACATTCTTCCGCTCCTTGGCTACTGCATTGCAGGTGAGCAGCTCAATTCGATTCATTCTAGAGTCATTTTGTTTAAAATTTTCTTTGTGAATATGAATACTTTTGTGGTAAACATTTGTTATGGATTGTTATGCTCAAAACATAATCTATGCATGGGTTGCTAGTGCCAATGTAGAAACTGCCAAAGTAAGTGTGCATGGGTGTGTATTGTGTAGACAATTCTTCAAACTTTTTAGCGCCATTTCAGCCGCCATGCAATCCGGGTATAGTTGGAGCAGTTGGGTTAGGTGCACAGATCAAAAGTTGCAACGAAAATACTCCTCCTACTGTACACTGCAGTGCCGGGTTTGAATTTTGGATGACGACGACATGAGTTCATTTATTAAAACCTTTGCAGGAAAGGAGAAGCTGCTGCTGTACGAGTACATGGAGAAGGGCGACCTGCACCGGTGGCTGCACGAGCTGCCAGCGGGGCGGCCGGACATGGACGACGCGGGCAGCAGCGACGACATCTGGGAGGCGGCGGAGGTGAAGCGGTCCATCTCCGACTGGCCGACGCGGCACCGCATCGCGCTGGGGGTGGCCCGGGGCCTGGCGTTCCTGCACCAGGGGTGGGCCGGCGGCGGCGGGTCGTCGGCCGTGGTGCACGGCCACCTGGTGCCGACCAACGTCCTGCTGGGCGACGACCTGGAGCCCCGGATCTCAGACTTCGGCTTCGGGCACAACGACGACAAGACGCCAGAGGGCGACGTGTACGGGTTCGGCGTGCTGGTGCTGGAGCTGATGACGGGGCAGGCCCGGTGGGACGAGGCGTCCGTGAGCTGGGCGCGGGGCATCATCCGCGATGGCAAGGGCTTGGACATCGTGGACCCGAGGATCCGGGACGAGGCCGCCGCCGCCGGCGGCGCCGAGGCGGAGGCAGCAGCCGAGCGGGAGATGGTGGAGTGCCTCCGGGTGGGGTACCTCTGCACGGCGCACTCGCCGGACAAGCGGCCGACGATGCAGCAGGTAGTGGGCGTGCTCAAGGACATCCGGGCTGCACCTCCCACGCCCGGGACGGGCAGCTGATCGAGCCATCCATCATCGATAGTGTGGACCAGAAGCAGACCTCGTAGTTTGTAATTTGCTACTACAGTATGTGCATGCATGTAACAGTTTTCCTTGCCAGTACGGTGACAACAGTTGGTTTCGTAGACCTTTTTGTGCCTGCCATGCATCACGTTGGTCCTACATACAAGCAGCAGCAACAGTTTTGGTTTGGTAGGAGTAAATCGCAAGCTGCCATCCATGGTTCACACTGTCCACAGATTATTGCTGATGAGTGGGTGGATCACTGGCCGCTAGCTATCTCTGCTGACAGAGTGCACAGCAATAATGAGACTAGCCCAGGCTTTGCTGGACACAAACCACACAGAACCAAACTGGTTTGGGCTTTAGCCATGTGCAGAGAATCCAAGATCGTTTCAAATTTTTGTTTTGGTCTACCTACTAGTATATGTAGAATTTTGCTTCGTCTGTAGCTTATCAATTCGACCAGAAAGCCTAACAAATCTTCCAAAAGGTGCCCTACCTGCTATACTATTTAGTTGACAAGGGAAAAAAACATACGTAGAACCTTCTTTCTCTAGCGCATCTTTCTATCTACTTCAAGTCGATCTTGAGCTCAAAAACTTTGGCACGATGAGGTGGATGCAAGCGTGCGCGGTTGCTGAACAACTGCATCCATACATATAGCATCATCTGGTGTCGTTCTTATGAGTCTGCTGCACTGAAAGAGATGGAGTCATGGAGAGAAAACAGATCGCAGAGTGGTGTTCGTTCAGGCTTGCCAACTTTGCAAGCATGGAGCTGGAGTGGAGGATATTGCTAAAGTAACAAAAGGAGGGAGGAAACAGGGGTTAGTGGAGGGGAATGTGAGGTTGTTGTTGTCGAGCAAGGCTGCCTGCTGCCTGCTGCCTGCAGCCGCGTGAGTCAGTCAAGAGATCTCATCTCATTCTCACCTTGACCTGGCTTCCGGGGCACCTTTTGGCGCCTTTTAGGTTCGTGGGGACTAGGAGGAGGCCACACGCAAGAGTCAAAAAAACGCCCCTTGTAGCTTGTACTCTTGCAGCAACCTGGCAAAGCGTCCGGTTGCTGTAGGGATCGGCGGAGGGGAGAAAGCCAGGTAGGCGAGGCACGATCGGACAATCGGGGTCGGCGTCTAGCGTGTAGCAACATTCATGCAATGCAACGCTGGCCTGGTACATACAGCCGGCTAGAGTGGCAGCTTGCTGATCATCTCTCGATGCGATGTGGCACGAGTACTTGCGTTTTCTCATGCATATAGGTCGTCGGCAGTTATCCCAGCAGCTTCACATGGTAAAAATCAATACCATGATAATTGACAAACAACTTTGGACCATGATAATTGACAAACAACTTTGGATAGCTAGCTGAACGTAGATCCGACAATTTGGCCCACATGTCAGTATGTCACTAGATGGAGAAAGCTCAGCTATTTAAGTTGGCGTCGTTCTCCTGGGCCTTGTTTATTTTCACCAAATTGGTGGTTGCCAATTTGGCACAGTAAAAGATTCCCCATCACATCAAAATGTCGGCACATGTATGGAGTACTAAATTTAGATGAAATTAAAAACTAATTACACAGTTTAGTTGTACTTTGCGAGACGAATCTTTTGAGCCTAATTAATCAATGTTTGGATAATATTTCACAAATACAAACGAAATGCTACAGTGCGCTACCGTACCCACTACCAAATTGGCAAGCCCCAAATTGGAGGAACTAAACAAGGCCCTAGAGCAATAACATGCTTACATGAGTGTGTCTTTAATTAAGATTTATTAGAAATTATTATTTGAGCGCCATAGCCCAAAACTTCTAACATCTTATCTTATCTTACTATTACTAATTAGAGGTTTCAACGGAGGCACCACGTTAACTCTCATCAGATGCGCTAGAAAAAAAGATAAATCCAAGAAATTCTAACAATAATCGAGAAAGATCTGGCATCATCTTTGATAATAGCCATTGGATCTATTCTAATTTATAAAAGAAATTACCCACCTCTACCATTATAAAAATACTTAAAGTAACCTCCTAATTTTGTATATAAATTACCCACCTCTGCCATTATACTAAATAAAATATTTTTTAAAAGAAAAGGAGAGAATCGTGACATTGCTATAAGAAAAGGAGAGTAGTTGGTAATATAAAATATTAGATTGACATATCTGCCTATTACGTTGACTTATAGATAATATATTTAAATATCAATATAAATATTTGTACCCATCACGTTTATGACTATATTAACAAACATATTTTTGTTGTATAAAATAAAAAGTGCAAAGGTTTGGTCATATAAGAAAAAAAATTGATTCGCCTTATATATGTTTATTCATAGATAAGTTAATACAATATATTAAATTGACCAACCAATCACATTCACTTGGTTAATGTATCAATACACACTCATGGTTCATTAATATAATCTTCGCAAGATGTGTGTTAAAAAACACTAAAAAATCTTATATTAATCATAAATATCTGGGGCGTTAAATCAAAACTCTAGCCATTCATAACCATTTGAATTGTTTTATTTTTGTAAAAAATACGGACCTATACCATTGTACAAAATAATTTTGTTAAATAAAAAAACAACTTTGGCTAAACAAAAATAATCTTAGATAGCATTAAAAACATTGTTTTCATATTTGGTTAAAACAGACTATAAAAATATTAGATTGTCACATCTATCACGTTTAGTTGGTTAGTGTATTTATTAATTATATATTGCTATAGAAAATATATATCTAAAACCAATAGCATCAATATTCATCAATCACATAGAAATAGAAATCTATTTCTCTGGTCTATTATGATTATGATCTTTGTCATATAATTTTTGGGAAGTACTTCTATATAAAAAAGGTAAATCAATGTCATCCTCATTATACTATTTATACAAAATAATTTTGTTAAAGAAAAACAAAAGCTTTGGCTTTACAAATTCTTTTCATAGTTGGTTATTACAGAGTATAAAATAAAATATTGGATTGTCCTATCTATCACATTTAGTTTTAGTTGGTTAGTGTATTTATTAATAATAAATTGCTATAGGAAATATATATCAAAAACCAATAGCACCAATTTTCATCAACCACACAGAAATATTTCTCTGGTCTATCATGATTGTGGTGTTTGTCATCTAATTTTTGTGATGTACTTCTATATAAAAAAAAGATAAATTAATGTTATTGTCATTATATGAAGAATCAAATTAACTTTGCATCCCATACTCGGTGACCATTCCTCGCTTAGTAGCGGCGAACAAATAAGTCTCAATATAATTCTTATTGTTTTCTATGATTATAATATCGTTATTACATTCGGTGTACACACTAATAATGATAAAAAAATATAGGACCAAGACGCACGATCTTAATAAGACCAGTCTAAGTAAGGGTTTCATCGAGTTTCATTTGCATTTAGTGGACTACCACATAGGTATTTTGAATGATGTGGCACATTATATTAATTATGAAAGATAATAAAAGGTAACATATTTAGATTAGTATCTAAATATTATATATCTTACAATTATTTTAATAGCTTATCAAAAAATAACGAGGGAACAATATGTTTCTCTATTGCTCATTTTATGTAATACAATGAAATTGATTAAAGTAAACACACATATTATGCGAATATGCAAATCTCTCACACTAAGATATATATTTTTATATTAAACTAAAACATTTGACATATCTATATTGATAATATAACCACTACTACATAAAATTCCGCTGCTAAAAAACCGAACATCTTGAGACATATTGCTATGTATCTAGATATAATTCACTTTGACTTTTTAGTACATCTATTTTGCTATGTATCTAGATATAATATACATACATAGCAAAAATATATGAATTAAGAAAATCAAAGCGGTTTATAATTTGGAATTTGAGGGAGTATATACTGTAGGTTTCTATGGCTTTCCCTCAAAATCTCACACCAAAGCACAGAAATCAATATATACTATAATTAAGAAATTATTTTCTATTAAAAATATTAATTACCAATGCCATCAAAAAATATAAAAGTTAATAGCAATATAAATATTTACTCCTAAAGTTCTAACCCGTGCGAGAGCACGGATTGGTGGACTAGTATATGCGTGCATATATATATTAGTGAACTTCTGCAGGTTATTTCAGACTCTAAATACATACGGACACTTAAAAATTCCGTTGGCAGGTAGTAGATTCACATCTCTTACAAACAACTTTGGAGGAGATGGTCCATGCATTCTGTTCCACACTCCTACGTGCAGGAAGAAAAGGTCACGAGCCACACGCGACAAATCCCCAGTTCGGTGCATACCTGGCACTTCGTGCATCTCCATGCACCTTGTTCCCACAGAAGTTCGCGCAGTGGCTGCAAGCTTTATTTGCCTAGTTGCGCGCTTGCAGGGATGAAGCTTGAGTCTGGGTCACAGCCACATGTTCGTACGTAGATATTTTTCGACGTGCATTGCATGTGTCGGAGAAGTGGGACTGGTCAATAGTTACAAAAGAATTCGCAGGTAATCTAAGGGTTACCAACGAAATTCTTAACACAACACAAAGCATGAAATATGAGGGGGGTACCCTCCATCTAACAACCCCGGAAAGCTGAACCTAATACAAAGATCTCGACACCTAGCTAGCCAGCAGTGAGTGGAGCCACAATAACCCGACGACAAAGCATCCGTCCAACACGACCTCGGCAGCAAAGCACCTGCCGGGAAGACACATGGCGGCAAAGCATCCACCCGAACTCCGACGGCCAAGCATCTGTCCCCACCTCAACGACCTCAAAGACCAAACCACCGGAGATGCTTCCTCGGTGGCAAAGCCCCAAAGAACACAGCTCGGTGGCAAAGCATCCACCGGAGTAACCAGCTCCTCCGAGTCACAGGGGCCAAAGCCCCCCAGACCACGGGCGAGGAGGGCGAACCTGAAGAGAGTACCTCGGCGACAAAGCATCCGCCGGAAAAAACACGTCGGTGGCAAAGCGTCCACCGGGAAGACCACCACTGCAGCTACAACATACACTAAGTGGCATACCTAGGTGAGGAGGAACATGAAGCAGAATCAGGCGCAGCGAGACGACCAAAGGTACCACGCGGGCAGCAGACGAGTCTCCACGGCGTGGACTTCAAAGGCAACGCCCTCAAGAGGGATTGTGCGCGCCGTAGCGCCGCCGCTGCCTACCTAAGCCGGGCTAGGTTTTCACCTCGAAGATCACGCACCCGGCGCCGGTGACAGAAGCAATAGACCTGAAGACAACGCCTTCAATAAGGGTGTAGACCCAAGGGCGTCACCATCGTCCGACCGACCACCGTCGGGCTAAGCTTTCGCCTGGAGGCCCAGGCGTCCATGTCAGGCAATGGGAAGAGCGCGACAACTCCATCCACGCCACCACGATGTCGATGGTGTACCGCCCGAGCAGCCGTCCACACCACCATGGTGTGGGACAACGTACGCATGCAGCAGCACCCTAACCACCACCCACCGCCAGCAGGGCCACCCCGGCGAGCAGAGGGCCCAGCCCCCGGCGCCGGCGGGGAGGCGGCCACACCGCCATAGAAAAGAGGTGTGTGAGGTAGCCACACTGGCCAGCTAGAGGCCACCGGCGGCCCGCGCTGGCCCCCACAGCCAGCCACACCGGCTAGCAAGAGGCCACCGGCGGCCCCCACAACCATCCACCACGGGAGGAGGGGCGGGCCGCTAGGCCACGGATCCGGGGCTTAGAAGACCAGATCCGGCCGGCTGCCACCCCCGCGCCGCTCCCTGCTAAGCATTGGCCGGCTGCCGCCGCACAGCTCCGGAGGGTCGGCCACCGACCGGGAGGAGGGGGGCCAGGCCAGATCCGGTCACCTGGGGGACGGATCCGGCGGGCAGGAGCCCGACCCGGCCCCCAGCCGCCGCCGCACGCTGTCATCCAAGGTCGCCGGTAGGGAGGAGTGGAGGGGGGAGAGGATTGGAGGGTTGGAGGGAGGCAGGGGAGTCCCTTTTTGAGGACTGCCACTGCTGGCCGCCGCCGCCGTGGCAAGGAATACGGCGGCGGCGGCGGCGGCAGGAGGGTGCCGGAGAGGGGGGGGAGGCAGCGGGCCGGCGAGGTCGCCCCCGAGTCGCCCGTTGGAGTGGGCGCTCGAGAGCCCGTGCATGTTTGTATGTAGATATATAAGCGCCTCAGCGCATCACGCAGCATGCTCGATAGGCAGCGCATACGCATGCTCGCTACAGTTATAGGACCATTTCGAATTCTCGATCAATGATTCCACTCGGCTCCTTATTTATAGCTGGAGAACAAGTACTCCCTCCATCCCAAATTATAAGTAGTTAGAGCATCTCCAAGGGCCTTTGCAAATGAGTTTTGCATTTAAGAATTTGCAAAAAACCTCAAAAAGAGGGCTCCAACGGTTTTGCATATGACTTTTGCATTTGTGCAAACTTTGCAAGTCTCCCTCTTGACTTGGCATTTATGCAAAGTCCGCTCCGGCTTTGCAAACGCGTCTCTCGCGACCTCGAGGGAAGAAATTAGCGCCCGTAGGAGAAAAAAATTTCGGGCATGCAACTGAGACCACTAAATTGGGTAATTGCCAAGTCCAAATGCAAAGTCCCTTGGAGTTGGCCTATTTTTAGACTTTGCATTTTGGTTTGGGACTTTGCAAACAACAACAAATGCAAAACTCATTTGCAAAGGCCCTTGGAGATGCTCTTATAAGGATTTTAGAGAGTTAAAGTATCTCAAGTTTGATCAAATTGATACGATAAAATAAAAACACTTAGGATGATAACTAAGTGTTATTGTATTCTTTGTTAATAATATTTTCATGGTATAACTATTTGATGTCATAATTGTTTGTATTTTTCTCTGTAATTTTGGTTAAATTTGAAATGTTTTGACTCTCCAAAATTCTTGGAATGACTTACAATTTGGAACAAAGGGAGTACATATCAACACTGTCATTAACCATATCTGTGTACATAGTGTCGTAGCCTTTGAAGTCCATTTGCCCAAAAGTTACTCCTCAAATAAGTCTAAGCTCATAAGGATCCACACAAAAATTCTCAGATACACCGGAGCCAATAAGGCCTTCTTTACTATGGTAGTGATACCACAAAATATATGAGCCCCACATATAGGATTGAGCATCGACGCCTAATAAGCTGCAGCGTGGAAAATGTTTGGCACCCAAGCCATCTGGGAACGTCAAGACCTACATAAAAAATATCTATCACTGCCTTAGATCGAGCTCGGCATTGGTGCGCCCCATGCGCACGGAGGCATCAGTGGCGAGAAGGCCTAGCCCAGCAAATCGGTAGACTCCGGCTACCGCAGTGCAATACCCCACCTCCCTCGCTGCAGCTCTCAGCCAGTTTTGTGGATAGGTAGGCACGCAGGCCGCTGCCGTGGTGGTGTACCATACCCTGGTAAGAAGTACCTTGATAGATTCATGTTGATGAGAATGGGAATTGTGGGTAGTTTGATTGAGATCCAAAAGGATTGAACATGTGTGAAGGGGTGAAAATTGGCAGGAAATTGTAGTGGATAGTTCATGTGCTGGGTTGAAGGGAAATGATGTTTTGCCTAATTGGATTTTGTGGCTCACCACTTATCATTGCAGAGTTCAACATATTTGTGAATGATGAATTTTGTATGTGTTCTCCATGGCTACGGAGGAGAGATAGAGAGACATTTGTGTGTTCATGAGCATCTCCAACAACTCCTCAAATCTACTTTGTAAACTTATAATTTTGGCAAAAACACAAAAAGAGCTCTCCAACAACTTGGTAAACCAACTTGGCATATTTCCCAACTTGGTATATCTCCTCCTCGCGCGCGCATCTATCCACGCGCGGCTCTGGCTTTGCATCGGTCTTTTCGGGCTCGACCGCGCCCGCGAAACCCTCCCACGCCAAGTCTTCTCCGTCATGCGGAGCGTCGGGGGCATGCGGAGCGATTGGTCTAGATGGGTTTTGGTACCTGGTGGGCCTATTTTTGTCATATTTACCAAGTTGGAATACCAACTTGTTGGAGAGAGGGGCTATTTTCAACTTGCTAAACAAAATAGCAACTTGCTAAACTACATGATTTGGCAAGTCAAATTTACAAAGTTGTTGGAGATGCTCTAAAGATGGTCACTTGTATATATAGACCATTGCCAACGTCACGTGTAGTTTGAAGGCCCGTGTGTCCAATATAGTCTTGTATGTATGAAATTGGAAATGTTACCGCTCTGACCAACTGTCACATTGTTTCTACAGTGAATTGCTATATTTTTATGATTTGGGCACCGATGCATCTACATGCATCGCTCCACCCTTTCCTGGCTTCACTCTAAATAAGCATCACTAATTGCATTGTAGGGAGAAGTTTTCAAAAAAAAAAAAAAATGCATTGTAGGGAGTGATGCCCAAACAGCCACGGCCCCACAATAATGGACATTTGTTGAGTAGTATTGTCTTCTTATTATAAAAAAGAATGATATATACTATAGAATGTAAAAATTTATCTAGGGTAGAAGTTTAAATAAATAATGTTATGGATATTAATTTTATATAGTTTGTAAGTATCAATTGTAAAGAGAATTTTAAAAATAATGTTATGCATGCTACTTATGCTATAACTTGATCTACGTGATTGTATAACGTACTTGAATATTTCGTTTAGTCAGGGTTTTAATATATCTATATATATTCTTAATATCAAAGAGTGATTTTTTTCTTCATCAGCATCTTTTTATATTCCTTGGTTTGGTCATCATTTGGAGCTGCAAAACCGGTCGGGCCAGTAGAACCCAAGCTTATGCACGTTGCAACATGGCTTAGATTAATTGGATATTCAAATATAAACATTATTATCATGGAGTTTCTGATTAGATAAAGATGGAGACGATAATGGCTCTCTAGAGAGTCTAGAGCGTGTATAATATAAGTCGCAAAAAAAAAAGAGTGTGCTCTCTATGGAGGCCATGGCATGTAGAGACAGTCAGCGGGTGAAGCTGGGGAACAGAGAGAAGCTCAATGATCGACTATTGATTCGACTTCAGGGGAAATTGTTGAGCTCAGTCTTGCTTTTTATGATTTTACTCTTTCTTTTCTAAGTAGAAATTGTAATAAAGTAAAAGATACTTTAGCAAAGAAAAGTGTCAGAGTCGCACCACTCAGAGATGTGGCATGTAACTTGGTTGTGCGTGTATGATCAAATTGTGTTCGAGACTACGACCAGCTGATAATGAAAAGGAAGACAGTAAAAAAAAACAGAGTGTGCATAATATATGGAATAATTGTTGTAGTGTACAAAGATATAGGAAACAATTATAGTCAAATAATTTTCTAAATGATCATTTTGTTAGAGGCTAATGTTTAGAATGACTCTTGGAGATGCTCAACACATCTATGGACAGCCTGACAAAATCCGTAGGAAACTTAAAAGAACAAAAAGGTTTTAGCCGGCCTCCACATGGCATCGGCACCAACCCATACGCCTTGGTGAAGGGCGCGAAAATGGGAGGATTACATTACATATTTACATGGGTAAGCAACTCCAACAGTTTGGCAAACTCCACTTGGCAAATCTCTAGTTTTGCCAAGTCTGAAACCCAATTGCAAGTGAAAAAAGAGAGGCTTCTCTAACATCTATTTGGGCTTGGCAAATTAAAATTTGGTGGCCCACATGTCTCAATTTTTTGGCAAGTTGAACCCGTCGGCGAGCACATCGCGCAGGAGATAGAGTTCGCACTCCATGGCCGCCACCAGCTCGCCCGGCATGTCCGCCACCTCCTCACGCATGAGCTCGCCCGCCATGGTCACGTCCTTACCGAGCAGGAGCTCGCCCGCTATGGCCACCTCCTTCCCGCCATGGCCACCTCCTTCCCGAGCCAGACATCAGCTAAATTTGGAATGGAGGCAAGTGTTTGCTGGCCTCTGCATGCTTTGACCGAGGAGGCATAGGCGCTGGAGGAGGAAGACGGCGCGCGCGCATATTTGCGCCAGGAAGTAGGGGTACTTTTGCCAAGCTTGCCAATTTGCCAAGTGCTTTTGCCAAGTTGTTGGAGGGGGTTTTTTATGATTTTGCCAAAAATTATAATTTGTCAAGTGCTTTTGCCAAACTGTTGGAGTTGCTCTATGACACCTAAAGGTATTGAACGATGATCTCATGCGCTGATCAACTCTTCTGAGATGACCAAAGTTAAAGTTAGCTGGTGAAGATGATGGTTGTTAGAGCGAGAAGAAGACACGCGGATGTGCGAGTTGATGTGAATGGATCAGAGGCAGGCCAGTTCCTTGAGGCAACCAGAGGCGCTGCCCTTGGCATTTTGGCATACCGCCATAGTCTTGTTGTTGCTGCCCTTGTACTCGACCTTGATGTTATCCATGGTGACACCGTCGCAGGGGATCTTGTCAGAGCAGAGCAGTTTGACGGCCTCGGGGGTGGACGAGGTGCCGGTGATGTTCTTGAAGGTGACGTCCTTCACGGTGACCTTGGACTCGCCCTTGGCAGTGCAGATCTTGTTGGGGCAGTACTTCATGTCGATGATGATGGGGTTGGCCACGTCCTCCATGGCTATGTTCTCGTAGTGGAGCTTGGAGGCGGTGACGACGCACGCGGCGTCCTCGTAGGACTTGATCCGGACGCCGTTGCTGGTCTTCTTGAGCGTGCAGTCCTTGACGTTGACGTCCGTCACGTCCTTCTCGTCCTTGTACCTGCCCAGGCTGCCGACGCTGATGCCGTGGCCGGGGCCGCAGGTGACGCCGGTGACGTTGATTCCAGTGCTGCCAGGGCCGATGGAGATGCAGTCGTCACCCACGCCGATGGTGGTGCCGGTGATGGTGACCTTGGAGGAGCCACCGATGTGGATGCCATCCGTGTTGGGGCTGTCCCCGGGCGCGGTGACGGTCACGTCCTTGATCGTTATGTCTTTGCACTGGAACACGTTCATGTGGAAGAACTTGGCGTTCATCAGGGTGATCCCGGAGACGGTGCCGTTGTTGATGTAGTCCAGCACCAACGACTGCAATCACCGGCCGTTTAGGCGTAAGGATATATTGGCCGGCCGGGCCGGGTAGAGAAGCAAGCAACGATGGTCAAGCACTCACGTTGGGCAGGATCTTGCAGTCGTATTTCTTGTCACATTTGTTGTTGTCCCACACTTCTTTGCCCTGGCCGTCGAGGGTGCCCTTGCCGGTGATGACGAGATTGTCGACGTGCTCGATCTCGATCCAGTTGCCCTTGTACTTGCTGAGGTCCGTGGAGCCGAGAAGGTTGCCGTCGAGCTGGATGGTGACGGAGCCCTTGCACGGCTCGCTGAAGTTGAGGGGCCCTACCAGGTAGTCGCCCTTGGGGATCGTGAGCGTCTGCGCGCCTTCCTTGCCGCACGCCGCCGCCCACGCATCAGTCAGCGCCTTGGTGCTGTCCGTCTTGCCGTCGCCCTTGGCTCCCAGCTCGGATATATCTGCAGAACCGCTGCCCCCGGCGGAGGGCCCCGGCGCGGCAGCGGGGGCATCGCCTGACTTCTCGTCCTTCTTCCCCTTCTCCTCCTTCTTGCCCTTCTCCTTTGGGGCTGGCTTCCCCGCATGCGCGGCGCACACCACCAGCGCGAGGAGGAAGATCACCCTCAATGCATTGCTGCCCAAAGCCATTTTCGCTAGCTGTATGTGCCTGTCCCTTGCTGCTTCTTGTGATCAATCTGCACCTGTAGACTGGGACGGAGAGCTTTATATGTGGCGGGGGACAGGAGCTCCGCTTCCTATGCTGAGGCAAGCCAATTTTAGCCATGGCCGTCTTCCTCTGGAGCTTCTTCCACATGCACCCATTTCGAACCAACAATTATATACAGGCTTGCTACGGTGTTTGCGAGTTACTAGAACCAAAAATTGTTCGCAAAAAAAAAAAAAAAAAAAAAAAAAAAAAAAAAAAACAGTGTCGTTCCATTGATCATATATTATATGAAAAGCAGCATTACAACACCTTCAGAGAAGGTGGAGGAAGCAAACCAAGACCAGATCGGACATGTGCATTGGACTCGTGTTCATCTAACCCTGTACGTGTCACCACGAAGGAGAAAGCAAAACACACGTCGCAACACAAGTCTGAGAAGACGTCGTCTCCGCCGCCGTGAAGCAGGTCACCGTAGATCGGCGTGCGATACGCCAGGATGGAAGGACCTCACTTATAGCGTAGGTTGAGGAGGGCCCATGAACCTTCAAACAACTCCGACAAGGTAGGATCTGGTAGGAGCATGACGCCAGAGTGAAGAAAAAAGGCTCGAAGAAGACCCGTGGTGGCAGATGACGAGCTGTAAAGGTGACGACAACGAACGGCTTGACGATGACGTAGGTCTTGAAAAGCTTGACAGAGCAGAGCTGCAGTAAGACGGACGGTAATGTAGTGGCCCTGAAGGACACGGAGGCCCGTTGCATGAACGATTGCCATGGGAGGCCCCATAGAGCAGTAGGTGGGGCCACACGAGTGAAGATGAAGCATAGAGGGCCAGCAAAGCGAGTGAAGATGAAGCATAGAGGGCCAGCAAAGCGTCGTGCATGATATGCACGTTGCATTGGTGGGCTCCAGCGCACTATTAGGGGGGTCCAGCACCACCGCCCAAAGCAAGGACGGGCAGCACGTGGATGACCACAGCCAGCGCGTGGATGGCCACGACACCATGGTGGGCCCTGCAGTGCAGGGTGCGAGCCCCAAGGGACGGCCGAGCACCGAAGGATGCTTCTCGGCTCACCGCACACCTCCACCGCCATGGCTACTATCTTCCTCCCGCAGAGCTCGTCGTGGGTATCGGGGAAGATGGGATTGGGCATGGCGATGGCGCCATCTTCTGCTTGGTGCTGGCGGAGACATGGAGCAGGCCACAGGAGCAGTGGTCGACGATGATGCCGCCCGTGACGACCTTGGCCTTGATCTGCAGCTCGGAGCCGTCGCGATACCCGACCTTGCAGGAGGACGGGATGTACACCGTGAGGCGCCGCGACTCTGGCGGCAGTTCGTAGTTGGTCACGTCCCGCAGGAACAGTCCCACGAGTAGACCGTACTCCACGAGCAGCTCCACCAGCGTCTTCAGACTTGACGGTGAGCTCGACGCGTGCGCCGTCGGAGGCGGAGCAGAAGAAGGCAAGGTATCCGCCCTCGTCGATCTTGAGCGCTCAGCTGAAGCCGTTGGTGGCGCTGTCGAGTTCGTCTAGGTCGAGCATCCTCAAGCGCATCACGCCCCTTTCCATCGGCAGCTCCTGGATGGACCGCGTCGGCGTCAACGCCTTGGTCAAGCTGAGCGCGCCGCCGGTGGAGGTGGTGGTGTCCGGCCACCTCAGAAGCATGGAGCTTGTTCACGCCAGACACCATGGACGCCGTGGACATGGCCATCCAGCAAAAGACGGAGGTGAGGAGGACAAAGGTCCTCGACGCACTCATGTAGGAACTTATTGACTAGGGAATCTTACAAGGAGGAGGATGAGGGGAAGAGGGGACCGGAGGGAGGGAAACCGGCCCTCCTGCCTTGCCGCCGGGGAAGAGGCAGGGGGCCGGCGGCGGTGGTGGTGGCGGTGGAACTGGTGGAGGAAGAAGGCGGTACTACGGCAAAAGCCGAGAGATACTACTCAGAGACGAACCAAGGCCAACACACGGGCCGGGGTCGTTGGGCTCCTGTTGATATTGGACGATGCGAAGACCTGCTTTGATCACGTTATCATGTCGTTCCGTTGATTAAGGGTTTATTAGGTACTCAGGCTTGAATAAACATGGTAAATTGAATAAACATGGTAAATTGAATAAACATGGTAAATTTTAGTCGCTGAAATCTTTGGCACTGGCAGGCCCCTAGCACCTTTTATTTTGGCACTGGCTATTCCTTTCCGTCTTTGTTTGCACACCATTTGCTTGCCACATAGCTGATGGTTTTGTCAAACAAGTTGTTGACACCGAATCGGGTCACGTATACAATATTATAGTGTGCGCCTGCATATCCAAACCTAGATTTCTATCTACCCTCTGAAATGCAAACACTAACAACATTTACACTGCTAGGTGCAGTAGTTGATAGCTCTCCCTCCGTCGAGCTCAAGTTGAAGTAGGCCGGCTGCTTTGGACACGGCAGGCTCGACATGGTCTCCATAGACAGCATTGCAACTACGTCGGACATGGTAGGGCGATCAGCTCCATTCTCCTGGACACACATCAAGGCAATATTGATGCATTTAAGTATCTCCAGTGCTTGACCTTGGTCTTGGTGATCTGCTAATGATTTGTCAAGAAGCTCAAACCATCTGCCCTCCTTCCATAGCTTCCATGCCTTCAACAAAGAGCCCACATCAGTTATATAATGAGTTTGTTGAATGAAGATTTTACAATATATTGTATGAAAACCTACAAAAAGACAATAAACAAAACTATAAATGGATCCCCTGTTGGCACCTTTTTTAAGTAACACTATTGGCTGGAACATTCAATTCCATCTTTCAACAACTGCCGGAAAAAAATGATCTTTGAGCAAATGCCACATGTACGATTTGAGAAGGGCATGCCTTGTGGCAAAATTTTTATTTTCACACTAACCACTTATGATTGAAGATGAGGCACCATGGGGAGCACACACACTAAATTAGAAGTCCATGTCAACAGTAAATAAATAGAAAATACTTACATAGCCAAGTAGGTTGAAGAAATCTCCTTGCTGGTAAAAACCAACATTTCTCTTGCCACTAATAATCTCAAGAAGTAACACACCGAAGCTAAAGACATCAGTTTTGACAGAGAAGACACCATCTGAAGCATACTCAGGAGCCATATAGCCACTGCCCGGTAGATAGAAGAAAATAAAAACCAAAACATCATGCAACAATTATTAATTAATCATACAGTTTAATGGAATAGCTAGATTTGCATAAAGTGCATGCTTACTATGTCCCCACTACTCTATTGGTATTTCCTTGAATAGCATTTGAGCTAAATACTTTTGCTAGCCCAAAATCAGAGATCTTGGGATTCATGTCACTGTCCAAGAGAATATTGCTTGCTTTCAGGTCTCTATGTATGATGCGCAGTCGCGAGAGCTTATGAAGGTATAGAAGACCTTGCGCTATCCCCTCAATTATATTAAGACGTTTGTCCCAAGTAAGTAATCTTGCTCTTGTTACATCTGCAGTGGTAATCATGTTATCAGCAATGACTAAAATGTCGTAAGAAAGAAAAGGAAATGTACACATGCGTACCAAAGATGAAGAAATCCAGACTCTTGTTTTGCATGTATTCGTATATCAATATGTGCTCTTCCCCTTCAACACAGCATCCAAGTAGTCGAACTAGATTGGTATGTTGTAGTTTAGCGATAAGATGGATTTCATTCTTAAACTCCACAAACCCTTGACCAGATTGTGAAGCTAGTCTCTTAACTGCTATTTCAAGCCCATTCGGTAATTGACCCTGCAAGCACTATTTGAAGTTCTAAAATTATGTAAAAGAAGAAAATAAGACAGGCCCAAAAACTTCATTCACCCAATAGAAATTAGAAAGAGTTTTAATTTAAGGATTTTCTTGAAATGTATGTAAATTTGGACTAATAACTTTTTCATTCAACCATATATAAACCACGGAATTGCCCTTGTTTTTTTTTAGTGGGCTCAGTAAAAAGTGATAGCATACCACCTTGTATACAGCGCCAAAGCCCCCTTGTCCAAGTTTGTTTTCATTACAGAAGTTGTCGGTAGACTCAACTATTTGACGGAAATCGAACATTGTGAACTCTGAATCTGTATCTTGAATTGTCCAAAGCGATGATACATCGTCAATTCTGGTCAGATTTGCCATGGGTTGTTCTTGCAACTTCAACCTCCCTAACAAGTCAGAGAAAACAATTCAAAATTCTGTCTCTGGTTTATCATGTCCAGCATAAAAATGAATGGCGCCAGCTAGCATTCTCTGACATACATAAATCTCATGGTGACATGGGTCGGGATCCTTATTCTTTAGACCCACCTGTCAGTGACCAGGTCCCTCTACCGTCTTGTTCGTTTGATCTCCCATCACTTACCTGTCAACGAGTTTCTCTCACATCCATGTCACCAGAGCGAGGAACCGGTTCAAAGTGAACATGCATCTATCTATCTAATCTAATTTTCAGAGGAGATGCAATACGCGCCTTCGGTGTGTTCTAGAAAAAAATTAGAGGAGAATATATACATCAAGGAAACGATGTACCTTTTCTCAGATATCTTATCCATCCATAGCAAAATATGCATAAGAGAATCCCTACAAGAGGAACAATTATGTATACAATCCACTGCTTCTTCCTTTTTCCTACACAATGACAAACCATCAAAACATGTCTTTATTGAACGACTATTAGAAAGAAGGCGACGAATATTGAACGACTGCATCAAAATTCAACCGTAACCTTGCCATCTTGATTACGGGTACTTAAGCCAAAGGTGTTTTAATTAAGAGATTAATTAATTTGTAGCACATCAATTTCAATTCTTTGGCGCTCATAATATAGTTAGACAGGAACTGCATGGGACAAACGATTCAGGCTGGCACCTGAGCGTCGGCCGGCCGTTGGTTGAGTGGATGGCGGCGGCGGCGGCATCCCCATGTTGAGCATGGGCTCGCCACGGAAGAAGGCGTAGTTCTCGTACCGGTAGCTGCAGCGCACGCCGGCGGTCCGGGCGCCGATCGTCCCGCCGCCCAACGGCGCCTTGCTGACCAGGTCCTCCAGGCAGGCCCAGCAGTCGGCGGGCGACAGGTCCGGCGTGCACTGCGCCAGCGCGTACATCGTCGGCACGGGCGCCGCGACGCTGCCGTTCCAAATCCGCGCCGTCGCGAACCGCCTGGCGGACCCGGACCCATACGCCGCCCGCCGCGCCGTGGCGTTGAGCAGAGCGCGCACACGCGCCGTGAACAGTGCGTCGGCGCGCGGGTCGGCGTTGGCGCTGGCGTTCTGCGGCGGCGTGTTGTAGAGGCTGATCTGGCCGACGTTGGCGGTGGTGGCGAGGAAGTCCTGGCCGGAGAAGTAGAGGAAGCAGGCGTCGTAGAGCACGGCCACCTCCTTGTCGAGCGGGCAGGAGCCCCGCGCGTGGCGGAACGCGTCCGCGACGCAGCCCAGGCACCCCGCCGCGTCGGCGTCGCCCCGGCACAGCGTCAGCGCGAAGACGCGGTCGCCGCCGGCGCCCCGGGCCGCCGTGGCGAAGAGCGCCGGCGAGGACGACGCGTTGCGCGGCAGCGAGGCGGACACGGCCTCGAGGTTCGCCTGGTACGTGCTGTTGGGCGAGTACCGCGCGCTGCTGCCGCAGTACTGCCACGGCTGAGCCGCGGCGGGCGGCGACGCTGAGAGGAGGACGACCGCGACGGCGACGGCGAGAACCACCACGGCCGCCATGGCTTTCTTGGTTGGTGATTAGTGATCACTTGTCTTTGTAGTATGTCACTCGTGTCTCTCTCATCTGGAAAGCATCGACTTGAGGGAAAGTTGATGCGTGCGTGTTTAGTACCAGTTGTCTGTTGATGAGTGTCCAGGTCAAGTCGTCGAACACACAGTGAGGTCAGTCTCGTAGGGGACCTGTGGGGATCTGTAGGATCATTGCAAACGTTCCAATGAGCGCCATTCATGATACTAAACAAGATACTATTTTACCTCCATCCTATTTTTAGGGTTATTGTAGTTTTCTTTACTCCGTCCGCCACCGAATAAATCCATTTCTAAAATCCATGCCAGTGACTAACTTTATACAAGAAAGTAACAAAATCTATGATATAAAATTAGCACCTTATAAAAATATATTTTATGATAAATCTAATGATACTAATTTGATATCATAAATCTTAATACATTTTTCTAGAAATTCAGTCAAACTTTAAAATTTTGATTTAAGACAACTTTAGAAATCTATTTATTTTAGGACAGATGGACTATTAATATCAATAATAATGTCAAACAGACGTACTATTAAAAAATATTTTTTTCATGAAGCCTATAATATTAATACTCTTCTCTATAAACATTGCCAAACTTTGAATAATTTGACTTAGGACACTCACGGTGCAGACTGTACCATAGAGTCTAAGACTATTTATTACCTTATTATTTATAGTGTTTTGCTGATGTGGTGATATATTTATTAAAAGGAGAAGAGGAAAAACCAAGACTTCAAGTCTTATTTAGACTCTAAGTCCACAATCTTCGAGGTAAATATATCGTTACATCAGCAAAACACAATAAATAGGAGAGTAATAGATAGTCTTAGACTCTACGATAGAGTCTTGCATTATGAGTGTCCTTAGGCGCCATTCGGTTAGGAGTGGATTGAGTCTCTGGATTCATTCCAGATGGAATCGCTTCATTAATTTGTATTAGTTTTCATAAACTGGTAGTTTCAGACTCAAATTTTCATTTAACCGAACGCAGCCTAGGACGATTCTCTTTTCAGAACGGAAAGAAGTATTGAATATGTTAGTAGAAAAGTGTTGAAAAAAAAGACGTAGACTTTTTCAGGAGTCAGAGGTAGTATGGAATAAGTTAGCGGAAAAGCACCCACTCACTAGTGTTGGAAGAAAGCATCCCTTACTATCTGCAATTTTTTTTATGAACATAGACACTCACGAACATCTTGACTCCAATAAACTGTTGCCAGATGATCTTGAGGTTAGTGAAGTCATCCCCAAATATCTAGTTTTTATTGGTATAGCCGAAAATTAGAGTGCCCATCGTATCGAATTTGGGAATTAAATCCTGATATATAGGTAGACAAAGTGCCGAATTATCTAAGCTATATTATATTTTTTAGTGTTATTGGTACATTTTGACCGAAAGCCATCTGAAAGCATCGAAAGACAGAGAATAAAACCAATGTAGCTATGGTCAGGACTCTCGAGGTCAGTCTTCGTGGGATCAGAGTTCATAAAGCAAAACACAAGAGATCAAAGGCTAGTCTCCGGTGGGCCGGCTGGGACGACATTTGCTTTCTAAACATTTTTAGGAACAAAAGCAATGTTTTTTTTTTTTGAAACAATATATTCACTCAAGATAGAGACATCATTTACAAGGCTTTCAAAAATAAAATTAGGGGGCTCATCATCCCACATACAATTTTGTTTTGTTTCCTTTGCATTACTAGCAAGCAAATGAGCAACTTGATTTGCCTCCCGATGACAATGCTCAATGCTTATCTCCTGAAAGCCATTCCACACCAATTTGCATTCATCATATATAGGCGCAGCTGAGTTTGTCGTAACTCCACCGTCCTTCATAATCTGAACCACTTCCATGCAATCTGACTGAACAATTAATCGATTGCATCCTATTTGTTGCGCTAGCATAAGCCCTTCCTTCAGCGCATATGCTTCCGCCATAGGAGCATCAATCAAATGTGGCACAAAGCTGTGAGCCGCAGCTAAGAACCCTCCATTACCGTCCCTGATAAGATCCCACACTTCCTTTACATCCTTCTTCATCAAAAGCCGCATCAACATTAACCATCACTCTCCCATCAGCAGGTTTCTTCCACCTCTGCCTCAACTTTGAAATCTTCTTCATTGCAATTTGATAGTTCTCCGTCAAAGCAGTGATAGACACTGCTGATTTTGCCACAGCTTGAACTGACTCTGCATGCACTAACTGTCTCCTTTCCCACCAAATATACCAGCCCGTAGTGAGAACAAGTTCTGAAAATCCCACACCTAGAGAGTCAACCACCTCTTCTCGTCTTATTATTTCATCAATCACCACAGATCTCGAACGATCAATAGATAGATAGTCTTGTAATCTCTTCCACACACCAAGTGATTGCCATACTAACTTAGCTCGGTCACAGGTAAACATCAGATGTTTTATATCCTCAGCACCATTCAAACATACCGGGCAACCCCCCAGTGTTCCCACATATCTATTGGCTAGAATGGCTCGGCCAAGAACCAGACCTTTCAAACCCTGCTAGCCGAAAATTTTGATTTTCCCCGGCACCTTCAATTTCCATAACTTCTTCCATAAGAGACTCCCCGAAACAATATTGGCTTGAACTTGATGATTTCTTTGCCCAATTTTTCCTTCCACTGACAGTGGTAAGCTGACCGAACAGAAAAGTAACCACTTCTATTGTGATGCCAAGCCACAACATCATCCCTAGCAAAAGTAATCGGGATTTGTCTAATGCGATAGACATCAGTCGGCCAAAATATACCCATCAGTAGGTCTACATCCCATTGCATATTCACTGGATTGATCAACTCATCAACTCTGATAACCAAATTGTTGCCCCTGATCATTTGGATTTTCAGGTTGTGACTACATGGAATCCAATTATCATTCCAAATATTAATTTGAGTACCATCTCCTACTCTCCATATATATCCCAGCTTGAAACATTGTAGCTCGGCAATCATACTTTGCCATGTGTAAGAACTCACATTTTTATTTGTTGCTTGTAGCAATTTGCCATCAGGATAACACCGTGCTCTAAGTACCCGGGCACAAAGAGACTCCACTTCACACAACAGCCTCCAAACTTGTTTGGCTAGCATTGCCGGATTAAAAGATTGCAAATCTCTGAAGCCCATTCCTCCCTTACATTTTGGAAGGCACATTTTCCACCATTCTTGCCAATGCATTCTCTTGTGCATTGTCATCGCCCTTGCGAAATGGCATTTGTGATTCTTTTGCATATTGATTTCGGAATTTGAAAAACCATCATCGCATATACTGGGATAGCTTGAGCAATGGACTTGATGAGAATTTCCTTCCCTCCCATACTCAACGCCTTCTCCTTCCATCCATTTATCCGTTTAATAACTCTATGAATTAAGTGACGAAAACAGTTGCTTCGATCAAGCCCTACCAGAGACGGCAGGCCTAGATACTTGAAACTCCGTTATAATATTGAGAGCCTGACACACTTCAAGCTTCTGCTCCACATCTATATTGGCTGAAAAATAAATACTCGATTTTGCTTCACTGATATATTGCCCCGAACTAGCACAAAATCTATTATGAGTGAATCATCTAGAAATGTTTGGAACAAATGTTTCACAACATTTTATTTCATTATAAAAAGTTAGGTGGAAAATTTGTTAATGATTGGCTGTTAAATAACTATAGTATTTGCTTAAAAATACATTTTCGGATTTGTTTGTGGTCACCTCAATAATAAGGAGAAAAAAAGGGAAAATAAAATACAGCGCCAATTCTCCGTATCGTGGCGAGGAGCCTGGGCTCATCTGCGCTGCGATGTGCGTTGCTCATGTCTTCACTCTTCAGCGAAACTTTTTGTGTGCTGCCCTCCGAAAGGCACGTACGCACTCTTGCAACGAACGAAAACACGAACCCCAACAAAATCTTTGATTCGTCACCAAGACGACCCTGGAGGCAGTAGCACAACCGCAACAGCGCATCACGGCATCAGCAGCAGACGGTCGTGTACGGCGTCTACTGGACGCGATAGTTTCTCGTTTTCTCGTTTCTTTTGCTTTCTGATGAAGATACGGCGACAGCTGTTTGCAGCCATACGGGTTAGTAATATAATAGCCATTAGACTAATATTATCTCGTCCCATAGCGGGCGCTAATTAAATTCAATAGGCTTCTGTGAGAAAAAATAAGTAACAGCACGGCTAATGAGCCAGGATGATAAGTTCAAGCAAACATGACAATTTTTAGTGTTGGTACAGTTCGGTCAAGATCCGTTCAGCTAGTTAATAAGCCGGTTGATTCTGGCTATTTCAATAGTATTGTATGAGGGTACGGCTGAAGTCGGCTGAGGATAGTTGACTCATTAGCTTTAGTGGATGGGTCTACCTAACCACAAAACAAGCTGCATGTCCTATTGTAGCATAGATAATTAAATAAATAAAAATAAAGTTTGAGCCTGAGCTTGAGGCTTGCTTACTTCTATTTAGCCCGATATAAGAAGTCTACTAAGCCTATTGATTTGGGCTTGTAGGTTGGGCTTCAGGCCATGGTTAGTTCTGGGCCCAAGATTTTTTAGAAAGGACGGGAAAAGTTTTGCTGTAGATTTTATTAAACGATAAAAAAAGAAAATTACAAGTATTTACAACTCATATACCGGCATCCTGCCACAAAAAGACCTTGACTACCTACTGACTCAAACAAGTATAAACAAACTGTAAATGGTTTACAGCGCCACTTGGTTTCCAACACTTTAGAAAACCAGAACATCCCCAAAGGCTCAAAGACCTACTATTACTCCTCAATGGTTCTATCGGGCGCCCGAGCTAATCCAAATTGCATGATATCTTCCTTGCATAGACCTGCCACCTAGATTGGAGAGAGATGTTTTTGTTCAAAATGTCTCATGTTTCTCTCTTTCCAGATATTCCACCAGAAATAGATAAAACCCCCATCTAACTGTCTTCGCTCATTTTCCAGCCCACTCTAACATAGTGTGGGCCCAAGATGATCATGATTTGTATACATGTGTTGTAACAAATTACTTCAAGTATATACTACGAAACTTACCTCATCCACATTGAACAATGAACAACAATCTATGCCCGTGTTTAGACCTGATTATTATAATTGGATTTTTAGGAGTGAGAGTGAAGAAAGTCTCTCAAAACTATCTGTAAATAGGATACCACACCGCATGGTTACATATGGCGGTTTTTGCAAACGGAAAAGTCTACATCACCCCCTGAACTATTGACCCTAGAACACATAACCCCCCAACCTATGAAACGGTCTAATTTACCCCCTGAACTTTCCAAAACCGTCTATTTTACCCCCGGACGGTTTTCGATGGCGGTTTTGCTACAGTAAAACCACTTTTGTATTTTTATTTATTTCCGCTGAGTGTTTGAAAAATCATAGTAAATCATAGAAAAATCATAAAATAGAAAATCCAACTTTGTTGAACTCCACGTGAGTAGATCTACACAGTGAATACATAATATGGTATGCTTCAGTACAAAGTTTTTGCTGTAAAAAATTGATTTGTTCACTGTAAAGCTACAACAAAAACTTTCACTGTAAAGCTACAGCAAAAACTTTGTGCTAAAGCATACCATATTATATATTTACTGTATAGATCAAATCATTTGGATTCCAACAAAATTGGATTTTCCATTTTATGATTTACTATAATTTTTCAAACACTTAGCGGAAATAAATAAAAAATACAAAACTGGTTTTACTGTAGCAAACCACCATCGAAAACCGCCCAGGGGGTAAAATAGACAGTTTTGGAAAGTTCAGGAGGTAAATTAGACCGTTTCATAGGTTGGGAGTTATGTGTTCCAGGATCAATAGTTCAGGAGGAAATTTAGACTTTTTACCCTACAACGGACACAAAGTTCGCTCATCATAGATGTAAGTATAAGCAAAACATGATATACAGTATATTTTTACTTGCCCATATGTACACCACTCGTGTTTGCAATCGGTAAAGGCGTAAAGCTGTGTTTACAACCATGCTAACAGGACTCAAAATTTTGTCACCTATATATATCCCGCCACGTATCCTGAGCAGTTAAAAGGACCCACCAAAGTTAATCAAGAAATTTAAAATCTATACACAAAATTCTACTGTAAAAAAGAATTAATGGAACGGAGCCGGACGCTGCAGACGTGGGCATCAGAACTCAGAAGTCGACGCTGCCGTCGCCGGCGGCCCTGCACATGCACCCTGGCGTCCTCGGCTGCCGGTAGACGCTCCGGCCCCTCGGCCGCGGGCTCACCCGCTTGTACTCGTCCACCATCTGCCTCACCCTCCTCCGGAACCCGCCCCACGCGATGCTCCCTTCCTCGGCGAGCACCTGCGCGTAGCGCTTCCGGTTCGGGTGCACCGTCGGCGCGCGGCCCCTGCCGTGGTAGATGCGGTACCCGGACACCAGCGACGACAGCTGGCTGCCGGAGTCCGTCACCGCGAACACGTCCGCCGACGCGCACGCGATGAAGTCCAAGGCCGCAAGCTGCAATGCAATGTAATGCGCGATGAGCAATGGCAGGTTAGCTTCTCGTTCTTGATCGCCACCAACAGAACGCACATGGACAGAATTGATCGTAGGAGTAGGTGGTTCTTTACCCGTGATGAGAAATTCTTGAACGGGGCCAACTCGTCGGCGGTGAGGATGTCCTCCTTGGTGACCAGATTCGGGTACAGCCGCGTCAGGGGCCGCAGCCGTGGGGCGCCGCCGTATATCTGCGACCCGGCCACGTAGATGAACGTCCGGCGGTCGTACCCCAGCGCGGAGAGGACGAGGCCCGCTTCCTCCGGCGTCGGCGGGCACCTCCCGAGGCTGCGCTGCTCCTCCGGCGAAACCGTGCTGCGGGGCACGCAAACAGTGTCAGTTCAGAGTTCAGACAATGCAGTAGCGGCCTAGCGGGACATGGATCGGTTCTTGCCGAGATGAAGAACCGTTCAGTCCAGCAATGGCGCGGCACGTACGTGTTGCGGAGGCGCAGCGCGAGCGCCGGGAAGTGGGTCTCCCTGTACGCCTGCAGCTCCCGCCTCTCCTCCTCGCCGCCGCCGAACTCGCAGAGCGAGTAGGCCACCATGTCCTCCTCGAACCTCATGTGCAGGGCGAGGTACCTGCTGGGCCTGCCGGCGGCGTGGTTCTCCGCGACGGCCGGGTCGTCGAGCATGTTGTTGCCGAACAGCTGCTTGTCCATTTCCGTCTGCATCGCGCTCACCTGGCGCAGCCGCTGGACCAGCAGGGAGCCTGCCTGCTGGAGCTCAGGGACGAACTTGAGAGCGTGGAAGTTGCATCTGCATCTCAGCCTCTGCAGATGAACAGGCACTGAATCGAAGCCTAGCCGGTTCCCGAACCCGAGGAAATGAACGACGCCATTTTGCTGAAGAATTGGGAGTATGGATTTGACGAACTCGGATGGCTCAGCCTCTTTCGAGATTTCCATGTCAGTGACCTGAGACAAGGGCAAGAGTCAATGAAATCTGAGCAAAATGCGTCTGATAACCCGACAATGCGCCGGCTGAGTCGTGAAACTGGTGTCAGAAGTTGTTGAACAGGGCAGAGGCACCAACCTGGCTGCCAATTGCTTCGAGGTCCAGTGACTGAAGGCGTGCTGGTAGTTCTTTCACGATTCGCACGTCGTTCTTCATGTAGTTCACGAAGTAGTCTTCCTGGTAGATGTCACCAAACTGACTGGTTGAAAGAGAAGGCATGTCAAGCAGAGCAAATAAAATCTATTATCAAATATCAGAACCAGAGCAACTTATAATTCTACAGCCTACATTTGCATCATGCCAAGGACTGTTATTGTGAGGTGAGCAAAAGGAAACTTTTACTTGGTGTACTTCCTCTTTCTGTAATGCCATCTGTACAAGTTTGATGGCTTTGGAAGCCAAGGAAACAAATGGTTCTCTAATTCAGAACGTACAAAAACTCTGAACATTTTCTTTGTCATTTAGTACTTAGTAGCAAGAATTAGAAGCGAGATTGATACAACGGAGGGTACAAGAAGAATAAGAGGAGACGAAATGGTCGAGTGCATTCAGTACCTTGTGTCCTTCCACACGCTGCTGTAGAGGAACCGCGGGAGGACTAGTGTAGCGTTGAGCAGAGCAGCGACGACAACAGCATTACATACCTGCACGACGAAGGTTCATTTTTTAGCTACCGAATTTCAATACGCAGCAACAGCATTCAGGTAGTCAGCATTTCAGCAGTAAATCCTTACAGCGACACGCTGTTGGTTCAGACCACCATTTGCGCTGACCAGTATGAAACCGTTGTTAATCTCGTCAGGCTCTGTGAGAACAAGTCTAGTGTCAGAAGACATGAACTAGTTCTCGCAATGCGAAAAATATGAAACCAGGATGATCCACCGGATCGATTTTAACATTATTCAGATAGCAGATCAACTGTAAGAAGATACTACTGTACGTCTGATCTTTGCCGAGGAAGAGTAGGAATTCAAAGTATGTTGTTACCTTCATCATCCAAACTGTGCTTAGCAGCACAGGGCTTCCACTTGCGCGCTTGCTTGTAGGGTTCTTCCCATAGCGCGAAATCTTCAGGTTCAGAGCCGTTCTGCACTGCCGAGGAGGGAAACTTGGAACATGAGTAAATGAAAAAAAAAAAGAAAAAAAGTAAAGATACAGTTTGGTAGTGTTGAGTTGCAGAAAGCGGGCTGTGTATATGATCATCAAATCAAACGGACCTTTGTGAGAGCTGAAGTGGCCATTTGCAGAAGCCTTCCGTGCATTATCTGCTCCACTGGCTCCCTCCTTACAATGTTCTGCTTAAGCTCCTTGATTACCAAAGTCAAAGTATCCTCAGTTATTAGAGTCTAAACTCCAAAAAGAACTTGTTTGTTGTGAAACAGAGACAGAGTAGAGTCTAGACGAGCGAGCCACAAAAGTATGTAATCTGCGATGAAAGAGCGGGGAAAACGAGAGATGATGATACCTGGAGGCCCCTGAAGTTCCTGGAGATGGCGGCGTTCCTGAACTGCACCTGGTGGAGCGCGGACATGGTGAGCGACGCGGCGAGCAGGACGCAGCCCATGACGCCGACGACGGCCGCGAACACCCTGAGGTGCCACGACGTGACGCTGATGACGCCCACGCCACCGGCGGCCTCTCGTCGTGGCATGCTGCTGCTGGTGGTGCTTCCCGTGGCGCAGCCTGCCGATGTTGGTCGCGCCCACCCTCCCGGCGGAACCGCCGCTGGCGGCAGAGGACGAGGCGCCCTCCATTTCTTCTCGATCGATCAGGACGATCGGGACGATGGCATACCCGCAGGCCGCAGCAGATGCCTAGCTCCTGGCAGCACGGCAGGGGATGGACTTCCGCGCTGGCCGTGGCTGGCTTTGCCTTTGCGTTGAGGACAAGCTCGGGCGGTCAGGCCACGCAACACGGCAACGACCTCGTTTTGGTAGTACCTATCTGTTGATTGAATGATTCCCCTTGAAGTTTTTTGTTTTCTTCTCCTCTCCCGTGCACTACTTGACCAGCTCGTTCATTCATTCATGGACAACGTGCCCGCCGGGTGGGATCAGACGATCAGCAGCAGCAGCTTCGGCGGCAGGCAGGTCAAACGAGGCAGATCCATCGAGAGGATTTGATGCGGTGTGCAGCGGGCCAGCAGCAGCTTCCATCCCGTCTCGATCGGTGTAACCACCGCGGGCGGGGGGCCGGCCTCGGCGCGATAAAGAAACCGGGAACGAACGGGGGCGCGCGTCCCAGACGGGAGGATGGACTAAACAAAAAGAGAGGACACGGGGGATCGGGACGGGGGCAGGTGCGAGGAGAGATCAACAGAACAGATCACCTAACGTGACAAGGACACGCCTTGCAGGATCGCGTATATCATTCGTTGCTTGTCACCTAGTCGCGGCTGAGTTGGATAGCGGGGCCGTTCGCGGCCGCTTTTGCCGGTGAGAGGCGTTCTGTAGAAGCGAAGGGAGGTGTCGTGCTCGTGTGTTCGGTTGGCGCCGGCAAACCGGTTGGTTTGGTTGGGCAGGTTGCAGGTGGCAGGCCCCAGTAGATACAACCTGGGGTTTCTTGTGCACCGCAAACCTGGAACGCTGGGGTTTCTTGTGCACCGCAACGCACAGTTACTTTAGTCGGTGGTTACACCACACGGCCGTGTGACCTGTGCTGGGGGCTGGGGCAGGCCAGGTTGCGTTTCGAATTTGGGCAGCTACAAGGGTCCCCTCCGGTACGAGTACAATTTGCGTTCCTGAAAAGAACTCCGCATCCCCGCAAAAAAGAAAAAAAAAAGAAAAGAAGTCCGCCGCCATCCATCGAGTGCCTCCTGCTGTGATCCCCACGCCCACGCCGTATCTACGTTGTTTCCTGTGCTGCACTAGCACCTTGGCCCCCGCAATGTGCACGCGGCAGGTTTGAGCCTCTTTTGCCGTCTACCCTCCGGCCTCTGGTCCTCTACTGCTTACAAGTTCTACCAAACATCCACAACTCGTAAGTGCCGGGCGATGACCGATGAGTTCGCCTCAACCCTCAACCAAAAAGGTCGTCCTCATCACGAGCCATTCGTGCGTGGGAGCTCAAAAGGTCTGATGCGATGATGGCGAGGTGGTAGCGACCGGTCAACCAACTGCATCAAGAGATATATAGCACGGCTACGCCGATTAGCTTCTCTCTCTCGTGCGTGCGTGCCAGAGCAACGCCTGACGACGAGCTTTACCAACTAATATCATATACTATTATATTATTATAAGTCCAAATGCTAATTGTGACTAAATTTCTATTCTTTAATGCTTCAAGCATATTATATTGTGAGTTTTGGCTTAAACAAGGTGAAAAGTTTCATACTTTGGGGATTGCGGCTGTGTGTTGGACGATTTGGAAAAGTAGTAATAAAGTGTGCTTTGATAATCTTGTCTTGAAAGACTCGGCTTATATAGTATGCTACTGCTCTATGCTTATGAAATATTGGGCAGATTTGTACACAGGAGGGGACTAGGAGCAGCTACAGCAAGGCATCGAAAACCTGTTGCAAATCGCGGTGAAGCTGGTAAAGAAGAAGAAGAGCCCTGAAGCTAAGCGTTTGAAGGATGGCGACAACTGAAAAGCGTTTGAAGCTAAGACCTGTTGCTGATATGAAGAAATCTGATAAGAAAGCTGGGATATTAGAGTACTTCAGAAATAGCAATGTTAAAAACTGCTGTAATCTTTTGGCCTCTGTTGGCGCATGTTGTGGAGGAGTTTTTATAAGTAGTAAGTAGCTGCATCGTTGAATAGGTTGGCAGTAGCTCGAGGCAAGCGTAGTAATCTCTTCTGTAATATCTAGTTTTGCTGCTTGTTAGATGTCCCAAACTCTGAAACAATCTTTGTATTTCCATTATTTCGATAATGGAAATGGAGGGTGGCCTTCGGTTCAAAAAAAAAGCATATTATATTGTGTGAGCATCCTACTACCTTCTTCGGCATGGAGGTGGGGCATCTTCATAAATAGTTTCATAATTTAATGTTTTTTACTTGACCGAAGTCAGCAAGGCAACCCATCTATTTTTAATTTTTTTTTTTAATAATGCAGATCTACTTTTTTCTAATTGATTCATCAAGTCCTAGATAGTGTAGCTCAAAGTTTATTCATTCAAGCGGTGTTGTTGATCATCAATCAAACCAAGTCGTCCAGAAAGTACGAAGGGTAAGGCTTCTCTCGACCAGAGAACGGTACTGAAGGTGATAGATACTCCAAAATGTCTATGAAGTGTATCAATATAATTCTTTTTTGTTGAAACCCCCAAATGACCACATTATTGCATAAAACTAGTGAACCCAAGAAACCACTAGCTTATCTAATTCATCAAACAAATGCTCAAAGCCTTGAAATACGGCAAACAAAGGGTGTATATGTACGTCTTTTAGCTACTTCCTCAAGCTCACACCAACCAAGAAGTTTATGATTGGCTTTTTTTTTTTAGAAAAGGGACTATACTAATATCCCAGCTTGTACAAGCTTATGATAAGCTAGTACAACTCTCTCGATTGTTAACCTTTGTAGATAGTTCCTTGAGTTATGGTCCAAAACCTTTTGCTAGTTCATTCTTCTTTATTCATCTAACGGAACTAATTCTCAAAATGATAAATTTTGATTTTTCCTAACCTCTTAGAGCCAACAACTCCCAATAATTCACTTGGTATATCTTGTATTATAGCAACTTGGTATTTTATTTCCCAAGTGAAAAAAGAGGTATCTCCAACAACTTGGTATTCCAACTTGGTAAAACTAGAGGATGACAGGTGGGACCCGTATGTTATTGCCTACTTCTTCCCCACCGCGCAGCTCCTCCACGCAAATTAAGAACAGAGCACGACGTTGACTAGCGGGTGGAAATTTTGACTCGCGATTTCTCGCGAATTAAGAGCTATAACACTTACAATTCATCGGAATTCCTTGAGGTTCTCTTTCTCTAGGAAGTCTCTCATCTTCCAATTTTTTTGCAGATTCCATGCCATGATTGATATTGATTATTGAAACAATCGACCTTCGCACCACTAGATATTTTGAGGATTGAACTTAGGCCTAACTCAAAGGGATCTCTCTTTCTGTGAACAAATGATGTTTAATAGCCTAGGAATAGTTTTAAGCCAAACTCCACGATTTTTTTCAAAAACAATTTGATTTTGCTTTGAATTTGGTCTTATGTTTCCGGTATCTATCCCATTTATCCATGACCTCGAGATAAAAATTTATTTCTAATAATGAAAACCTTAGCTATAATAATAGGTCACAAGGGAGTTAAGATTTTACATACGAACATAATTGTGGAGGAAATGAAACCTATAAGCAAAGCAACACAGATATAAGAGCTATGACGCAAGATTGTGTAATAAGGAATCTAGTTCATAATTCTTCTTCTTCTTCTTCTTTTTGTGAAATAGTTTATAATCTCATCTTAACACTATGTATAGCACACATAAAGAATCCTGGTAGTCAAGGTTTTGAAGGAGAAATGGAGGAACTTTTACACAAATTGATGAAATCTACAAAAGATAGGGTCCTAGGATTTTGGAAATGATCCAAGATTATGTGCCATTAACAAGCTCAACAAGAGCATGTACTCATAGTGAGCTTGTTCATGACGTGGCACGTACTCTAATTCTAGGAGCTTGTTCGTTACGAGTCAAGAGTACTGTCTAGAGCACTGTTGAGATTTTTTTGATTCCAACCTGTTGAAGGTCTAATATTCTCATGTAGAGACTTTATCTTTTCAACTCATAGATGCTCTAATTGGAAACATTAATGGCCACACATTTGTTCAAAAAGGAAAAAATGCCACACGTCGTTAGTTGACTTCACCTCAGACTTTTAGGTTGGGCCGTCTCGAGATGTTCCCTCCATCAACGAAATACTAAGCCGAGATAGACAAACACTCAGGCACCTGACCCACCATGACCTATAGTAAGTACTAGTGCAAAGAAACGCAACAGTTGGTGATTCTAACACTGTGGCACATATGGAAAGAAAGAAACGCAAGCATTTTTAATCATGCAACAGTTGTAGAAGAAACTATCTTCATGAGGATTAAAGATGAATTATCAGACTGGGAATCGGTGAGGAGACATGCCATGTCTCGAACTAGGATTGCAGTAAATAACATGAGTAATTATTTTATCTCTTTCTTATCATGTACGGCGGTCTGCCGTCCAGGATAGCACCACTCGTGCATATGCATGCATAAACTCTATTCCTACTTATTAATACAATGCCGGAAAATCGGATCTTTTTTTTAAAAAAAAGAATAATAATAAGGTGGCAAATATTTTTATTTATTTTTTTGTGAACTTTTTTATTTAATTGAGCTTAATCCAATCCTAAACTTTTTTAAAAGTCCAAGATCTATAGTAAATAGTAGTGCAATACAGGTTTGATCACATATGAAAAATTGATAATGTTGTTCTTGATCTTAATTTTTGACCGCACACGGGGGTTGAGAGGATAACAAAAATCATGATGTAGGGACGATTAGGACGAAATAATGGTAGCGAAAGTGGTATGTGGTAATAGAAGCACTAACATTCCTCATCCTTTACAACGTCCCCCTGAGATCACTATTTATAGGCGGACATTACAAGAGGCCAAATTGCCCTTGCGTTTACTCCAAATCCAAAGCATATCCCTTTGGTTAAGGGGCAATCCCGTGAGGCGGTTGGAATTGGCCCCAGAAAACACCTAATCACCCCCCTTGACTTAGGGACCACTTGGGTCTACCTACCACTAGTCTGTACAACAAGTTTCCTTGACTCAGTGGCCAACTTCTATGACTTCTTGCAGTGCACCATTTTTGTTGGTCGGAGACTACACTTTTCTTCTTCTCCCATTTCACCGGGGGCATCTTCGGCATCGCCACAAAACCACGCTTGTTGACAATGGGGAGCCTAGTGGACAAACGTAGAGCATGATGAAATAACGTGTGAGGTCATGAAGTGAACAAAAAACACAATGGTGACCATACGCATGACAAAGAGTTCCCTCGCCTTCGCGCCCGTTGTCACCTAGTCACGCTCCCACCCGTTGACAAATATATAGGGTTGGTGCAAAAACAGAGTGACATAGGAACGAGCAAACAAGCCGCATGACGAAATGTTGAATAGCCGATAACCAGATGCGAGGGTGGAGAAACATGAGCAAGGGATCACAAGGAGGGAAGCCTCCTTCCAATATTTCACCTAGCTTCATCCATTTCCCTCTTTTCCTCTTCTTTTCTTTGCGAGTATGTTTCCCTCCTTCATTCCTTGCCCTGACATCGTCCCCGATGAGATGCATGGCATGGGGTTTTCGCAAATTTTGCCGTTGCGTGGGATTTCCCGTTGCTCACCAAGAGTATGTGCTCTTGGAGAACTTGTTTGTAGTGTGCCACATGCTCTAATCCTTATAGGTTATTCGTTACGTATCGGAAGTGTGTACAGATAAAGATTTCGATTCTAACCTGTTGGAGGTTTAATTTTCTTATGTTACCATTAAAATTGATTTAGAGAGTCATCTTTTTCAAACTCATAGATGCTCTGATTTTTTGGAAACAAAAATGGCCACAGCCCACAGGCCGGTCGTTGACTTCATCTCAGACTTTCAGGTTGGGCCAAGCCCGAGATAGATAAACATGCGGGCCCCAGCCCACCATGACAGGAACCCACCCAACGAAGTGGAGGATCCAGCCCATCTGTCCCCGCGAGAACCCTCCCCCATTTCCTCGCTTCTCTGCCAGACTAAAAAACCCCAGGCCTCGCCAGTCGCCGCCGGCCGCCGCCGCCACCACGCGATGGCTCACCTCCGGCTCCTCCTCTCCTACTCGCGGCGCCACCCGCCGCACCACCGCCTGCTCCCTCTCTTCCACTTCTCCTCCGACGCCAACTCCAGCTCCTCCGCCCCGCCGCCGCCCATCAAGCCCGTCTCCTACGCGCCGAAGCCGCCGCCGCAGCAGGCGCAGGCCCCGCCCGCCGAGGAGGCCGCCGCCCCGCCAGCCCCGGACGCTACCGGCCCCTGGGACCAGTCCTCCCCGCTGCCGCGCCGGCCGCAGCCGCCGGTGCCGCCGCGGGAGGGGGAGTGGACGCGGCAGGACATGCGGTACGTGAAGGACGCGGCGCCGGCGATCTCGCCCGTCTCGTACCCGTCCCGGGTCGCGCCGCTGCCGGAGGACCGCCCGGGAGGTGGGGAGGCGGAGGCGGTGCGGGACGTGGGGCTGCGCGGGGAGACGGAGCGGATCCAGATGGACGCGGGGCGTGGCACCAGGAGCATCTTTGGGATGCCGCTCCAGGAGGAGCAGCTGCCGTACCCGACGATTATACCCGTCGTCAAGCGGCCGCAGAAGGTCGCCATTGATCTTGTTGACGCCATCCGCCTAGTTAAGGTCTGTTATGATTTTGATTTATCTCCACAGTTCAAGTAGTGTCCATAGTGTTGGCCTTGAGAAGGGGATGCCCTGACATTGTTTCATTTTAGCGTGCTAAGAACAGGAATTAGAAAACGATGAATTGTGTGAATTCTGTAATGGCAGAACTAGGTTTCTGATTCAGCACTAGCTTATATTTTCACATAAATAACAGTTACAAATTTTTGTTTGATTGCAGTCAAATAGGATGTTGTGGCTCATGCATTTCAGATGCTGCCATGGTTGTTAAAACCATGACTAGGCTGTAGAATCACATGGCTTTACAAAGCCACTTTGATAAAAAAAAAATAATCTGAGTCATATCTGATAGAGTCTCTGGAGAGTTGCTCTCCAAGTAGTAAAACCCGTTAGAATCATGCTCCACATTGATCCTTGTGTTGCTAAATCACCTTCTCCTAGGAGCTATGTGGCCACCTGGGTGCTCTGAGCCGCTCCGCCCTTGATATGGTAAAATGTTGCCATCCCCACTCGTTGGCGCAGCACCTGTGCTCACGTGCTCCAAAGAGCACATATCTGCTGTTGCGGTGCCGACTGCCTGAGATAATTTCCGAGGAAACAAATGAGGAGATTTTTTTTCTAGATTTTACATTGGTTCATGATTCTGATCCTACCATCGAGTCTCCAATTTAGTCTAATCTTTGATTTTGATAACATTGGATGCTGCACTGGGTGAATGAAACCTGAACTACAATGTTTGGAGTCATATGATTTGTGCTACTGACCCACCAGTCAGTTGGATTGACTTTCATGACCCTAGTACTGTGATTATGCATGTGGATGCTTTCTGATTTAACATAATGAGTATATCCCATGGCCCAAATGCCTTGCGTATACTTTTGGGTTGCATATGATCGAGGATGATCTGGATGTGTCAAAAGCAAACTGCTCTCAAGTTCATTGTCAGGATTTATTGTGCTTGAAGTCTGCTATGGTGGATGGTTCACACCTGTAACAAGTTTGGGCGCTTCCTTTGAATGTCATCATGCAAGTAGATAAATGGTCTGTAGTTTTATTTTTTGAAGCTAATTTGCAATAAGTACCTTTTGAGAATGGTGTCACTTCCAATACCAGAGGACCATGTAAGAGTGCTTGTCAGAATAGTGGTAGATTGATAGTTTTGACAGAGGCCGACCTTTTTCTTCTTCCTGAAAGTCTTTTCTTTAGTGAAGAGGCTATATATCAAGCTTTCGGATTGAGTGAAGACAGATGTATTACTTTTCTACTTTGTATATATTCTCTTGCTTAGTTGTTTGGTTCTTTAGGCTCCCTCATCCTAGCAGCTCGCTCTGCTCCTCTGGTGTCTTTGTTCATAGTTGTGGCTCTTTTTTGTATATTTTCTTTTTTATTAATAAAAGCTCTAACAGTGGGGGTCCCCTGTTGTATTTCCCGCTAAACAAAGAATAGTGATAGTTTTGTTACTTAAACATATGTTAGCCCAGATGCAGGACTTAATCACTTTTTAGCCTCCAATTTTGTAATCTCCTCAACTTTATGTATCTTCTAATTTATAGGACAATTAGTGGGTTCTGAAGAAAATGTGGGTACAATGCATTGGTTGTGGTAATTATCGACTCTGAAAAATGTAGTCAATAGCTTGACACTACTTTTTTCTCCAGTTTGTTCTTGCTTTATCATGATACTAGACTTGAATGTGGCATGGCATCTTTCCTATTTTCTTCCTTTTTCTTGGGTCAATGATTGAATCTCAACTTGTTCACTTTCTGCTTTCTAGACTAGTACAAACGAGAAGAAGCGGAATTTTGTTGAAACTGTTGAAGCTCATGTGATATTAGGTGTTGATCCACGTCGTGGTGATCAGGTATCTATGCTTCTTTCAAAATTGCGTAGATGCACTTTTTATTTCCTTCTGAGTCCAATCGCATGCTACTCCCTCCATTCTCTTTTATTTGATGTTATTGATCTTTTTGCTATATCCAAGGTCTAAATTTGACTATTATTTTTTATAACTTTGAAATATTAAGTATAATTAAACTACATCATTATCAAATTTACTTTTGAAGTCTTATCTAGTTATACATTTCTTGTGCAGCCTTGATAGTTAACATATCGATAATTTAGTTTATAAAGTTTGATTGCATGGAAACATTTAATAAGGAATTTTTGAACTTCTATTCTTAAAGATGTTCTTGGACAGAGCCACTTAGGGTATGAGATCCTTGACCTTTAGTTTTGCGTGACTTTGAACTTGGAAAATTGTTCTTGTTAGGTTCAAATATAAGCTATTTGACAGGTCAAAAAGATGATGTGTTCATGAGTCATGGGGCTTGGCAAGTAAAGAGATTAGGGGTTCCCTGCAATGGTCCTACTTTGTTACTTGATGTAAATAAATGGCATAATTAAGCTAGTCCAAAATACTTGATACAACAAATTCAAGCTATTTACAATGAATTAATGATGCCCGAACAATTTTTTGGGCCTATGGTGTAGTTTTTTTATTTCAACTCAGCTGTTGTGGCACTTGTGATTTTCAGCCATGCCCATGTACTCACAAAATCCTGAGAAATTTGTTCTACTACTCGGTTAGTTGTCAACAAATTAATGATGCACAGAGAACTATTGCTTGAGGTAATGTACCGGTAGCAATAACAAAAATGAGCAATACCTCTTCGCTCCACCATACTTTCTGTGAGTCATGAGTCTTTGAAGACAGAGTATAAGCCACATAAGTGAAGAATATTGCTAATGTCACTTTGTGAACTTATGGCTTTGCTATTTCCCTTGTGGCATGTTATGACAGAGGCACAATAAATGTTATCACAAACACTCTGGTACAAAAGTCTAAAAGCTTTAAGAAATGCTAAGGGATTATACTTTACCAATGCTTTCATTAGCCAGGATGATATAGTGATCAAATGTTCTGGTTTTGATTGATTGGTTATTGGAAACTTATCATCTGATGTACTAACTGTACTAATATCTGGGTTACAGATGGTTCGTGGCGCCTTGACATTGCCTCATGGCACTGGCAAGGTATGATGGTATATTTTTTAATACTAGTTTCTTCTGCTACTTTATAATGATTTTTTTTGTTTACTTTACTCTTTAAGACTGTTAGGGTAGCAGTATTTGCTGAAGGTCCTGCCGCAGATGAAGCTAGAGCTGCTGGAGCAGATGTCGTTGGTGGTGATGAGTTGATTGAGGAGATCCGCAAAGGTAATTTATTTCCTTCTGTTGTTTCTTAAGCTTCCTTCAGTCCTTCACTTTCCATCTACATGAACGTTTCTTGTGTATTATGTGTTGCATATTTGAGGAATAATTCTAAGAAGTTGAAGAATACATTTTTTATTCAGTTATATGACTCATCCACTCATCTTTATCTCTTTCATTTCAATCAGTGATCCTTTGGTTTCCTGCTCCAATATTTTATATTGTTTGATTGATCTATTATTTCCACTATGTGTATAGGAGGAGGCAAACTAAGCTTTGACAAGTGCATAGCAACCCCAATGTTCATGCCCCGACTATCAAAGGTAACACAATAACATATTCAACTTATTAACATTAATATGTTTCTGAATGACATAAGTTAACAGCATGATTGTTTTTCCTTTTCAGGTTGCTAGGATATTGGGTCCACGTGGTTTGATGCCTAATCCTAAGGTAAGAATGTTCTCTAGTTTTATTGGAGAATCATGCTCAATGTTCTGCTGTTAGTGACACTTGTATGTAGCTAGGGTCTGTGACGAATGATGTTTCTGGTGCGGTCAAAGCGGCAAAATCAGGCCGTGTCGATTTCAAAATAGATAAAACTGCTATAGTGCATGTTGGCCTTGGGAAGGTATGGAACTTTAGCGTTACTGCAAATAGTCCTAATGATATTACCATTATATTGGATAGCCGGGCAATTGCAAACTGTTTCTTTTACCGTCTCATTATAACATTATTATTGTATGTGTTATTTGCAGGTGAACTTTACTGAGGAGAGTTTACGTGAAAATATAGGTGCTTTTGTGCATGCACTTTTACTTGCTAAGCCAGTGGGCTTAAAGAAAAGTAAGTAATGCGCTGACACTATTTATGGGAACATTCTGTTGTACATTTGTACATTTGACCTTACAGCAAACATTAGTTATAAGTTGTGAACTTCTAACATGATTGTTAAACAGTTCTTATGTGTTATGTTGAGTGCAACTCTGAGAAAATTGCCAGTTTCTTTTGACCCAATGTCAGATGCTGTCTTGTTTCCTTTAAAGCTCTCCCTTTTAGCTCAAGAGAAGATATTGTAGAATAGTCTTGAATAATCTAGGGATGGTGTAGTTCTCATTAGGACTCCTGCTGTTCCAAAGTGTGTCATTTTATTTACCTAAATCTAACTTCTCTAACGTACACTAATATCTACACTCTCCAACATTGAATTAGTTTCATTAAATCCACCATGAAATAGTCTTGGTAGTGCCGAATGCATCTATTAGGTATTGTAGATGCTAATGCAATTTGGAGTAAAATGCTCCAAAGGCCCATTAACTTTAGAGGGGTTTTTGGGTCCCTGACTTTTTAAATGGTTTCACTGGAGATCCATATCCCTTCATTTGGCCCTTAGATCCGATGTGGCATGTCTAGGTGTGTGCTATTACCGCGCCTCCTATCCCTATGCCATTCACACACATCTCTCCTCCCTCTTGTCATGCTCGCCCACGGGCCGTGCACTCATCCCACACGCCAACTCCGCCGTCTCTCTCTCTCTCTCTCATGTGGCCCTCGTGCTCGTGTTGCACACCGGCTGGCATGCTCGTCCACACACCAGCCCCATACACTCGCGGTCATCCGCTAGCCCTGTGCTCTTGCACTTGCTTGCCGGGCACGTGCTCTCGCCACATATTGCGCCTCGCCAAGGCACCCCAGTCCATTGCTGACTTCCAACTCTGCACAATGGTCCTGCGCGTTGTCATCGTCGAAGCTGCCCGCCGGTGCTGTTAGCGTCACTGGGCTCATGTTCTCCCAGTCATACCCCACACATGTGGCTGGCACGCAGAAGGTCACCAATAAGCTGGTGCTTTGCCTCCCAAGTGAGGTCAAAATGCGACATGCAATAATGTCCACGTGGCCATCTTCGTTGACTTCATGACAATGCTGGCTGGCAAGGGACTGTTGCATGGGTATAATGGCTCTCCTAGGTACTGTTGGGGGTAGCGAGCATGGGGCATGAGGGGTGCTGCAGCGGCACATAGCTAGCGTGGCGTGCCATGCTTGCGGTGGCTGGCAAGCGCAATGGTCGGGGCAGGGGCGGTGTGCGGCCGGCGCCGCATTGGTGTCCTTGCTGTTGGTGGTGTTAGCGGAGAGTGCTGTGAGTGTTCTGTTCTTGGAGGCGCATGCCATCAGCAAGATGGCCGGGCTGGAGAGATCGATGACAAGTGGGTGTCTGTCTTTGAGCGGCACAATGGATGAGTGGAGAGAGGTGGATGCATCGTGACCTTGGGCTTGGCGCCGCCACCAGCTGTTTTGCATGCTGACAACGTCGAGTTGCAGATTGTGATGAGGTTGGGCAGTGACTGACGAGCATAGGTGTGTAGGTGGCAAGCAAGAACACGTGTATGGGGTTTGTGGCCAGCTGACTATAGCAGCTACTGGGATAGCATGAGGGGTGGCGCCCAGTGAGCATGTGGTGGCACACATCCCTTAAGCATTGCACGTGGCCGACAGGACCATATTCTGCGCCCATGACCTGCTGAGTGCTGTGTCATCATTGTATGCACACCTATACATGCCATGTCGGTTCTAAGGGCAAAACGAAGGGGTATATAGGCCTCCGATGAACCACTTAAAAAGTGTAAAAGGGCGTACCGAGTGCAGAGAGCTCCTGCTTTGTGTGTGGTCTGTGGAAGGGTCAATGGCAAGCCTTACCCTCACCTATGCAATGCGAGGGCCGAGGAGAGGGCGACTCGAACCTGGGACCTTCCGGTCAGAGGCGGTAAGACTCTACCACTTGAACCAGGCCCGCCCTTGTAACCACTTAAAAAGTTTAGGGTCCCAAAAATGCTATGGACCTAGATGACACCTCAAAATGCTATGGTCTAATGCATTTTGCTCTATATTATTTTTCTATAAACTTGGTCAGAGCTTGACTTACAACAAAACTAAACTGACCTACATTTTGGAGGAGTATCATTTATCTATATCTCCTACATGGATTTTTTCAGTACTTCTATCAAAATAGTTGCTTTGCTTTTAACCCTTTTCTCTCTACTTTACTCCCTTTGGTTCCAAATATAAGTCGTTTTTAGCCTTCTCAAATTTTCTCCAAAAGTCTGTTGTTTTAGAACTTCTGTGCATATTTAACATTTTCTTCTTTGCCCTACTTAAATGAACGAGTCATCTTTCCCAAGAATTAAATGAATGGCACTAAGGTCATATCATGTGCACAACTCTAAAACAACCTGCATTTGGAATCAGATGGAGTAGTTGCACATTTATCGCAAAAGTGTCATATCTATATGTTTGCGGCACAAGGTCTTCAGAAACTAGAGTTTCAAGACAACTGTCCTTGGATTGGATGAATTCTTGTAGTGTCAAATGTGTTTCCATGGAAGCTTGTTTTGTTTTTTTAAAGGCTATCTAGGGGATGAATTCTTGTAGTGTCAAATGTGTTTTCATGGAAGCTTGTTTTGTTTTTTTAAAGGCTATCTAGGTTATGTGATTTGGATAGTAAACGTGTCACCTTTTCTCTGTAAATGGATATGTACACATTTTAATAATTCACTGTCATTCAATAATTGTGATGAAGAGCTATGGAGTCCAAGCTGTTAACATTCTCCCTTTCTTGCAGCTTCAAAATATGTAGGATATGTGAAGAAGTTCACACTGAGTAGCACTGTAAGTTATCTTCCCTTTACTGTGAAGGCAGACCATACTTCAACATGCATTTTTTACATCCCCGGAATGCCATGAAATACATAACACAAAACAAATAAATTGCTGAGATCTTTAACTAAATTTTTTTGTTTTCTTTTGGTTGCCTGTTGTCATTACTAGCTATTTCGTGCATGTGCTAAACAAAACACACATGTACATAGTTTTCTTGAGGCTGTGTACTTCTCAATTATCTGTACTTAGAGTGGAAATTTTTATGACTGAGTGCATGAAAAATGGAAGCTTGCTAGGACTGTTAATGAAACAATCAGGTTGCACTGGACTCATGGGCTCATGTCATGTTCAAATACTCTATTGAATTCAGAGTGGATATATGTTTGTAAGTCAAAACTACACAGTTTAGTAAGGTGAAGAGAAAGGTACATTACCACTTGATATAATGTTGCTAATGGTTGGAATGGTGTAAAATTGTTGACTTTAGTACTCTGAACATGGAAATGTCTCCTTAGTGACTGCAACCAAGCCTCGAAGTACCAGTGCAGCTGATCAGAACGAAATATACAGAGATGTCTTATTAACTGCTATGATATAGACTTGCAACAGCTATTCCTAGCACATAGCCTTGTCTTCTATAATCTTTTCAAAACTAGTGAAGAATGGCAAAACATTTCTTTGGCTAGACATTCTTTAACCTAAACTAAAAGCTGACGTTGGAAGCATGCTCGTTAGCTGGCTTCGCACAGATGTTGCATGTTATTGATTTGTTTGATTTGCATGCAAGCTTTTTTAGTGCAGTAAACCCTACTGACCTGTGTTGAACTTAAATTGTTCATATATTTTACTTAATGGAGAACTTATTGCAGATGGGACCTGGTTTTTTTGTTACCATACCATCACTATCTGTGGCCGCCGATCACTATAACAAGGTGCAAGTCAGCTAAGCCAATACAATACAGCATCAAATGTAACTTCTTTCTCCAATAGCGGCGGCCTGCAGATGGCGGCTTGTTTGGCAGTGGAGCGTAACTGATAACAAGGTTGAGATTTGGATGGCTGACTGTTTGGCTGTTGGGGATAATAACTTTGTGGACAAGGATCATTCAGCAAACATTATCGCCTATAAGTTTATTTTGTCCTTGGGTCACTTCGATTTTGAAATTGCTGTCGCTGGTCCACTTGTGTCATCCAGAGTCTCATTTGTTGTACGAAATGTAATATTGAATTTGCTACTAAGAGGACGATAGTTTTAGGGCATTTTTTTTATAATAAGAAATGAAGTATTGAACCACGCTTCGAGTCAAAGGATATGGAGTGTGCACCCACAAGTGAGACTGAGCTAACTGGCACAATGCCCTGGAGTTATTTATCAGTTTTAGTTGGCTTCCTTCTTAGAGTTATATTTGAGGAATGTATGTTGTAGCTGATTCTTTTCGATTCGTCATCTCATAGCGCCGTCGCATGTTGTGGAAAAAACAAAACATGTACCTTATGTTCTTGACCCATCTGTTGGCTGATGTGGCTGCCTTTTAAAGCTGATGGCTACAACCTTTCCCAAAAAACAAAAACGAAAAAACAGATGGATACAGTTCTGTCTGCTTTCCTGATGCGGCAGCATCAGATGGTACGTGGATTTGTGGTTGGAACAGAAACGTTCCGCATTGGTGTGGAAGAACTTAAAGAGTTAGAGGATTTATGTCCTTAGTTTGGTGTGGATTTAGGCATGGTACTGCTATGGAAATGATGTGTCAATTTTCTACGTATACTGCGAATAATAAATACAGTTCTCAATCCAATTTACACTCGAACAGCTGATACGAGTTATTTACTTCGTATCTCTTTGATTCCACTACTGTTGAGAAGTGATGATATAGAGCTAGCATCTTGGAGTCAGAATTCTTGTCAAAAGCTCCCCTGCCCTCACTGAACAAACAAGCCATTTCTAAATCCTTCTCTCATTTAGTCCCATCATTTACCAAGCTTATAAGTCATCTTTATCTTACTTCACGAAAATAGTCATCTTTATCTAGACATGGCACAATGCGAATGCATTGAACCGTGAATAGTTTTATCTAACCTCATTGGATCTGTAACGCCTAGGCCCAGTTTTGCTTAAAACTTGACAATCCTTGAGATGCAACCCAGATACTAAATTTGTCACATCCCTTTGTTATGTGTATACTCTACCTAAAAGGCACATAAACAAAGTAAGAAAACGAAAAAGAAAAATTAAAACCAAGGACTATCAATCCGCTAACTAGACCATCATCCATGTGCCTTTCTTTTCTCGCACAACTGTGTATAACATTATATTAAGATAGAATGTTTATGTTACAAGAAGTGTCAAACCCATGTGTCTCGGTAAAAAAAACTCCTTGACTGCCACCCACGAGTTGAGCTATGCTCAATTCTTCCTTTTTATTATAATTTGAAAGTATAATTTGATGGTACCTCCTATCATAAATTTAAAAAAGGCTCTTTATTTATTGCTTAATACAGGTAGACTCGTAGAGTGACTAGTGAGAGGGAGGTTATATTTGGACAGATGGGTCGGCTCAGTCTCTATGTAAAAGGTTGGTAGGATGAGAGTGCATTCGTGTTGTGAGCGTCTACATTGTACTGTGTAATTTCAAAAGAAAAAAATGTTGGTGCCTCGAGAATGTGCAGCACTTAGGAGTTCTCGTGTGCACTTAGGAGTCCGCCTCTCATAGTATGAACAAAACTAGGCCCACGTATGTTGCTATAGATGTTTGCAACTCCTTTGATTTTCTTTTTGCTAAATGCCAATTTTCATGTGTGGGACTATCGATTGCTAAATGCATAATATCTAGCTTCAGCAGAAATAAGATACTCCCCTCAGCCATAAGTGAGGGTCCTCCCGCACTACTATCTAAAACACACTACATAAATCTCTATTTAGCTACCCAACTATTTCAATTCTACCTATAATTTGCTTCCAACTCCAACAGGACTACCTAAAACATGTCACCTAAATTCATTTTACCGGTCTATGACATGTGGGTCCGTGATGTCATCTCTCTCTCTCTCTCTCTCTCTCTCTCCCCTTCTCCATGCCTGCGCAGCAGGGGACGCAAGGCACCGGCGGCGAGGGCCTTCCACAGGGGAACCGCGTGCCCACACCGGCGAGCCATGTCGGGGGATGCCCTCCGCGCCTCCGCATTGGGGCCGGCTGGGGCAGAGGCAGCCTGCCGCGCCGCCGCGTTGGGGGCCGTCGGGAGCAGGCTCGTCGTGGAGGGCGGTCGCGTGCACCCGTGGCTGAGTGCGGAGGAGTGGCGCGACGCCGGTGAAGGGCGAACTAGGCCGCCGCCAGCCTGCGACAGGGAGCGTCGCCGTCCTATGGCGGTGAAGGGCGGACTGACCGCGGGAGAGGAAGGCCGCCAGTGGGCAACAATGGCGAGTAGCGTCGGGGTGAGGAGTGTGCGGCGCGTTCCCGTGCGAGCGAGTAGAATCGCGTGGTCCCAAGTGCGTGGAGGAGAGAAATTTTTAGCTGCCCAGCCAAGAAAAAGATAGTCAAGTAGGTAGTCTGTTGAAGTGTGTTTTTAGCCTCCACTACCCAGATTTAGGATAGATAGTGTGTTTAGGTACTTTGCTGGAGTTACTCTGACTCCAGGCTTCCAAGACATGTAGTGCATTGTGCATCCCTTTAGTCTAGGCACAAATGTCTCTGGCTCCGCCTACGTCCCCTGATGAGCCACACAGGAGTTGCCCATTCGTACATTTGTTGGGCTCCGCCACAGTACTTAGCTAGGAAGAGCCTGGCCAAATCAGCCCTAAATTGGAGGCCTATGAAGGCAAGAGCTACTGTTTGACGTTGTTCTTATACCGTGACCAACAACAAAAGTGACCAAACGCCGAACGACGGAATCTCGGGCCAATCCAAATGTGTATGGGTATTTTCGTTGCCCCAAGATAAGTTTATTATAATAATATTCCTATGCTTCTAAGAGCAAGGCTAATAGCTCACTATAATAGTTACATGGTTCACTTATCGCTCTCACAGAATTCCTTATCGACTATAAGTTTACAATCTGCTTTTCTCTCACATCTACTATCTCGTCCACCATAGCGATTAGCCAACTCACAACCTCTTATTATAGTTGCTCTAAAGAGAGTCAATACACTAAATAAAGTTAATATTTGGTCAAAATTAAAGATAGTTGACTTCTTGGCAAACGATAATGACTCATTTTATGGGGACAGGTGGAATAGTATCTAGACTAGTTGAGTACGAATTGTGGCTTTACTCGTTCGCGTATTGTTATTTTTCCTATTGACCACTCTCTCAATTCTTAATTTTTTTTTTGAGATTACACAGTACAACGCAGACAACAGCACGCACACTCACCCCTATGAACACACGTACGCAAACCCTACCCCTATGAGCACCTTCGAAGGACTGAGCCAGCAAATCTTGAAGTTCACGAAGTCACCACAGGCGCCTCGCTGTCGACGGGCACGTCGCCTACCACTTAATGCATAGCGCCGGAAAATCCTGGAATAAATCCAGAATAATGTGTCGCACCCAGGATTTGAACCTTGGATGGGAGCCCCCCAACCAATGGCCTTTGCCATTGCGCCGTGAACCCCTTGACTCTCAATTCTCAATTATAGGCATAGCGTATATTAAAAAAAACAAAATGTCTTGGAATTGAAGGACGTCTTTGCATATTCTCTATTTTTAAGTAACAACTAATAATGCTTGAGAGACGTGTCCTGCAGAAGAAGAAACTACTAAATCCTTATATAAGATTTCACCCCCAATAGATGTTTTGTTGTAAACTAAAATGCACACTAGTAGTCAACTTTAATTTGTTGAAAAAGCTTAACCCACTGCACATGTGCTCAGACGATTCCGCCATTTCCCCCACAATGTGAAGCTACCATAGGCTATGCTAGCCAAGCATAGCTTGGTCCAGTGCTTTAATTATGCTTAATTCATCATGTTGGCACGGAGAAATTTCGCAAATAGGTAAATTATTATAAAGACAACGTGACCACGCCCTTAAGTTTTCAACAGTGATTTTTCAAAAATGTTGGTTTCTACGTACTTCTTAGAAGTATCTAACTTAATTAGGTAAATAAAGATAAATAAGACTTTTTTCAAAAAAGATAAATAAGACTACATCAGCGGCTCCACATTAGAAAAAACTGTTACGCATTGACAAATCTATGTTGCAGCGGTTTTTGCAAAAAAAAACTGAGTAGAAGTGAGCTTTTGTAACAAAAGATGCAGCGGTCTTTGTAATATTTTATTTGAAGAAACGCTACTTAACTGGGCGCTCTCACTTTCTCCACTTGTATAATTTTTCTAATAACAAAAAATTATGACTTGAGCTTTGTTTATAAATTACTATATTCTGTTTATAAGGCATAACTTGAAATCACACGATTAATCTCCCAAATTACACTCTAATCATGTATTTATTTTATTTTAAAAATATAAACTTATTATAACTGGATAGCTGATTTAATTACAAATTTAACCATTTCCTATCAAGTTTATGTTATACTCAATCAATCCCAAATTATAAAATATTTGACTTTCTCAACCCCAAGTTTGTCCACTTGTCTTATTCAAAATATTTTGTGCAAAAATAGTCAAAATTAAGTTATTTTTTTGAAAAAAATTTATTAATAAAGGAAGCCACGTCGAAAGAAGTGATATTTTGAATAATTTTCTAAATAAGACAAATGGTCAAATTTATGTCAAAAAAGTCAAACATCTTATAATTTGGGATAGAGAGAGTAATAATTAAAGATTGTTAGTCAAATTATTGTTAAATATTTTGAAGTTTGAATCTTAACATGTGTGTGCGTTCTATAAAAGAGAACGGAGATAGTAAGAATTATATATGAATTTGGTACTTACAGGTATATATCATATTACATATAATACTATCTAGTATAATATACAGAGTGATATGATGTCTCTCTTTTTTTTGAAGCAAGTGATATGATGTCTCTTGGTAGCATTTCAAAGACGATACAGTTCATATCCACTTTGGTCAAAGTTAATTCAAACTAATTCGCCGGAATAATCAATTTTAATTTCAAAAAACAGAGTAGAAGATAATCGCGAAGTTCACATCAATGTGTATTCTATCACTCATTCAATATGCGTCAATGATGGAAAGAATAATTGTACAGTCCAGCTCCATGGAGAGTAACACGTGCATTGACACATACTATACACACACAGCTAGCATGACAAGTACCTCCATTGTGAGAAAACTACACACGAACTACCAACATCGATCTTCTCGTACGTCGAACAAAACCAAGTGCAGTTTCGATCCATCGAACAAATTATGCTATGGGATGAGAGAGATCGGAGAAACAAGACAAACTGGAAATTAACACGTATGCACATCAGCACATGTCGATATATACGTACTATAGCCTAGCTGTACATCTGTTGATAGCATGCCAGTATGCAGAGTCGCTGGTTAATAATGAATTCATTATGGAAGAATTAGAAAGCCAACGACATGCATGATTACATTCATTTTTTCACACTTTCCCACTATAATCAAAGTACAGTCTCTCTGTGCACTCACAATGCATGACACTATCATAGAGTCTAAGACTATTTATTATAATTTGGTCCTTTTGCCACCTACCATATATACATACATATAGCGTTTATCTGGTCTTTATTATCTTATTATAATTTACTGGTAATAAATAAACTACTGTGAACGCTGCAAGGTTTGCATACATCATCATACTAGCTCCTCTATGGGGATTATACCTAATAACGTGAGACTCTGCTAGGTTCTTGATCTGGTCGGCAATAGCGTGTGGTTTGCTGATCCGGGTTCGTTATCACAGTCACACGTCGCTCGTGCCTACATGGAAGGCAGCAACATCACCCTCCGGTCTTTGACTCTTTGTTGACGCTGCTGCTAGCTCCAGCTTGGCCACCAGTGATGTGATGATGCCATGATGGTTAGCTAGCTAGGTGTAGTTAACAGAGTAGCAGAGAAAGAGTACATGTGCGAGACCATTCTCAGAGACGACGACGACGATGACTCCTGAAAGACACGTCCAACCAAACTCTAGTGCAGCTAGCTGTAGACCTAGCACTACGCACCAACCGACTAGAGCGTCAGCGTCAATCTGTATTGGAATTGCATGGAGTGTGGTGTCCAATGGAGAGATAAGGTTCCGCGCATGGGTGTGCAAGTGTACACATCGAGACAGCCAGGGTCTCGTCTTAAATCGGTGATGCGATGCCTATGCACAATCGAATCCAAGGTATATATGCTACGTCTACGTTATGGCCGTATGGGACAAGGAGCTAGTGGAGCGCCCACATTCCCTCGTGTCAGCAATTGACTCCAGCGAACTGCGCAGCAGCAGTAGAAGAAAGAATTTGCAGCCGCCTATATGCAAGTTGCAAGTCAATCACCAATCTGATGTGGTGGACTTTTATATTTGAACAAGAAATGGCTGGAAAATACTAGTGATGTTTGATATGATTCTCCAAGACGAAATTCTCGTGCGTGCTTCAATGGCATGGGCGAAAGACTAAGCCGTAATTCGAAGAAAGAATCCTAGCTGAAGCATAATTCGAAGAAAGAATCCTAGCTGAAGCATCTAAGGCAAGAACCCAAGACCAAACCATGGACCCAGGACATTTAGAAAAAAGAAAACAAAGTTAAAAGGAGGCAGATAAGCCACGATCGGCACTCACTCAGGGAGTGTGTGGCCTTGTCTACGCCCCCCCCCCCCCCCTCCAGGCCCCCTGCTCCTCCCCGACTCCCTCACCCCCGCCTCCTTCCTCTATGCCCTGGCTAGTAGCTGCCTCGCCGACCACCTCTTGCCCATCGACCCCACCTCCTCTAACCTCCACCGTGACATTGCCTCTGATGTCCTCATCCTCGTCCCTACCCTCATTCATCCCTCGGCCCTGCACACCCTAATCCCAGGGCAAGCGTCGGTGAGCTCCTCCTCGATGCCCGTCCTGTCAGCCCCACCGAATCGCCTTCTCCCACCGCCCCACCATCGTCTAGCCCACCTCCACTACTGTGTCCCGGCCATGACCCCTCAAATCCCCTTCTAATACCACTAGGGAATATAGCCATAACCTTGTGGGAACCCTAGCTAATACCAACGAGGTTCTCGTCTCTAATGCTGGTGAGCTCCTTCTTCCTCTGGCCCAAGGTCCTCCTTCTTCCTCGTCGGTGAGGGCGCTAATTTCATTTGGCGCAGACGTGACTTCTTCCTCGTCGGTGAGGGCGCTAATTTCGTTTGGCGCAGACGTGCGTCACGCGACCAATCACATAGTTGATTTTTCTGAAGTTAATAAAGGCTTCGACTATATATCTAGAACAAAGACTCAAGGTGGAGACAAGTCATGGAGCCTTGAAGTGAAGGCTACATTTGATTCATAACTCTTACGTAATTGCAAGACCATGAATAATTATGTAAAGACAATCTTGGCCTTCAATATCGTAGTAATGCTGTTATTGGGAATGCGAAGAAAAGATATAAATTGAGATTGTGATGGGTTGGGGTGGGAGACTACAAACGAAAAAGTTATGTTTTATTAGTTAAGATCGATACCAAAGGATATCATTTTTGTATTCTTCATATCATGCACACTTTGTTTACATCCTCTGCATTATGTTGCTGAATCTCAAGGGTTGCAATCTTCAATAGTTAACCCCATGTGTGCAACAAACACTACTATAGAAATAATTTTTAGAGATATTTTCCTTTCAGGCTATGATAGAGACAACACTCTCAAAATCCATCCCTAAAAATAGTTTCTGAGCATTCTAACCTCTGGAAATCAATTTTGAAAGACATGCATCTCTAGAGGCAACTAAAATTCAATCTATCTCTGTAAATAAATTTCTAGAGGCAGTTATTAATATGCCCGTCCCAAAAATTGGTGGAGCATAGTAAAAGTTTTAACTTTTTTAAATCAAGTTAGATGAAGACAAAATTTATATTTTAGTTCTTGTACTCAAAGAGATCTACACATTGTAGTTGATAATTTTTTATTTTAATCCATTTAATATATGAGAAACCATTTTATTTTTTTCATATTTTAAAATTATTTTTAAAAATTTTTCAAATGACCTCGGATGGAGAAAAGACCTAAACAAATACTGTATTACTAGAAGGGATCTGCAACTTTATAGTCAAATTTACAGTAGTGCCCAAAAATTATGTTTTAAGTTTTTAGATTTAGAATTTTTTTTATTTTTTCAATGATCATGGATGGAGAAATGACCTTGAAATTATACTTCCTTTATCTTTTCTAAAAAAGGATAAAGTCCAACCTTGACCCTCTAATTCTTGAAAAAGTACCGATCAAAAAAAAATTCTTGAAAAAGTATGGATTCCAACCTCCAACTCCAAAACCAGACAATATTGTCCCTTCAACTCATGAAAAAGATCAATTTTCAACCTTGGCGGCTTTCCAGGTGGTTTTGGGTATGAACAGTAACTTTTAACATTTTTACAAATCCAACAAGCAAGAAAGGGGTACCTAAAGGGCTCTAAAAATCTTGATATTTTGTAGGTTGGTAGAGTGAATAACAAGAATGATAATGTCGTAGAACATGCTAAATTTTGTTAAGTAAAATTTGAATTATTGTATATATTCTATGAAATTTAGGGTATTCAATGGCAATAAAAAATCTCAAAAAATCATATTTGTGCATCATTTGAACTATAGTTAATTTTGGTGTCTATGTTCAACATATGTTACATGGGTAAAAATTGAGTTGCTTTACAAATTGTTATTCGCTTAAATGTGAAAAAAATACAAATTGTTCAAAAAAATTTACAAAATTACAAATTGATAGAAAATTAAGTTGGATTTAGAGCCCTCTAAGTGCCCCTTTCTTGCTTTTAAGTAGGATTTAAAAAAAGGTTTGAAAAATGTCAAAAGTTACTGTTCATAAGCCAAAACCACATGGAAAACCACCTAGGATTGAAAAGTGAACTTTTTTAAAAGTTGGAGGGCCAATGTTATCTGGATTTGGAGTTGGAGGTTGAAATCTGGATTTCGGCAAGAGTTGGAGGGCCAAAATTGGACTTTACCCTTTCTCAAATGACCTCTAGCGGAGAAATGACCTAAATCAATGTTGTATTTCTCAAAAAGTTTAGGGTCTCAAATATGCATTGCAATTTTCACCTTGCCTTTGCTTGCCCTTCATCTACGCTTCCCTTGAAGCCAAACCTAGTTTACCCCTTACCTTATTTCTTTGCTTAGCATTAGCAATATTTTCACATCTGAAATCCATGAAACTTATCACAAATCTTATTCATGTCATTTTGTAGGACCATTGGTCTCATTACTTTGGCTTCACATAGCTTTCCTTGGTTATCAATGTTCAATGGTTAAAATATAAGCCTTTCAAATAATAAGACCGCATGTATGTTTATAGCCATGTCTCTGTTTCCTTTTTTTGATTTGGCTTGTTGTTTCTTAACGATACTATATCTTATTGAACATCATATTGTTTGCAACATAAATGAGTATTTGATCCATATAAACTTATTAGTAGTGTATGATAAAACTAATTTGCTACTCAACACTTAGCAAGCAAGTTATTAGTGCTTTGGTCGCATTACAAACTCAAAAATTACGGTTTCAAAACCATTCCAACAGACACTAGCATAATGGACCCACTCGTTATTTTGTGTTCTTCTCCCTTTCTTGCTCTCATTAACCTAGCTTTGTGTCTAGCATGCTAAGGAAGAGGTTGGGCGACTGGGGAGGAGTTCGAGCGCGATGGTGAAGTCCATGAGTCGCGCAAGGAAGAGGTCGAGAGGGTGGGGAAGAAGTCCAAATGTCAATAGGTCCTGAGGCTGGATCTTGGCGGGAGGAGGCAAAGCCGTCGGGGGGAAGTCGGGTTGCGGCTGCTAGGCTGGACGAAGGAGACACCTATGCCTAGACGAGGAGAGGCAATAAGGACCTATTTGGTTGCTGCCCTGGGAGGCAAATGCAACCAATCTCAGCCACCAGGCACTCAAAATCAAAAGCCTAGATTGCTGCCTGGCCAGGCAAGGCTGCCTAGGGAAGCAACCAAACAAGCCCAGGCCATAGTGTAGTACAGAGCCCAGAGGGTGCTGGAAGAATACAAATTGAATACGCTGATTGTGGCCCAAATGGAAATATATATATGGAATATATATAAGACTATAATGTTATTGATTTCCCTATAGCGACACATGCGCCATTTAGCTAATCTGGAAGAAACAACGTCTTTCGAGTAGGGCCAAAACTGTAACTCTTGCGGTCCTCCCCTCACTTGGATCACAAGATGATGCAAGAATTGGTCCCAAATTTCCACTTCCCGGCAGCCATGGTTGACCACAGTTCTACAAACCCAGGCAGGACGACACAGATAGGCACGCATGCAACTCCACTCTACCTCGAAGCACTATAAATAGGGCCATGTGCTCCATGATGTGTATATCATCCACAGACCAGACCCCTCTCAAATCGAAGCTGCCGCAGAGACCTAAGCAAGTAGCTTCAAAGAGTGTGCACAACAGGGTGGCCATGGCTGCACCTACCTTGATGCAATGCTTGGTCGCCGTTTCCCTCCTCTCCTGTGCCGCCCACGCACAGCTCTCGACCACGTTCTATGCGTCCTCCTGCCCCAACCTGCAGAGCATCGTGCGGACGGCGATGACCCAGGCCGTCAGCAACGAGCAGAGGATCGGCGCCTCTCTGCTCAGGCTCTTCTTCCACGACTGCTTTGTTCAAGTACACCATTTCTGCATGCTATGCTGGACAATTCAGTTGAACTTCGATGTATACCTCCGGTAACAGTATGTGATTGTGATGACTGCAGGGTTGCGACGGCTCGATCCTTCTCGACGCCGGAGGGGAGAAGACGGCCGGCCCCAACGCCAACTCTGTGCGCGGCTTTGACGTCATCGACACCATCAAGACGAACGTCGAGGCAGCGTGCCCCGGCGTCGTGTCGTGCGCCGACATCCTCGCGCTTGCCGCGCGCGACGGAACGAATCTTGTACGCACGCATACGCCTACTAGTTTGTCGTCATATCAGTTAGTTATCCAGTGTGTATGGTCGGCATGCGGCGTCTGACACTTTTCCTTCCATTGTTGCTGTGCGTACCTACGTGTAGCTCGGCGGGCCGACGTGGAACGTGCCGCTGGGCCGGCGGGACTCGACGACGGCGAGCGCCTCCCTGGCCAACAGCAACCTCCCGGCGCCGACGTCCAGCCTGAGCACGCTCATCTCCCAGTTCGGCAGGCAGGGCCTGTCGGCGCGTGACATGACGGCGCTGTCGGGGGCGCACACCATCGGGCAGGCGCGGTGCACCACGTTCCGCGGCCGCATCTACGGCGACGCCAACATCAACGCCACCTTCGCGTCGCTCCGGAAGCAGACGTGCCCGCAGTCCGGCGGCGACAGCACGCTGGCGCCCATCGACGTGCAGACGCCGACGCGGTTCGACACGGCCTACTTCACCAACCTGCTGTCGCAGCGGGGGCTGTTCCACTCGGACCAGGAGCTCTTCAACGGCGGGTCGCAGGACGCGCTGGTGCGGCAGTACAGCGCCAGCGCCTCGCTCTTCAACGGCGACTTCGTGTCGGCCATGATTAAGATGGGCAACGTTGGGGTGCTCACCGGCACCGCCGGACAGATCAGGAGCAACTGCCGCGTCGTCAACAGCTAGATGCCATGCCAAGATACGGAGCGGATATTATTACAGATACTTCTAGCTTAGCTAGCTTGCTCATTGATATCGACCGCCCATGGATGATTGATCGATGAACGACATGTACAGCTAGCTAGCTTCTCACGAACTATAGAACTCATGAATACGGAGTGTGAGTAGAATAAGTGGTGAACGACCACGAAAGGAGTGATCGAAGCAGTGCCACTGACATGGCCAGGTTTATCGAAATGATTCACCTGACCTTTTTCATTGGATTTTGAAACGCAACTATATATAAACACCACACCATCCATGTTTACTATGGTCCTAGCTGTCACGTGTCCGAACTTTGAAGCAGTGAAGCCACATTGGGAAAGAAATCGCTCATATTTTATCATCTCGTTCGATTGTTGTATTCTGGTCCTGTCACGTGTTCTTCCACTGCAAAAAGGGAAACAAGACGAAGTAGCCGAATAGAGCATTTGGGCATAGTTCACTGGGCCAAAATCGGCAGATCTAGTTCTGCACCAAGAAGGCCTGGGCTATGTTTGCTGCTCCTCCCTTTATGGGCCCGCCTAATTCTGAATTGAAAAAAACTACTATCTGGTATATAGCTATAGATAGAACTCATGAATACGTATGTAGAACTAGGCAAATTCTCCACGCGTTGCCACGGAAATTGCGAATTATTGGATTCCGTGGTATGATGACGTGGTGAATAAAGTAGTCTTGCCGACATGACATTATAATTGCATATGCTAGTGGATTTTAATTGTATGTAGTAGTGCATTCTTTAGTTGGACAACTTGTATTAAATCTTGCTTAGTAGATGTGATAGTGGATTGTCTTGTTGGATAGCTTGCATGTTGAGATAATTAGCTAGTGAGGTTTATCTATAGGGAGTGAACGAAATGAGTGGTGAACGACCAAGCAAGGAGTGAACGAAATGATTCACCAGACCTTTTGGATTAGATTTTGAAATGCAAACACCATCCATGTTTACTATGGTCCTAGCTGTCATGTGTTCCAACTTCGAACTTGGAACCATTAGTAAGGCCACCTAGAACACCGACAATCTCATTGAGAGAAATGCTAGACAATAAAGGCGCTAAAAAGAGATAAAGGTAAAATAGATTGGTTTTTTGACGATTGTTAATTAGTTAGATCTCTCAACAGGTTATGATCCTCACTCGACACAAAATCTATATTTTTCTCAGGGGACCAAACGAGTTTTCAAAGAAAAGAAACAAATTAGAGCTCGAGCTGCCAAATCCGGCCTGAACTATATTCAACAATGACCGGTGAGGAGTATGCTCAAACTGGTCTAGGTCGATTTTTATTGTCAGCTTAGCCAAGTGTAGGCCAGTTTTTTTTTCTTTTAAAGATTGATTTTTTAATCTAATTCTGAGCCATTGTATGTGCATATGATTTTCTGGTCCATCTTTAACTTTCCTATCATATTTTGGCTAATAGTGGAGTAAGAACCGTTAAGGCATTGCCATTTGACTTGTAGCAAACAGAGACAGAGTGATCCCAACACTGAAAATTATAAGGCGAACATGCTTCCAGGCCACCATTTCCAAACAGAGATGATGTGTGCGCAGTCAGAAGCTGGAATGCTACAAAACCTCTCGTGAATCGTGATCGCTAACCCCCAAGAACACACTCACAGGTCTGCCTACCTATGGGTGCCCGGCCAAGGTTTTGCTCGTGGGCTTGGTGGCGGCCGACAGGGCGGGGCAGGTGCAGTTCACTGGCACTGGATGAACACGTACACGTGGGCCTGCCGGATGGGGACACGCATATTGGGATTAGGGGGCAAAACCAATGCAACTAATCCCTCATCTTGTGCTGAACCATGAGGGTAACATCTACCACCAGATCTGCAGCGGAAATAACAATCACACAATGCACAATAGACACAACGATTTATATGGAAAACCTTCTCAAGGTGAGAAGGAAAAACCACGGGACCAACCGATCCACTCCCAGCCAAACTTCCACTATAATCAAATGGGTACAAGGAGTCTTCTCTAGAGCATCTAGAGGATTACACCAGCAGCAACACACTCATCAAGTTACAACTTGGCAACACCCACAACCTTCTAACAAGAGGAATAACAGCAGCCAAACAAAGAAGACACAGATTCTGTCCACCTCATTAATCAGTTCATATCTCCCAAACCACAGCTCCAATATGCACAAATTTTGGTAGGCAGATAGCTCCACGAGTCCCCTAACCACTGACCAAATTTCAGCTCAATCAGACAACGTTTGACCTCTCAAACAATTCATCTACCAAAACTGCTCTGTTCTGAAACTGCATAGACCCGAACTGACAAAACCCCTCTCAAATCTGAACCTCTGCTCAACCAATCCTCAAACCCACTGAACAGATCAAAGTACTCTAAGTGAGGAATGAGCTCACCAAGTTTGGTGCCAATCCAACCATGTTTGAGCCTCCAATCACCAGCTTGAAGATGACCGGTTCAGATTGACGAAATCTGGACAGATTTGCTTCTCCTGCTTATTCCTCTCTTCTCTCTTGTTGTGGTGTTCTTGTGTGTGCTCTCTCTCTCACTCTCTCAGCTTAGCAGCTCTCACAATGATGCACTCTGATGAGATGAGGATGGAGACTAGGGTTTCCTCCCTTTTATTCTTCCCAAGAAGCATTCTCAACCATTAATTTCAGAGATCGATGGTGCACAAGCATTGGGCTTGTGGCAGACTTGGGCTGCTTTGCTAGGCTGCAAATCATCCTCCATCTGGAGGGATAGCCCAACAAACTCCCCCTCCCGACATCATGGAGGGTCTCACTGCCTCCCGGCAGCCATGCCAGCGAGCCGGCAGCAAACATCGAGCTTTTTCTTTGGCATCACCTTAGTCAACATATCTGCCCCGTTGTCATCGGTGTGGACTTTCTCAAGCTGCATTTGTTTAGATTCCAACACATCTCGAATCCAATGATAACGAACATCAATATGCTTTGACCTTGAGTGAAATGAAGTATGCTTACTCAAGTGAATTACACTTTGATTGTCACAAAACAACACATACTTGCCTTGCTGAAAACCAAGTTCTCTGACAAACTTTTTCAGCCACAATAGCTCTTTGCTTGCCTCTCGTCGCGCAATGAATTCAGCTTCGTTGTGGACAATGCAACACATTTTCGCATCTTGCTTTGCCATGACACCGCTCCCCCGCATAGGTAATCAAATAGCACGAAGTAGACTTTCTCGCTATCAACATCTCCGGCCCAATCCGCATCGTGTATGCAACCAACACGGGAGCACCTTTCCCAAAACAAAGTTTCAAATTAGTGCTGCCCCGAAGGTATCTCAAAATCCACTTCACAGCTTCCCAATGTGGTCTTCCTGGATTAGACATAAATCTGCTCACAGTACTAACCGCATGAGCAATGGCTGGCCTTGTAGACACCATAGCATACATGAGACTTCCAACTGTTGAGGCATAAGGAACATTCCTCATTTCCTTCTTCTTTTCATCAGTAGTTGGGCATTGCTTGGTGCTTAACTTGAAATGAGCTGCAAGAGGACAACTCACAGCTTTTGCTTTGTCCATCCTGAATTTTACAAGTACTTTCTCAATATACTGCTCTTGAGACAAGTACAACTTGTTGGAACTCCTGTCTCTTTCAATTCTCATCCCGAGAATCTGCTTTGCTGTCCCCAAGTCCTTCATAGCAAAGGACTTGCTCAACTTCTTCTTCAGCTCTGCAATCCTAGAGACATTCTTGCCAACAATCAGCATATCATCAACATAGAGCAACAAGATGATAAAATCATCACTTGAGAACCTTTTGATATACACACAATGGTCTGCACTACTCCTTTTGTAGCCTTGCTCCCCCATAACTGAATCAAACTTCAAATACCATTGTCTTGGTGCTTGTTTCAGGCCATAGAGACTCTTTTTCAGCTTGCACACATACTTCTCTTTGCCTTTCACAAGAAACCCCTCAGGCTGCTCCATGTAGATCTCTTCCTCCAAATCACCATGGAGAAAGGCTGTCTTCACATCCATTTGTTCAACCTCCAAGTTAAGACTAGCTGCCAAGCCAAGGATCACTCTAATTGATGTTATTTTCACCACCGGAGAAAAGATCTCATCATAATCAATACCTTTCCTCTGGCCAAATCCTTTCACAACAAGTCTGGCCTTGAACCTTGGATGTGGCGTGTGCTCTTCTTGCTTGATTTTGTAGACCCACTTGTTTTTCAACACTTTCTTGCCCTTGGGCAACTTCACCAAATCATAAGTATGATTCTTATGCAAGGAATCCATCTCTTCTTGCATAGCTTTCATCCACTCCTTCTTATGCTCATCTTCCATTGCATCTGCAAAACACTCAGGTTCTGAACCATCAGATAGTAACACCACATACTGATATGAAGGATACCTGGTGGAAGGAACTCGATTTCTACTAGATCTTCTGAGTGGAATTGGTGGATCTTCTGGCACTGGTGGCTGTTGATCCGGATCATCAATTTCAGCATCAAACTCATGCTGTTGGGGAGCATTCTCATCACCTGTACCATGCACATCAGCATGTGCATCATCTGCAACATCACCATCAGCTTGTTCTGGAGCTGGAGCTGCAGGAACTGGGTCTAAATCAACCAATGGTTCTTGCTGAGGAACCTGCACCTTTGTCTTCACAATATCCTCAATTGTTTGATCTTCAACAAACACAACATCACGGCTTCTCAAAACCTTCCTTGCAATTGGATCAAATAGCTTGTACCCAAACTCATCTAATCCATAGCCCAAGAAGATACACTGCCGTGTCTTGTCATCAAGCTTCAACCTTTCATCTTGAGGAATATGAACAAAGGCCTTGCACCCAAATACTTTCAGGTGATCATAAGAGACGTCCTTGTTATACCAAACCCTGTTAGGAACATCTCCCTGCAAAGGATAACTTGGTGAGAGGTTAATAAGATAAACTGCAGTCATCAAAGCCTCACCCCAGAAATTTTTAGGAAGCTTTGCATGTGACAACAAGCATCTCACTCTCTCAACAATTGTCCTGTTCATCCTCTCAGCAATACCATTCAACTGTGGTGTCTTTGGAGGTGTGAATTGGTGCCTAATCCCTTGCTCTTTGCAATATGCATCAAACGGCCCAATGTACTCTCCTCCATTATCAGTGCGAATGCACTTGATCTTCTTCTCTGTCTCTCTCTCAACTGAGGCTTGGAATTGCTTGAACACACTTAGCACTTGATCTTTGGACTTCAAGGGAAAAGCCCAAACCTTCCTGGTGAAGTCATCAATAAAAGTGACAAAGTACTTAGCACCACCCATTGATCTTACTGACATTTTGCAAACATCAAAATGAACCAAGTCCAGAAACCCAGGCTTCTTGTGAGGAGGTAGACCCTTGAAAGCAACCCTGTGCTGCTTCCCAGCTAGGTAATCTGTACACTTCTTCAAATGCACACTTTTCACCCCTTTCAGGATATTCTTCTTCACTAGCACTGTCATCCCCTTCTCACTCATGTGCCCAAGTCTCTTGTGCCATAGAGCACAAGAATCTTCTTTCTCTAATGCATTCACAGAAACACTAGAGAGGTTAGCAATAACATGGTATAGAACTGAAACTTGGTTACCTTTTGCAACAACCATGTTGCCTTTGGTGAGCTTGTACTTTTCATCTCCAAAATTGCTAGAGTACCCATCATTATCAAGCAATCCAATTGAAATAATGTTGAGCCGAAGCGCTTCAACATGTCTCACAGACTTAGGACCAATTTGGTACCATTTGCAGTCACTAGATGCACATCTCCTTTTCCAACAATTGATGCCTTATCATTGTTGCCCATCTTCACAACACCAAAATCACCTGTGTAGTTTGTGAAGTACTCTGTGAGATGTAGCATGTATGGTAGCACTGTCCGGTATCCAAATCATCTCATCACCATTCACATGGTGGATGGCTGCATCATCGAAACTACGGTGATCCTCTCAACAAAGTGGAACTAGAACAACCATCATTACCTTCCTCTGCAGTGAGAATCATAACCCCTTCAACTGCTGAAGTAATACGGCCACCATCACTGTCACTATCACTGTCTTGTTTCTGTTCTTGCTGCTGTTTCTTTTTACCCTTTTCCTTTTTCCACTTGCGGTATTGCCACTTTTTGTGTCCCTTATCATGGCAGTGCCAACACTCAACATCAGCATTTCTACCTCTTGACTTGCTTCTACTTTCAGCTCTCCCTTTCTTCGGACCTCGGCTCTTACTTCTCCCCCGTGCCTCAGTGACCAACACTTCAGATTTAGAGGAGGAACTATCCCTTTCAGCTAGCCTTCTGGTTTCCTCATTTATCACTTTGGTCTTGACAAGGTTCCAAGTAACAACACCATTAGGGGCTGAATTGCACAAAGTGACTTTTAAAGTCTCCCAAGTGTCCGGCAATGAGCCAAGTAGCAGCAGCGCTGTAACCTCATCTTCAAATGAGATTCCCATAGAAGAAAGCTGATTTATAATGCCCTGAAATGCATTCACATGATCAGCCACAGGAGTACCATCCCGGTACCTCAAATGCATCAACTGCTTGATCAAAAACATCTTGTTTGCACCTTCCTTTCGGGCATACAACTCTTCTAGCTTCTACCATAATGTACGTGCATGTGTCTCCTCAATGATATGGTTCAAAACATTGTCATCGACCCACTGTCGAATGAACCCATAAGCTTGACGATGAAGAACCTGCCATTCATCATCAGATTTGTTATCTGGCTTTGCTTCAACAAACACTGGCTTCCAATACTCTTTCACATAGAGTAAATCCTCCATCTTACCCTTCCAAGCTTGATAATTTGTACCATTCAAAGAGATCATTTTGCTGGTATTTGTTTCCATCTTACACAAGGCAAATCAGCAAGTAATCAAGGCTGAACACAAACTGAACCAAAGAGCTGGTACCACTCTATTGGGATTAGGGGGCAAAACCAATGCAACTAATCCCTCATCTTGTGCTGAACCATGAGGGTAACATCTACCACCAGATCTGCAGCGGAAATAACAATCACACAATGCACAATAGACACAATGATTTACGTGGAAAACCTTCTCAAGGTGAAAAGGAAAAACCACGGGACCAACCGGTCCACTCCCAGCCAAACTTCCACTATAATCAAATGGGTACAAGGAGTCTTATCTAGAGAATCTAGAGGATTACACCAGCAGCAACACACACATCAAGTTACAACTTGACAACACCCACAACCTTCTAACAAGAGGAATAACAGTAGCCAAACAAAGAAGACACAGATTCTGTCCACCTCGGTAATCAGTTCGTATCTCCCAAACCACAGCTCCAATATGCACAAATTTTGGTAGGCAGATAGCTCCACGAGTCCCCTAACCACTGACCAAATTTCAGCTCAATCGGACACCGTTTGACCTCTCAAACAATTCATCTACCAAAACTGCTCTGTTCTGAAACTGCACAGACCCGAACTGACAAAACCCCTCTCAAATCTGAACCTCTGCTCAACCAATCCTCAAACCCACTGAACAGATCAAAGTACTCTAAGTGAGGAATGAGCTCACCGAGTTTGGTGCCAATCCAACCACGTTTGAGCCTCCAATCACCAGCTTGAAGATGACCGGTTCAGATTGACGAAATCTGGACAGATTTGCTTCTCCTGCTTCTTCCTCTCTTCTCTCTTGTTGTGGTGTTCTTGTGTGTGCTTTCTCTCACTCTCTCAGCTTAGCAGCTCTCACAATGATGCACTCTGATGAGATGAGGATTGAGGCTAGGGTTTCCTCCCTTTTATTCTTCCGAAGAAGCATTCTCAACCATTGATTTCAGAGATCGACGGTGCATAAGCATTGGGCTTGTGGTAGATTTGGGCTGCTTTGCTGGGCTGCAAATCATCCTCCATGTGGAGGGATAGCCCAACAACGCACGGCACGGGGCTAAACAATCCACGTCAGACGAAGAGAGGCAGAGGCGGCGGGCATCTCCCATGTCCCAACAGGCATTCCGAATTCTGATCGAGCAAGTGGACGTGTGGTGTGCTCGCAAAACCAGGAGGAAGGTTTGTCGACCCTACCCATGCTCCCTCTAGCAACTTGAACTAAAATTATTCAGGTTCAGGTTCGATGCTCTTGGTCGCTGCTGATATTTTCTTCAGGGTTCAGAAGTTGCCTCTTACTTCACTTTTAGAGATCGAAAAGATTCTTCCACATGTATACTGCAGAGTACTCAAGTGCACTAGTACAAAATTTGGATCAAAACAAATCAAACAAACAAATAGAAACGTGGCGAATTTCATATCATTACAGTTGCCGATAAGAAAGAAGGGCAGGATTATTCCTGCCACGTAGGATAAGCTAGCGTGCTCGTTATCAACAACCACGCAGTTTTGACTGCTCACGACTCTGAAGATACCCACCATGCAGCTCAACGACCCTACTTACGTTGCAACACACATGAATTGTCGAATGACAAATCGATATCCATCGATCGTCCAGCACCATCAGCAGTTGACGCTAGTTGACCTTCCTGCAGTCGAGCCTGACCTCGCCCTGCGCCCCCGTGAGCGGGCTGATGGCGCCCATCCGCACCATCGCCTTGGCGAAGTCGGCGGCGAACATGGCGGCGTTGCCGCTGTACTTCTTCACCAGCGCGTCCTGCGAGCCGCCGTTGAAGAGCTCCTGGTCGGAGTGGAACAGGCCTCGCCTGGCCATCAGGTTCTGGTAGTAGGCGTTGTCGAACGCCTCGGGGCTCTGCACGTCGATGGGCGCCAGCACGGCGTCGCCGCCAGACTGCGGGCACGTCTGCTGCCGGAGCGACGCGAAGGTGGCGTTGATGTTGGCGTCGTTGTAGATGCGGTCGCGAAACGTGGCGCACCGGGCCTGCCCGATGGTGTGCGCGCCCGACAGCGCCGTCATGTCGCGCGCCGACAGGCCCTTGTTGCCGAACATGGTGACGAGCGTGGCGAGGCTGGACCCCGGACCCGGGAGGTTGGCGTTCGCGTCGCTCTGGCTCGCCGTCCGCGCGTCGCGGCGGCCGAGGTACACCGTCCACGTCGGCCCGCCGAGCTGCATTGTAGTATTGGAAGGTGGATTCACGTGTCAGGTCGCACGTCAGTAGCTTGTAAAGCATTGTAAAGCATTGCATTGCGTCATACGAGGTTGACAGCGTCGCGGGCGGCGAGGGCGAGGATGTCGGCGCAGGAGACGGTGGCGTTGCAGGACGCCTCCACCTGCGTCTTGATGGCGTCGATCACCTCGTAGCCGCGCACCGAGTTGGCGTTCGGCCCGGCGTTCCTCTCGCCGGTGAAGGTCGCCGTGTCGTCCAGCAAGATGGACGCGTCACACCCCTGCAATGCAACCGAACGAAGGATCACGCTCCCATCATCAGTAATGACGCTAGCTTGGTACATACTGTAGAGTGCATGCATCGATCGGAAATGTACAGGTGACAGATTAAAATGCAATTAATGCATCATGCTCTCTTACATTGACGAAGCAGTCGTGGAAGAACATGCGGAGGATGGAGGCGCCCATGCGCTTCTCCGCCGCCACGGCCGACGCCATCCCGGCCCGCACGATGCCCTGCACGTTCGGGCACTTCTTGCTGTAGAAGCTCGTCGACAGCCCGCCGGCGGCAGCAGCACCGGCCAGCAGGGGAGCCAGCACCGCGGCTACCGTGAGCAAGCACCTTATCACTGATGATGCGCTCGCCGCCATGGCTAAATTAAAGCTCCGATCGACCTGATCGAGGATGTGGATTGAGACTTGCAAATAGAAGCAGTTACGATGCAAGCTTGCTGGTGAGCAGCTATCAGTGATGCAACCACAAGACTAGAGACCAATGGTTGATCGATGAGATGGAACAAGGACGGGGCGTGTATTTATAGAGTGTTGTGGCTCCAGTTTGGTGTTTGCACTGCATTGCCTTGGCCCTTGGCCGGTTGGCCCATATGGTGGAGCGCCTGAACTCGCGCTGGATTGGTTGACTAATGCGCCCTTCGTAGCCTGGCGAGAAGGTGACGGTGGGCAGATTAGGGTTGGACTGTAGTACTAGGCACTGCTGCAAACTAGTAAATAAATCAAATTTGTCCAAAAAAAATAAAATTTAATCAGAAGATCGGATCGGTGTAGACGACGTTGGTTTGGTGCGCGCGCATGTTCCAGCAATCATCGTCTTTGTGAAACTGCAATTTGCTACTCCGTGCAGACTGTAGTACATCGGACTAGTAGTTGTCTGGTTGACCAGTGCGCTGATGTAGTTGACTCTTGGGCATGCAATCTCATAGCCATGGTGAGCGGCACATACACATTGTTTAGTTTCGATTCGAGTGTGCAGTGCCAAATTCGCAATAAAGCGACTTTGGCCAATGCTGCCTTTTTCCAAGGTAGCTCGTCGTTTTACTTATAATTAAGAATGGTTAATATGGACTGATTAGAAAATCTACTGTAACTGATCAGCTTGTCTAGTTGGTGCATCCCAAACCTACCGTATACTAATCTTCAGCTTGAGTTAGGCATATGAAACTGAGTGCGAGCCACCAAGTGCGTGTAGGTACGTCCAAGCTGAGCCAGACTTTGCACATGTTCCCAGCCGGAGGCAAACCGTAGTTCTCTGAAAGTCCAGCTCCAGCCTATCATCAAGGCTAGCTTGCATTGCCTATGATCTGTTTGGAACCTCAGTCCTCAATCACGATTATGCTTACTAACCTAACCGTATATTCGTATAGTAATATAATGCTACAACGTTTTTCTGCTGCTGAGCTGTTAGTTTTGTACGCTTGTCATCAGTACTAAATAAGAGGGTAGTATGCGGTATGCCCACGCAACTTGCTCGCAAAAATACGGTGGCATTTGCGTTTGATAAGAGAGCACTTCCGATAGGAAGCTAGTATAGATCTGGGTTCAAATAGGACTGTCAATTTAGTAGGCTCTAACTAGCAAGCCGCCATGTGCAAATAGCACATATATTAGCTAGTTTTTTATTGTCATCATTGGGTTCTTTTACTACACTAATGCACGTGCGACACACGCGTGCCTATAAAATATCTTTTACAATAGAGTAATGTCAAGAAACTTTCAATTCTCGGGTTTTTTGCTAACAATGCAAATTATGAAAATAAAAATAAGCCAATTACATGGAAGCTGAGTTTGTGCACAAGGTCAACTTAATTGAACATTCATTACAAGGCTATAATTGCTTCATATTTCACTCAGATCATGGTGATATATATGCAAGGTTGAACACTTTATGGATAACAACATTTGCACATCCTTCATTGCTAGAGTTTTTTTTTCTTTGCAAGGTCGATTCTTCTGTCACCTCTCTAGCAGGCCAAATTTATGAAACAAACATTTATCATTAATCATTCTCTTCTTAATAAGTCCTTTTTATTTTTATTTAATGTTACACACTTGAAACTCCTTTGTTGGTTGCAAATGAACCACATGTCAAAGTTTGGTAATTTCAAATATCAAATCTGTTGCATAATGCATAATAGAGAACTCTTCATTGTATAACAAGTAGCTAAAGGCAAACTTTGTGAAAAGAAAATCTCCCATGCTTGTTCACATTACCTGCAAGAAAGATCACAGTAATATCTTAGCAAATTTTTGCTAGAGCGTGAAGAGAGGTAATAGATAAATAAAATATAGAGTTGAGGTGATATGCCAACAAAGAATCCTAGGTTTATGGAAAGCTAAAAACAACATGCATGCCAAAAAAAAATTAAAAATTATAGAGCATGTTATTTAGTTTTTTTTTTTAAAAAAATGGAAGGTATCAAGTAGTGTTGTCCATAATAAGTACATTAAGCAACCTTGGAGGGGGGCACAGGCCCCTTCATGCCCTTCCCTTTCATTGTCCTTCCGTGTTTGATCCGTCCAAACTTTTAGCATGTGTTGCTACTAGAGAGATAAGAAAACAATGCCAAGATAGTGAAGAAGTCATGCCACTCTATCCAAGAGGTCAGTTGAACCTCTATCGCGGAAGAAGAGTTGGTAATCCATTTCGTTCTCGTAATTGAACATGCAAAAATAAATATAACTTAAGAAACAAAAAGACACAACAACATGGATCATAATTTTTGTTTGGTAATTATATGCTCTTATTTCCTCAGATAAAAAAGTTGTTCTAACAAAAACCGAAGGGGATGAGGCATGATTTTAGTACTATACCCTTCATAATTCCTACTTTCTTTGTTACATTTCAATGAGGTCTATACATTTTGTGGATGCGATCAAAAAATATGTGTGTACCACAAGTGCAAACCCACTACTAAGTCAAGCAAAATTATGGTTTAGTAAAAGATAGAGGTCTCTAATAAAATTCCAAAAAATTGTAATTTTCTATAGCACCATGATTTCAACAAATACTATGAGGTTCATTGCATCCAAACACCTATAGGTTTTGGAAAAGCACAGTTTTTTTGTACATGATGTATGTCGTGTATTTTTTAAAACAAAAAAAGAGAAAATAACATCATATTTTAAAATAACAAGAGATGAGAGGCGACCAAAGTGGCTTTTGTTCAGATAATTCTTCCTTCAGTACTCATTAGTAGTACAAATCAACAAGCACAACATTGCAAATTAAACCAGACAAACCAGCACTATAAAAACTTACTAGCTAAAGAACCACAAGCAACATAATCAAGCGGACCAACTGCGTTGCCGTCCGATGCAACAACGCGTCAGGACCTCACAGGAACAGTGTTATGCAAGATCCATACTGCTGCGTTGCACAGCGCCGCAGTACGTGTGTACACCCTTTCGTGTCCCTGCATATATTGGGCAGGAGAGCAACTGAGCAAAAGCACTGCATCTGATCCAGTATCGATCGGGTTACCAAAAAAGCAGGATTGGATTGCCTATGGAGTTGCATTTCACACGTTACCAAAGGCTCTTTTATTTTGACAACAAACCAAACCAAAGGCATTGATTCCCCCGGAACCGAGATTGGATGCCTATGGTGTGTATCATTATCTCAAAAATCAGTTAAAGATTAAATACAGGCATACACCGAGCGTTGATCGATAAAGTGATGAGCTGATGGGATCGAGCTTTTGGGTTGGAGCCGGTACACCTTTCATGCTTGTTCACATTACCTGCAAGAAAGATCACAGTAATATCTTAGCAAATTTTTGCTAGAGCATGAAGAGAGGTGATAGATAAAAAAATATAGAGTTGAGGTGATATGCCAACAAAGAATCCTAGGTTTATGAAAAGTTAAAAACAACATGCATGCCAAAAAAAATTAAAAATTATAGAGCATGTTGTTTATTTTTTAAAAAAAATGAAAGGCATCAAGTAGTGTAGTCCATAATTACATTAAGCAACCTTGGAGGGGGGGCACAGGCCCCTTCATTCCCTTCGCTTTCATTGTCCTTCCATGTTTGATCCGTCCAAACTTTTAGCATGTGTTGCTAGCTACTAGAGAGATAAGAAAACGATACCAAGATAGTGAAGAAGTCATGCCACTCCATCCAGGAGGTCTAGCTGAACCTCTGTCGCGGAAGAAGAGTTGGTAATCCATTTCGTTCTCGTAATTAAACAAACAAAAATAAATATAACTTAAGAAACAAAAAGACACAACAACATGAAACATAATTTTTGTTTGGTAATTGCATGCTCTTATTTCCTCAGATAAAATAGTTGTTCTAACAAAAGCTGAAGGGGAGGGGGCATGATTTTAGTACTATACCTTTCATAATTCCTACTTTCTTTGTTACATTTCTATGAGTCCACATTTTGTGGATGCTATCCAAAAATATGTGTGTACCACACGTGCAAACCCGCGACTAAGTCAAACAAAACTATGGTTTAGTAAAAGATAGAGGTCTCTAATAAAATTCCAAAAAATTGTAATTTAAAATAGCACCATGATTTCAACAAATACTATAAGGTTCATTGCATCCAAACACCTAGAGGTTTTGGAAAAGCAAAGTTTTTTTTGTAGATGATGTATGTCTTGTATTTTTTGAAAGAAAAAAGAGAAAATAACATCATATTTAAAATGGAATTGTATTTTTTGGTAGTAAAAAATACTTTGATATACAAGTTTCACAAAAATTGCACATCCTTTATTGCTAGAGGTTTTTTTTCATTGCAAGGTCAATTCTTCGGTCACCTCTCTAGCAATTATGAAACAAGCATTTATCATTAATCATTCTGTTCCTTTACAAGGACGCCAAGTTTTATTACTTTGCAAGGTCGACTCTTCTGTCATCTATCACCTCTCTAGTAGGCTGAATTTATAAAACAAACATTTTTCTTTTTATTTAATGTTACACACCTAAAGTGATTTGCCAACAAAGAATCCTAGATAAAAGCCGGCCATAGATTGATCTCTAATCACTCGTAGTTTAAATTGACTCTTGTCCTTTATTTGTTTGTTTCAGCCGCAACAAGAGATCATGATTTTTTTGTCATGACGAACCTTGTTAACACGAGACATCGGAAAAAGGGCAATGCTCAGGTACTCCGATTACCTATGGGAGGTAATATCTCATAATCAATCTGGACCGTTAATTTTTCATAATTTAATAAATTACTAAGTAAATTAATAAATTTAGGAAAAACAAAAATAAAACACCCGGACCGCAGAATTCACGGGAGGGGAAATCCCGCATGCCGCCCGAACTCCTGGCACACCGCAGCCGCCGGGAGGGAAATTCTCAACGCACATGCGCATGCCATTTCCATGAATTTTGGATCTCATTTTTTAGGATATGCTTGCATGCCATTGCCATGAATTTTGGATCTTACTATTTCCTTATGCATGCATAGTAGTAATATTATTCTTAAAAAAACATGAAGCAATGGAAACTCCATGTGTTCGGTTTCTACGCTTCCCCATGAGCGTATGTCGCGGACGACGTGAGTTTGTGCGCCGGCCTGACGGCACATCGGACAGTGTGTCGGCCGTTGATCCGCACTTCGGCGAAGCAGCGAAGCGCTTCGGCATCGGCCTTTGGTGCGCGGCGCGGCCACACTACCGGTCGCTGGCCAGAGCTCTTCGGCGGCTGCAAACGGCCCAGGAGTCAATGCCGCAGGTTACGCTAACATAACACGCCAGTTAACATAACACGTGTACGCTAACACACGTACCTAATTAAGTCACGTGCATCAACCAAATCGTAACAACCAAATCTTAAAAAACATTTTTATTACTTACTTCCTTATTTATCCTATTTTTATAAAATAAAAATTTAATAAATACTATTACCTTCTATGAGGTAATAGATGATTGTGACCGTTAGATTGGAATAAATGGACGGTCCATTGTCATTTCGGAGTACCGCAGCAAAAGCCTCAGAAAAAAGGCTCTATTGCTCACAGTTGATCACTTGAAAAGATGGTTTCAATGCAAAAAGAGGAAGAAAAAAAATATCCTCTCCATGTGGATCCGGGGAGAACATGCAGCATTTTTAAGTCGATTATCTCAATTATTTCCACTTGTATCATGCCTAGGAATAATTCAGAAGACTCTCTCCGTCGCCGTTCTTGCTCCATCCCTAAATGTAGCCATTCTTAGTTCACCTTCCGGCAGTTCAATCTGACCTCCGTGGGCGTTCCGGCCGCCGGCGCAAGGCCGCCCATCTTGACCATCGCCTTCGCGAAGTCATTGGCGAACATGTGTGCATTGCCGCTGTACTTCCTCACGAGCGCGTCCAGTGGCCCGCCGTTGAAGAGCTCCTGGTCCGAGTGCAACAGGCCGCGCCGCGCCACCAGGTTGGTGTAGTAGGCGTTGTCGAACGCGTCGGGCGTCTGGTCGTCGAACGGCGCGAGGTTGCCGTCGCCGCCGGTCTGCGGGCACGTCTGCTGCCGCGCCACCGCGAAGGTGGCGTTGATGTTGGTGTCGCCGCCGTAGATGCGCGTGCGGAAGAAGAGGCACCGGGCCCGCCCCACCGTGTGCGCGCCGGAGAGCGCCGTCATGTCGCGCGCCGAGAGGCCCTTAGCCGCGAACGCCGAGACGAGGACGCCGCGCTGGAGCCCGGGCCCGGCAGGTTGGCGTTGGCCGCGCTCTGGCTCGCCGTGCGCGAGTCCGTCCGGCCCAGCGGCACGTTCCATGTTGGGCCTCCGAGCTGCGTCGCATAGCATGCAGAGATCAGCAGCGTCATTGCGTCAAGATGAAACGTGCAGTGCTGGAAATCACACATCAGAAGAACTGACCAAGTTTACGGCGTCACGGGAAGCCAAGGCGACGATGTCGGCGCACGACACGGTAGCCTTGCAGGCTGCTTCGACCTGTGACTTGATGGCGTCGATCACCTCGTACCCGCGGACGGAGTTGACGTTGGCTCCGGCGTTCTTCTCGCCGGTGAACGTCGGTGTGTCATCCAGGAGGATGGACGCGTCACAACCCTGTTGCTCGCACAAACAACAAACAAGCATGCTCACATGTCAGTGGCTCAGTGCACTGCACACTGATGTCTGATGAGTGGCAACCTAGTAGGCTAACAGGATGAACATTACGAGGATACTAAATGCATGTGACCGACATTGACGAAGCAGTCATGGAAGAAGAGGCGGATGATGGACGCGCCCATCCTAGGTTCCTTGGCAACCGCCTGCGCCATCACCGACCGGACTATGGTGGCCACGCTGGGGCACGACTTGGAGTAGAACTTGGTGGAGAGCTTCCCATGACACGGAAGAAGCAGGCAGAGCAGAGCAAGGAGAGCAACACTTCTTGCCGACGACTTGCCCATTTCTGGCTCAGCCACTAGCGGAGCAGAGCAAGAAGTGGCACTGGCCATTTCTGTGTATTTATAGCGCTGGATGGACCGCCCGTACGCACTCCAATCTGTTCCATCTGCAGGTAGATAAAGTGTGCCGCGCCCGCAGTTGACGGCGGTGATTGGTGGACGCGAATGGTGGCCTTGGTTGCGGTGGTGCGCGGCGCACCACCGTGCCAGTGCCAGGCATCCAGCACCGGCGATGGGGGAGCAGCGCATCGGTCCTGGCTTTTGGGGAACAAAGCGGGAGGGTGACCCTCCCTGACTCCGGCGGGCACCTCGGTTGCTTTGCTCTCTCTTTTCCTGCCGTCTTTGCGTGCTGTGGGAAGGTTCGGAACATGATAGAAAGGTACCTAAAACCCTGCATTTTCGCTGCCTTTTTCCCTGCGACAGCACGTGAATGTAAGTGGTATAGTATAGTGTGGGTGACTACCCCTTTTTTTTTTATAATATGTATCTGTATTTAAGTAAGGAAAACAAGCGTACAAGCATAAGCATACAGACACGTATAGAAATACAGAGACGCCTGCCACAACCAAACTATACGAAGGTCCCTAGCAAAATAAAAAAAAAATACAACGATGGCCTTGGAATCTTCGTGAACTACCAGGAGTTGCCCTCGGTCGTCGCCAACCGCCGCCGCCGCCGAAGAAGACGAACACCGCCATGAGCCGGAGGAATCCCATCACACCATGGCTCAAAATAGACACATGTCCCGGAGGACAGGATGAAGACGGTGGTCACCCAACGACCGGGGCCTCGGCCCAACTCCTCCGACTCCCAGATCCAACCACAACTCCGACAACCACCGCCATCAGAGGGAGCTTGAGCCAGATCCGGCCATCCCGCATCCACCACACCCACAAACTTCTCCATATCCAAAAGAAAGAAGGCCAGCGGGAGCATCACTAGACGAAGATAATGGAGCCCCGGCCTTGAACTCATGAAGGTCCGCCGACCTCGCCATGGACACCGGAGAAGAGTACCCACGGGACGAAGAAGAGGATGTGAAATCTTATTCCTTGGCGCCGTCGACGCCTTCGCCTCGCCGCCACCTGGACAGACTCGCCGCGGCGGAACAACCACCCGGCCGAACCTAGCACCACCATCAACCGATGGCGAGCAAACCCTAGACCTAGGACACAAACCTAGCCTATATACAGTCGCACGACGATTCGCCGGACTTCCTCCCCCTCCGACGCCATGCCGGCCGCCAGAGAGGAAGAAAACCGGCGAAATCACCGCCGGAATACGCGTCCGCCTCCTTTTTGCCCTTGGGATACTGTAGCAGGGGGACGGGGAGAAGGAGCGAGAAGGATTGCTGCTGCGGGAATGACGGGTAACTCCTGCCTCGGTTGATTGTTCAATCTGCTCTTCGGGCGATCAGGTACAGATATTTTTTGCTCTTTTGGTTTTTTATATTTCGAGACACAATACTCATATACAATGTTCTTGTCATCTTTATCCGGGTGTTATTGTCTTGGCACTTACAATGCAAGACTCTATTATAGAGTCTAAACCTATTTATTATCTCGAATATTATGAGCTTAGAGTTTAAATAAGATTTGTAGTCTTGGTTTTTTCTCACTCTCTCTTCAATAAATATACTGTAAATATCATAAAAGAAAGATAATAAATAGTCTTGTCTTGGACATTGTTTCCAAATCATTCTAAAACTATTTCATCGCCTTTCATTGGTGCACCTCAAAGTATGTTTGGCGTCTATTTAGTTAAAATCTTAGTTTGGTGGCTATATGTGTTAGCATGGAAAATTATATGCTTATCGCTACATGTGTAGATAGCATGCACACTGAAATGGTGTACCTTAAGTTATTTTTCTTCTTATTTACAAATTATTCTAAAACCTTTTCTATCGCCTTTCGTCGGTACACCTCCTAGTATGCTGCGTCAATTTAGTTAAAATCTTAGTTTGGAGGCTATATGTGTTAGTATGCAAACTTATATGCTTGTCGACTCACTACATGTGTAAAGAACATGCAGTGTACCTTAAGTTATTTTTCTTCTGAAACTACCAATTTCAGATGTACACCTAAGTAATCTTTTAAAAAAAACACACATGGAGAAGTACTTTACAATTTTCTTTTGTATAATGTTATATGGATGTAACTTACATTTAAATTTAGGGAATTATTTGAAACTATTATTTCCATAATGGCATAGGTGGGGTATCTAGATGAAGATTTGGGGGGAAAGGGGTCATTTTTTTTCATAATAATAGCAAAATATGTAGTTTAGTCATATTTTCAAAGAGTTACTTTAACCTATTTTCAATACTGATATGGATGGATAATATTTTAGAAACAAAACAGATTCGATGGTGTTATTGTTGACGATGATTAGATTCTATCAAACTTCTATTTTTTATTTTTAGTGTTTTTGAGATTTGATTATTTATTTGGCTTGTCGCATGAGGATTAATGTGATGCTTCAAAAGAAACACACCTAGCTATTGATTTGGTGGGAAATAATCATCGTCAACAACAACAAACATTAAAATTAGCTAGCTCCATCTTTCTAAAAAATGAAAAGAATACACTCTAAACCTCACATCTAAATAATAAAAGTCGAATATAAAGTGAAATTTAAATCTTCAATAAATTTACTCACCTGTGTTGGTGTATTTCTTACCACCAACGAGTAATCTGATGAATCATGCAGGGTAGATTAAAGATATAGCACTCGAAACACATAGATTATGCTATTTCTAACATAGATTATGCTATTTTAGATGTGTTGCCCATCTGCCTTGTATTTCTTGTGCATTAAATGATAGGGTTTGGAGCTCACATTGAGGTTGGGTTTATATATGATCATTAGGGGTTCTCTATCCGCCTCAGACAACAGAAGGTGCATAAACATCACTTTGAATAATAAGTTATCTAGTTAACTATTTGTTATAGTTAGATCTAAGCACATGCCTATCCATCTAAATCTGGTGCACCAAATAGATTAGATAGCTCTGGATAAGGATGGACCTAGCGAGGACGCGTGAGGGGTGGGGGTGGGGGGGGGGGGGGGGGGGTGTGGCTCAAGGCCCCTAGAGCCCCTCCAAGTGATGACTGCTTTGACGAGGAGAGGCTTAATGTTAAAGATAACAACTTCAATCTTCCTAAACTTTCATCCTAGATCTGTCATTGCTCTGGATCAAAACTATTGTTGACCAATCATCTTGGTTCATTTCCACGAGAGCGATATTGGCTTTGTAACGATAACGATACTCGGGGTTCATGTATTTGTCACTGTGTCATGTATATAAATCCCGAAATCTGCATCTAAACTATCATTATCTAGAAAAAAAACTAAATTAATACCCCAGAAAATTCCATCTAAGTTACAATCTCTAGTGATCAATGGGAGACTAAAAAATTATATGGATATTGTGTCATAACATAAACAAATGAGAGAGAGAGAGAGAGAGAGAGAGAGAGAGAGAGAGAGAGAGAGCAGATGTTCACAATGTTAGTTACCTTTGGGTTCTAAATGTACAGTCGAAATTAATTGTAACACTTGTGTCTCTTATAAATAAAAATAAACTAAGGTCAAGTGCGTAGCGAGTCCGGCAAAAAGATCCCACGTGATGACCGGTTAATCTGTGATAAGGTTCAGATCAATGCCGCCGCACCGAGTGCACCGAAGCCGCTCGGGCTGTCTGGCGCACGTCGTCGCCACCTCCGCGAGCTCGCGGGCGTCGCTGGCGAGCACCCGCCAGCGCCAGCACTCAGCACATAGCGGTGGCCACTCTGCTCGCATGTGGCGTGCCGAGACTGCCGCATGTGAGAGTTTCTGCTCCACAACTCGGTATCGCACGAGTCTAGCTAGCGCACGGCTGCAAAAAGGGCCAGGCGCCGGCCGACCCACTGCGGTGCGCCGTAGTGGACTAGTGGTGAACTGGTGATACCGACCAGAGCCGGGGGAGGTAGCAGTGGTCGAGGTCCAACTTGGGTGATTGGATCGGAGAAGAGTATTGAGCTCTGTTTATGTTTTTTGTGGTACTGGGAGTCGGCGGGCACTACCAGCCAGCACTGCATGTGGCGGCCGGGGCTGCTAATTTGGACTTTGAGTCTTTGACCGATGCCGGTTGCATGCGCCATGCATGCAGAAATGCGTAAACAGCTGCGACCACTACGCTTTCCTTCTTTTTGAGTAACCGTTGAAGCTCTATGGGTTGACCTCCCCTCGGTGTGAGCATGAAAATGACATGAATTGGCATGCACCGAGGGCAATCTGCATGCAAGGGCGCCGCATCTGTAGTGCACGGGCCAGTGGAGTCATGATTCACATAAAAAAAGGTCGAGTCATGGACCACGGTTCTCCTTGAAGCGAGCTGAATCCATTATCCATGTGCAGGCTTGCAGCTAGCAACGGCCAGCATGCTGTCACTGTGACTTGAAAAAATATCGGATGTACAGTCGTACAAGACCCGCTTGCAATATTTGACGCAGTGGTTTGTGGTTTCTTCGGAAGGTGAAAAAAGTGTCTGACGTAGTGGGCCGTGAGTAACATACTTTGGCTTCTCTCTTCCGTGTAAGAGTTTACTCTCCCAGAATGTAGGACGTATATATATTCTTAATCCTTAGCTTATAGTTCTTCTTGCTCCTTTTTCTCTTTGAAAGACAACGTAGTTTTTCATTCTATGCTCTTGTTGAAGACTGGGCTAGAAAGTTATTCTAAATTTTTTAGACAAGGGAAAGTTATTCATGTTGGTCCCAGGGCCGTGCCGGTAAAATTTGAGGCCTTGTACCAAACCATAAAATGAGGCATATCCTTCCTTTGATAAATAGAACTACAATAATTATCAATTCTACATACATATTTACAGGTCCTAACCTTAGCACACTAGCCCTGGCCCCATGCCTGTTTCATTGCTAATCCATCAGGAAAGTTAATGGCATGGGCTGGAATTTATCCACTAGCTAGGCCTATAGCTGGTAGTCAATAGCAGTTTGCACACGCCTGGTGATGAACTAATGACGGAGTGATGGTTGGTAGCTAGTAAATCCAACAAAATTTGGGGGCATGGTAATTAGAGGCCCTGTTTCCTCGCACTGCCTGCACACCCCTCGGCACGGCCCTGGTTGGTCCTCTTGTTTGGTTGCAGTATGGCTACTTTATATCTAGCTACTAATTAGTTTTGGAATCAAACAAGTCCTTATATGGGGTGCTTGCAATGAAGAACATCTTCGATACTATAAAATTTGGGAATTGCTAATTTCCAGGCGCCTGAAATCTTCAATTCCTTCAGGCGATCAAACAGAACCGTGCGATCTAGCTCCATCCAACGGCCAGAGCATATCTTCTTCCTCTAGACAGCAGGTTGCTATCTTCTTCTCTCTTCAGCACACAAGATTTCAGGTGTCTATGGGGTAGGAATTGTGATCAAATTATTGGTAGATTTTGGAAATCGCACATCATGCATGTCTTCGTGTTGTACTTCTATATGAAGACTTAACACATGGTCCCTCTATCACCAAAGTTGTGGCCAAAGTGATATGTCTGCGACCAAATATGATCCAAAAAACAACCATATTCTTTTGTGCTTGTGCTCGACCAAAGGAATATACAGGGAGTAGGCACATGCATGATGAAGCTATCCTGATAATAAATTTGGCAAGGACGGAACTGTTTGATACAGTAATGTATATTGCCAGCCTTTTGTATTATTATTTAACCTTGTGTGACCTGACATACAGTATGTTACATATATAATAATGTCTTATTACACTTCCGTGCTGTCACCCGGCCGGAGAACTTGAGCGGACAAGGGCACTACACATTCGGAATCCTTTCATTTCATCATCATGTATATGTAATAAACCTTCAGACCATGACGACCTTGGTTTTAGTTGCGCTTCCTGCAGTTGAGCCTGACCTCCGTGGGCGTCCCTGACGACGGCATGAGGTTGCCCATCTTGATCATCGCCGACACGAAGTCTGCCGAGAACTGCCCGGCGTTGCTGCTGTACTGCCTGACGAGCGCGTCCTGCGACCCGCCGTTGAAGAGCTCCTGGTCCGAGTGCAGCAGGCCCTTCTGCGCCACCAGGTTCTGGTAGTAGGCGTTGTCGAACCCGTCGGCGGTCTGCACGTCGAACGGCGCCAGGTTGCTGTCCCCGCCGGAGCGCGGGCACGTCTGCTGCCGCAGCGCCGCGAAGCTGGCGTTGATGTTGCTCTCGCTGTAGATGTGGGTGCGGAAGAACTGGCACTGCGACCGGCCGATGGTGTGCGCCCCCGACAGCGCCGTCATGTCGCGTGCCGACAGGCCCTGGTTGCCGAACATCCTGATGAGCGTGGCGAGGCTGGACGCCGGGCCGGGGAGGTTGGAGTTGGCCGCGCTCTGGCTCGCCGTCCGCGAGTCCTTCCGGCCCAGCGGCACGCTCCAAGTCGGCCCTCCCAGCTGCATTGGTATGACGAGGAGGTCGTCAGTCGTCAGTCGTCACGGGATGCAGGAAGCAGAGGCAGAAGCAGAACCAAGAGTCCTGCGAGGTACTAACCAGGTTGACCCCATCACGGGCGGCGAGCGCGAGGATGTCGGCGCAGGAGACGGTGGCCTTGCAGTTGGCCTCCACGGCCGTCTTGATGGCGTCGATGACCTCGAAGCCGCGCACGGAGTTGGCGTTGGGGCCGGCGCCCTTCTCCCCGGTGAAGCCGGACGTGTCGTCCAGGAGGATGGAGCCGTCGCAGCCCTGGCATTATTCGGTCGACAAAACAGAGAGCAGAACGTCAGCACGCAAACGTTCGGTTCGGTGGCAGGTAGTCCAACAGCTGTAGCGCAGCGATTGCACATTGATGGGTTGCAGTTGCAAGCACGCGTGCTCTTCTTACATTGACGAAGCAGTCGTGGAAGAACATGCGGAGGATGGAGGCACCCATGCGCTTCTCCTTGGCCACGGCGGACGCCATCTGCTGCCGCACGATGGTGGCCAGCTTCGGGCATGTCTTGGAGTAGAAGTTGGGTGAGAGCTGCTGCGCGTCAGCGGTGCCGGTGAGTAGCGCAACGAGGACGACGGCGAGGGAGAGGAAGATCATCATGGACCTGCACGTGAATGTGGCCATGGTGGCTAGCTTGTACGCCTCTAGTCTAGTATAGAGAATACAAGATGAGAGCAGGGAGCAGCTTGCTTTGCTAGAACAGAGCTCGATGGATCGATGAGACGAGGTGCTCAAGGTGGCCTCCAATTTATAGTGCTCTTCTGGAGGCTCGACCTTGAGTTCGTAGGCATGCAGATGCAGGCAGGCTATGCGCGTGCATGCATGGCCGTCGTTGACGCCTCCACTTGCATGCGTCAAGTACAAAATTCGGGGCCAAACTCTGCATGTCGATCCGATCATTAGTCGGATTTGGTTGACCGGCCAGGCTGGCGGTGGCGGCCACGTCGCTAACGGACGCATGGGTCCAACGCTCCTGTCCCTCGTGAATAATTTGCATGTTTTTCTTTTTGTTCGTTTCTCGCCACATGTAGGGCCGTTCACCACCCGGAATTTTTTATGCTCCTCTGAGACTGGCGTATATGAGAGGAAGTTTCGCCGACCGACCACGTCACACAGGTACACTAGACAAGCGGGAGATGCATGGACTCGATGCAGAGGCTCAAATGTCAGTAGCTACAATTTAAGCTGGGAAATTTAAGCTCGAGAATGTCACTACACAATTTAAGCTCTAGCCATACGTCAATTTTAGTTATGTATATGTATAGAAGTACTCAACTACATTTAAGAAGCAGGGAGGATATGTGAGCTTATAATTAAAATTATGCGAAAAATCATATCCTACAGTGCGTGGCCGGTGAACATTTATACGTTAAACTGATAGTAACATACAACGCTACTTCAAAATTATTTATAGAGTAGGGCCAAAACAATTTCCAGATATATTTTTTCTGGATCGCATGTCCAAAGGTTTTCACCAACAAGCAATCTTTAGAGGCGCGTCAAATTGATTTCTAGAGGCATTTGCCTTATGTTGCTGGCTTCTGGAAAGACGCTCCGAAACTAAGAACTAGAAAATGCTTGTGTTACCTTTCAATATCTAAGGTTATTTGAAAATTTAAATTTGAGTTTTGAAATCCAAGGAATTTAAATGAACATTTGGGACTCTGTAATCTCAAATAAAAATTAAAACCTAGAAAGTAATAGGTCCGGTCGATAGCTACAACTCTGATACAAGCCATGTGAAAATGTGATGTTGTTTGAAAGAAAAATTAACAGTACATCAAAATGAATATTTGGGCCTCTCCACGACCTTAATTAAATAAAAAAAAGTTGTATTGCCAAATTCTTGTTGTCAAGCTCTACAAGGTGTTTCTACAAAAGATGCACCATGACAACTTATAAAGTTTATTAATTCCTTTCGACTTCATCTGAAAAAATCATAAATTTCCACCTGTGACAACTATTTATGGGGTTGGCACTTAATTAAGAATCACACATCTAGACATCGGTTTCCAAGGCTAGAACTAGGCTTGCTTTTATAAGGATGTGTACAGCCTACGGACGAGTTAGCACACACAGACGAGTAAAAAGACAACTCATACAGTGGATCGGTCTACAGACTATTTAATGCACTGCAACGGATCTAGTGCAAACTCATCTCCGGTGCAAACTGTGCAAACTCTAGTCTAGACCACAGGATGTTGATTCAAGGAGCGCGGAGAGATTGGGTAATTTTACACTTAACCGCCCGCTCTTAATCACACTTTTACAAATCTCTCCTTCCACCTCTCTCATGTGCCCCCTTCGATCAACATTCTACGGTCCACATTAGAGTTTGCACAATTTGCATGGTTTGCACTAGATCCATTGCCTTAATGCACATATACATCTATGATCAATTATGAATAAGATCTCTGTGTGCCACCTTGTATCTTGTTTAACACAAATGCAAAAGGACACACTTTGCAGAATTTTTAGATAATGGATAAAACAATACCCGGCCTCTACATCTTCGGATGTACACAGCCAATTATTACAACAAAAGAGTTGAAAAATAAGAAAGCCATAGTCTTATAGATCGACCAGGACGCTAGTTCAAACAATATAAATATTTTCATCCTTTATTGGATATCTTTAGAGCAATTACTTCCAACTTCTTACTCATCGCTGAGAGCGCGTCCTTGGCTGTCTCATCACGCTGCAACCGAGCCCACGAGCGTAACAGTATGCTCCTCTGAAAATTACCCGCAAAAACGAGTTATATTTTATTTGATTAAAAACTACATCATTGCGGCATCTCCAGATAGCTCAGCACATGGCAGCCACCCCTTAATGCTCCATCCATGAGTCCAAAAATTGATGTGATAGAGAGAGTAAAAAAATTTAGAATTTGGAGGCAATATAAATAAGGCCTGAAACACTGAAATAAAATGTTATTAACAGACCCATGCCATATGCACAATTTGTCTTTCAAATTGATCTAAATACTTGTTAGAGTACGGCAGAGGCCTATTGGGCATAGGCCTATTTCAAGAGGTAATTTCTCAAGGGGCTATGCTCTATACATCAATTTTCGAGATGGATACCGTTGTCTCTGGGGCCTATATAACTATATGATTTTGAGAGATGGTAGAATTAGCTAAGAAATTCCTCTTTGAAAATAAAATATACTATCTTTTACTATCATTTCTTTAACAGTGCAAAATAGTGATTTAATTTCTAGAAGATAGAACCCGTATGATGTAGCCATCGTCTTTTACATGCTAGCGTAGGCCCTTTTTTGCATGCATCATAATCATATAAGACCATGCAAAACGCCAACGGTGTGACAACTGAAAATTACATGTTGATGAAGAGAAATGAAGAATAAGTTGAGGATAAGATTTGGGATAAGATGATCATATAGCTATTATTATTATTATATCAGTTATTTTGCTCAAACTATTTCGTATTGGGCAGCAACAATAAAAACCAATCACTTTCGCTCAGCAGTGGTATATAAACTAACTGGTGGCTCATTGCGCGTCTCTCCTATCCAATCACCAGAGGCCACCACTTGATGGAAGTTTCCATCTTGTGATGACCATTGAGAGCCAACTGGAGTCAGCGCCGCTTTCTTGTCTGATGAGCACTCCTTAACCGAAAGCAATATAAAAACAGTTTAATATGGCATAAAATTAAACATGCATAACGGCAACAGGAAATAGTATAGTGTTAGGTACATGCTAGCTTTCTGATCATTGACGTACTTACATGAGGATAAGGCATTATGGGTTCATCATTCATTCATTGGGCATGAATGGTATCTTATTTGGAGAGAACGGATATTGATTTGGATCCATGTTATCTATACACTCGTATGCCTTGAAATGGAAATTTTTTTCTCTATCACACAAAAGATTTATGTTTGATTACAAGGGTGACTTAAAAGATTTTTAACAAAGCTCATGTCCTCCCCGACACGACACAATGTTAGCCTATTACTCATTGTAGGAGACAATCAAAGTGCTTGGCACTGGCCTGTACCCACCGCTCGTCTTGGTGTTTAATGACCACAAGCAAACGTTGGGATTTGAGTGTTTGCACTTTGCGTTTCTTTTTTTCTATAGCTCCCAAGCGATCAAGGCGAACAAAGAGTCTGAACCCAACAACATTATATTTGTCCTAGGCCAAGTTTCAAAGACGATGTTGATCATCCCTGGGATCGGAATATCCTCGCTACTCGCTAGATGCCCTATAATAAGTTTCTGAAAATATCTGTACACCGTACCTGGCTGGCTGTCTATACCCCTGGCCCTGGGTCCTGCTGGAGCTGTACCAAATGCCGATTATATATTCTGATATCTGCTACGTACGTACATATTATTATGGTAATTAGAATCAATGCTCGGAAGCTAACATGATAATTCAACCAGCAAACGACCAAGAGGTTCTTGCAAAAAAAGAAAAAAGAAGAAAAAAAAGGATAATTTAACCAGCAAATTAAAAGCGACGGCTTGGATTCAATATATTTTATATATATATTTGTCTCTGTTAGGCCAAATTTCAACGCCGAAGGATAAGCTCGTAAGAAAAAGGCTAACCAGTCACATGGCCGTATTTCGCGACAACGCATGATGCCAACTAAACCAGCATAAAGAAACTGTTCCGGATATTACATTAATATTGCTCACGTATATATATCGCAAAGAGTCGGATATAGGGGCAACGAACCAACACTGGGGACTAATTAAGGGAGAATCCATGATGTTCGACATAGTAGTTTTCAATCATATGATGCTAGCTATATATCCCATCAAGGCATCAATTAACTACTAGCATATCCATATACCAAATGTGCGTACGGACTTGAATAAACTAAGGTGCTCTTCAAGTGCATAACTATTTTTATATCATTGAAGTAGGCCATGCTAATCGTCCTCGATTGTCATTTCGGATGGCGATTAAGTTTTTCACGAACGTCAAACTAAATTCTGCTATAGTTTTTAGCTTTCTAAGGATCTTTCACCACAGTTTAAGATTGTCCCCTGTTTGGATACAAAGTATTTTGGAGTATTAGAATTGCCATGGTTTTATTGAAATACTTTGGTTTTAGAGTACTAGGAAGTGTTTAAATGTAATAAATTTTATGGTTTTAAATACCATAATATTGTTAAAACTGTAGTCTTTCTGGTGTTTTAAAAACTCCACTTGATCTAGACTTCTTTTTTTAACACCACAGTTTTGTGTCTTTTTGGCTTATAAACCACATTTTTATGATGCTAGAGTTTTTCAAAACTGCAACATCCCTAAGAGCATCTCCAAGAACTTTGTAAATCCACTTGGTATTCTTATTTTTTTTGGCAAAAACACAAAAACACATCTCCAACAACTTGGTAAATCCACTTGGTATTTTTCCCAACTTTGTAAACGAGGCTCCGCGCGCGTATATATCCGCGTGCGCATATGACTTTGTATCGACGATTTCGGAGGCTCCGCGCCCGTGTTTTCCTCTCCTGCGCGCACCTCCGTCTCCTCGCGCGCGATTCCCTCTCCCCGCGCACCTCGCCCTCGCAGCCCGCGCAGCTCGTCCGTGCAGCTTGCCCGCGCCGCCCGCGCTGCTCGTGACGGCGGCAGACACGGACGGCGGACGGACGGCGGACGGCGGCAGTCCGCGCTCGCCCTCGCCCCGCAGCTTCGCGACGGCGGCGGACGCTCGCAAGCGGAGCGGAGCGGACGGCTACGACGGGATTGAGACGCAGGGACTAAATACATGATAGATTTTCTTTTCCGAACTTTTTTAATAAAGTACCAGACACATAGAGTTATAGATATGCCCTTGATTGATTTTGGGAAAGTTCAGGGACTAATCTGCAAATTGGTTCGGCTGCGTTTACCAAGCTGGAATAGCAAATTGTTGGAGGGAGCGTTTTTTTTCACTTGCTAAATAAAATAGCAAGTTGCTATAACTCAAGATATACCAAGTGATTTTTACAAAGTTGTTGGAGATGGCAGGAGTTCTCGAGCAACTACTAAGAGTTGCTTGAAGTATTTTTTTACCTTAGAGCATCTCCAACAACTTTGTAAATCCATTTGGTATTCTTATTATTTTGGCTAAAACACAAAAACACATCTCCAACAACTTGGTAAAGTCACTTGGTATTTTACTCAACTTGGAAAAAGTTGTCTCCGCGCGCGTATCTTTCCACGCGCGTAGAGGACTTTGCATCGACGTTTTCGGCCTCGCGAGCTCCCTCCCGCGCCCGCGAAATCCTCTCCCGCGCGCGCCAAGTCTGGAACGATATCCCGCGCCGCCAATCCCGCGGCAAGTCTGGAACGATATCCCGCGCCGCCAATTCCTCTTCCTCGCTCGCAATAAAAAAAGGTCGGCCGCCCGTCCCCCGATCCATCTTCCCCTTCCCATCTGCGACTTCATCACCTTCCCGCCGAGGATCAAGGAAGGTCACGCCACCTCTCCTCTTCGACGTTGTATGGATGGATGCATGCTACTGTTGTATGGATGGATGCATGCTAGTGTCCAAATTTATCTATGAGAATTATCTATGCTAGTGTCCAGATGGTAATTTTATGAGATGCAGGCAGCTGCCGGCAAATCCACTTGACAGAGCATGGTGCATGGCCGGCAAATCTTTTTTGATTTTAGCAAGTTGAAATAGGGAGTTGTTGGAGAGGGCTCTTTTTTTTCACTTGTCAAATAATTTACCAAATTGCTAAAACTGAAGATATACCAAGTGAAATTTACAAAGTTGTTGGAGATGCTCTTACGGTGGAAACCAAAACTGCTTCTCACTTGGAGCTCTCTTTTTTGGGTTCTCATATCATCATATATAAGGTACCGACGTGGCATGAACCTGAAAAGGCAGCCATGGCCAAGGCCAATTAGAGAAGACAAAATCCAATTTACCATTTTATGGTGAAACATAAAGCAAATTCAATATCATGGTTAAACTTTTTTTTTTTGAAACAATATCATTATTAGCTAGGATTGGAATAATATATGGTTGCTAGAAAGGATCAATTTGACACCGTGACTGAAATTTCTCAGCAAATTAGAGTGCAAACTTTTTTACAATAAACTGAATCAACTCTAGCTGCATATCATTGTTTGATTCGGCTAACCTCCGCCACGCCAAAACTGAAAATTAATCATGTTATTATGTTGAGCTGCTTATATTTATGCTTTTGTATGAAAAACAATAAAATGATGTACAAAAATCTATTCATACTTGATTATGGTTGTTTGCGTGCATTGAACAATCTACGAACAATTAAATATAGAAAATCCACCATACGAATATTCTATTTAGCTGTCTATGTGTATTGAACATGCCCTTCTACAAGCCAACAGACAACTAATTAGGCTTTACAACTAATCAAACGGTAGCTGATGAAGCTAGCTAGTACGACCTGATTGACCAGGTTTGAGCCAGACTTGGCTCCGCGCCCGAATGAAGTAACCCAAACCGCAGCGCGCGCTTCTTTGTCCAAACAAGTTAAGATCAAACAAAACGAATTTTCTGTTCCCGAGAAAGTAATCATCGGAAGAATCAAAGCATGGGTGCACCGCCGCAAAGCGGGCCGGTCTTTGCAGTTGCAGGCAACAACATCGGAAGGACGGACAACCTCTCCGTTTGGTTCATGCTTCATACTGTACGTACTGGCTCTAGTCTGAATATTACAGGCGTATTTGTTTGAACAGGTCAGTACTATGCAAAAAGAAATGCATTAATATTGGTTGTGAATTATTTATGGTACTTTGTTTAATTTGTGAATTTTATTTATGGTTGGAGAGGCATCAAAAGGCATTTGATGTGCTCCATGATTTCATGACCATATAAGTCGTAAGATCAACGCCTAGGCATCAAGAGGCATTTGATGTGTCTATAATTTGTGGGCCCATAAGTCGTGAGATAAGATCGTGACGCCTCCGGGATTTGGGAGAAATTAGGACTCTAATAAAAGAGTCACAATTGCTTTTTTGTAGTTTATTTTTTTAACCAAGGGTACAAAAGTACTTTTATAATTGTAATAATAATGTTTGACTAGTATTTGCTTTATTAAAAAAGATGAACAATTTTACATATAATTAGGGTTTAAATGCTTTGCGAAAAGACCATACTGCCCTTCAGTAAATTAATTAACGAAAATAGTAATTCTGATGAGGCATTGAGAGGCATTAAGAGGCATCTAGATGCTTTTCCAACCATTGTAAAAGGGCCCTTTAAACTTACTTAGATGAAAAACCGTATACAAATGTACAACTGCAAATGTCACTATACATACTGCAAATTCAATTGGTTTTAAAGTAGACCATTTGAGATAGTAGATACCACAAATTTTCTATTTTGAAAAAGAAATATGGGTAAAGTTTATTCATAGCATTTTAGTGAAATTAGTTGAGAAACAAAAGAAAACAATCAGAGAGTATTTTATATCTATTTTTGTTTTTGACCAAAACTAACTAAAATCTATTCCTTTTTTTTCTTTTTTTTTGAGGGGCCTATTTTTTTTTTTTTTTCTGAGAGAAGAGAGAACATATCTTCCTAATTTAGAAAATGTGATATCTGAGTGGCCAAACTTGGCCCAGAGTCTTCCGTGGGCTGTCTAGAGCCGTAAGTCCTACTGGGCTGCTGGCCCATGCACACCCGAGCTCCATTTCCCCTCCCCAAATGCCCCGCTCGGACAAAACGAAACCGAAAAAAAAGCAGAGCAGGGAGGAGCTCTGCTTTTCCCAACGGGCAGAAGGAAGACGACCAGAGGAAACGAATAAAAAAGCGGCGTGGTGGGGCCGACAAGGACAGTGCCCACCCCACCTCCTCACAGTCACGCACGCTAGCAGCAAGCAGCAAGCAGCAAGCAGCAAGCGGCGACCCCCGTTCCCATCACCGAGGAGAGAGAGGGAAGCCTCTGCCTGCCCCGCCGCGCGACCGCCCCACATGGCCACCGCGCCCGGTGGCGGGGCCCACCCCGCCGTCACCGCCGCCGACGCCATGGAGGTCGACGACCCGCCGCGCGCCTCCGCCGACGAGAAGGTGAGCCCGCGCGCGCTTGCTTCACTTCACTTCCTCCCCCGCGCTCTCGCCTCGTCTAGCTCCGCGGTCTACTGTGGCTATGCTTCCCCTCCTGCGTCGTGGATGGATCTGCCTGTGCGCCGCGGATCTGCTGCTAGCCGCGGCGTCCTCGGCTCCCTGCACGGCGGTCCTGGCTCCGGTCTACCCGCGATACCTGCGCAGCTGCGCTGCTGCTTCTCTTCGTTCCATTGGCGTGCGCCTCCTTTTTTTGTGCGGATTTGGATGTAGATGGCGTCTCGCCGGAGACCGTTAGAGCGAGCTAGCGGTGGCAGCTTTGCGTCCCGGGGAGGGAACCTGCTGCGGCTCAATGCTGTCTCCTTTGCGTGCGCGCCATGCTAGCGTTCCCACTCTCGTGCTGCTTTGGATGGATCGTGTCTAAAGCCGGGCGGGCGGAATGTGTTCTACAAGTTGTCTGTAGTAGTAGCTACAGCTTCAGTTACCGGTTCTGGTGTGGTGTTTGACTTTAGTTGGGGGGGTCGGTCATGTGGAGTGGCAGCTGGCTTAGCTGTCGCATTTCTGTCCAAAGTTAGCTCAGCTGTTTGCGATCTAGTGGGTTTCTTTGTATTGTAAGTTTGTAGCTTGGACCGTAGTTGCTTGCGTTATGGATTCAGTGAATCGGAAATGCTTGATGGTTTCTAAGTGCATAGTTATGCTACTTTTGGTAATGCGGCATCAACTAGGCAGACATGTAGTGGTATTTTGGTTTGTTCACTCAAGGGGCAACGTTACCCTGCTGTGCTGGTGCTTGCTATGCTAGTGTTGCTGCCACAAGCCTGGCGAAGCAGCGAATGCTAATGCCAAAGTACCTCACCTAGTTCATCTAAGTCTGTTGTTTATTGCTTTGGTGCTGCCCCATTTTGATTATGTCTTGCCTATTCTTTGTGTTACATGACAGCACGTCGCCACTGTTATGGGGGGAAGTGATGCAGTGACGGGCCATATAATATCAACCACGATTGGGGGAAAGAATGGTGAACCAAAAAGGGTAGGTTTTGGAGAAAGAAACTCACTTCATCTTTATGAATTACATGATGATGATAATAACAACATTCTAACTTAGCCTTTGATTTGGTGCACTTTAGACCATTAGCTATATGGCCGAGCGAGTTGTTGGAACTGGATCATTTGGGGTTGTCTTCCAGGTTAGATAATTTCTTTTCCCTCCAACTTAGCATAGTTTTTTTTCTCACTTTGGCTCGTATTTTTGTTGATGTTGTGTGCATAAATTCAGGCAAAATGCATCGAGACTGGTGAAACTGTTGCAATTAAGAAGGTTCTACAGGACAAGAGATACAAGAATAGGGAGTTACAGATAATGCGGTCGATTGACCATTGCAATGTCATCTCCCTGAAGCATTGTTTCTTCTCTACCACAAGTAGGGATGAGCTTTTCCTTAACCTAGTCATGGAGTTTGTTCCAGAGTCACTTTATCGTGTTCTGAAACACTACAAAGACATGAAGCAGAGGATGCCCCTTATATATGTTAAATTGTACATGTACCAGGTGGGTAGTGCTAGAATTTGATGCTATCTTAATATGCATCTGCTAGAAAAAGGTGTTCTAAACTTCTGATATCATTTACATGTTCCGTATCTTGTGCAGATACTCCGGGGATTAGCTTATATTCATACTGTACCAGGAGTTTGTCACCGAGATATTAAGCCTCAGAATATCTTGGTATGCTGGTTTAGTGTTTTTTATGCTAAGCATGCGGCTGTTTCTGATCCTGACTTCTTGTTCATGATGTTCAGTTGGAAAATGCTGACCTTCTCTTTTTTTTTTATTGTTTGATAGGTGGATCCTCTTTCCCACAAAGTCAAGGTTTGCGACTTTGGGAGTGCTAAAATCTTGGTATGTACATGCTCTAACAATAACAGCAAGAAATATGATCTTTTTTATTTCAAAACCTTTTTTTATAGAATTGAAGCTGATAAGGCACAAAAGTGAATAAATTTGCACATATTTGTATGCCATGAAATGGTTAATGGGACTCTAGCATGGATGGCATGCTGATTCATATGTTTGATCTGTCTATTTATTTTTTTAAGTTAGATCGAGACAGTGGGAACATTATGATTCTTGCTTAATGTAAACTTATCTGTATAAGGGCGTGTTCTTTTGAAAAACCTGTGGATTGGAAGGAGGAGGGGGGGGGGGGGGGGGGGTTATGAGCTGGGAATTTAAGGACCTCCATTCTGGAGAGTGGACTAAATGCCATGCCCCATTGGGGAGGGGATTAACTGAACAAGCTGCAAGGGACATCTTTAATAAGTACTTAAGCTGTATCGAATCATGGACTTGATACCTTGTTGGGCTGAGTTATAGATATTAAGGATGTGCAAACTAAATTTGGATTTCTTTGATTCTTTCAGTTGAAAAACCTTCGGCATTAACGCTTTGTTCTTGTGAAGTCAGCTGACAGCCTTATTTGATTTGATATTATGAAAAACCTTCAGCATTAACACTTTGTTGCGATGAATTCTGAACTTTACTCAATGATATTATGATAACATTCTTGTAAAAAAATGATACTATGATAACATTGGGAACTCAAGGTTTACATCACAATTTTCTGAGTTGTATGCATTGGAAGTAGTATTGTGTGGTGTTAGCTGGTTTCTGTGTGCAAGGTTACTATGAAAAGTCTTTTTCGATCTTCCATTGTTTAACTTTGTTCTAAATAAAATGCTAAATCCAACTTTGAGTACTTCATCCCAAAATAAGTGGACATCTTATCGAGAAGTCAAACATTTTTAAGTTTGACTAAATATATACGAAAAGATACTAATATTTACAATGCATAACGAGTATTATTAGATTGGTCGTGGGATTTACTTCCATAATAAACATATTTTGAGATACAGATATTTATACTATTTCCTATATACCTAGTCAAATTTTAAAAAGGTTTGACTCCTTGAGAAGCAAGGTGTGTGTTTATTTGGGGATGGAGGGAGTACTCTCCAAACATTTTGCATCCCAGTACTTTCTGATTTCTTTTTGTTCAGAACTTTGAATCTTATCTTTGAAATGTGCCAACATACCAGGTTAAAGGTGAAGCTAATATATCATATATATGCTCACGTTATTATCGTGCTCCTGAGCTCATATTTGGTGCAACTGAATACACAACATCTATTGATATATGGTCAGCTGGATGTGTTCTTGCTGAGCTTCTTCTTGGTCAAGTAAGTGGTTTAGTTACCCTCTCTATTTTTGGCTTGCATCTCTCTACATCCTTTACGCCATTGTGATGCCATTTCAGCAGTGAAGTTAAACTAAATGACTTTTTTTTCTTTCTTGCAATCTATTAGCCTTTATTTCCTGGTGAAAATGCTGTGGACCAGCTTGTTGAGATTATCAAGGTAATTAATGGGTTTGCGTGCATTCAAAATTGACTATTGTAAGGAAGATATTTGTGATTGGCTTTGCTACTTTCCAGAATTGAACAAAGATGAACTCCTTGCAGGTTTTGGGCACTCCAACTCGAGAGGAAATTCGTTGTATGAATCCCAATTATACAGAATTCAAGTTTCCTCAGATAAAAGCATGTCCATGGCATAAGGTGTGTGCACGTTTATAGTCAGTAGAAATTCGTCCAAATAAAATCTGTTGATATGGTCACTCTAGTGGAGCTCAAATAATTTCAGTAGTGCTTTGCCCTTTTTTTTCCTACTAAACTAGACCTACAAGCAAATTTCTCAGAATCTTCGCCATTTATAAATTTCAATAGAGTTCTTTTGACCCTATAAGAGCATACTGCCACTCATTAAGTGGAATGTTAGCCCCATTTAGTTTTGTGCGTTGGATATCTCGACAAGTTGTAATAGATGGCAAATACTAATGTTTATGTTATTATCATGTGTACAATATGATCTCCCTCATTCTTGATGTTCCTAATGGTGATGAGTCGTTACCACAATGGTTGTGCTGCAGATCTTCCACAAGAGAATGCCTCCAGAAGCAATAGATCTTGTTTCCCGTCTTCTTCAGTATTCGCCGAATCTGCGATGTAGTGCAGTAAGTTTTTTCATCTCTGGCTGTCTCATCCTCATATCCCAGTTAAGTCCTCTAAAATGAATTGACATCAGCATCCCAGGGCTATATGTTAGTGGGACATCATATTGTTAACATAGAAAGTTATGCTTAAATCTTCCAAACATAGAGTTGATTGTTTGAAGGTGAATCATGCATAATTGGACACTGATTTCATCTTCTGTTTCTCATACAAAATCATGATAGTAAATGGAAGAAACATTCAACCTGAAGCTCTAATGACTCATGACTTTATATTTTGTTCTACTAGTAGAGTGCATGCTTTGTAATGGATTTTGAACAAGTACGGCAAAACCACTAGAAAAACAAACTACACCAGAACTTTGAACTTAAAACAATAAAATTTGTGGAAGCCTAAATGTATACATCATTTGTTGCTTATTCTTGGCAATAGAAACTAAAATTTTCGCCAAATCAACATGACAATAATAACTTTGTTGGGCTGGTAGGAGCAGGCTTTGCCTCTCCTTTGTACTTCTCTTTTCTTAATGAAATGACATGCAGCTCTCCTGTATCATTTGAGATAAAAAAAATCAATGATAAGAAATCTATCATCCACAAACTTTAATCAGTGTGCTAGTGCTAACGTAGCACCTGTGCCCTGCCATTCTGCAAACCTATGTTTGTGTCTTAAGGTAAATGCATAAAGTTCTAGTCATATGTGCATATATGGTGAATATACATGTACAGTAATGGAACCTCTCTTTTTTGCTGAGTTGAGTTCATTGCTGGTTGAATTACTGTTCCAGCTTGAGGCATGTGCTCATTCATTCTTTGACGAGTTACGAGAACCGCAAGCAAGACTCCCAAACGGCCGCCCATTTCCTCCACTATTCAACTTTAAGCAGGAAGTAAGTTATTCGAAGACAATCTTGTTTCTTATTGTGTCCCTAAATATTAGTCCTTTTTAAGTGCTTGACTACATATAAAAAAATGTCAATTGGCCACAGGGAAATGGTGTTAGTACAATCATTGTATACTCCATTTTGGCGGTTTTACTAACACACGAATACATGATGATAAGCATTAGTGGTAAAAATCACATGCACTGAACATGACTTGCAATGTTCTATGTTGCCAGTCATGCATAGTGGTTTTTTTTTGGCAACAACATGGCTGATTATAGATGAGCGCTACTTCCTTTCTAGATAGCACGTCTTAAGGAATACACTGCCACCAGAGTAGTGTAATTCTTCAGGTCTACAGTTTGGGTGAATGGTAGGGTGGGTGATATCGAGGCCACAAGGTGGATGAGAGATGGTTTGTTGGCATTTGGCAACATGACTATCTGAAAAGAGGAGCTTTGGCTTTTCTGAGGGTGTTGGGCTGTGATTGTGATAGTGGTTAGAAGGCAAGGTAGTGGTGAACATGGACTTTAGAGCAATCTCCAGCATCCGCGATAAATTGCTAATGACGCTGCCCCAATACCACTTGTAGGATTATTGGGGGATATGCTTTTGCTCAGTGCTTAATTTTATTCTTTTCTCCTCTCACTACCCCTGCTCTTCTCTGCCCATCTCTTTATCTTGTTCGCTACACACCAACCATGCCTACTGCTATCCCTGCTAGCCATGCCCGCCTGTCAGTCCACATTGCCAGTGCCCCTTTGGTCGACCACTCCCTTGGCCTTTACCACCCTCCCCTTCCTGTGAAGATCCTAGTGGAGCTTCAAACCAAGCTCGAACAGTCCATGGCGGCACTTATTCGATGAGGCCATGACATCCTGGTTCTTAAATTGACACAGCCAAGGTCAGATCTACGATGGTCATGGCCGCCTCCCTCCTCTTCCGTCTTCCCCTTCTCTCTCTGTCCCCATCGTGCATCCAACTCGTTCATCCTCAATTCGATTTAGGCATGTACAGGAAGAGGCTTAGGGCCCAATGGCTTAGTGCTGGGGTTACAGGCATCTGGCAGCAGCCATGGTGGCAGCTGCGAACAAGGCAGCCTGTAGGTGATGCAGAGCTGCGGCCATATAGCTATTAGGGGCAATGTACATATGCGCAAAAAAAAGGCAATGTACAGCTCCCTCTTTACTTCAGGGGGTAAGTTCTTTTGGTGGTCATAAAAAAAAGACTAATGTGGGATTGCTGGAACAAGGAAATACCTCATCTCTCTAATATGACAGCTTTATTTATGAAAATGAGGACTCGGGGAGTGCTATTGGGGAACAATAGGAAATGCTCTTAGATAAGTGAAGGCGGCTGGGGTTGGATTAACGTGGGTAAGGAGTAGGGACTGTTGGAACAAGGAAATAGCCTCATCTCCCCAATATGACTCTGTCCCCACCGTAAACCAACCCCAATATGACTCTGTCCCCACTGTAAACCAACCCCAGCCGCCTTTGCTTCGTGCAACTCTTAGTTGGTTGCACGAAGCTGGGAGGGGGTTGGAGTTGGATTATGGTGGGGATCAAGTTGAAGGCAGTTAAACTCAGAGGCGGTCACTTGCGTCTTGCACCCTTATAATGTGGACTGTTGCTTTCCTTTTAATTGCATAGGTCACTGGGCTATAAAATCGACTTTCTTGTGTTCCTTTGCAGTTAGCAAACGCACCACCGGAGCTTATCAGCAGGCTGTTACCAGAGCATGCTCGACGACATGCAGGATTTGGTTCCTTATTTGGGAGTGGACAGTAGGAGAGGGATGTATGGAAATGTCCTTTTTAATGTTGGGCTGCTGTACGCTGCCAAAGGGCAATCTGCATATCCCACATTTAAGTTTTAGAACCTGACCATCTTGTTGAAAAATTGCCAGCCTTAAAAACCTAATGCTAAAACCCGAGGTGGCCCGTAGGTGTCCATGTTCTGCCAGGAGCAGCACATAATGCTGGGGGGATGGTTGGTGTATTGTTAAGCACGGAGGGTAACTGCATGAGCTAATGTATGTTCACGTTTAATGTTTGTAGCGAACTTGTACCTGTAATGTCGCAACTGATGTAATCATGTAAATGCTACTGAACTATGTAAGTTATCATGATGGTCAATCATTTCATTCCTTTGAACTATTTAAGTTATCATGATGGTCTACCGTTTCATTCTTTCTTCCTCTGTGTTTGGACACAAGGAATGAAATGATTATCTCCTTTTAGGACGAGATCCTCCGTTCATATCCTGTGTTGGATGCAGGGAATGGGACAATTTTTCCATGTTGGGTTTGAGGACATCAAAATCTGGATGGAGTCATCTGAGATGCAAGATTCGGTGGTACAAAAGTGGTGCATCATATCATCTGAAAGTTTAGGCACCTGAAATATATTCTTGGATGCAACTATAGGTGCCATCTGACGAGTATTACTACAGGGGACCACAGTCGTAGTTGGCGTGGCGACGTGACTCGCTCCCCAGAAGAGTGAGCATGGCCCCGCAGACAATCTTCTTCAGGAGTGACTTGGCCATCCGCAAGTTTCCGATGATGTAAGACTCTAGAGACAGCATGAACAGCCTTGCCCTCCTCTCCCTAACGTATTCCCCCAACGCCACGCTGATCTTCTTCTCCTGAAGCTGGCGGCTCCCATTTCCATCGACGGCGACGACGCCACTGTCGTCCGGCGGCACAGACCGCGACAGCGTCCGGGCAAGCACGACGGCGTCCTCCAGCGCGGCCGAGCCGCCCTGGCCGATGTACGGCCCCATGACGTGCATGGCATCTCCAGCCACCGTCACCGTGCCTCTGTGGAACCGGCCGAGTAGCACCTGCCACGGCGGACGGTACCACACTCTGGTCAGGGTCTTCGTCTCCGCTGCGTCGCGCCGCCGCACCATGTCCGCGATCTCGTCGGGGCACTCCTGGAGCTTCTCGAGCACGTACTCTCTCGCCGCACTCTCGCTGGTGAAGCCTGCGCATCAGATCGTCATTCATAAGTTGTCCCAAACAAATGTGTAAAGGGATGATGATGAGTAGGGATGGGATACCTGTGGAAGGGCCTGGCCTGCTGACGAAGAAATGGACCAGATTTTGAGTCACCGGCAAGCGTCCAACGGCGAAACCGTTGCCGGCGAAGCGCAGAAACTGGTTTTCGAACGGATGCCGGTGCGGGTAGCTTGTCAATCCGAGCATGATCAAGAGAGGAAGATGCGACGGACTGCCTAGTCCCAAGTACTTGGCTACCACCGAGTTCGCCCCATCACAGCCGATCAGGACCTGTTTATTATACGCGGGCATGGATATGGATGGAGGTCAAGCCATCGAGTTTGAGAGCTTGGAAAACCTGGAACACAGTTGCGTTGCGTACATACATTGGCCTTGATGGTGCTGCCGTCCACTGTCCTGAGAATGGTGCCATCAGGGTCTGCCTCAATTGCTGCAATGTGACAGCTGAAGCGGATGGTTCCTGCGGGTAAGCTCCTCGCCAATGCCTGGACCAGATCCTTTCTTTTTAGGCATCGGAGCTCGTTCCTAGCAAATGCAGATGATGGAGGCAACATTACTCAACTCGCTCCGTTCAGTAAAACGTCTCTGCCCTCTCAACACTAATACGAACCTGGTAGGTACGACGGTGCTCTTGTTCTGCTGCTGCCACACAGTGGTATACCTGAAGTTTCAGCAACTAACAAATTAATATGAATGTTTCTGAAATCTTTGTCTCAAAGAAAACCTTCTCATCAGTTGTTTTTGGAGCTAACTTTCTTATATTCATCAGCTGGCCTAATCATGCCATGAATTTCTTTCTACTGAGCATGGGCACTGGAAGTTACAAGAGTCGAGTCACAGTTGAAAAATTCAGGCTAGTTTTTTTTTTTTTTTATAAAGAAAAATTAGTTAAGTGAATGAAAAGCAAAACGATGCAAATCGACATATCAAAAAGGCTAGGAATCTTACGTGGTAATTATGTCGGCGGTCTCCCTGAGCTCTGTAGCAAGTCCAAGTTGGTCGAGAGCTCGCCATCCGTTGGCATGAACACCAATGGCCACTCCATCGGTGCGCAGGGTCTCCGACTTCTCCAGCACAAGGCTGCTTATACCTTTTCTGCTTGCAAGTCAACAACAGACTTCTTACAGGAGTTCCTCAAATTGGAGTCGTCAATCACAAATAATATCATGGAAAAGGGAGAGAGTTGCGGATGTGCAAGTCATTTACTCATTTTCAGCTCTGTTCCCCTGTGTAATGTTCTTGAGTCTGACTTCTCAGATGCACATGAACAATTTGATCTAATAACCCAAGATTTTATATGGATGCAGTTTAAGATACTGACAAGATTTGTCTAGAGCTAAGAGCAGATTAATTCAGGTGAAGATGTGATGCAAAAATTTGCTGCACGATTCCTCAAAAAAAAAAAAAAAGATGATCCACAATTAAGTTGTTAGCGGGTGCGGTCTCACCGGTTCAGAGCGAGAGCAGTGGCAAGGCCACAGATGCTGCCACCGACGATGACGATGCCATGGACCTCCTCCTCCATGCCCTCTTCCTTCTCCCACTACCTGTATCTTTCTTGCTGCTGTTGGAGAGATGGATCTTGCGCTGCAGACCTCCAGCCAGCAGTTGACCTTGAAAAATCAGTAGTGCTGCCGTAACTTAAGTACTGCCATCTGGTTGTCGATCCCTCGAAGCCAGTATTCATGTTTTGTTAAAATGCCTGACGTTTGACCAAACATATAGATACGAATATTAATGTTTTGTCTTGTATTAAATAGCTCGTTAAGACTGTCGCTATAGCCCGCTATAACTTTTCCAGCCAGTGTGTTGTGTTTGTACAATTTAGCCGCTATAGCCCGCTATAGCTTCGATATAGCCCTGCTAATACTGTTTTAGAGACAAACCGTTAAATATCTTAGCTCGCTATTTAAAACATGGATGTTTTGTTAACAGATGTACTACCAGCTGGTTGTCAATCCCTCAAAGTCAGTATTTCATGTTTTGTAAGTGCCTAACCTTTGCCCAAACAGATAGATGCAAATATTAATGTTTATAATATATCATCGGGAATTGCTATTATACAGGCGCCTGGCTTTTTCTAAACATCCAGGCGACGTTGCTTTTGCCATCTCGTTGCTTAGGTCAACTGCAGAAAAAAGTAGCAGGTAATATATGCACTGATCGCCTGAGATTCTTCAGGCGTCTGAATACTAGCAAATGTGTATATCATCAAATAAACATGGCAAGCACGCTAGAGGACTGCGATAGGGGGACCTAGTATCCCATATGTTGTTTTTCTCGAACACGACTTCACGTGTCATTTTCATTAAGTAGAAGAAGGCCGAAAGCACGGCAAGTACAACAAACACAACACGAAACGGACCATAGAGACAGTGGTCTAAACTAACACGACAAACACAACAAACAGAAGAAGAGAAAAGACCCTCCGCGACGCCTAACAACAGGCCTAAGAGGGTTGGTAGGGGCAGGACTCGGCGTCGGAGGAGGTTCGTGGGTGCAACAACGGAACCTTCAAGAAGGAGATGACGCCGGCGGACGCCAACTTCGTTGGAGATGCACCCAGGGATCTTTCGTTCCCGGTCTTGCTCCGACAACAGCGTTCAAGGAGCAGTAGGGACGACGCCTTCAAGAAGGTGATGACGATTGCACCACCGTCGTTGGTCCTGGCCCCGGCCCGAGGACATGGTTTTCACCGCTCTTCCCTGGACCGCTGCCGGTACGAGGAACGGGACGACCGTGGTGGAGAAGCGCCGATGCGAGGGAACCGCCAAATTGGTCGTGGCCCACCGCACATCGCAGAAGCGGACCGGGGGGCTAACCGGCCTCTGGACACCGCCGCATCACTCACCCTGAGCGCTGGCGGCAGGGCACCGCCAGAGCGGCCGAGGCCCAACGGCCACCGCAGAGGAGATGGGGGGCCAAGGCACGCTTGCGGGAGCTCAGACCCTAGTCAAGGGCACGAGGAGGCCGAGGAGGGGCCGTCCGGTCGTCCTGCCGCCCACCCCGAAGAAGAGGTTGGCCGGACCCCCATCTTCGAACCATCACCGCCGCCGCACGACAGGGGGAGCAGGCGCGCGCGAGGCCCACTCTGTCGCCACAATTGCCCTGATGCGCTAGAGTTGTGGACGGGGGCCTCCCCGCCACAACAACCCCGGCCCAAGCGAACCGCCTCGAGGTAAGGGGTGTAGCGGGCGCAGGGTGCATCAAAAGTGGTCGGCGGACAACGCAGGTCGCGCGCGCGCAAGAGCCCTCCATTGCTGAGGACGAGCCGAGGTGGTCCCATCGTCACCGCTGCACGAAGTGGGAAAAACTAGGAGAGAGAGGGGGGGGGGAAGGAGAGCGCCGGGCTAGTCACCGTCGCACGTCGAGAGCGGGCGCTGCACCCGCAGCCGTCGCGCCCTAGACTATCACCGGAACCCTGGCCGAGGTCCGCGACCTCAAGGCCAGGGTTGGCGACTATGGCCGCCGCCATGGGAACCGGCGGGCCTGGGGGAGGCAGCTAGTCGGAACGGCCCGTCGCCGCCGACGTCACCCCAAGGACCCGCCATCCACCAAGAACGGTGCGGCCAAGAGGCCACCGCCGTAGCCGGAGAAGGAGACCATCGCCAAGGGGTGGGGCTGGCCGGCCGAGCCCGTCGCCGCCGCCGTCGACCCTCGGCCCAGGCTGGTCGCCGCCGGCCCGGCCGTGCGTCCCGAGAAAAGCGGCGCCGCCGTCCCGGCCACCTCAACCCACCACAGGATCGACGACGAGGCCATGGGGAGGTGGCACGAGCAGCGCGCAGGGGTCTCGTCGGTGGCTCGGCACCTCGCCGGCGCCTGGCCGACCGCCCCGCCCTCGGGGAAGCCGGGCCGCCGCCGTTGCCCAAAACCCTAGGCACTCCGCCGCCGTCCGCACGCGCTCGTAGGGGGCACCGTGCGCGGGAGGCGGGCCTAGGGCCGCTGCAAGCGTAGGGGAGCTGGAGAGGGGGGGGGCGCAGCTGGCTGCCGACACCGGCCATGTGCCCCTGCTCGATCCCGCCGCCGTTAGGCGTGGCCTGCCTCGAGACTGCTGCGGGGGCAGATCCGGACACGGGGGCCGGATCTGGCCATGGCAGGGCTGGCACAGCCCCCCGCCGCCGGCGACCGCCGGCGCAGCACAGTTGAAGGGAGAGGGGGAGGGGAGGGACGGGAGCGCGAGGAGGTGCGGGGGCACCTTTTTGGTGCGGCGGCGGCCTGACCGGCGAGGTGGGGGGGGGCTGCGGCGGCGCGGCTTGAGGCCCCCGAGTCGCCCCCTAGGTAGATGACACGAGGGACGAAGGGTCCTGCCGAATTCTTTTTTCAGATGCCTAACTATTGCATTGCATCATCCCACATGTTATTCATCCTACCTTTTTTTGAGTGAAATGCACTGTAGGTCCGTTAACTTGCGGCCTTGGTTCATTTGGGTCCATTAACTTAGAAACCATGCAATCAGCCCATTCAACTTGCGACTCGGTTCAATTTTGGTCCACAGACTGTTTTCCAAGCGGTTTTTGCCTACGTGGCAAGTGGACGGGACATGGGCCGGCCTAGTTGGGTCACGTGCGCCGCGTGACCACCCTGGACACTGGACACTTAACAAAAACCCCACGCATTTTCCAGCCATACACCTCAGTCCACATCGAGGTTTTGGCTTCTCGTCTTCGTCGCGGGATAGGAGAGGGGGCGCCATTGGGCGATTCGGCCGTGGTTTGCAATCGGCGACGGCGGTGGACGGTTGCGCGGGCACGGCGGGTCGGTCTCCCGGCGTAGAGGCCAGTGCGCGCCGGTGATCCTTGGAGAAACCGCGCGATGAAGGCCAGAAGGAAGCGGCAAGCGGAGCCGCCACCCGATTACGGTAAGTGCCTCCCTCCAACTTATCCTCTTGATTGATTTTCTTAGTCTTTTGGTCGTGATTAGTGTAGCCGCGGCCGTGGATTTTGGTCAAATCGTGTGTTGTGCTTAGGCTAGGGTTACAGATTTTACTGTTTTAGGTCTAATTTCGTGTTTGGGTCCCCTGAATGTGGTCTGTTCTTGATGATGTAGGTGGGATTATTGATCAATTCACATTTGAAATACATCATAATGGGTTCTTTTCTGGTCATGGTGATAATCGGGCATACATAGATGACAAGGTCGACTACATTGATTATGTGAAAACCAGCAATTTGTGCCCACAGTGCTTTCAAGACCTTAGTTTCATGCTTCATTATCCAAGGAACCCTCATCTTAAAGTGTTTTGGTTGCTCCCTGGTATGCAATTCCCAAGTGGCCTGAGGTTGATAGTTGCAGAGACGGACACTAAAATTATGGCCTCAATGGTTGATAGGGTAAAGACACTTGTTATTTATTTTGATCATGAAGCAATGACAACAGGGCATGATTGGGATGATGTAGTTGCAAATCCTGTTGCATCATTGCCTAGAGTGTTCAGTCCATGCAAAGAACAGTTAAATGAGTCAGTGGTTGAGGAAGGGCATGAAGATGATGAAGGGGACAGGTCAAGTGAGGACAAGTCAAGTGAGGACTTTCAAATTGTGGACAGTGATTTTGAATTAGAGGATGATGATGCTGTTTTCATGGCAAATGTTGATGAAAATCTTGATGAAGGGGTTGCTAGAAGGAAGAAAAATGTTAAGAGGGCAACAACAGGGTCCAGCAAAATGGCTGAAGATGATGAACAAGATGATGAGTCAACAGATGATGATCTACAATTGCCTGAATCTGATTGTGAAGGTGAACCTATTTTCAAGACCAGGACTTTCAGTGTAGAGGACATGGCAAACCCAATGTTTAAGTTGGGCATGAGGTTTGAGAGTGTAGAGGTGCTCAGGAAGGCTATTACTGAATACAGCCTTAGACATAGAGTGGAAATCAGTGTTCCTAGGAATGAACAGACTAGGTTGGAGGCTAAATGTGCACAAGGTTGTCCTTGGATGATGAAGGCAGAACCTGATAAGAGGTATAAAGGGTTTGTGATCGAGGCATACAATGGGAAACATAGTTACCAGAAACAATGGGTGTTGAAGAAGTGCACAGCTACTTGGCTTGCAGATAAGTACCTTGAAGCAATCAGAGCAGGCCCAGATATGTCACTGCCAAACTTTGCTAGGACAGTGCAGAAGGAATGGAATCTTACTCCATCAAGGTCCAAGCTTGGTAGAGCAAAAAGACTTGCTATGAAGATTGTGAATGGTGATGAAGAAGACCAGTACAACATGTTATGGGCTTATGCACATGAGTTGAGAAAGAGAAACCTAAATACCACATTCTATGTCAACCTGGATCTCAACATTTTCAAGTCATTGTATGTGTCATTGGGTCCTTGTAAGAAAGGTTTCTTGGAAGGATGCAGACTTCTAATCTGTTTGGATGGGTGCCACTTGAAGACAATGTATGGAGGTATTATGCTTGCTGCAGTGGGAATTGATCCCAATGATTGTATCTACCCAATTGCTTTTGCTGTGGTTGAGGTTGAATGCACAGAGTCATGGAAATGGTTCTTGACAACACTGAAGGAGGACCTTGGAATTGACAATACATTTCCCTGGACAATAATGACACACAAGCAAAAGGTGACAATTGATTCTAACTCTTGTTCACATGAAACCATTAAACTAATGACACAAATGACATTTAACTGTTGTTTTCTTTTGCAGGGTCTAATTAAAGCTGTGGGTTCAGTTTTTCCAGAATCTGAACACAGATTCTGTGTCAGGCACTTGTATTCAAACTTCCAACAACACTTCAAGGGTGAGAACTTGAAAAACCAAGTCTGGAAATGTGCAAGATCAAGTACTGTTGTTCAGTGGACCAAGAATATGGACAAACTAAAGGAACTAAATGAGAAAGCTTACAATTGGGTTGAAAAGTTGGATCCTAAGACATGGACTAGAGCTTTCTTTAGTACTTACAGCAAATGTGACATCCTCTTGAACAACAGTTGTGAGGTTTTTAACAACTTCATACTTACAAACCAATTGATGTCAAGGTACTACTCAAAATAAAAAGAGGTTGGAGAGCTGTGGCAAGGGCCAATATGTCCTAAAATAAGGAAAAAGGTCAACAAGATAACTGAATGGGCTAACACTTGCTTTGCAATACCTTCTGGCAAAGGAATATTTCTGGTTCAAGATAGGGAACATTGTTTCACTGTTGACATTGCTTTGAAGAAATGTGAGTGCAGGAGGTGGGACGTCACTGGGATTCCTTGTTGCCATGCCATCTCATGTCTTAGACATGAGAGGATTTCAACTGAAACCATGGTACACTCTTGTTACAGTTCAACAATGTTTCTTATAGCATATGGGCCTAAGATCATGCCATGCAGTGACAAAGACAATTGGGACAAGGTCACTGGACCAACAGTGCTGCCACCTAAGTATGAAAAAAGGGTTGGGATGCCTCCCAAGAGCAGGAGGAAGACACCAATTGAAATAGAAACTGCAGCTGGAATTAAGTTGTCCAAACATGGAGTGTCCATGACATGTTCATATTGTGGGATATATGACCACAACAGGAAGGGTTGCCAGCTTAGGAAAGAGGGTAAAATGCCACCAGCACCAGCAGATGAAACATGGAGTGTCCCAATTGAGGTTGTGGTGGAAGATGGCACTGGAGAGCCAGACCTCACTTCTCCCATTAATATAGGTGTTCATGTAGCATCTTCTCCAATAAGGCATCAAGAAGACATGTTTGATTATTCCATGGGAGAGGTACATTGCATCACTGCTCCCATATTTTTGTTCATTTTCTTGCTGCATTCACATCAGTACTCTGACATTACTTAGTTGCAGTTTATGAGTCAGCCTATGTCTCAAATTACTCAAGAAAATGTCCAACCAACACAGCCCATGCTATCACAACTACTTCAACAGCTGGATGAAGAGGTATGAACTGAACTTCAAAATGGCTATCATTTTCCATTCCATTAAACACTAATTTTTACCTGTCAACCTACACCTCTACAACCAGTACACATAGGCTACTTCAGACACTGTCAAACCTACACCTCTGCAAGACTCCAATTTCATCATGTCCAACATACCTTTTGCAAGACCAATTCCACCAACAACAGCTACCAAGACAGGAAAAGCAATAGTTGCAAAGCAGAAGAAGGCTGTCGAAGCAAAGCCTAAGGTAGCAAAGAAGCCCACAAAGCAGAACAAGCAGAAGCTGGATGTCCAGGACAACCCTCTAGTTGCAAAGAAGCTTAGAAAGGTGAACAAGTAGAAGGTGGATGTCCAGCAGAACCCTCAGCCTTGAACCATGTGATGTTAAAAATGTGATGTGGCTTTTGGTTGTAACAATGTGAGGCCAGAGATGGATGCTCATCTAGCTTTTGGTTGACTGGTTGTCATACCAGTTTGAAACACCAATGTGATGTAACACAGGTGATTTTGCTTGACTGGTTGTCATACCAGATTCAAACAGCAATATGCTTTTGGGTATGTAAGATAGCAGTGCTACTTTGGTTTGGTTGGGAATGTAAGATAGCAGTGCTACTTTGAACCATGTGATATATTTGTGCCTTACATGTTCAGTTTTTGTTTCCATGATTTGTTATGTCAAACTTATGTCCCAATTATGTTCAAATTGAGCCAAAATGTTGTCCAAATACTGTCAAATTTCTGTCAAAACAATGTCAAAACTCTGACCAAATACTGATACTAACTTCCATTCCATTCCATTGCAGCATTAACATACATTTAGCCAAAGGTTTTACATAGGCACCACATCATGGTGTCATTCACTTCACTAACAACACTAACAATGTCAGAAACTGAAGTACAACCATACAAACACATAGGAAACACACATATTTTACTATGACAAGCAGTTCATCCCTAGCTCCTAATTGATTCACCACTGCTCTGCTAGGAAGCACACATTCTTGTGGAGGTGCCAACAACCCAAGCCCAAATTCAGTAGCCGACGGCTCCATTTTGGGAACTCTGGTGCTCTGCTCCCCAAGGTCAAGCAGCAATGGTGCCAATCTTCCTTGTCTGGCTACGGTTCTTACATGCTCGTCGTATTCATCCTCCCAGTAAAAAAAAGGGCACCCACCATTCCTCTGCAACCAAAATGGAATCAAGATCCACAACCACCATTCCAGCAAACAAGATAGCAAAATGGAATCCCTAACCCACCTTATGCAAGGGGCAACAGTAGAAGACTTGCCCCCGGCTATGCTCCTGCGTGGACACCCGCCGCACCACCTTCCTCCGGAAGCAATCCGAGCAGGTAATGAGGGGAAGGTCCAGATTGCACCGATTCGGACCCAGGCCGGTCCGCTGCTGCTGCTGCGCCATGGCGGGGTTGGTCGCAGGCGACACCCAAGAACTGGAGAGCGGCGCGAGGAGCAGGGGATGAGGAAAGAAGAAAGGACTGAGGTGTATGGCTGGAAAATGCGTGGGGGTTTTTTTGTTAAGTGTCCAGTGTCCAGGGTGGTCACACGCGGCGCACGTGACCCAACTGGGCCGGCCCATGTCCCGGTCCACTTGCCACGTAGGCAAAAACCGCTTGGAAAACAGCCTGTGGACCAAAATTGAACCGAGTCGCAAGTTGAATGGACTGATTACACGGTTTCTAAGTTAATGGGCCCAAATGAACCAAGGCCGCAAGTTAACGGACCTACAGTGCATTTCACCTTTTTTTTTTTGACAACGTTCATCCTAGCTATTGACCCCCTGTAGAGAATTATACAGACGGCAGCTAACAGAGGAATTTTGAAACCAGTGTTACCAAAAGCAGCGCGTCTACGATGTTCCTTATGTACTAATGATGCGAGATTTTTTTGCTAGGCCAGAAGTGACAGAACTGCAAGCTTTGGCACACATTCTTCACTTCTTTGGCAAATGTTATGGGCTAAAGGTTAACATGACTAAAACGGAGATCTTCCCGATTCAATGCCAGGACCTAAATATAGAAGACATCTTAACTCAAGTGGAATTTCAACCCCCCCGTATAAAAAAAATAGTCCATCAACCCATACGCTCGCACGCGTTATAATTTAGGAGAAATAAGTATTAGATATGGTTTAGGATCTCTTTATTCTAAATTATAAGATATTTTGCTTTTTCTAGACATATTATTTTTATTATGTACTTAGATAGTACATTCAAGTTTATAGTAAATTCTATGTATTTTAAAAACACAAATCATCTTATAACTTGGATGGACGTTTTGGACATATACATATCTAACTAATAAAGAATTAACTATGTGAAATACTATGTTTTTTCTCTTTGTTTATTTTCTACCACAAAATACATAATAGATACAACATAGTCTATATGCCGATATCATTAAATTATTAATTATTTTTAAAAAATGATCTATATATTTTTAATTTTTATCTATTTTAAAAATTATTAAACTCCTCCCACCTTTTCCTTCTCTATGTCATCTTTACATCTGGAACCTTATTTTTTATTTATTTTTCTCTTCTCCACTCCTAATCTAACCCAAGCGTGGAAGACAGGAAGTAAAAAGCCCGTGGAATACACGGATACGTACGGGGTGGGCGAGCGGACAGAAAAAGTAACTGCAGAAGGAAATTTTCTTGTTTTTTTATTACTAGCAAAAATGCCGGTGCTTCGCTACGGGGAATTCAGATCAATACAAATACCATCATGTTTAATGGAATTAAAAATAAATGGACAATAGATATAGTTGTTTTTTGATAAATTATATTGTATTCGGTTAAAAAACTTTTAAATACACATTTTTTTGCCAACATGATGCAACTAAAATTTCACATCTACTATAATCCATGAGTATATGACAGTGATGCATGTCTGAGTGACATGTCAGTATTATATATAGGCAAGCCCCAAGCGATAAAGGCCGCCCGGTGTATTATCTCTCTAGATTCTTTGTTTGTGCCAACCAAGATATTTTAACAGTTTTAATAAGTAGGCAAATTATTCCATTCAATATACTACTTCACTGGTGCAAATTTAATTACCTGATTCCTATTAAACTCTGTCCATTAACATCCGTTTTTGTCTATCTCCTGAGGTACGATCTTCTCTCTCCCTGTCCTCTCATCCCATTCGTTCACATGCACCTGCACTGCACACCCAAAGTTTAATGTCAACATCCCGTCGTCCACACACAAAAGCACACCAAGCCATGGCAAGCCATAGGACGGCCGACGAAACAGCAGAGATGAATTGAAAATTTATTGTTTTGATAGTTTTTGTCTATCTCCTGAGGTACGATCTTCCCTCTCCCTGTCCTCTCATCCCATTCGTTCACATGCACCTGCACTGCACACCCAAAGTTTAATGTCAACATCCCGTCGTCCACACACAAAAGCACACCAAGCCATGGCAAGCCATAGGACGGCCGACGAAACAGCAGAGATGAATTGAAAATTTATTGTTTTGATTTTATAAGTTGTTGTCTTCTTTCTAAAGCTAGTCTGATTTGGGTTTGGATATTATGATCGATTTTTTTACCTAAATACTAAAAGATGGACGCTCACGCACCACTTATTCCGCATGCACACCTGCCCGCTCATCTCTCTCTTGTTTCGTCCCACCGCATGCACACCCGCCCCACACGCATGAGCTCGCTGCGTCCATGACCACGTGCAGGAGCTCGCACCGGTGTCCACCGCGCCGCGCCGCATGTGTGTGACGGGCGAGTCGGGCGCGTGGTCAGAAGAATCTGACGGCTCGCAAGCGTGAATCCAACGGTGATGAAGGTGTGCATGCCGAGAAGTAAATTCCTGCGCGTGCAGGCATATTTTTATGCCTACTTTGATTCCTGTCTCTAATTGTTATGGTGTGGGGGAGAGGCCGGATGAAATTGTGGTTTTTTTTGCCATATATAGGATTTTTTGGAAAGTGAATTATCGTTTAATTTTGCTGTATATGTTTTAATTTTGGAATATTTTTTCTTTTGACGTGTAATTGAAATGCAAAAAAGGAACCGTAGTCACACGTGCATGTGAAACGGAATAGATTTGATTGCATGGCAAGTTGGTTTCTTTAATTTGCCGTATAATAGAAATGCAAAAAAGGAACTGTAGTCGCACGTGCATGTGAAACAGAATAGATTTGATTGCATGACAAGTTGGTTTGACTTTTACTCAGACCCACAATCCCATGCCATACTTATCGCGGAAAATAGTAAATTTGCACCAACAGACGCACGCGGAGGAGAGACTTCGATACGGACACGGACGGCGGATGAAAAACATGGCAGACTAAAATTTTCTTATGCAGATTGAAATTTTGGCTTTTAAGTAATAGGGTATAGATATAGATTATTAGGTAAAGATTCATATTTTTTTCTTCACCTCTATTTATTTCGAATCCGGAGAGCTTTCCTTTGGAAAGGTGCTGAACCCCAAAAAGTAAGCAGAGAGCATTGTCTAGTAAAATGGCCAATCACCTGCCGACCGAAGGACAAAGGGGGCTTAGGCACCCAATTCCATTTTGGCGATCGTTCACTTGCTTCCCTTCCGAGTGAACGATCACATTGTATTCTCTTTCCATTTTTGTTTCCATTCCCTTTCCTTTTGTGCGCGTCACGTGACTTTCGAGTGGACGTCGCGGTCTCCGTCCGAACTATTCCCCTCCTCCATGCGTCCTTTCATTTAGGTCCACCCAAAACTCGTTTCAGTTAGTGCCCAACGATCGTCCCCTTGGCTCTCTTCTCCTTTCCCCGTCTACGGAGAGCGAGGCGGAAAGGGCGACTTCGAGGCGGCCATCGTTTCGCGGCGAATCCCGCGGTCCCCTTCCTCTTCGATGGCCGGAATGGCGTCGGAGAGGGAGGTGGACCACGGATTCGCCGTGCGGTAGTGTATAGGCTAGGTAGGTCTAGGTTTTGCTCGTCGGCTGTGTCCGCCGGCGGAGCTAGGGTTAGGGTCTGCCTGTCGGCGCTGTCCGCCGGCGGGGCGGCTCCGGGTTGGGGTGCTGGTTCAGCGACCCTTCGCCGGCGAATAAGCAGTAGGTTTAGGGTATGCTCATCGTCGATGTATGACGGTGGAGCTGGGTTTTGCTGGGGGGATTTGATTCCTCTGCAGCTGGTGTGTCGCGGCGGCGTCGGTGATGCGGAGACGAAGACGCCGTCGGTGAATAACTTCTCCCGGCCTGGTCTCCGTCCCGGTGATGTTCTCCAGCTTCACTGGCAAGGTCGGCGAGATCTGATCTGGAGCCCGTGCCAGCTGCTGGTCCGTTGCTTCGATGCGGCGGCGCGGAAGGCACGCCCGGCGATGTGTTTGCCTATGAAGGTACTCTCGTCGGCCTTTTGTTTGGTAGTTACAGAGACAGCTGGGTTTCTTCTGGAAGATTGGAGGATGGAGCAAACTCGGATTCCCAGCGGTGGTTTTGGTCACCGCCGGCGAGTTTCACTCCAGGATCGACGGAGCTTGGGGCGCGGCCCTGACCGATGGTTTCTCGGCGTTGCCTTCATCTTGTCCATGAGGATGAGTGTCTACTGCGGTCTCTCTCAAAGCCAAGCGGCGATGGAGCTCCGTCCGATCCAGGAATGGCGGCCAAGGCTTCTGGAGGCTTCTGGCGGCGACTGGAAGCGGAGAACTCTGGAAGCTCCAGTGCTCAGAGGGTCTAGGGACTTATCCGTAATTTTTTCTTTTGTTAAGGTCCCTCGTGCAAATATGGTGGAGCTGTTTTCTCGTATCCTACTCGCTGTATCCGTATTTGTACACGTCTTTGTACTTGTTTCCTTAACATGAATACAGATATGGTTGAATCAAAAAAAAAAAAAACTCGTTTCAGTTTCTTCCTCATCTCGGTTCCACCCTAGGCAGCCGCCGGGGGCTCATCGGCTCCGGTGCCGTGGGCTCTTCTCCGCGGTGACCATCACCTCCCACCTCTCCCCCATCGACGCCAACGCCCACCGGCGTCCTCGTTCCTTCGTGCCGGCAAGCGGCGGGGGGAGCTGTCCACCTCGCCCGTGCCGGCCCCGAGCGGCAAAGATCTTCCACCCGACCTCGTCGTCTCCGTTTGCTGGTATGGAATCGCTACCCTTCCGTGATCGATCGCTTGTTCGTTTTGTTCTCTCGGGATCTTCTCCTTGCGGTTGTGGATGTAGAACCCTAGATGCCCGAAATCGTTCTGACCGGGGATGATCCGTGTTTGCTTGTTCGGGTGTGGGTTTAGTTTCCGGGATTTGTGTGTGTGGGGGGATCGAAACCTTGTTCGTAACGTCGAGTTGAGTCCGAATTCCTATCCGGTTTTGCTTCAGCCGGCTTAGCATGCGTTCGGTTGATGGCATGATATTTGGAATGGAGTCACGGAGGGGCATTTAGATCTGTGTGTGCTTGGCATCCGATGAAATGCATGTTCATGTTTGGTGATTTCATTTCAATTTGATTTTGTGTGCTTGGCATCCAACAAAATGCATGTTCGTGTTTGGTGATTTCATTTGAAATTGATTCTCGTGCTTGTTAACAGAAAGTTTGTGCGTTCTAGCCTCGTCGGATGTTGCATGTTTGGTCGATGTACATTGGTGTTGTGCTTTCAAAATGGGATGTTGCAGCCAAATATATTTCCCATGAATTGCTTTGAAGTAGATTGTGCCTTCCCCGTAGGATTCTGTATGTATAGGTTGCTCAGAACGGATGATACTTTGTGGTGCTGGTAGCAGCATTAGATTGTCGAGTAAATATATTAAGTATCCATACTAGCTTAGGATACTAACTTATCTTTTTATAGTCACCACATAGTGCACTTGCTATTGGACATTTGCTACTATACTATAGAGACTTGCAGTCTGTTCATATTAACATGATTTTTTTAAGTATTATTTGTTGTAGCAAACTGAAAGGAAGCCGCTCATGGTATGTCTCCTATTTTGTACAGTTGTTGCCATGTAATTTGCAATCTCGATGCCATTGCAATCTCGAGATGCCATTGCATGTCAATTCTAGATAGGGTTGGTCACACAAGTAATTTGTTTGGAAGCAGGAGGTACACTATTCCAACTTTTTTAGCTTTTTTGTAACCACAAACTAAAATTGATGATTTATTGTGTATTTTCTACATTTGTGCTTACTGATATGTTAGTTTTCACCCTTTTCCTTCTCGCATCAAAACAATTTCGAGCCATTGACATTGTGCTGAACTAAAATGTGGACAATCCACCCTTCAAATTATACCTTGAATACAAGAACTGTTTCTGCAATGATTGTTTCGATGTTCTATAAGTTCTAACTGCATCTATACAAACTTAGAATAATAACTTAGGATACTAGCCCATTAGACTGTTTTTAATTATTGAGATAATCATACTAGCTGATGTGTTATATACTAAGTATGGTTGCTAGCTAATGTGTTATATACTAAGTATGGTTGCTAGCAAATCATTATGAATCAATTGACAACTATGGAATTAGAGTGATACATTATTTTTATTGCTATATCCTAGACCTTTGAAGTTTTACTGTTATACTGCTGAAGGTATCTAAAAATAAAATATCAGCTGCTACCCTTTTAGAGAACTAGTGACAAATATATTATGTTTACAGATGGCTGATGATAGAAAAAGTTCTGCTGATCCTAAAAAGTCCAAATTAAGTGATGAACTGAAGTCTTCTCGATAATGAGATAATATTTATTTTTTTGGTTTTTTATCTTTCTTTTTTGTTTTGTTTGGTTGAAGTAGCAAACGATCACTGATTTCTTAACTATATTCTTATATTTTAGGAATCTAATTCTAATTCTACTGGAAGTGGTGCTGGTACCGATGAAAGTGGGAGTGGCAGTGATGGACATGATAGCGATGGCGTGACTGTGTTGAAGATGCCAATTGCGATGTCTCTCGTGAGTTACCCAAGTCTATAACTTGTATATGGTTAAGTTTAGTTGGTAATTAGTTTGTTTGAGTACGATGGAGATTGTAGTATGACATTGACAAGGCCCCTGCCAGTGCTAGTTGCATCATGTTGCATAAGTTTGTATATATAAGTTAGTATTCTAAGTTAATATGAATAAGTTATTATCCTAAGTTAATATAGATAAGATTGTATGCTCAAGTTATTAGGCTTAAGTTAGTATGGATAAGCTTGTATATATAAGTCAGTATCCTAAGTTAATATGAATAAGTTAAGTGGATAAGATTGTATGCATAAGTTATTATGACTAAGTGGATAAGTTAGTATATATAAGTTTATATCCTAAGTTAATATGGATAAGTTAGTAATATGGATAAGTTAGTAAATTATGAGATTCGGTTGGCACATTTTTATGATAGAAAGACAAAGTGTATCAAAATTCATGACACTCGTGCATTCAAGATTGATGGAAAGTTAGTGCATTGGATCCTTAGAATCCCATATGGTGGATATAAGATATGTCCAAAAGTTTCACAGTAATGAAATCTCTTATTGCTGAAGATATTATTCCAGGACGTTTAGCTCCAAAGATTGATGATCTCGATTGCTTTGATTAAGCCGATCTTGTGGGGGACAGATTTGTTAAGGTTTTCTTGTTAGTTGTCCTTTCTATCATTCTCGTGCCCGTCGAGTGCTTCTTGGGCAAGCTGTTGTTACTATAATGGGATTTGTTCAGTCAATAAAATCAAGTCTTATGACGGTGTGATGATGTGGCAAGGTGTTTAAATACTGGGCTTTCTAAATTAAAAATTTCTTTGCAAAAAGTGAACCCAAATCCAGCGTTGCCTGGTTGCCATTTTGTGCTTTATGTAAGTATTTATTTTCTATTTCAATTGATCTATATCTTTTATTTTTCTAGGTAAATTCTCTGTTTTTTGCTAATAATTTGTTTCTACAAACTTTTTCAATGCAGATTGCCTACTTTGATTATTTGGGTTCACACATTGGTATTGTTTCCGATACAATACCTCGTATTGATGCTTGGACTGATGATCATGTTGATAGGTATATGGTATGGTTCACAAGGTATCATGAGGTCGAGGTAATGTTCATAATGCATTTGCTTAATTTTCCTTTTGATTTTACTGCATATCTTAGTTCCTCCATTGTCTCCTCGCAATATGATTGCCTGTACGCCATTGTTGTTCTTGAATGACAAAATTGTTAGAAATACAAGTCTGAGATAGGTACAACAACTAGTTCAATTATTAAGTTCATCATTGACACAGGGATATTATGCTTCATATGATTTGTGGTACTCTCCAGCTTTAGCCAAATGGCTATATTTCCTATCCTTGAGTTTGTGCCTTTGTCTGTGAAGTCGTTATTTCTATTATGGGTAGGATATTGTTTCGGCACATTCAGACAAGTTGTTGCCTTCGTGTTTTGCGTGTTTAGGATGCTAATTTTTGAATGATAGGACCCCGAATATGGGTATCATCAACCTCATGTTTACATATATTGGTGGAAATTCAACAGAAAGAAGGAATGTTGATTTTAGAGTTCACAACCACAGCATTGGTTCACAAATCACAGGTTCACACACAACAGCCGCTACCTCACAAATCTCAAGGGTCACAGCTCATAGGAAGCACACTACTGCGCTTAATACTTGGACTCTAGCAGTTCACACTTACAGCACTGTATGGCTGCATTAAACCACACACCACACCATCAGTTCACGCACGAATAGATGGACTAAAAGCAATGTATCTAGTAAAGCTAATAACGTGGTTATGTTTGGATTTGGTGGATTGTTCTGATTTTTGGGTTTGCGTAAATTCTCTACTTTAAGATTTTTATTAACTTTTCTGCAGCTCATCCTTAAAGTTCTTTGCCTATACCTTATGCTAAATTAACTGTTTTCATTGTTTTGTGGATAAAACCACTACGTGAGACTGCTTTTTGAAATGTTTGTTTGAATCGTAAAGGTAAAAGAGTATCATGTTTTGATTATTCAAATGAAGCAGGTGTATGTGGAGCAAATGTTCCTGGATCTTCTTCATAACATAATCCATCTAAGAAACTGAAAAAGGTATTTTGACTATCTTTTTTATTTCTTATAAATTTCTCATCATACCAAACCATATATTGAATTAGTATACATCGTAATATATCTAAGCTATGGTTTTTCTTTATTATACCTAACTTAATGGAAAGATTTAGTATACATTTGTTATGTACATAAGTTATGTTTTCTCTGTTCCCACTCACTTATTGTACAAAGTTTTATTATTATTAGTTATTATTACTACTAAAATAATGTTTACACATCTTTGAATTGAACATATATGCATGTTTAATGGCATAGTTATAGATGCTAGAGACAGTAGAATGTTCAATGTCATTGTGTGCTATCCATGTACCTTTCAACTCAAGTTCTTTTTTATATTACTGATTGTTATTGACGGCCAAGTGAACAAGCTGACAAATAATGCTAAAGAGTGAAATGATCAATTAGTCTCATTAAGTTTGATTACTAACTTACAAGTATGTGTTATGTTGTATAACTTAGATTGACATCATAAGTTAAGACTCCTCGCTTTACTAAAACTAATGATTAGTTACTCAAACTAAGGTTGATTAGTAATCTTATCATCATAAGTTATGTTGTATAACTTAGTTTCACCTTGGATCATAAGTTAAACAAGTATGATTACTTATTCTAACTAGGTTTGACTAGTAACTTATAAACATAAGTTATATTGTATAAGTTAGATTCTCCTCTAACTAAGATTTCTAGCTTTACTAAAAGTAATGATTAGTTATGATCAGTTAGTCTCATTAAATTTGATTACTAACTTACAAGTACCAGTTATGTTGTATAACATATATTCACCACTAACTTTAGATCATAAGTTAAGATTTTTTGCTTTATTAAAAGTAACGATTAGTTAGTCAAACTAAGCTTGACTACTAACTTATAGGTATAAGTTACGTTGTACAACTTAGTTTGACCTTGGATCATAAGTTAAGACTATTGCCTTTATTAACAATTATGATTACTTATCCTAAATAAGTTAACCACAAGAAATCTTGTTTTGCATTTGGACTTACTATTTTGATGTTCTTGTAAATAAATTCTAATTATGTGCATGTTTTGCATGTGTCTTCCAATTCAAGACACATGTATGTCCAATTATCATCCTATAGAGATCTTCCCAATTATCATAGTTGCTGAATCTATGTTATTTTTGAAAGTTTGAATTATATTGTGAGATTTGTTCTATATTATAGGATGTAAAAGTTACTTTTATTTGCTCCCTCACACCCTTTTTTATCCCCATTCCCATGTCTCGAATGATTTTAGGTTTGTTAAAAGAAAACAATGCATTATATAGTGAGATTTGTTCTATATTATAGGATATAAAAGTTACTTTAATTTGCTCCCCCACCCATTTTTTATCCCTATTTCCATGTCCCGAATGATTTTAGGTTTGTTAAAAGGGAAAAATTAAAGCCTAAAGAAAATATAAATTTTGTCAAAAAAGATCTTTAGGTTAGATTTTTATGTTTGGCTTTTAACTTAGAACTCCTAGTTTTGGCGTTTAACTTATCATAGTGTAAATTATGCCTCTAACTTATAACTCTTAAGTTTGGTCTTTTCGTGGCCTACGTCAAACGGAAAAAGAAATCGCGTCAAAAGATAAAGGAAATGTAGCCACAAATGAAAAAGAAAAAGAGAAAGGGAACGAAAACTTCCGCCTGTATGCCTGCTAACCTGAAATAGTAAAAGGTGGGATGGGATACTTACCTAAAAGAGAAAGATTGCTTCTGTCGGAACGTTCGCTAGATGGGCTTCCGGTGAACGTTCGCCGATTAGTCAGGCCCGCTTGGGCATCTCAGACGAAGACTTTGATTTTGCAACAATGAGCACGTGCGCTCTACTCTCGTAGTCGTAGCACCACAGCAGCAAGATCAGGTCAGACCAGCCAAAGCCAACAACCAATTGGGCCCAGTTTTTTTCTTGTTTAATTCTAGTTTGTTATAAAACATGTTGCCAGCGGTTAGGACCTTCCCCTCTCCGTCTCTCATAATCAACACAGTAGATGAAAGTAGAACAAGTAGACACAAGGTAGGGAGACTATTCTTTATTTCTCGAATATCGGTGATTACAACATAGAGCTCCCATGTATATATATAGTCCTGCCAAGGGCTAGAGTTTTGGTAAGAGCCCACATACAAACGGACTAGGATTAGGATTCTTCCTTCTCCTTTCCTTCTAGGATAGAGTCCTTATGTTTTACAACACTCCCCCTTGGGCGATTACCACGATATGCACATGCCTCGTTAAAAACTCCATCGAAAACCTAGTGGGAAAAAACGGTTCTTGGAGAAAAGAGTACATTGCATTCGTTAATTGTATTGCACATGTTGTCTCATTAAAAACCTTGTGTGAGAAACCTTCAAGTAAAAACTCACATAGGAAAAAAGAGTACAACATTTAACCTTCTTGGTCATATATTCTTTAGGATATTTCATAGATATTGATCTTCATGATCTATGCACAAACTTCAATGTTTTGGCAAATATGATCTACTTGATCTTTGGATTTTCTAGTGGATAATAACCTTCAAGGTAAATCGAATCAAATTGCTCCCCCTCATAAAGCCATCCTTTGAACTTCATTGTTCAAAATGCACTTTTAAAAAGTTGGCTCATAATTCTTCTATGAAATATATGGGTATAACAAAGAGCAATATTGCTTAATGCAGAAATAACCACTTATTAGTTGTGCAAAACAAATAATTTATCCTTCAAGATAATAGATCCTTTCAGAGGATTATAGGGGTAAATAATTGATATTCAATATCTTCGAGATAGTGCATCAAACTTATACAAGCTTAAATGCTTTATTAATTCTTTCTTAGTGGTTTTAAAACGAAAATCTTCAAGATCCGATAGTACCACTAAATAATAAATCCAGTCTTGCATTTGGCATTTAGGGGATAATTTAAATACCAAAGTCACCATTATTCTTATACCTTCTATGGTATTTAGAGGATATAGTTTTACACTTTCTGAGTGTTTGTATGACACCTTAATGGTGTTTAGAATTACTCATTTTCTTTCTCTCGGGTCTATATTCACTTCAGGGATAAATGATGTTTCTTCAAGAATTGACTGGTAAATCCTTCACGGATTAGTTCCTTCAAGAATGTTCTCACTCTACTACAAGGGAGATTATTAAGTGATATACACAATGAGATAGTGTTATTCACTATGAAGTCATTCGATGACTATTCCTTCTAGGATATGCTCTTCTAGAGACTTCAATATTCATTATTCTGCCTTAGACTTCATAATACTTGTATGATATTTATATTCATATGTTGCGATTTGTATTCTTCAGGAACTATGTATATGGATCTTCATAATCCACTTATTAACTGCATATTTCATATTCATTCATTTTATTTGCCAGAGATATAGCAGAACATTTATTTCTTCTTAGTAGGAGATTCATCCTCAATTGCATTTCTTCACTGACCCGATATAATCGCTACAAGCGACTTTGCCATGGACTTTGTTTCCGGATCCGGGTTCTCATAAGAGAAACATTTGCAATTATAGAGGTAGCGTTGTTGGCAACTATTATTTTCTCCCAATATTCTCATAATATGAGATTATTCGTCTCTTTGTTATTTCCCAAAAACAAGAGATACTTTATTGTTCCGCATATCCAACACTAATGATGTGCGCACTTAGTGTGTTGGATTCCATCTTCACGATGATCCTCTTCATGAGGTGCTCAACGTTATTCATGAGGTGTTCTCTTCATGAGAATGGAAGAGTTTTATTTTATTTCTATTTAATAAGTATACATTAAAACTATAATCCATAGGTGTCCCCATAGATTGTAGCTTGATAGTATACAATAATTAGTTTACTATTAGTAAACAAAACTTCTGGTTTATAACTTCAAGTTACTCCTCTCATTTCAATATCCGGCATATGCTCCGCTTCATGCTTCACAAGAGCATTAGTCAAACTAATAGTTGACTTAGTGTGTGATAATATTCCTGCTTCAAACTTCAAGGAATATTTTCTCTAGATCATTTTCCTTCCGCGAAAATAATATTTGGCATTTAAAATAGGCTTTCTCTCCCCTAATGCCAATATTAGATCTTTAATAGCATACTTCAAAATAATCCCCTATGATGGGCTTTCAATAATTCATATTCATGTATCTCCAACTACAAGCGGAGGCCCATTCATGTATGCTATGATGAAATTTATGGGAAATATTCACACACATATTTAAACATGGGGTTTATTCTATATTATATGCAGTAAACTAGAATACACATAGTGCACGAATGTTCAACATTCCTTCAAACTCAGGGATGTTCTCCCCCTGATGTGCACATAGTATAGTTTAGAACAAACTATTTCATTGTCTAGCTTCTTTATTATTTAGCCAAAATAATTGATCTAAGTACTCATACATTAAAAATAAATAGACTATATATTTCAAATATATAAAATACACAACATCCAATTCACATGGAATTTCTTCTAGAATTTTCTAATTGCCATTAATGCAAAATTCCCTTGATGCCTTTTCTTCATAAATCCCAAATCATCATAAATATGTTATCCATCATCATCCACAATTATTCATTCAATCAATTGAGTTAGTCTCTATTGAGAAAACATATTAACTTACTCCCCCTGATCTTAGGCTACATGGCCATAGACCAATCTTTTACTTATGCATGCAATGCATTGAAAGCAACATATTTTTTAGTTCAACAAGAACCATTGGACATAGCGTGCTAGCTAGTCAATTTAATTATAGGGGGTGTAAACGTAGCTACTAGCTACAACTATAGCTTCTATGCTAATATTCATGCAAAGAGTAGATAGTTTAGCTCAATGAGAGAATAAAATAGTAATACACTTGCATGTGTACAATGTGAAATGTTGGTATTCAGTCCAACATAGTAGATAACAATAAAAATGTAAAGCTACAAGCTTACTTGCAATTAGTGCAATAGAGAAAGTTAACTCGGCCGGAAGGGACACGGGCAAAACTTTAAGTCTTGATACATGCACTTAAAGATAGATTTGGGAAGGCTATGCCTATTAAATATATATTATCCACATTTTCTTATGCCTTTACCCAAAATTTCTCCCCCTCATGCCATAATTACTTCAAATAGTTATATACTTCTTGCATCATCTATGAAAGATCACTTCTAATGATCCATAGAATCCAATTATACGTCTAGTATTCATTGGTTATGGCATGAAATTCACATATATAGGGTAGAATAAAACTTCTAGTTCTTGGGTTAAAAAATATTAAATACTTAGTTTTAGGATTATACTATTTGTTGGCTAAATTTGTCCTTCTAGGAGTAATTCATAGGCCAGTATAGTCCAATTGTTCATGTGCTTCTAGAAAGTTCAGTTTCCATTCTACCTAAATGGTAGTAGTGCACCTAAAAAACTAACCTTCATGGTTAATTGAGGCTTTGTGGATAAAATAATACAAAACTTATTTAGATAGGCAATACAGCAATTGTTTATATGTGAAACATATAAAACTAATTTATTCCATGAGAAATTATCACTTGTTACTTCATGTAACAATTGCAACTAAGAATATCAATTATTTCATATTAGTCTTCAAGCTAATAAATTAACCATCAATCACTTAATCCAACGGGAATTAAAACTTAATGCACCACTGCCACTACTATTAATACTTCAGGATATGAACTTAAGATACAACAAATCTATAAGCACAGGATTTAAGTCTTTAAAAGTTCTCATATGTCTTAGCTTCAAGCGCTTGACATTTAGTAGCTTCATGCTTGCTCGATCTCCTTCTAGGTGTATGATATATGCAAGTCACATATTTAAAGTTATTACAATTGATAATATCCTGGTTTATAAAGTGTCTAAAAATTCAACTTAATTTCTATGTTGAGTAATGGTAAATTTAAATACTTCATGTATTATATTGCTCGTGATATTCTATACACAAGAGACATTTCTTCGAGAATATGTATTGATAAAATCTTATTTACCATCTTGTCTTCTAGACATTTAGTATAAAGCTTCAAGCTATTATTTATAGAGCAGCATTATATCTCAATATTAGGCATATAAGCTTGAAAATTCAACTTTCAAAGCAATATGATAGATTTTACCCATGCAGTGAGTCCCACAATGCCTTTTGTTACTTCTCCTGGCCATATACTCATTCTAGAGTTTACTACACTTCAATGGTAGTCAAATATTCTACGTGGATTTAATAATGACCGTAACAAATAATTATGCCATTCAGGGTAAGTCCAGGATATTCTTTCTTCATGAAAGTATGCATATATTATTATAATAAAATCGTGTGCATATAGGTTTACTGCGTGTAAACAAGTAGTAAGGTGCAAAAAGGTAGTGGATGGTTATGCAAAAATATTCTTAGAAGCATCCTAGCATTTTTCAGGATTATGGTATATGTAAATCTTCAGAATAATACCAAGCATTCATTGATTCTAGAAATCATTATGCTAGGAAAAATAAATATGAGACTCTCAAAGGCGACAAGTCTAAGGTCTGCTGGATTTAGAGAGCCCATATTACTTGCATATCATGGTTCAAGTGTAATAAATCAAAATTTTACTCTCGCAAGCATGTGGTATATAATTCATAACATGCAATAAATAAATACATCCAAAATAACATATTACCAAAAAAATGCCTACATACAATTTTCTTCTGGAAAATCCAAGTTTTCTATAGACTTTTCTTGCTTATTCGGCGAACCACACTATTCATTACAAATTCATATTGTTCTTTTCTGGTCCAGCAAAAACTTCTTGATGTTGCCGGATTGCTTCTCGTTCCCTCTAGTCCATAGTAGGCTTGCTCGGTTTGGCTTGTGCAGGTTATATAGAACTACGGGCCATATGCTACTGCTCTGTTGCAGACTAAGCCATTTTATGTATTGCAACGTCCTTCGGGGTTGTTGCTGACCAGGAAAGGAGCTAGCCGGCTGCGAGCCGTGTGTTGGTGTGGACGAGTAAGCGATCGACGTTCTAGTCAGAAGAACCTGTGAGGCCGATTACGGTGACATCAAGATCAGGGGACGTATTGCTCTTCTAGGCCTTAGAGAAAAAGAAAAACATTCACAGATTTTCAGAATCCGTAACACCCACGTATCGCATATGCTTTATGTTTCCTGCTGCTAAAAAAAAATGTGCTAGCTTCAGGGGTTTGATGGACATGATGATATAATGATTCCATTGTTCAACATGGACATATATGGAAAATTCATATTCCTAGTAGCATGCAGGCCGCATGCTGTACGGGTGGCTGGCTGGCTGCAAGGCCAATGGCTTCTAGCTGGGGTTCATTACCCGTGCGGATCACTGCGGATGTCCGGTGAGTTAGCTGCAGTCATGCGGGCTGCTTTTGCACAATGACGTACAGCCCAAGGTGACAGCAAGACGCCAAGACAGTTTGGATTTGAAGCCATCTGTGACTCGGGATGCAACCCGAATTTGAATAGGACGTCAATAACAATTGTTAACAGCTTCTTGCCGACATATGTTTGATGAAATCCAAACCAAATTCATGGCTGTTATTATGGATCTTCGAGTCCAAGTAATATTGCAGAGACTTTAATTAATGACGACGAGGATGTATCTAGCTGGATCAGCCTCGAATTCCAATTTGCATAGCACCGTGGTTGCTACTATAGATCCATCGTACAAGCATAGTACGTAATGTTTCACATGTATGCATGTACGTTCGTACTTCATGTTGTACTGCATATACGGATGTCACGTAATAAAAGACCAGCAAGATCTAGCTCAATGGCTAGGACAAACTCACAATCTGCGAGATGTGTTTCATACCTCACAGAGGATGCCAATTGATCTACGTCACATGCCGCGTAGGGCAGTGATTAGTAGATACATACCGCGTAGGGCGTTTGACATTGTCGTAGACCTGTCTGCTTGATGACGACTGTACATGTCGATGCAGTGCAGATTCGATGGAGGTAGAGGTAGCAGATCCGTTCCGCTAACAACGCCAGGTTGTCGATGTCGTCGAAGTAGTCGCTACGGGACGTCGGTACAGACGTCGGCGTCAAGATCGGCGGCGGCTTCAACGGCGATGTCGACGAAGAGCTTGTCGTGCTGATAACGTGTTATAAAACATATTGCCGCGGTTAGACCTTCCCTCTCCGTCTCTCATAATAATCAACACAAGTAGATGAAAGTAGAACAAGTAGACACCTTGAGTAGGGAGACTATTCTTTATTTCTCCTGAATATCGGTGATTACAACATAGAACTCCTACGTATATATATAGTCCTGCCAAGGGCTAGAGTTTTGGTAAGAGCCCACATACAAACGGATTAGGATTAGGATTCTTCCTTCTCCTTTCCTTCTAGGATAGAGTCCTTATGTTTTACAACATAGTTTACCATTTACCAACCCCATCTCCAAATTAAACTTGGTTTCTGACTAGTACGTAGTAGTATATATATATTATAGTTACACTTGATTTTCGTTTTCGACGAAATGGTAGTAACTGCTAGCGCGAAGAAGCTTTGACTTGCCGGCTCTGGGTTTGGGACGACTGACTTGTCTGACGGGGAGGCAAGAGGGAAGAAGCTTCATTCATAGTCGCATTGCATTGCAGAGGAAACGACGAAAAGCAAGTGGAGAAAAAAGGCCGTTTGGATATTTCTTTGTGCTTCCATTCCATTTGGTCCAAAAATGGTGGGCCGGCCAGATCAACCAACCACCAGTAGTCCAGTAGTGCAGTACCATACCAACCACAGAGCACTGTGAGTGTTGTGTTGGGTATATACACGTTACTGTGAGGCGGGCAGAGGCCAATCCAGTGCAGTCTCCTCTCCTCTCCTGCGCCCCAAGCACAAGCTTCGCGACGCCATGCCGTCCCCGTCGCCTACGCCGCAGCAGCTGCGGGTGCTGTCCACGCGCACCGTCAAGCCGCCGCCGCGCCCGCGCCAACGCATCCCGCTCACCACCTGGGACGTCTCCTTTCTCGCCGCCGACTACATCCAGAAGGGCCTCCTCTACGCCACGCCGCCATTCCCCACGGAGCGCCTCCTCGACCACCTCCACGACGCGCTCGCCCAGGCGCTCGCCGCCTACTACCCCGTCGCCGGCCGCTTCGCCACGGACCAGCACCGCGACACCGACGACAATGTCGTCGGCTGCTCGGTGTCCATCGACTGCGACGGCCAGGGCGTCGACATCGTCCACGCCGTCGCCGATGGGGTCTCTATAGCCGACGTCATCCCGCCCGACGCCGACATTCCGCTCGTCGTCCAGTCCCTTTTTCCCCTCGATGGCGCAGTCAACCACGACGGCCACCACCTCCCGCTGTTCGTCGTCCAGGTCACCGACCTCACCGACGGCGTATTCCTCGGCTTCGCCTACAACCATGCGCTCTCTGATGGCACCGCCTTATGGAAGTTCATCAACGTGTGGGCGGCCATCGCGCGCGCCAACCTCTCGAAGTCGGAGCACGCTCCTGCAGCTCCGCCGCCCTTGCTGGAGCGCTGGTCGCCCGACGGCCTGACGCCCACGCCGCCGGTCGTGCTCCCGTTCCCCGACCTCACGACGCGCATCGAGAGGGGGCTGTCCCCGCCGCCGCTACGCGAGCGCATGCTGCAGTTCTCCACGGAATCCCTAGAGGCGCTCAAGGACCGGGCGTGCCAGGAGCTCCTGGCGGCCGGGGACACGGCCGGCGCCGCCGCCGTCACCAAGTTCCAGGCTCTGTCCTCTCTGGTGTGGCGCAGCGTCACCCGCGCGCGCCGCCTGCCGCCCGACCAGACAACCTTCTGTCGCGCCGCCATCAACAACCGCACGCGCCTCCGCCCGCAGCTGTCGCCGGAGTACTTCGGCAACTCCATCTACGTCATCGCCACGGAGGCCGTCACCGCGGCGGGTCTGCTGGAGCGCGGCCACGGATGGGCCACGGCGGCCGTGGGCCGCGCGGTGGCGGCGCACACGGACGCCGACATCAGGGCGCGTGTGGCGATGTGGATGGCCGGCCCCGTCCTCTACAACCTCAGGTACTTCGACCCCAACGGCATCATGATGGGCAGCTCGCCGCGCTTCGACATGTACGGCTGCGACTTCGGCTGGGGCGCGCCGCTCGCGGCACGCAGCGGCAAGGCCAACAAGTCTGACGGGAAGGCATTGCTGTACCCGGGGCAGGACGGCGGCGGAAGCATCGCCGTGGCGCTGGTGCTGACGCCGGAGCACATGGCGCTGCTGGAGCAGGACGACGAGTTCTGGGCGGCCGTTTCGCCGGACAAGCCGCCTTGTCCGCCGGCGGGGAAGAATTGACCATTGACCGCAAGCCGCCCAGCCCATGATGCAAAAGTCAGACAAAGAGCGAAAAAAAATGAAGTGAATTTTCTTTCCCAGTTAGTTAACATCGTCTTTGCTTATGATTATTGATTAATAATAATGTCCTGATAAAGATAAAAAGATTGAAATAATTAAGTTTTTTTCCCCAGCCATGTGTTGTTTTCTTGTGTTTAGAACATTGAGCAAAAGAAACAAAATGATGTCACGCCAAGACTATAAATATAGCGTGGCGAGCTTGATGGTGAGTCTAAGGTTTTGATTTACCCTCTAAACTATCAACCACGTTGATTTACCTTTTCCTTGGCTGACGTGATGTCACATACGTAAAGCCGCTCAAGATACAAAGCACAAACAATTTTAAAAGTTGGAGGATGTTTAAAGAATACGATTTTATGGATGAGAGGAGGGGAATCAGACGGTCACGAAATTTGAATTTGAATGGTCTAAAGGACCCTTTGCCTTTATATTATGCTTCGTGTCGAGTAACGAGTTGGTTCAAGCCATGTTTGGTATACAAGAGGAGCTGGAACTATAAGAGTTGCTTTTTGGTGCTTGTGCTTCGTTTTATTGGGTGCCGGTGCCCAAGTCTGAGCAGCAAAACAGGTCTGTCTTCCCAAGATGTCATGCAACATAACGGGAAGGCTGTGCAAGAAGCTATTCCTACACCACGGCTGCATGGCGCACACACAGTTGGTGGGCTGATGCCATTTTTTTTTTTTGAATTTGATGCCATACTTTTTGGGTTAAACACGAGCACCTAAACGTGCATAGGGAGAAATGAAGTCTAAAAAAAATGGAAGTGGCTACATATTATCCGGCTGATTTTTGGTTGTGCGTCAGTCGCTTTTTTTTTTTTTGAACCAATTAGAACACGACAAGAGCAGAGACATATACGAACCATTTCATGATTGGCGTGCGCTACCCATCAATCCCACTTCCTTCCCCATGCCATGCTGGTGCAGTCCTGCTGCATGTGGCTTTCTTCATGCATGCAAGCTGGCGCAAACTGAAAATTGAAAACCTAACTGAAAACTAAAAGACAATGAAATACAAAGAATACATAAGAATTCAAAAGAAAAAAATATCCACACAAAACATAAATAAAAAAGGAAAAACAGAGCGTGGACCGGCAACACAAGATCGCTCACTCCCGTGGCAGCCCGCACGTGTAAGAAAAGGCAGCCTAAAAGTTCATGTTTTTTTTGACGCCTCTCATCTGATTACAGCTGTAGTATCTGCTCATGTACAACTCACACCAACCCAACCCCACGCACACCACACACACCACAAGTACACAAGTAAACCTACAACTACACTCAGATCACTAGACCGCGTCCTTTGTGAGATCACCGGATCCACCTTGGCTCCGTAGGCGACGGGCACGTCGCATTCCCTTTGTGGCTTCACGCGTGAGAGGCAACAAAATTATTTTAGGAAACATACTGTTCCCGGTGGGAAATCTCGTACCGAGCATCGGTGACTTCCACAGCCGGAAGCTCACCAACCGAGCTGGAGCTCGTTCCCAGTTCATGTTTTTTTAGTTGAGCACACGTAGCCGTATACAATAATTGGGCTAAACAAGGTGCAGTGGGCCAGCCAACAATGGAAAAACCAGCGCACAGGGATAAACGCCACGCACAAAAAAAACTGACCGACGACAAAATTGAAAAACAGTCGGCTGATGGTTAGAAAATTCGCAGATTATTTAGCCAAGCAAGACAACGTATACACGTATATGCATGCATATCATATGTGTCTTGGGATTATTGCCGAATGAAGTGCTCCTCTTCGACTCTACGAAGGATAGATGATGGCGGTCGGAAGGGATCAAACTCCAGTCTCGTAAAGCATGATGGCGTTTGTGACACAAGGAAAGAAAAAGAATGGGCCGGCGTGGTTACCACGAAAACGTAATTGGGCTCGTTAGTATGTGTACGTGGGGGTAGATTAATAGAATATATTATAGGATGGTTACATACTCTTTAGTACCATAGTTCCTATTTATCAAAGACCGTATGTCCCTTTTTCCTATATAAGAAAGGGTACGGCAAATTGTAAAGGGATCCCAACTTTCAATCAATCAATCAAACAAACCCTTTTATGGCCCCTGCGCCACAAAACCAAGTAGTTTCTTAGGACCTCGGCGGATTTACATCAGGCTTGGCTGGTTCGACCTCTTGCTTGGGTAAGTGTCGTTAAGAAAGCTTTTACTTATGCTAGATCGGGCCGGTTCGACCTCCTTTTGATGCATTCGTAGAGGTGATTGTTGCTTATTACTAGATAGGGCCGGTTCGACCTCCTATGGACGTATCTACAATAGTTGAGGGGTTCGTATTTACGTTAGATTTGGCCGGTTCGACCTCTTATCTAGATTTGCACGTGCCAACAGTTTGTGTTAGCACTTAACAGGGCCGGTTCGACCTCCTGTTGCATGAGTTGACGCATGCTAGTTATCAGCTCTGTTAGATTTGGCAATCTAGTAGATTCATTAAGTTATACTTGCTAGTTATCGGCTCTATTAGGTTTAGCATCCTAGTAGATTCATCAAGTTACCGATGTTGTTAGATTTATTTGTTATTTACTTTTAACACATCTTTTGCCCGAATCAAGATTGGTAGATTTGGCTTACATCTTTTAGATCCAATCGTCTTCATTGTTCATGTTGTTTTAGATCTCTCATCATGACGATTGATCTCGTGCTTACATTAGCCAGATCCTATCAATCTTATTCGTGACGTGTGCGCATTCTAGGGTATAAGTGGTTTCATGCTAGAGCTTAGGTTTTAATGTGGAGTCGTTCATACACCTAGTTCGTTCTCATGTCGGTATCGGCTAATTTAGCCGATTCACCAGAGCTTCATCCATATCATTGTCTGCATTAACCATGTTTAGATCTATCTAGTTTATCATGCTTGCTTGGACAAGACTTGGCCCAACGATTACTTAGTCAACGGGTTTCAAATTCACGGGTTTGATAGATTTGTTAGATTCATTCATGTTATTGCACACATGTAGGATTTCATTCATCATTGTATTAGATAGACTGAATCGGCTAAAGGTTTTGTGCTTACACGTGTACTCGGATAGCCGATTCAGCACGTCTTTTACTTATTTTAGAATGCATCATGTCTAGATTCAATTCCACATCCATCTATTCGATTACGACATGATTAGTTGCTTTATTTAACGCATGTTTTACTCACCGTACCATTCTTTTACATGCATAATGGATCTTGACTTTCTAGTCATTGTCCTAACCCGATCGGCTATTTAGCCACACACTCGAAACTGTTTGGAATCAAGCCGGCAGGTTCCATCATTTGAAGTTTACCTTCTCTTTGTCAATTGCAGGGTCAAATTGACTGGCACGCCCCGACTCCGACCGGATCGACTGCTGAAGGTAGCCGCGGGGCTCAAGGAACGTGAGCCTTGATCTGTCTGGCTTGCGAGAGTGTTTCACACCCGGCGCAAGGACCGACCCTCGTCACGTTTTTATGCCGACAGCGACTGACCGGGAGAGCTCCCCCAAGAGAGCGGCAGCGTGTTGGAGCTACCTTTGTGTGTGTGTGGGAGGGGAGGGGGGAGCGGCAGCATGTGGAACAACGTCTCTAGTCGGGGATGTAACACCTCCAGTGTTAAGCACTAATTAAACTTGCTCAATCATGACATCATTTGCATAAGCATGCATTATCATCATGATATCTGGTGTATGATTGCTTGTCTTGATGAAATAGATTATTCTTGATGATTGCCTGCAAATGATGTTGGTAGTGTTAAATATAGTAGTAATATATGATTGAGAATCCTCTTAAAGGATTGCAATTAGTTGACTTGAGTTGGATAGTTATGCTTGGACCAATAGGTTGACTTGTTTGATTTATTGAATACCTTTGTCGGTTTTGTGAAAAATTATTTCTCGGGCATTCCAAATGATTTTGGAGTCTAAAGCTTTTAGATGCGAAATTTTATAAGGAATAAAAGTCTCAAAGATGACTTCTTGGAAAAATGGGTGCAAGGCATATATTTTTGAGGGAAAAGACAGGACCTAGGGGCTGTCTCTTTTTAGAGAGTTTTAAAAAGGGTATTTTCTTGGGAAATTTATATTTTCAAAACGATGTGGAATCTGACCAAACTTCTTTGAGGAGAAATATTCTACTCATCGAGAGGATCATTTTTTGTGTTGAAAGTTTTTCCTAAATCGGCATAGATTTGGAGATATAATCGCTTTAAAAGTCGTGCAGAATAGCCTTTTTTATAAATTTTATAATTAGTTTGGGGACCCACCCGTCAGCCTCTCAAGGCCAACAGGCAGGCCCCTGTGTCGCTTCCTGGACGGACGACGCTCGCATGGCCGCCGCGTCGCCCACACGCGTCCGCACCGAGCAGGAGCGACGCCGAGTCATCCCAACCGGCCTGGTCCCTCACCTGTCACCCTCATTCACCTCACTCCCCACTCACCCACTCGCCCCGGTTCCTCTCCCTCTCTCTCTGTTCGGCGCAGAAAAGCCACCGCCAGTAGCTCGCCGCGTCGCCGCCGGCCGCCGTTCGGCCTCCTCCACTCATTGCCCTTCCCTGTCACTCCGGTTCGCGTCGCGCCGCTCACGCGAGGCCGGCGAGCCGCTCGGCTCAAACCGCCATCGCCAAGCTGGCGAGCCGCCATGGCCATCGCCACCACCTCCTTTCTCCCTCGCGCCTCCTCGTCCTAATCCGCGGGCAGCATCACGTTCCCCAGCACGCGCCGCCCCCTCGACACCCCTTTGTCGACGACGAGCTCCGCCGGGGCGTGCTGCCGCCGCGCCGTTCCACCGGCGAGCCGCGAGCTCACGCGGCAGCGTAGCCGTGCCACCGCGGGCCGACCTAGGGCCACGCGCGGATGCGCGCGGGCCTTGGTGAGCCCCGCCGCCCCTCAGCGCCGCCGGAAGGCCGCCCCACCGGCCGGCCCCAAGTTCGCACCGCCGCTCCCCTGTTATTCCCAGTTCGGGGACCTTGCGGTTAGAATTAGAAGAAGGTAAAGGGTCGATCTGTAAAGTGGCCAGACACACCGCGCGTGGGCCTTGGTGAGCCCCGCCGCCCCTCAGCGCCGCCGGAAGGCCGCCCCACCGGCCGGCCCCAAGTTCGCACCGCCGCTCCCCTGTTATTCCCAGTTCGGGGACCTTGCGGTTAGAATTAGAAGAAGGTAAAGGGTCGATCTGTAAAGTGGCCAGACACATGCAACTTCAGATTCGGGCCTACGCAATTCTGTGAACGTTGAGGGGCCTTTCTGAAATGTGCTTGTCTTATATGAATTTCGTAATAGATTTTCCAGAAAATAGTTTTAAGATTGTAAAATTCATATCTCCTAGAATACTTGTCCAATTTGAGTGATTCAACTTGCAGTATTTTTGTTATGGGATGAACTATGCACAGAAAATATGAGATTGCATGTTTGAGATATGTTTCTGTGTAGTATTAATTAATTCTTGGTTATGATTTAATCTTAGGAAATTCATAAGTAATTATAGGGTGCTCTGAAAAATGTGATTCTTGTTTCTGTGATCTTGTATTGTCATTCTTTTGCTGTAGTAAAAATATGAGGTATGCTATCTGTGTGAGATTTAAGAGTTGTAGTTCAAGTGTGCTAGAGAGGCTATGTGGGTGTGATATGGGGTTGATACTTTTTGTGGGCTCATTATATGTTATGATGTAGCCCCTGGGGTATTGATATGCATGGTTTGATTAACTTCGTAGTACAAAGTATTTTTAGATGACCCGTTGCCATGCCACTTGTGAATTTTGCGTAGGACAGTGGGTTCATCCAAATGGGGTGAAATTTGGATGATGGTCTGCCTTTGATATGTATTACCTACTGTAATTTTGGTAGGATTTTAGGAGTGATAAATCTTGGTGTTGCTGTTCAACTCAAGGTTGGTCCAATTAGGGAGTAATCCTATGATGCCATGTTTAATGCAATGATAAGTTAGTCTTATGGTTAACTTGTCAATGTATGATATGATTGTAATTAGTTTATATATCTACTGGTCAAATTTGGTGGTCATTGGATGAATAGTTTAGAGGTTGTGATTTTTGCAAGTTGCTTGACAGGGCTGATTAGTTGCTGTTTTTCCAGAACCAGTCCTGATATTACTTGCTTTAGGTATAGATAACTTGGGAATCAGTTTCTGATGTCTCAAGATGTTTTGGGGGCAATTTGATAAGCTTTCCAGATTGTCTTCAATCATATCCATAGGGTTTATGGATATTTAGTTATGAATTATTTAGTGGGATGCTGACTGTAGGGTTATGACTAGTAGTGATGCTTGATGGCGTAATGTGATATGCTAATCTTAATGTAAGAACTCATGGTGACTAATGTGTGTAGGATTGATTGTTAGGTAGTATGTTAAGATGAGTATGCTAAGTGTAGTTCTCTTTCGCTTTACTGACTTGTTTGAAGTCAGAGTGGTAGATGTAAAAGCATCATTGCAACATGAGCATTCATAATCCTCGATAAATCATGATCATGCATATGCCGACAATGTATTCACACATATGCACATGCATCATCTCAGGATCGCGGTTAGGGTATTCATCGAGAAGGACCAGGATCCCGAAGGACAAGTCGTGAAAGGAGTTCCCCGCACAGGAGGTGATCGGGAACCAGACGTGAACCAGCCTGAAGATCGATCCAGATCGTCGAACTAACTCGTCGAAAGAAAGGCAAGCCCCGGAGCATTTCTCCTATGGTTTGCAAATATCACTTGCGTCCTTTTATATGTTTAATGCATTAAGTATAGGAGTTGCCTGGAACCCTTGCTGCACGTTATCCATTCCTTGACTACTTAAAATATCCTTACCCTGCTAGGTGCAGGACCGATATTAATGCTTAGCCCTGCTTAATTAGAATCGGTAGAAGTCGGGAGACTTCCAGTCACCTGCGAGATATAGGTGGTTACCAGATATATATTGGCATAAGATGAAGAAGTTGGTTATAACCAAGTGTGTTGGATAAAATTGAGACCGGGCGGAGTTTTGCAAGGTTTCGGAATGTAGTAACTCCGTCTATGTCGATTAAGAACCGATCGTTGTCGGCCCTCGAGTCATGTTGAACGTAGCCCCACATTTAGTTGGTATCATGGAACCGCGAAGCCTAGTAGCTCTGTTTGGGCCGGTGACCGAAATGTAGGCAAGAACACCGAATGGCGGAGGGGTGGTCAGAGGCCCGAGTGACCGTGGGCAAGAATGTCTGAGCTACCTGGCGTCGTTCCGTGGGCAGACACGTCTTGATCGACCTGGCTCCGGACAACCTCTGGGTGTAGACTTGTCCATAGCTGTTCCACGACTTTACCTGAACAGTACAAACGGTGACCCAAGGTGCCTTCGCGCGGCATGTCTGGGTTTGTGTGGGGCATATATCGCCAGCTGGTTAGTAATCGATTCGAATCGCCATCACTCCTGGACTGTGAGTACTTGACTCGAGCTTCGGCCTCGTAGTAATGCTACTATGGAACAAGAGATCTTGGTTATGTGGATGATGTTGGATAATGCCAAATGGACATGGTTACTATTGATTGCTTATAATAACTCAAGTGATTGCTATTATCATAGGTGCTCACCTAGCATAAACATGTTATAATGATAAGCTATGCAAAATAAAAGGAAAGACTTATACTTATACATATCTTTAATATGATAACTTGTGCTTTTCGCAAATGAGTCAGCTAGTCCACTATAAGGCCATGCATTCCACCCCAAAGCGTCCTTATTTTCTGGTTTAAGACGGGTAAGTCTAGCTGAGTACCCACGTACTCAAGGTTTTATTCCCACTTGTTGCAGATCGAAGACTTTTGCTGTGGCAACAAGATGGACCTGTATCCCACTAGGGAGGAAATAGACTTTGGGCAAAGTCAACTCATATATCTCATCTGCATTCTTTTGATGGAGTCGACCCTGAGCTGGCACAGTATTTAAAATGTAGGTGTGAGTGTAATTTCAAGAATATTTACTTCCGCTGTTTATTCAAAAAACCTAAGTTGTAATAATAATATATTATTTGATACAAGTGGTGTAATTATTTTATTTGTAAACTGTTGTATCAAGTGAATGGGAACTGTTGAACTTACGATTTGGGTGTTATGTTGTAAAAGTTCGAGATCCTTCGAGATTTCGCGGACTACCGGGCTAATATGATTGCGGTTTACTACTTAAGCTGCCACGGTGGCTCGATTAGTGAATAGTAATTATGTTAGTTGGTCGGTTCTGTTACAGGGGAGTTGGGGGAGCTCAGCGTGCTTCTATGCCTCATGGCAGCGGCGGATGATATGGCGAGCGCTGTCCGCTAGCCATGTCCGCCTGCGATCTCATCGGCAGGCCCATGGTCGCGGTCGCCCCCCAATCAGCGGCACTCGCCCATCTTTCAACCCAATTGTGGCTCCCCTCCAAATCGCATGCGCCGCCACCCCGACAAATGTCCCGAACCGCTCCCCCATCGATGATGAAAATAATTTGAAAAGCCCCCTTTGGCACGTATTCGATTTCCACCAAATTCCATGGCCACTAACATGTACCTGTGCTGGCAGGTTGCTCGCACGGACGCCGCCAACCCTTAACTCGCCCTCATGGCCGTTGTGGGCCCTCTCTGCTTTCGCGAGCGGACGTTGCCGCTCCTCGCAGCTCGCCTGTGTGGCCACCACAGGCTATTGCCGCTCCCCCACGCGGCCGCCGTCGTCCCTCGCTGTGTGACACTCGCTCACGCGACCACCAGTCTTGGCTGTGCACACACACGCACCATGTGGCCCGCATGACCAGATCTAGGACCGGGAGGGAGCAAAAGAGAAACGGAACAGAGAGAGATCAAGATCAGAGAGGGCTAGGGGAGGAAGAAGACATTTCGTGGCTTGGAGAGTGATGATTTCTCTATTTTTTCCATATTTTGTTTTTTATAATACTAGGAGAAAACCCCACGCGTTCTGTGCGCAGGATCGTCGGTATACTACTTATATTTACTAATATGATTGAATAAATCAGGATCATAGAGGGCTAGGGTAAGTGTTAACACCAAAATTTGGTAAAGGATATGACAGGTAGGCCCATGGTCGACAGAGAGAAGGATTCGGCAAATGCATGTGCGGTCGGCTGATTTTCCAAGTGTTCGGCAAATGATCAAGCGGTCGGTTATCCTCAGCTGAGCAACGACTTCATTCGGGAAGCAAAATGGCAAGAGAGGATTGACTAAAAGAGGAAGGAGCCGTGGTGATCAAGGACTCCGATCGAGTTTAGAATTAGAATCATGTACTTTCTAGTTTTGTTTAGTAAATCATAGTCGTCTAGGACTCATGTCTTGTCCAGGGTATAAATATAAACCCTCGACCATTGTAATAAGGGTTCACAACCAAATCAATACAACCAGCCCCGTGCCACCTTTTTCGAGTCCTTTAGTCGTGTCGTCGAGTTCTTCGAGAGGGCCAATCGATCCGTCGACCTCCGTAAGTCCTGGCAACCTTGCTATCATGTCTAGTATCATGCGGTGGATTTAGATTATAATGCAAGTAGTCTCATTGTTTTAGCTTAGAACATGCGGTAGATCTAAGCTCGATCATGGGAAGTTTATTGCTTGTGCCTTGTATCGTGCGGCGGATTAAGACATGAGTAAAGATAATTATCGGCTCTTTTAGATTTGGCAAGATCTAATAGATTCATTAAGTTATCACGTGTTGCATGTTTTATTCAATGTTTAATTATTTGCAACACTCTTTTGCCCAATCTAGATTGATACTCTTTTAGGCTTTTGATCATTCTTTCATGTTTACTTAATATAAAGTGGATCGAGTTCATATAGCGAATTAGATCAATCAAGATTGTTACATGTTGTGGGTTCATACAAGTTAGAGCATTTAGGTCTTGGTTAAAGTTGGATATTGTGTGAGATGTAGGCTTTGCTTTGCTCTAGATCGTGATAGCTTGTTTGTTCCTTCTTCATGGACCCCGATTTGGCAATCTTGCTGATACGGATATGCTTACACGTGTGACGAGTATTTATAGATCTGTTTGGACAATTACGTTCTTTTAGCTCTTTGTTGTTAGATTGTATCATGCGGTGGATTGATCTAATAGTAGGGAGTGGTGTATGCTCATAGTAAGTCGTATCATGCGGTGGATTAACTTGCTTTAGTATGTGCTGGACGGGTTTATGAAGGCTAGACGTGCAGCAGACTAGTTGGAGTAGCCTATGCATGTATTATCTTATTAGATTTGTATTTACAAGTTACCTATCCATAATTGTTTATGCTTCAAGCTTAAGACATGGTTTGTTATGCTTAATGCCTTGATCTTGTTCAAACATGTCTTCATGCACACATATTCGGCAGTTGCTCGTCTTTACATTATTTATCATTGAATTAGCCGAATGACTTGCAAACATGTTGGCAGATAGCTTCTATAGCTATATGTCATCGTAAGTGGCTTCAAGGCCGTAAATATGGAACTGTCTGGTCTCACCCGACACGTTCCAGTTTTTGATTTTACTGTTTCATCCCTTGTCGATTTTCAGGTCAAATCGACTGGCACGCTTCCGGATTCAGATGCCCAGGCACCCGATTGAAGCTAGACTTTCCAGCTTGCTGTGTGTGAGACAGAGTGCGCTTTTTGTGTCAACACACTTTTTGGCATGCCCGGTGGGACAACTTTTCAGTTCAAGATGTCGACTGAAATTGATAACAGTCACGTTCTGAATGTGACCTTGGATGAGCTGCAACCAGACCATATGCAGATGGTGGAACTGGCAATCGAGCAGTATCAACAGAAGTGCCTAATGTCTTTCTCCAAGGACAAGAGCAACAAGGTGATCTTGAAGCAAGCGCTACCAAGGGTTCTTCTTGCACATCAAAGCGATGTTACCGATGAAGAAGAAATACGAAGGTAGTCGGAATCATCCATAAAGCCGTGGGAGATACCATGTTAAACCACAACATAACTTTTCTGAATACCTTCAGAATGGTCATGGTTGACACTTTCGGTCCAGCAGTTGACAAGCGTTTTGAAGAAAACTTTGGTCCGGCCGGTGGACCAGTGTTTTTCAATACACAAAAGTCTTCAATGAAGCCTATAGAAGGAGGAGACATGGTCGGTACAAGCAAGGGTGAAGCAGTTTATGTTGAGAAGCAGAAACCGCCCGTGACCGAGCAACAGACCCATGGTCAGGCAGCCTTTGGTGCAACAGCAGATATACCAGCATCCGCTTACAAGATTTCCCCAGTAGCAAACAGGTTGCAGAAAAGTGTCTATGGAGATGGGTATAATGAGTTTACCAATTACAGTACCCTCAATGCTCTACCAAATCCAGGGTACAAAAGTATATCAGGAATACCTTCTGGAGGACGACAGGGAGCTCAAGATGCAAATGATCTTCTCTTAAGCAGGATGGCTGATATGATGCAGAATCAATTCGGCCTAAAACCAAAGGCTCAACCATATTCATACAAATCTCCTTATCCAGAGTGGTACAACAGGGTAGCCCTTCCACCAAGGGTTAAGCCACCAACAGATCTAGCCAAGTTCTCAGGTCAAGATGACACTAGTACCATTGAGCACATTAGCAGGTACCTGATGCAACTTGGAGAGGCTGCCAGTGATGAAGCTTGGAGGATCAGATACTTTCCAATGTCCCTCACAGGACCAGCTTTCACATGGTTTGCATCCCAGCCAGCAAATTCCATTGGTACATGGGCAGAGTTGGAGCAAAAGTTCCATTCACACTTTTACATAGGAACCAATGAGAAGAAGATGGTTGATCTATGGGCTATGAGGATGAAGACTACCGAAACACCAATGGAGTATCTTCGCAGGTTCAGAGAAGCTAAAAACATGTGCTATTCTCTAACCATACCTGATGATCAGCTCCCACAGTTGGTCATTGCAGGCATGCTGCCACATATCAAGGACAAGCTATTTGGCATGGAGTTTGAGGATCTCGGGCAGCTATCACAAAAGTTAATAGCTATGAGCAACCAAGCCTAAGGATTCAGAAGGGATACTCGTTTTCAGAAGAACAATGCTACCATTGATGTGTACCAGGGCTTTTTAGAAGAAGCATCTGAATATGAAGATGAGGATGAAGTGGCTGCTGCAGAGCTGAACTGGTCAAAAGAACCTACTATGGTCAGCCAACGATGGGTAAAGCAGCAGAAAGGGTCCTATGATTTTGATGTCAGCAAAGCAGACAAACTCTTCTTATATTTGATACAGGAGGGACGCATTAAGCTGCCAGAGGGACATCCCATGTTGCGCCCAGAAGGGGTGAAAGATAAGAAGTATTGTGGGTATCATGACACTAGCTCTCATCATATCAATGATTGCCGAGTGTTCAGAGTGAAGATTCAGAAAGCTATTCAAGATGGACACCTGAGGTTCGATGGCAAAATGAAAGTGGATAGACAGCCATTCCCTCAAAACATGATTTCTTTCTCTATAGGCATGGTTGATGCTAGTGATTCTAAAGAGAAGGGAAAGATGAAAGTTTTAACCTCTGAAAGAGCCAAGGAAAGTGGTGCTGTTGACCCTAATCGGCAAGTCACCAAGGAGGAAGTGCAGCAAGTTCGGTTCAAAAATAGCCGAACAGAGAAGGGCCAAGCTTCAAATGCAGTCCAAGGAGATTGCCGAATGCATGCCAAACCAAAGCATAAGGTCACAACGCGTCACTTATTGAATAAATGGCAGAGGGAGAAGAGGCTAGAAGCATGATGAAGAGCAGCAGTTCATTGAAGAAGAGCGTAGGATCATGGTAGAGCGTCAGAGATATGAAGAAGAGGTTCGCCAGAGAGAACAAGAAGAATACAGAAGGGAGCAAGAGCAGTCTCATTAGAACTGTTCCTTCTTCAGACACTGTTGGAACGAAGGCTTGAAGTTGCCTGCTAGGAACAATTGCCCTGAATGCAGTGATCAATATTCAGAGTACAGGCAGTCTCGAGTCAACCGCCGTCCCGTCCATGATAGACTTGGAATGAGAGTTCCTGAGGACGATCGACGCTTAAAAATGAACAATTTTGATGGATATCAGAGAAAAAGGTTTGCCGATCAGGCCTGGGCTCATAGTAGTGTTCACAATGTAGAAGAGAGCTCGTATAAATGGCAAAGAGGTCAGTGGTGTCCTCCTGGTTTAAGGAAAAGCCAGAAGAGAAGAGTTCAGCGTTTAAGGAATCAGGAGCTAAAACAAGAATTAGCCGAAAAGAAGCCAATATGGCGTCCTAAGAAAAAGGATAATGGACAAGGTCCTTCGGCTGATGCTAATATGGTGTTCTTCATCCCACTGGAGTTTATGGCTCCTGAAAATCAAGATGTGTAGGATGAGGTATACTCTGACTTCGATGAAACTGAATGCCGAGACTTGATGGCTCAACTTGTGTTGACTCGGCAAGCAGTCTTTGACAAGCCAGTCAGAAATCGTCACTTGAAGCCATTATACTTGAAGGGATATGTTAATGGCAAACCTCTGACCAAGATGCTTGTCGATGGAGGAGCTACTATCAACATCATGCCTTACGCAACTTTCAGAAAGCTTGGGATGACAAGTGAAGACCTGTTGCAGACTGACATGATCCTCAGGGATTTTGCTGGCAATCCTTCTGATACTCGTGGAGTGGTGCATGTTGAATTGATGGTTGGATCCAAAACTTTGATCACTACTTTCTTTGTTATTGATGGCAAGGGGGCATACAGTACGAGGCAGGGATTGGATCCATGCAAACTGCTGCATACCTTCAACCATGCACCAAATTCTCATTCAGTGGATTGGAGATGATGTTGAAGTTGTTCAAGCTGATGATTCGGTAAGTGTTGCTGCTTCGGAGCCTGCTTACTGGGAGTATGATGGACTAGATTGCCTTTCGGGTAAACAGTGGAAAGAAGGTCATGTCAATGTGTTCAACAGAGATCAACAGCCGATCCAAGCAGTCGGCTCTGATAGTAATTTTTAATGGGCAATCCAATCGTTGGCAACAAAGGGAAGCTGGATCGTGGTTTCATGTCGGCCAATAAGTTAGAAGAGATTGATGTTGGTGATAGTTCAAAACCAAGGCCGATGTATATCAGTGCAAATCTAGACCCAGAATATAAGTTGAAACTGATAGAGTTGCTGAAGGAATTCAAGGATTGCTTTGCGTAGGATTATACAGAGATGCCCGGATTAGATAGATCAATTGTTGAGCATAAGCTGCCCATTAAGCCTGGTTTTCGTCCTTTCAAACAACCTCCACGAAAGATTTATAAAGAGGAGGTATTGGCCGATGTAAAGAAAGAAGTCGAGAGATTAATAGAAGCAAACTTTATTCGGCCATGTAGGTATGCAGAGTGGATTTCAAATATAGTGCCTGTATACAAGAAAAATGGAAAGATGAGGGTCTGCATAGATTTCAGAGATTTCAACAAAGCTACTCCTATGGATGGTTATCCAATGCCAGTTGCCGATTTGCTAGTAGATGCAGCAGCAGGATATGAAGTGATCAGTTTTATGGATGGCAATGCTGGCTACAATCAAATTTTTATGGCAATAGAGGATATTGCAAAAACTGCATTCAGGTGTCCTGGCCATATTGGGCTATTTGAATGGATAGTCATGACATTTGGGTTGAAAAATGCCGGTGCAACTTATCAGAGAGCCATGAACTATATTTTTCATGAGTTGATCGGCAAAATTGTAGAAATCTATATCAATGATGTGGTGGTCAAATCCAGAGACCATGAAGGACATTTAGCCGATTTAAGGAAAACCTTGGAGTGCACAAGAAGGCATGGTTTAAAAATGAATCCAAACAAATGTGCCTTTGGGGTATCGAATTTGGTGAGTTCTTGGGATTTTTAATCCACAAAGGAGGGATAGAAGTTGGGAAGAAGAGCATGGAAGCAATAGACAAGATAGTGCCCCCAACTAACCTTACGTAGTTACGCAATCATTGCTAGGCAAGATTAATTTTGTGAGAAGGTTCATATCCAATTTATCGAAAGAGTGTTACCTTTCTCTCCATTATTGAAGCTCAAGAAAGATCGAAATTTGTTTGGGGTGACATACAAAGAAAAGGCTTTTGATGAGATCAAGCAATATATGAAAGCACCACCAGTGTTGGTACCTCCACAACTTGAGAAGCCTTTCAAGCTGTATGTGGCGGCCGATAGCCTAACGATAGGATCGGCCCTTATGCAAGAATTTGATGTAATAGAAAGGGTAATAGCTTACCTTAGCCGAAAATTGTTGGATCCTGAAACAAGGTATTCGGCTATAGAAAAGCTCTGTTTATGTGTTTATTACTCATGTACCAAATTTGGCACTATTTGTTGAATGCCGAATGTGTGGTGGTATCTAGTTTTGATGTAATTAAGCACATGTTATTAATGCCAATTTTAAATGGAAGGATTGGCAAGTGGGTATTAGCACTGTCAGAATTCAATCTGAAGTATGAATCGGCAGAGGCAGTGAAAGGACAGATAATTGCCGATTTCATTACTCAACACCGTGACTTATCTATCGAATTAGTTCACATTGCCCCATGGGCATTATTTTTCGATGGATCATCGTGTGACAAGGGTGGCGGTGCTGGTATTCTCTTAATATCTCCACGAGGAAAAGTGTTTGAATATGCTTTTACAATTGAATACCATGTCACTAACAATCGCGAGTATGAAGCATTACTCGAGAGGGATTCGACTGCGATAGAAGTAAAAGTTGTTCTTTGTTGAGATATTTGGTGACTCGAGTTAGTAATCAATCAATTGACGGGGCAATATGAATGCAAAGGATGATACATTAAGAAAATATCATGAAGAATGTCGAGAGCTTTTGAAAAATTTTCGATAGTAACATTGCATCATATTCCTAGAGAACACAATGGAGAGGCCAACAAATTAGCTCAAATCGCTTTTCGGATATCGTGAAAATCGGGAGGCCTTTGCTATTGAAGAGAATGTTCTCAATGCGATCAAGCGAGATAATGATTGGAGGAGTGATATCATCAATTATCCGAAAATCCATCTCGAAAGTTTCCCGAAGACTAGGTATAAGGCCCTCAAGTTTGTGCTTCTTGATGATCAATTGTACTACAAATCTATAGATGGGGTATTGCTCAAGTGCTTAAGCCGAGAAGAGGCCAAAAAGATTATTTTTGAAGTTCATGAAGGAGCTTGTGGTGCACATCGGTCGGTTTACCGAATGAAGTGGATTATCAAAAACGGGTATTTTTGGCCGACTATATTAGAAGATTGTTTTGAATATTACAAAGGATGTCAAGACTGTCAGATATTCGGTAATGTTCAGAGGGCACCTGCATCTGCTTTGAATCCCATAATCAAGCCTTGGCCATTCAGAGGATGGGGCGTAGATTTAATCGGGCAGATCAATCCTCCATCTAGCAAGGGGCACAAGTTTGTGCTGTTAGCTACAGATTATTTTACCAAGTGGGCTGAAGCTATCCCTTTGAAGACGGTTACATCAGAAAATATGGTCAATTTTGTTAAAGAACACATAATTCATAGATTTGGAATTCCACAAACCATAACAACCGATCAAGGGACTCAGTTTACTTCTTTAGAGTTTTGTAATTTTGCCAAAAGCATGGGAATAAGGTTATATAACTCTTCTCCTTATTATGCACAAGCCAATGGCCAAGCGGAAGCATCAAATAAGATCATGATCAAGATCATCCAAAAGAAAATTGATGAAAAGCCAAGAAGGTGGCATTTGGTCCTTAATGAAGCCTTGTGGGCTTACCGAATGGCTTGTCATGGGTCTACACAAGCATCTTCATATGAATTGGTCTATGGACACAATGTTGTGTTGCCTTGGGAGTTGCAGTCAGGATCAAGGCGAGTAGAGTTGCAGAAAGACTTGGCGGAAAGGATTATAAAGATTTAATGATGGATGAGTTAGAAGATTTGCATTTGATCCGTCTCAAAGCCTTGGAAAATATTGAGAAGAACAAAATGCGTGTTGCCAAGTACTACAATAAAAAGGTTAAGGTCAAACAATTTGCAGAGGGAGACTTAGTTTGGAAAACAATATTGCCGATTGGTACAAAAGATAGAACATTCGGCAAATGGTCTCCAAATTGGGAAGGACCTTTTCGGGTTGTAAGTTGTGCACCTGGCAACGCATACATATTGAAAACATTATTTGGAGAAGAGCTCACAAGAGCTATTAATGGCAGATATCTCAAGAAATTCCATCCAAGTGTTGAAGTTAGATCTTGATCGTAACCTACACGTTGGGCGTGAAACAGCCGATTTTGATCAGAATCGCCTTCAGAATGAGGAAAAGAAGTTGGAGAAAGATAGCCGATATTATGTGTATCGCCTCTAGCGCAAAATAGCCGATATCGTGTGTATCGTCTTTAGAACAAAATAGCCGATACAGTGGTATCGTCTTTAGCAATTTTTAAGTGATATGACTTGTGATAATTTTATTTCTCGGCCGGTAGGTTTATTGGGAGAAGATAAAGTGAATTGAAGTGCTACACTACAAAACTGTCAAGTCATGGAACAGGGCCGAGATCTAATCGACTAAGATGACGTCATGCGTTCGGGAAAAATCGCGTTCGGGAAGTTATCGCGATCAAGATTCTAGCTAAGGAATAAAAAATTTCACACAAGCAGACACCATCACAGATGAACAAAGACCGGGGGAAACCAACATCCTTCATTAAAATTTTTATTACACCCACGTCAATCCTAATACAAGCTACTCCTCTTCCTCGAAGAGCTTGTTGAGGACCGATTGCGGGTGGGTGGCGTCGGCCATGGCGCGGGCGTGGTCGTCGTACTCCCCTAGGAGACCTTCGATGTCGTCGATCTCGTGGGGAGGCCCATCCCGGAAACCGACCGGCACGGCGGTGTACTCGTCCCCGGTCCAGGACGACACCCCTGCAAGGCCGAGGGTAGTGCCGAGGCGCACACCATGGAGGGCTGCCTGATCAATCTGACCAGGTACCGCCTCCAGGCGGTCAGCGACCGTCGGGCCTCTGGCATTCACACGGTCGGCCACCGCCGTCGCTGCCACCTTCAGGCGGTTGAGCTCCTCGGAGAGGCCTGCAAGACAGAAGATAAACAAACCGATGAGCAAGCAAATCGGGAAAATGAGAATTAAGCAATGTTTAAGAACAGCCATACTGGTGATGGCCTCGCAGAGCTGCCTGCTCTGGTCTTCCCACTCCAGTTGGGCGATCCCGTGCTTCTTGGTCTCCACACCAAGAAGCTCCCTCGCCTCGTCCCTCTCGCGGAGGTAACGAACGGCGTCGTCGCCGCCGTATGAGTTCGGGGTCTCCTCGTCCGCCCGACCCCAAGGATAGGGGTGGTACGAACTGCCGGAGGAGGACCCCGACGAGGCCGGAGCCGGAGCCGGAGCCGGAGCAGAGCGGGAGCCGGAGCCGGGACTGGGGAAGGAGCAGGAACTGCAGCTGCCACGGCCGGTGCGAGGAGGTGCCATTGGCCGGAGCCCATCCTCTCAGTCCTGAAACAAAGAAGAAGATCAAGATCGGCTATCAAGAGAAACCGCAAAAGGATGAAGAAGTTATCTCATCACCTCAGGCGGCGCCGCTGTGGTTGCTCCCCTCTGCTACATCCGTTGCCGGAGCGGGAGCAGGAGCGGGAAAGTGAGTGCCGGCCCGGGCGACCTGCCTCCTGAAGTTGGAGACTTAGTCGCCGGTGATCCCCACGCCCCTAAGACGGAATCAAGGAGATGAAATAACCGCAAGGGGGCAAAGCCAAGATCGAGTAAAAGAAGTCGAACAGCACAACTCGAGGGGATGAAGAAATCTCACCGCCGGCGCCGGGTGTTGCTTTCCTCCGCCGCGTCCTCGACCGGGCGCTTTCTGCGATCGCCGCCGCTCGCCATCGGTGGTGGTGGGGTTTTTTGGCTTGAAGGTGGAGAAGGAAGTGGAAGAGATGGATGAATAGCAACTGCTTGAGTGTGATGATGGGAGCCGAGAGGTGGTCCTATTTATGAATGTTGGGAGCCGTGGCGGAGCCTTCGGGAAAGCCAAGCGACAAAATAGGGTTTTCACACCTCTATGGGCCGATATAGGACTGGGCTGGACCAGTCATTGCTATCGCATCAGTTTCCAGCATGCGCTCGGCTAATTATCCAAGCAGGGGTCATTCGGCTAAAGCATAGACTTGGTTTGACAGCAGTTGCATTTGGAAAAGTATACTCGCTTATTCAGAAAGCCGATGGCATTCGGCTAAAAGAGTAAATAAACAGGAAAAAGAGGAAATTTCTATTTCTCAGAAGAAATAAAATGTTTTCAAGCATGACATGACCAGGAGAGCATAATGTTTACATAATCATTACAAGCCGAGCTGGTTACACATTCAGGACAGAGTTGATGGCGTTGATGGCGTCAGTCTTGATTCGATTGACCTCCTCAAGAGTTTTCTGATCCTCTTCTGCAGAATCTTGGATCTTGGATAACTTACTCTTGATTTGTCTGGTTTCTTTGATAACTGATGTTATCTTGACTTTAGCCGAATCGAGGGAAGGCAGATTGGCAAGCTTGGCTTCATGGGACTGAATCTTGGCATTCAGTTGAGCCAATTCGGCTTCAAGCTTTGTTCTTTCAGCCCTCATAGCCTGCAATTCTGGCTCCAGGGTGTCCAAGGAATGCTTGGTCAGCTTGATTTCAGAATAGAGCTCCTTGACTTGCTACTCTTTGGCCACCTTGTCACTTTCCAAGTCAGCCTTGGCAGTTGTGTTTTTGTTTGCCCTTTTGACTGTGGCAAAATGATCATCAAGGTGGAACAAAGCTTCTAGAGCAGCTCTGAGATTGGAGGGGAGATCTTGATCGATAAGCTCTGCAATCTCTCTTACGTGATCTGAATCCCGAGTCACGGTAACAATGTCATTATTCAGAAAGAGAATTATTTCCTTCAGTTTAGCTTGACTCTCTGATGACAATTGCTGGCTGAGGAAATTTCATCATCTTCGGCAAACTCTTCAGCAATCAGAGAGAAGCTGGCTTGAGGATGAGCAGTGTCCTGTCAATAGACAGAGAAAATGGTTTAGCCGAATATTTTGGTTTAAGCAGAAAGTAATTAAAGGTGTTACCTCTTCGGCAAATACTTGATCAATTGCGTCCGAGGGTAGACTCAATGCTTTGAGTGGTTGGTGCAATAGCTACTTCAGGGTTAACAACCTCATGGCTTGTTGAAACTTCTTGCACAGCCGGGGTTGATGAGTCTGGAACCTGATCAGAAGTGGGTTCTTCTGCTGCCTCTCCTTGTTCATCTGAATCATAAGCATAGGATGAAAAGGATAATGCATGATTAAAAAAGGAAAAGGCACAAGACATAGGTACATACCAATATTACCAATGGTCTCATTGACATCTGTCTGATCAGTGGAGATTTCAGGGGAATCCACCAGATTCACTATTCTGTCAGAGCCTTGAGGACTGGCCTGCACCTATTGAAAAATGATGAATAAAGGTGCACTGACAATAAAAACAAGAAGACTGAGAACATGTTGTACCTGAGGAAGCACTTTGGCTTTCTTTGATCTTGTCTTCTTGGGGATAGCAGTGTCTTTGGGAGAAGAAGGAGTTTTTCTTTTCAAGTCCTTCAAGAGCACTGTCTCATCGGCAGGGGTTCTATTGAAGACAGCTAAGGTTGGAGCATTATGTCCTAAGGCAGTAACAGGGCCAGGTTGCCAGTATTGAACTTCTGGGGGGCTTGGAGGAGCATTATCCTATTCAAAGAGATACTTAGAATATAAAATGAAGCTTAAGGATAAGCAAAATTTTGAAGATTCTTTTACCTCATCATCAGAGGCAAATTGAGGCATTAGGACTTGGCACAGAAGATGGACTTGAGTGCTGAAAATATGAGAACGCCATTCTTGCCACCAGGAGTTGAATGAGGGATGAGCAACCTCAGTTGTCACCAGAGGATCAGGTCCATATGATGGAAGTTTACATCCCAGATCGAAGACCTTGTTGGCCTCAGTACTGTTTGACAAAGTTTCCCTGGGCCTTATGATGCTTGAGAAGTATAGCCTTGGGGCAATTGACCGAATCCTAGCTACCTAGCAACCGTTTGGATTGTAAAATTCATAAGTTGGGTTTACCAACCTACCATGGTGGAATTCTGCTGGCAGGGCACAAGGCCTGATGAAAGAGTTGAAGATTTCCTTGGATTCATCATCTGTACAGCCAAGCTCATAACTGAATTTGCAAGGGAGAGTTAGGTTCTCATTCTCTCTGTAAGGGAACCAGGTTATTTGGTTGAATCCCTTGTAGAAAATCTTAAAGAGATGGCCAATATCTATGTCAATGACAATAGAGGATGCAGCTTCACCATATGTCTGGCAGGACTTTTGTATTGGGTCCTCACCTTCAGCATAATTGACAGATGGGAAACCCAGGCTGTGGAGGTCAACTGAAATAATCTGATGCATATATAGCTGCAGCCACATCTGAACAAGCCACCAAGGACCATTGACACAGGAGATTTCACCATGGTTGCGCATCTGAATAGTAATCTGATGCATCATGTGGTAAACAGCTCCCAGAAGATACTTGCCCAGGGGAATCAGTTTACCTGCAGCTAGTTCTTCAGCCATCACTATATGGTTCAAGGTTGGCTCATTAGATTTGCTACAGAAGATGAACCTGCACAGCCACATGTTCATGAAGGCCTTATACTCCTTGTCTGACACAGCACCAGTTGTTGCATAGGTCTGAATGTGCTTAACCCATCCGCCTCCTGACTTAACTGCTTTTTGGGAGCTGGTGCCCTTGTACTTAGTCGGATACGCCGGCTTGGTGACATTCAACCCAGTCATCATAAAGACATCTGCCAAAGTAATTGACATCGGGCCATGGCCGAAGATAAATGCGTTGACAGCATCAGACCAAAAATGGGAGGCAGCAATCAGAAGAGAATCATTTCTTGGCATTTCGGCTAATGACAACTCTAAACAGTGTTGGATGTCCTGTGCCTCCCAAAGATCGCTGTTCTTGGCCTGCATCCTACGATACCAATCACGCCATCCTGCAATTGAGGGAAGAGGCCATGTTTTGAAGGTGTTTGGCCACCTGTTTGGGGGAGCAATCGTAGATTTAAATGGGATCCTCAGGGTCTCCTTCTCAATAAATTCCCTCGGATTGGGGTCTCCCATCGGACCAAGAAAGAATGATTCCGGATGGGCGAGATTGGGAATCAAAATCTCATTCCTCATTTCCTTCGTACGAGAGATAGAGATGGATAAGTTGAAAGCGCAGAAAGAACCGATTCAGAAAAATTGCCGAATGAGTAAAGCAAGTAGGGTTACCTCTAGAAGTTCCTCTTGAGTTCCTGTCGCCATGATGGAGTGGGTTGAAGCTTCTGACGCCATTGGAGAAGTAGTGCAAACTCAGTTCTCAGGTGGCGGCTGTGGGTGTTGACAAGATTGACCTAGACGAAGGGCGCTTGTGGTCAATTTTGAAATAAAAGTTCTCTTTTATCTCGAAATTGAGGGGGCATGTGTTAACACCAAAATTTGGTAAAGGATATGACAGGTAGGCCCATGGTCGACAGAGAGAAGGATTCGGCAAATGCGTGTGCGGTCGGCTGATTTTCCAAGTGTTCGGCAAATGATCAAGCGGTTGGTTATCCTCAGCTGAGCAACGACTTCATTCGGGAAGCAAAATGGCAAGAGAGGATTGACTAAAAGAGGAAGGAGCCGTGGTGATCAAGGACTCCGATCGAGTTTAGAATTAAAATCATGTACTTTTTAGTTTTGTTTAGTAAATCGTAGTCGTCTAGGACTCATGTCTTGTCTAGGGTATAAATATAAACCCTCGACCATTGTAATAAGGGTTCACAACCAAATCAATACAACCGGCCCCATGCCACCTTTTTTGAGTCCTTTAGTCATGTCGTCGAGTTCTTCGAGAGGGCTAATCGATCCGTCGACCTCCGTAAGTCCCGGCAACCTTGCTATCATGTCTAGTATCATGCGGTGGATTTAGATTATGATGCAAGTAGTCTCATTGTTTTAGCTTAGAACATGCTGTAGATCTAAGCTCTATCATGGGAAGTTTTTTGCTTGTGCCTTGTATCGTGCGGCGGATTAAGACATGAGTAAAGATAGTTATCGGCTCTTTTAGATTTGGCAAGATCTAATAGATTCATTAAGTTATCACGTGTTGCATGTTTTATTCAATGTTTAATTATTTGCAACACTCTTTTGCCCAATCTAGATTGATACTCTTTTCGGCTTTTGATCATTCTTTCATGTTTACTTAATATAAAGTGGATCGAGTTCATATAGCCGAATTAGATCAATCAAGATTGTTACATGTTGTGGGTTCATACAAGTTAGAGCATTTAGGTCTTGGTTAAAGCTGGATATCGTGCGGCAGATGTAGGCTTTGCTTTGCTCTAGATCGTGATAGCTTGTTTGTTCCTTCTTCATGGACCCCGATTCGGCAATCTTGCCGATACGGATATGCTTACACGTGTGACGAGTATTTATAGATCTATTTGGACAATTACGTGCTTTTAGCTCTTTGTTGTTAGATTGTATCATGCGGTGGATTGATCTAATAGTAGGGAGTGGTGTATGCTCATAGTAAGTCGTATCATGCGGTGGATTAACTTGCTTTAGTATGTGTTGGACGGGTTTATGAAGGCTAGACGTGCGGCAGACTAGTTGGAGTAGCCTATGCATGTGTTATCTTAGTAGATTTGTATTTACAAGTTACCTATCCATAATTGTTTATGCTTCAAGCTTAAGACATGGTTTGTTATGCTCAATGCCTTGATCTTGTTCAAACATGTCTTCATGCACACGTATTCGGCAGTTGCTCGTCTTTACATTATTTATCATTGAATTAGCCGAATGACTTGCAAACATGTTGGCAGATAGCTTCTATAGCTATATGTCGTCGTAAGTGGCTTCAGGGCCGTAAATATGGAACTGTCTGGTCTCACCCGACACGTTCCAGTTTTTGATCTTACTGTTTCGTCCCTTGTCGATTTTCAGGTCAAATCGACTGGCACGCTTCCGGATTCAGACGCCCGGGCACCCGATTGAAGCTAGGCTTTCCAGCTTGCTGTGTGTGAGACACAGTGCGCTTTTTGTGTCAACAGTAAGAAGAAGACGGTTCGTGGCTTGGAGACTGATAATTTCTCTATTGTTTCCATGTTTTGTTTTTTTATAATACTAGGAGAAAACCCCACGCGTTGCTGCGGGAATCGTCGGTATACTACTTATATTTACTAATATGATTGAATAAATATCATAATACAGGTTAGTGGATGATTTTTAGCATTCGATGTGGACAACTAAATATATGTCAGTAAAATAAATGATGCGGTTTGCTAACGTGAATAATTTGAATGAAACGAAATGACATGTGTTAGTTGGATATATGGATGATGACGTGGACACTTTGTATAGCGAGATAGAATGTGATTGTGGGATGTATTTTGTATGGCTAGCAAAATAGGTAGCGGAGTTTATCTTTATAAAAGATATAGATATAGATTGCTTTCTTTTATTGAATAATTTAATTAAGGGTAAGGATAGAAAGACTAAAAAACTAGACCTATAATCAATGTTTTGGTAAACACTAAATAGTTAGTAACTTGCCGTTAGCGATTATTCAAGCTAAAGAGGCACTTGTTACATAAATGACTATTTTTTAGATCAAATGTATTCATCCAATTTTATTGAAAGTTTAACGAAAGCCAAAGACCCTTGTTCACTAGGTTACCAGTTTACATGAGAGCGCAACACATCGAACTTAACCGAACTCTGAAAGAACCCCGTCGAATCCTAAAAGTAACTCCCAAAACAAAGATCGACAGGCATCGACGCCTGGAAAAAACATTTCACGAGTTTAACACTTCACTTTTTAGATTATTACAGTTCCATCAGCAATGCAAAATAAAGACAGTTGCACGCATGTAGCCTGAGCTGACGGTCTGAGCTTCACCTCCCTTTTTTTCTTCCCGCGCCAGCTCTTCATTCCATTCCTGCTACGTTGGCTGTCAGCAGCGCGATGGTCTCATTGAAACTCGGCTTCAGTTTAGGCTTGACCAATGGCACCCATGACTTGGTTAGCGACAGCGTCTTGTAGATCGCCACTTGCGGAGTAGCTGCCACCTTCTTGTCGAAAACAGCCTCATTTCTGATCTTCCACAATGTCCACATGGCTTTTGCACAGATGTGAAAGTTTGTTTTCTTGGTTATACCTCTACAATCTTCCAGGAACTCATAAACGAAGTCAGACATAAATGGCTATTAAACAGGATAAACGATTGATTAAACTAGAACACCATCATGTAACATTTAAAGTGTGTCTAAACGAGCTAAACAACGGCTCGCGTGAACAGTGTGTAATAATGTATATATTGCGACATGCTTTCTCCTGATGATATTGACAAATGGAGTACCTTTATTAGTGGACACCGTGTTCAGACAGATACCTCAGAAAATCTCGGAGGCACTGATCATTGGCGTCTTCATTCCCAAACACTCTGGCTAACTCTTTGGCCTTAACCCCCAACTCCTCACCGTCGTGCTCTGCCATTACCTTCCTCAGTGCAGCAGCAATATCTCCGGGCGCGAAGGAGCCGTCCTCCTCGTCCCGCGGCACCTCGATGCCGACCTTCTTCTCCACGAGATGCCTGGTGTTGAGTCCCTGATCGAACATCAGGAGCAGTAGCACCAGCCTGACGCCGTGCGTGAGGCCCTCGACGATGGAGTTCCAGCCGGCGTGAGTCAAGAACGCCCCAACGGATCCGTGAGCCAAGAAGCTGACCTGAGGCACCCAGCCTCGGCAGACGACTCCACGGCCGTCGACACGCTCCTCGAAGCCGTTCAGCAAGCCGCTGCCCGTCCCTTCCCTGCTGCTATCGTTGGCGTCGCCGGGAGCCCGGAATGCCCACAGGAACGGCAGGCCGGAGGCCTCCAAGCCGAGAGCGAAAGTTTCCAGCTGTGCAGTTGTCAGCTTTGCCTCGCTGCCGAAGGCCGCGTACACAAGGGAGCCCGGCGCCTGTTCTTCCATCCATTGGAACGTTGCTTCGTGGCCTGCAACGTTCCCCGGTGGAGGGAAAAGCCCCACCGGGATGACCGGCTTCTGGTAAAGCTCGCCGAGCAGCTGCAGCCACTCCGGCTCGAACTCCCTACTGCTCCTGATGCCCACGACCTGGCTCCCGTCGATGGACATGCCGGAGCGGTAGAGCTCCGCCACGCCGGACACGTCCGGGACCACGGCCGGCTTGAACATCTGCCGCGCCTCGTAGCCGCGGTACGCGATGGTGGTCGGGAAGGGCACGAAGTCAGGGACCTCGGTGAGGTGCTCCGGCGCCGTCTTGGCGTACCTGCCCCGGCCCATGAGAGCCTCCGGGGGTCCGAAGAAGCTGAGCACCGCGGCGCCATACAGGCTGAGGTACGCGCACGGCACGCCGTGCCTCGCCGCGGCCTGGGGCGCCCAGTACGCCGCGTAGTCGGTGAGGACCCAGTCCGGCCGCGACGTCTTTGGCTCCTGCAGGTTGTCCAACAGCGCAGGGAAGAAGGCAGCGTCGTAGGCCCGGCGCAGGTACGGGCGGAGATCGTCGGAGGGGAGGTCGATGCTCGCCTCAGCGCCCTCTGGCAGGTGCTCGACGCGCGGCAGTGAGACGTCCACGACACGGAGAAGACTGGCGAGGTCTGGTGGGACGTCGATGAGCCGGCGAGTGTTCCTTGGCGTGGAGAGGAGGGTGACGCTGTGGCCCTGCCGAGCTATGCGCTTCGCGAGCTCCGTGAAGGGGAGGATGTGGCCGAACGCCAGCCATGGCAGCATCAAGACGTGCATTCTGCCGCTGTTGACGGTTTGGCAACGGAAACCAGAGATCAAGAAGATTGATTCTTTGGCATCCTACCACAACGAAAGATTCTTCAGATTCGGTTCTCCCAAATTCAATAACCAAATACTGTAGTAATACGGGAGCCAGTCACGAGCCACAACTTCGCAATAAACCAATCACCGTCCCACGTGGATGATGTGAGAACATTTAAACAAGGACAGCAACTGAATACTCAAAAACTACTAGTACACATACACCAGACATGGCTGGTGGATGGTTCTCCACTCACTTTTTATAATGAAACGATACTCGAGTTTGGGCATGCTGAATACTGTTTGAAAATATTTACTCGCCCACTGGTTCTCCACTCACTTTTATGCCTTAAGTCCTTGAAATTACGTGAGCAATACTACAGATTTTCTGAACCCTAAAATACCTGCCTTTGTTGTACGACTAGCTCAATCCTGCCTTTTTCTCAAGAGATTGAGAACAGGTAAAATGCAAAATAAAACTCGGATAGCCAAGTCATGCATGATCAGATAAGGCAGACAGACAAATGGAATCACAACAGAATGCTCTATCAATCCCTTGATATGCGAGCAAGCAAACCATATTGACGGCTTTGGCAACGTAAACCAGAGATTTTGTCAAGAAGATTGATGGGATAACCATGTTGACTTCTTTGGCATCCTATATACCACATCAAAAGATTCTTTTTTGTTCTCTAAAATTCGCTAATCAAATACTGCAGCAAGGCTGGTGGATGGTTCTCCTTATCTACTCACTCACTTTTTATAATGAAACAATACTATCGATGAGTTAGGCCATGCTGAATGCTGTTTGAAAATATTGCTCCTAGTAGTCTTTTCATGAAAATCGCAATGCTTATACCTCGACCAAAGCTGAATGCTGTTTGAAAATATTGATCCTAGTAGTCTTTCATGAAAATCGCAATGCTTGTACCTAAGGTACTAATTCAAAAAAAAAAGGAGAAAGGTACTATGGACGGTGTCAATCTGTGTTCCATCTAAGCATATGCGTTGCTCATCGAGATAAGACACATGCATCAATTATTCAACTGATCCATCAGGCTTGTGTATAAAAGTTTTCTAGTTGATGTAAAAAAAAAAATGAATGCAAGTTGGAGGATCTTTGAACTCAATCACCATAAGCTGACAGTCTGACCGTGGAGTCCTAGAATCCAACCAGTTAAGTACAAAGACCATAAAACAATAAACCATAATAGTCCTTTGGCCATGACCAATAGCTTAGAAGCGGAAAAGCAAAATAAAAAGGGCAACATATATAGCACATAATAATGTTGTCTGTTAATTAATTTATGCAATTGATACATATAGTAGCATGACATAAGGACATGTACATCGATGGTGTCTCTATAATGTCTCTAATCCTCAACATAAATTTAGAAATAACATTACCCAAATGGGGTGTCAGTCAGCAGTCTATTTGCCACTAAACTACACAATTTGTTGTATGTAATTTCACCCTTTATCCTAAGATTTTTCTTATGCTTAAAAAAATGATTGCCAATGGCCTTAAGTCTTTGAAAGTTCATGAAGCGATACTACAGATATCCTGAACCCTAAAATACCTGCTTTTATTGTACGACTATCTCAACTCACCCTTTTTCTCAAAAGAGGTTGAGAACGGGTAAAATGCAAAATAAAACTAGAATCGCCAAGTCATGCATCATCAGATAAGGCAGACAGATAAATAGAATTACAACAAAGAACTCTATCAATCTCTTGATATGCGAGCAAGCAAACCAGTGGGTGTTTGAACTGTTTTTATGTGCCCAGATCCAATCAAATCGCGAAGGAGGAACCGTGTATCAAGAGGTGATAATCTTAACTTTGTATTCTCCAGTGAAGAGAGCAACATCTCCTTGTACTTCCTACGGTTTAACAGCGAAAGAATTTCCTTCCTGCCCTGCTCAGCACAATCCAATCACATGGTAAAAGATGTCCACGTTGGCAACTTTGTAAGTAAAACAGGAACTGCAAATATTTAGAAAGGTACACAAACCTGGGATAGGCCTTTCAATATGGGGCCGATTCTTGGAATAGAAAACCAGTAAACATTAGGATCAATAAGTTGGCGAGTCTGGAAGGAAAAAGGAATCCAGCATAAACAGCAATATGAAGTTAGTAAGAGTTGGTAAGGAATTTTTCATACTAGGTGTAGAATGGATAAGCATGAAAACAGATGATACAAGTACAGCCACATTTATTCTTTCAGTGTATGGAATAGGAATTTGAACATAACTTTCTTGAAATCATGGCCACACCTGTGATAATGATCTTAAACCAATAGAGGAAATTACTTACTAAGAGACCAGCATTCATTAACAGTGTGATATGTTTGTCTGTTACATCACCGCCTCTCGATAACAGTGAGCACTGCAATGGAAGATATTAGATATATTGGACTATTTCATTAATAGAAGATATCAATGAGGTGGAAGCAATACTATATCTTGGATTCTTGGTTCATCTCCTAGTTAAGAAACATTTGACCAGAAAAAAAGTCATCTAAAGAGCTGCAATACAAAATTCTGACAGAAACCTTTCTATATTTTCAATAGGACATGATAATTACCTCTAATAAGAAAAGGTCAAGATAGAATCTTTGCACAGAAGTAACTAATATCTCATTCTTGATACTTACCAGCTCTAATTGATTTATGCTAACATCCAGTTTTGAAGGGACCACATATCTCTCAAACCACTCAAATACTTCACTACCATCTTGGTCTTTACCCCCTGACCGTTTAATAGCAAAAGCGACCTGCATCAGTTTAATGCAAGAAATAATCATATAAAAAAAGTTGAATATGAAAAAAGTAAACCAAAAATGATGAATAACATATTCACTGTTTTGATACCATTTGTCAAATTTAAACACTTGCTTTATTATAATCCCATGAAAAGCAAAGCCATAGAATTATGACTAAAACATGCACAATTTTAGCCTGTGAAAGATTAAAGCACAGTTGAATTTTGAAATAATCGAACAGATACAAATGTATGTTCATAAATATACACATAAGGCCATCTCTTATAATATATCCATGCCTTTGTAAGCATTTCATTTATCATTATGTATTACAAATATGTCCAGAAAAAAGATAGGGTTTTCATATGTAGAAATCTATTAAAATGCTTTACAGGCCATTGGATGCTTTACAGGCCATTCGACAAGACACAAAACCTCTTCTTTTCATCTTATAGGTTGTAAAAAGACATAAAAGTAAAAACCAGAACTACATTCACAAAGTGACAACAGGTCAACACTTTCAAAGAACAAAATTTATATGGTGCATACAGGTATTATTGCTGTTAAGTACATGTACAACTCAAAGATTTGCTCTGAAGACCTATGTTTCACGAAAGGCCCTCTAGCTGAGTTAGTTAGGTGGCTTCATTAGCACTCCGAAGATCCTGGGTTCAACTCCCCATGGGAACGAATTTCAAGAAGGCTGCTGAGGTTAAAAAAAATCCCTTGTCTGTCCCACAAAAAACACAGATCTAAGGACTCGGTCTCACATGGCCAACTGCCCCCACCCACCCACCCACCCGCGCGCGCCCCTCTCTTGCCGCCACAGCTGTGTTTCCAACATTTCGTGGCAGACTGCAAAGGGAAATGTCTGCCAAAGTTCACCATGTGATTGTTCAGATATACTCCCTCTATACTTAAAATTGAAGTCATTTTAGAGACCAATGCATGCCTTCGGCATGTTCTAGAAAAAAGAAGTCATTTTAGAGACTGAGTTGGGTATTCACAGTTGAAGTCGTTTCATCCTTTAACAAGGTTTTGGACGACGTTACCCCCTGGTGCTTCATACAAACCCAGCGATTGAACCTGAGATATGTCACTTGAGACCCTTTTTTCCTCGAATAGGCAGGAGATCTGTGTGCCTCACCCTGACCCTAGACCAAAAAAGGACAAGCGAGGCTAAACTCACCAAGCTCGTCACCGTGACCAAGGCCAAGGCCACGCAGGCCCTTAGCACCAGCTAAAAACCACAAATGATGCTCTTCCACTTGAGACCTCATAGCACTAACCACTCTAGCAAGCGCTACTCGTTGTTTGGGAGAAACTCAAAACCCTATTTAATAAGGCAAACCAGGAAGATTGCTCACTACTTAATCACTCCTTGGTATCCTAAATCATGTCCAAAACAACTTGAATTTTGAGTATGGAGGGAGCACATGATAGCAGATCCTACTACAGTTACTGTCACCTAGTGAACCTATTAATGCTGAACAAGGAGACAGACATACCTGTTTCAAATAATCATCCATGAACATGATTGCATGATCATCCTGCCCAGAACTAAGTTTGAATATTCGTAATACTTTGTCTTTCTTGAATGACTGAAAAATAAGAAGCATTAAATTTTTCAATGCCATAGTGATAACCAAGAAAACAAATATCTTGACAAGTTTAGTTTCTTTTTGTCATTATATTGAATCTATGAATGTGACATGTTAATATGGTAATTCTACAAACCAATGCAATTACAAAGACAAAAAAAGCACAGCTTATATAAACAGCAATAACATAAGTTTAAAGCAAAACCTCCAAGTCTCTGTCAACTTGTGTTCTATCCTTCACGCTGCTATACAATTGTGATTGCAAAATGAATGGCTGCGCCACAACCTGCAAGTGATGCCAAAAATAGGATAACTTACACAATGCCAGAAATAAAACACAATGAAATAAGTAACACATGATTAACAAACTTCAACATAGATGTTAGGGTTAATTTGAATGACGACATTTCCACAGTTTCATAGTGAACCCCCCTGTTATTTGTATGTGACCAATTTTGGAATATTTGTCTCACAAGAGTTCTTATTGTGAGTTAAGGTTAAGGAGCTGAGGAGTTTCATATAATATAACAGGGTAAGAACAGGCTAAACACTATAAACAGTACAGTCAGAGTCCACCAGGGGAATAGCCCTTCAAACTGCAAAAGGTAAAGTGCAGTGTCCTATTCAAGATACACACTTTTAGCAGGAACAGACAGAGTGGGATGCCATGTAATTTGCTTCTGAATCAATCTACCTAAAGAGACCAAGATAGAAAAATGGAGAAATTTTTGTTTAAGAATAGAGAATTTAGGACCACATAACAGATTAAGCAGTTTAAACATGACTAAACTGCCAGCTGCACAATGGATTAAGCCCTCTACCGGCTGCACAGTGTGACTACAGTTTACATCCTCTCACCGTCAGCCCACTCAGCCGTCATCCCTGATTCCACAGCAGCCTCATGCTCCTCCTCCGCTTCCGCATGGTGCTGTTTATGTGGCTGAGTGGCTCCCGTGGTGAACCAGCATGTCATGACCACACAAAGGAAGCATTATTTCACCTTCCTGCTGTCTACCATGCAAGTACTCTGTCACTAAAATCCCAAAGATTTATCGCGTTGCTCTCACTGATCCAAAATGGAGGTCTGCCATGCAGGAAGAACATGATGCTCTCATGGTTAATCACACCTGGGGTCTTGTTCTGCGTCCCCCTTAGGCCAATATTGTCACTAGCAAGTCGGTCTTTCCCACAAGTTCACTGCTGATGGTACACTCGAGCGCTACAAGGCATTCCAATTCCAGAAAAATATGAAACAGAACATGTTCTTTACCCACACACACACACAGCAACAGCATTCCATGTACTTAACAAAGTTAATAGGGATTGCAAAACATATAAAGCAATAAACCAAAACATGTTTCTGTTAAACAAAGATCTTAGAGGACTGAAAGTTATATTTCCAAGGAACACAAAATACCTTATCCAGCTTTGGAAACTGCGTGCGCATCAATTGAAGAGCTATCATGGTATCATTGAATGTAAGATTATCCTCTGCATCAGAAAAACTGTTACATATAAGAGCTGAAGGCATGAACAGAAGAGACGAAACTGGAAAAAGAGAATAGCGCACCAAGGCTTGAACAGATTTGATCTCTGTCTAGTGGATGTTCATTATCATCAGGAGAGCGTTGTCGCTTTTTAGAAGGCGATGAATATGATGACAATGGTTCTGTCATCTTGATCTGTTGACTCAGTTTATTTCAGAGAGATGGCATCAAATGAACAAGATGAAATGTAGGTGTACAATGACTGGAGGCAGATCCTCTGTTCTACATCAGTTTCAGGAGATGCTTCCTTCAACCAAAAACAATTGACACAACAGCATGCCATGCCTAACATTAATACAATTGCTGACTCAAGACCCATCAATTTGAAACGAGTACCTGAAACAAAATACTGCAAGAACTGACACAGATAATGAACGGAATTTCAAACTTGAATGGGAAAATCAAAATGATTAAATTGTTTAAGATTACACAATAGATCGGTGATTATATATTGTTCTTAACTCTAGGTCCTTTATTCTCTAATAATGGAAGGATTCTAATTGATTCTGTTGGGGGAGCAGGTGAGAAATGGTTCTGGTGAGGATTGAATAGAGAGCAGTGAGGAGCAGGTTTTTTTTAGCTTGTAATGGAGAAGTGATCCTTGTCTGCTCCATACAGAATCAGTGCATGATTTTGCTGTTTGGCCTCAGTGATTCTCATGGAGCTGCTCCAAAAGGAGCACTGCCAAACATGATCAATGTATTGCTGATATTGATTACTTACCAAGTTGCCATTATTCATCAAGAGAAACAACTGGTATACTGAACATTTTCATGGCAGTCTCTGTTCACTTATTAGCTGATCAAAACTAACCAGAAATGCTAATCGCACTAACACTTCTTGTCCAGCAGAAGGCCAATCACACTATCCTAACCAAATGAGAATTCAGTTCTGCAGAGCCTCTCCAGCTGCAGCAGAGGCCGCCAGCGAGTCCAAATGGCGCTGCAGGTTGACCCTGAGCCGGCGGAGCACCTTGACGAACTCAGGCAGCTCATCCTCTCCAAGCTCCTCGCAGTCCGCCTCCCACCAGAACTTCCTCCCAACCTTCTCCGCGGCCCGCCTCACCGCCTTGCCGACGGCGTCCATCCGCGCCTTCTCCTTGGCCGACCGCGCCCGGGCGTCCTCCGTGCGCCGCACGACGGCCTCCGCCTCCGCGCGGTCGGCAGCGGTAACACCGCTCGCACCGTCGTCGCCGTCCGTGTCCTGAAGCGGCGCCGCGAGGAGATTGGCCTTGGCGTCCACCTCGTCGCCGCCAACGGGGGCCGCCGGGGCGTGGTAGCGGCGGAGGACGCGGTCGACGCTGGGCGTCCCCAGCGCGAACGCCTTGTTGCCCGGGGAGAAGACGACGAGCGCGACGGGGGACCCGCAGAGCAGGAAGAGCTCCGAGGCCTTCTTCTGCAGGCCCGACTTGCGCTTGGAGAAGGTGACCTCCAGCCGCCCCGCGTCCTCGATGCGCCGGATCTCGATCCGCTGCCGCCCCCTGCTCGGCGGCCTCCCCATCGCCGCCGGCGCAGTCCGTCGTCGACCGCTGCCCTGCTTCTTGGCCTGTCTCTCCTTCCTCTGCTTCGTGCCCCAAGGCCTGTTCTTGATTTTTTTTTTTTTTCTCGTCTCAAGAAGAAGGAGATGCGTTGATGCGAGGAAGAAGAGAGGCAGGAGGGGATATATATATATAAGGTTCAAGAATCGCTGCTGAAAATGGCAGCGGATCCTGTTGGTGATTGATTTTCTTTCCTTTCTTGCTTGAGTCTTGGGTGGTACGGTGCGGATAAGGCGGCGGCGCGCGGATGCGATCGTATTTTCAAGGAAAGCGGGAAATCAAGCGAGGTCCTTAATTGATGGAGGAGAATCAATCACAATCAGCACCGCCTTCCTCCTCATCCTCGTCGCGGCGACTGAGGGAGAACAGAGGGATTCGATTGGATTGCTCATGCACTAAAGATCCCCGGATCAAGAAAGCTCGCTCAATTGGAATGAAACGGCACTTGGGTAGGGCTTCGTGCTTACCGGGAAAGGAGTCTTTGTGTCCGGGTGACCTCTGGTTCTCCGTTCTGCTCCAGTCTAGGCGGCGAGGATGAAGAGCAGGGAGACGGCGGCTCCGCGCAGCGAGGGAAGGAAGAACGTCCGTGTCCGGGCGACGAGCCGACGGGGATTGTGTTTGGGGCAATGACTTGGACGGGGAAGAAGGTGGGCCGTGGACCGTGGGCCGGATGTGTCAAGAATTTTGTTGGGCTTTAATTCGTTTGTGTTCAAATACTATAAGAATCATAAAAAATTGCACTAAATTCCCCTAAAAAATTAAAAAGTGTCTAAGAAATTAAATATTAGACTGGCGCAGAACTGCACCAAAAAAAAATAGCGAAACTACAAAACATGGGCATATCTTCGTGATAAACAAATAGTGTGTTTGGTTCATAGATGTCATGTATCATTGTTTTATTCCTTCATTTTTAGCGAAATCAACATATTCTTTCGTGTACATACTAATTATTAACTTGTGGGAAATGAGGTGATGATGGATCCACAATTTTTTTTTCATAAACAAAATAAGGAGTGAAATGAAGATGAATCATCTTATTTCTTAAACCAAACACAGTGAAGCATTGTCTCTCTTGCACCTCATGCGCAATAAATTGTTTTTCTTACTTTTTTCAAATTGAGCTGAACTAGAAACCAATTAAGGCCCCAGCTCACGGGAGAAGCCTATGAAAAACATATAGCAATAAAAAAACGCAAGTGGCGTGGCTGTTTATGCTTAGAATTCTTCAATTACATTCCTCTTTTTTAGGGCACGCCTAACACGGGCTACCATTCATGCCGCAACACAATTTGTCAGACCATGCACGACAAGCATACAGCACGAGATACATCTCCCAACGCAGGCAGTATAAAAATGCTTTTGGTCAGCAGCAGTTGGCATGACATGGAGGAGCAGTTTGACTGGATATGGAGCAACCTTTTATCCCTAGCAGCAATTCACCTTTTCTCCACAATATACTCTACAGTCTACACTAATTGCCTGCTGCTTTAAGTTTATGAAACCACTGATTCTTCCGCAAGAGAACATGCATTTCTCCAAGACCACTGCTCTAGATGACATGGAGTCTAGATGATGGGGCAGTACGCCACCGTGTAGCAATGGAGAAGACCTTTATTGAGAACGGGAAAATGAATCTGACAATTTGTGAATACGATGAACAACAACCCCTACTTCCTCTTCTACCTCCAGCCTTTTTCATCCAACACAATCACATGTTACAAATCACAGACCACAAGAGACAATTCACAAATCACAATAGACATTTTTTCTTAAAACTAGCACAATCATAGAGAAAGAGGGAAGGGAAGAGTAGCACAGAGAGAGGAGGCAGCACGCGGCGGCGCTCTGACGGGCAGCCGCAACAGCGCAACGGCGTGAGCACGAGCGCGGCGGCGCGCGGGCGGGCGTTCGCGACGGCCGTGGCTATCGTCTGCGGGCGCGTGTTGGGGTGGGTCGGGACGGACGAAGGAAGAAGAAGGTGAAGAGGGAGGAGTTGTGTGGACCCCACATGTCAACGACTCAGAAAAAAATCTTGTGTTTTTTCCTAGAGAAACACATATATGTCCGTTATCAATACCGCTATTTAAACTTGGCCAGCTTCACTCTCTCTATTCACTCGAGCAGGGAACCGAGGCGTGCTCTGGAACACAACACGAACACATGCTGGAGCCTGGAGCCGGACACGTCTCACCGTTCCCGTTGTGGTTGGAGCTAGAAAAAGTTGCACGATAAAATGTTTTCGAATGAATAGAGTTGTTTAAAATTGCATTGGTACATGTAGGAGTATACAGTGCCACCAAAGAGAACTCAGCTTAAGAGCATCTCCAAGAGTTCCCTAAAACCCTTTGGTAATATTAAAATTGTGCTAAAACAGCAAAAAGTTGTCTCCAACAGTTTCCTAAAACTCTTTCCTACTTTTAGGATTAGCGCTAAAAGACTCGGATCGCGCGTAAATTCCCGCGCCATATCCCGCGGCGTATCCCTCTCTCGCGCGCGCTCGCCGCTCCTCGCGCGCCATCTGAAACTTCTTTCCCGCGATTATTTCCCGGCCGCCAGTCGAGCTTCATTCGCATCGCGCCATATAAAATCGAGGAACCGCGCTGGAGAGGGTGGAGGGAAGAGCTAGGCGCCGCCAGGAGGAGCTGGGCGCCGCCAGGAGGTCCGATCTCGCCTGGAGGAAGAGAGATCGATCGCCGGCAGGTTGATCGATCGCTGGAGTAGCCATCGCCGGCGGGGTTGATCGATATTCGTCGTTTCGATCGCCGGTGAGGAAGATAGATCGCCAGGAGGTAATCTATCTTGATCGCACGCGTATTTACATTGATCTGCCAATAGATGGCGCAATATTCTTGTTCTATTGTTGTTCTTGTTCTTGTGAATATCTGATTTCCGTGCTACCGTTGATTCATCATATTGTTCTTGTTCTTGCCAAGCGCCGACGGTTGTTGCCTTTGTAGTTTGTTTTGTGATAATGTAAATTGAATCTGAATTGCCACTGAAAGTAGCCCACATTCAGTAGTGTTCTTCCATTTATTCATGTTTTGTAGAGTCATGGAGACGCAAGGAGATGACTTTTTGTCGGGGATCCTGGCCGATGGACAAGTTGATGGTTTGGATAGCCTGTCCATCCCAAATACTCCACAGGAAACTAACAATGTCAGTGACGATCTCGATGTGCAAGTTGTTGGTACTGTCGGTACCAAGGTAAAGAGGGCTAAAAATTTTAATTCCGTGGAAGATGCAGTTGTTTGCTCGGCATGGTTGAATGCTAGCAAAGATCCTCTCCATGGGGCCAACCAAAATCGGCAGAGGTTTTGGGGGAGAGTTCTTGCTTTTTTTAATGAGCACAACAAACGTAACATTCCAAGGTCACAAAGTTCAGTTATGCATAGATGGCTCATCATTCAAACTCAAGTGAATAAGTTTTGTTCGTGCTATGAAGCGATTACCCGTAGAAATCAAAGTGGAGTAACTATCGAAGACAAGGTAACACGTGTTCACTATGTTTATATCATTTCAATGTTTGTTGACGGCTACTAATTCACTCATTTGATGTTCAGCTTGTAGAAGCAACCAAGATGTTCGAGGGATTAGGCAAACAAGGACAGCAAAAAGTTCAATGTTATGCCATGTTGGAACGTGCTGAAGAACGAGGACAAATGGAAATCAAAGAGGATTGAACTGCTCCAGCTTGAGAAAGAAGCAGCAGCAGAGAAATCAAGCAAGAAGAGGAAGAAGCAGCCTGCCAAGGTGTCTGAGCCAATGGAGCCCGAAGGGACAAACAATGATCTTGAAGAAGGAAATGGTGGTGATGCAGAGACAGTAGCAACGAAGAGGGGAGATGGGATCAAGAAGGTTAAAGCACAGCGGCGAGGAGGTGGTGAAGCTTGCTTGGAGGCCATTGACAAGTTGTGGGCAAAGAAGGAGGTTTCTGACGTTGAGAAAGAGAAGGCTAAGCATGACAGGTTTATGCTGTCGCATGAACTAGACAAGCAAGCACTCGAGCTAGACAAAGAAAGAGTTGATGCAGAGAAGACAAGAGCTGCTGCCGATGCTACCAGGGCTGCTGCAGAGAAGACCAGAGCTGAGGCTGACATGGTTAAGCAAGAGAAGGACATTATGCTCGTCGACATGTCCTCCCTCAACACCCTGCAGCGTGAATGGATTGAGCTCATGCAGCAAGACATCATGGCTAAGCGCCGTGGAAATATAATCTAGATCCTGCTAGCACTTCAAGTTTGATTCATCGTCATATGTTATCTTTCTTTTTTATGTGAGTTTGATTGAGAGATGCAGAAACCTTTTTTTTATTATGTCAGTTTGGTTGAGAGATGCATGAACCTTTCCTTTATCAGAAATATTTGCTTTCAGATTGTATGAGCTATCAAATTTTTAGTTATATATTGATGCAGTTTATATATATACTTGCTGTCTTTATATTTCATGGTGGCCGGTTGCCTGATCATTGGCGCCAATTCATGCGTGCATGGTACTGTTGACGATGCAGCATGGCACTATGATTGGAGGAGCAGGGAGTGCATGCTGTGTCGCTGTGCACCTGATCATTGGCACCTGACAGGGCGCCGACAATATGCTGCTGCTGTCGCTGTGCTGATCATTGCATCCAGGTGCTGTCGACGATGAATGGCCAGCAAATCTTGTTGACAAGACAGACTTGATGTCGATCATGAATAAAAAAGAATAAAGTGCCATGGTACTTGATGTCGATCACAAACTGCTGTGAATGGTACTTGAATAAAAACAAACGAACTAGTACACTTGAGTAAAATCACTGATGGTTCATGGTACTTGACTGAAAACAAACGAACTATTACATTTGGGAGAAAACATATCACGATGGTTCATGGTACTTGAATAAAAACAAACAAATCATATATTGTACGAGTATAAATCCGGATGTTTGTTCCACAGATGTTCGATGAGGTCTTCTTTCAATTGCACATGTGTATTCTTGTTTCTAATCTCTTGATGTGCTGCAATATATTGTTCAAGTGTGCGAGTAGGCCGTCCATGTGCAGGCTCAACATTGTCACCTCCATTCTCAAAACGCTCGTTATGGTCGACCACAAATCCTTCATCTTCGACTATCATGTTGTGCATGATAACACACGCCCTCATGATCAAAGCCAATGTCTCCTCGTCCCAAATTTGTGCTCCGCCACGGACAATGGCAAACCTAGACTGAAGAACCCCAAAAGCTCTCTCCACCATCTTCCTCGCTGCTTCTTGCGCTTTGGCAAAGTATTGCTTCTTATTACCCATAGGAAGAGTGATGGACTGGATTAAAGTAGCCCATGGGGGGTATATACCATCTGCAAGATAGTAGCCCATGTTGTAGTCATGTCCATTAACAGAAAAGTTCACTGCCGGAGCTCTACCTTCCGCTAGGTCATCAAACAAAGGAGATCTATGGAGGACATTGATGTCATTATGAGACCCAGGCATCCCAAAGAAAGCGTGCCATATCCAAAGGTCCTCTGAAGCAACAGCCTCTAAAATGATTGTCGGCCTGTCAGCATGACCCTTGTACTGACCTTGTTTGTCATATGGACAATTCTTCCACGCCCAGTGCATACAATCAATAGACCCTAGCATTCCAGGAAAACCTTTTTTCTCACCCAATGCAAGTAAGCGTGCTATGTCCGCCTCATTGGGATGTCTCAGGTATTGATCACCAAACACCTCAACAACTGCACGAACAAAGTGTCTCAGGCTTTCCAGAGCTGTACTTTCACCAATGCGAACACGTATTCATCTGTCGCATCAGCGGCAACTCCATAACAAAGCATACGCATTGCGGCAGTGACTTTTTGGAAACAACTCAAGCCAACTACATTGGCTGCATTTCTTTTCTTCACAAAGTAGTCGTCATGTGCCTCTACGGCATTCATAATGCGTACGAAAAGCTCCTTGGACATCCTGTACCTGAGCAAAATGAAATTAAACTTTGAGAACACACAAAATAATTCATCACATTTAAAAAAGTAATCTGAAATAAGAGAGAGGAACAACCTTCTACGAAATTGTTCGGGAGTGTATGTTGGATTCTCAGCTAAATAATCTTGGAACATCCGTTCATGACCGCCTTCTCTATCACGGTAAAGAACTCTATGGCCCATGACAGAGCCACCATGTGGACCTTTTTCGTTGCTAGCGGTTTCAACAATTTGAGCAAGCGCGGAGATCAGAGTAGCATCATCATCGGACGATGACTCATCCAATTGTCGTTGCGCACGGGATCTCTTCCTAGGCATGACTCCTGAACAACAATTGTTTCGCTGTGGTTACAAATCTAGAGAACCACTGTACCGACGTGGTATGAACAAATCGAAACCTAGATCAAGGAGGGATCGATGCAAGGATGATTACCTGTTGGGTGGAGAAGGATCACCTACGGCGGCGCTGTTGGACGAAGTCGATCGAGCGAAGGAAAGAAGAAGGGAGGGGCGGCGCGATGGAACGAAGTCGATCGGGGGAGACGAAGACGATCGCGGGAAGGGAAGAAGAAGGGGCTGGCGGCGCGATGGAACGCGATGGCGCGCCCTGGGAGACCGATCGACCACGGGGAAAGAAGGGGTAGTTAAGATTAGGTACAAGTGGGCCCAAATTTTAGAGTTTAGGAAAGCCTTTTTAAGGAACTGTTGGAGATAACATAAATTTACACTTCCTAAAACTTTTATCAACGTCCTAAAACTCAAGATTTGAGGAGTGTTTTTTAGGGAACTCTTGGAGATGCTCTAACTAGTGAACACAAAATACATTACATTACACTTCAGCAATGCGAATCCTCTGCCATGGTGATCACAATTCAGCACAGAAGAACGAAAAAAAAAGACCTCCACTCAAGTGGAGCTCCATCCTTTCGCAGCGGGAAGAGGAGGGATGCTCTGCTCATTCCTGAAGAAGTCATCAGGATCCACCATGGCCTTCACAGCTGCCAGCCTCTCAAAATTGCCTTTGAAATACTTCTCCCCCCAGATCCTCGCCTTGGCGTAGCTAGTCACATTGTTGCCCTCCAACTCGTTCGTCCCAAGATCCAAGTCCCTGTAGTTGATATAGCCACTTCTTGGGTTCTTGGACACATACGGCGCCATCTGCTCGTACAGCCCTCTGGTCCAGCTCATCCGCTGCTCCAATGCCGCGGTGCCATTCTCGAACCAGTACGAGTAGTACTGGATGTTGTACAGGTTCCCCTCCCGGTGCGGGAACGGCGTCGCCGACGGCGAGATGCTGCCCATCCGGCCGCCGTAGGGGTCCAGGATGAGCAGCCCGGCCTCGGGCTTCTCCAGCCACGACCACGTGCTCTCCCACACGTGCCGTGGGATGGCTTCTTGCACGTAGTCGGACTTGGCCTTGATGAACCTCCGCGCCTCGCCGCTCCTGTCCAGGAGCAGCTCCGGCGGCTTGGCGCTGGAGTAGAAGGCGAAGTAGACGGTGGACTGGATCCAGCTGATCTCCTCGCAGTCCGCCTGGGTGACGCCGAGCTCGGGGAAGTGAGCTCGCATGTGGTCGAGGAGGCCGCTGCAGCGGCCGAGGAACAGGGCCTGGAACTGCGCGTGCTGTTCCTGCACGACGACTCGGAGGATGAGGTCCTGGGGCAGCGCCGGCGCGATCGCCTGCCATTTGGTGAGGAGATCCGAGGCGGACTGGCTTCTTGACCGGCGCACGGTGAACACGGTGACCGTCTCCGGCACGCGCACGAGGCGGAGCTTCCAAGACAGCACGACGCCGAAGCTCTCGCCGCCACCGCCGCGGATGGCCCAGAACAGGTCCTCCCCCATGGTGGTCCGGTTCAGGAGCCTCCCATCGGCGTCGACGAGGACGGCGTCGAGGACGTTGTCCGCGGCGAGGCCGTACCTGCGCATCAGCGTGCCGAACCCGCCGCCGCTGAGGTGCCCGCCGACGCCGACGGTGGGGCAGATCCCCGCGGGGAACGCGAGCGCGCGGCTGGCGGCGGCGACGGCGTAGTAGACCTCGCCGAGCGTGGCCCCCGACCCGGCCCACGCCTCGGCGCGCGCGGCGTCCACGCGGACGCCGCGGAGCGCGGCGAGGTCGAGCACGGCGAAGCGCTCGCGCGGGTCCAGGGAGGCGTAGGACAGGCCCTCGTAGTCGTGCCCGCCGCTGCGGGCGCGGACGCGGACGCCGTGGCGGCGGCCGCAGCGCACGGCGGCCTGCGCGTGGGCGGGCTCGGCGGCGGACACGATGGCGACCGGCCGCGGGGTGCCCGGCGTCACGTAGCGGAGGTTGCGCACGGAGGAGAGAAGCAGCGCGGAGTACGACGGGGATGTCGGCGTCTGCAGGAGCCGCGGCGGGACGCCGGCGCCGACGAGGCAGGCGAGGAACGCGTCGGTCGCATCGGAAGCTGAGGCCACCGCGATGCTGCCGCTGGAGAGGGCGCAGACGGCGGCCACGACGACGAGCTGGAACAAGATTCCGGGCATGATTGAGGATTTGATGCCAAAGGAGCAATTTTGATGTGGACCGAAGGGGATTTGTTCAGTTCTGAACTACAGTACACTTCTGCGCAAGGGCCGCGCGCCAGAACATGTAGACAGTTCTCGAATGAATTAGGACTTCCAGAAAAGAATGTAGTAAAGGATTCCTCAAGTTTAACTAAGTTTCTAGTAAATGTTATTAGCATTTATGTCTCTAAATAAATATATTATGAAGTATAGTCTATATCTAATGATATAGTTAAATGTTAATATTTTCTTTTTTCTGAGGGGAAATGTTAATACTTTCTTATATAACTTTGGTCAAAGTACAAACCATTTGAGTTATCGAAAATCAAGAATTGCATTCAAGCGAGTAGTACAGAAAAGGGAGATAATGTTAAAAGAATTCCAATCCCATTTTACCATCATTCCTTCCATAAGCCAAGCAAATTTTTAACGAACCACAATTGCCTACCGGATTGGCGGGTTTGAGGTTGAGGATCGTGATGTCCCTGGTCCCAAACAAAATTCATAGATGGACCATCAATCTAAAAATGAAAAAAAAAAAAAAACAACCCTGACAACCCCGCCATTTATACTCGATGGACCATCGTAAGAGCATCTACAACAACTCCTCAAATCCACTTGGTAAACTTATAATTTTAGCAAAAACACAAAAACACTTCTCCAACAACTTGGTATTTATCCCAAGTTCCTATTCACGGCCTCCGCGCGCGTACGGGACTTGCTATCGCTACCACGACGCTCGGCCACGCCCTCGCGACCGCGATGCTCGGCCCGATGCTCGCGGCGTCCGCCCGTGGCTCGCGCGACCGTCGGGGCACCGTCGCGCCGTCCGCCGGGGCGCCGCCCGCCGTCCGCCTGGGCGCCGTCGCGTGGTGCTGCGGTCGCGGTGGCCTAGAAGGACTTAATCCATGATAGATTTTCTTTTCCGGACTTTTCTGAAAAATACTATACAAAGAGAATTATAGATATGCCCTTTTTCGAACTAATTACATGATAGATTTTCTTTTCAGACTAATCTACAAAAGTAGTTATCCTCTACCAGTCCGGCTTTTTTTGTTTTAGCAAGCTGAAAATAGGGAGTTGTTGGAGATGACATATTATTTTACTTGGTATATCTTTTAGCAACTTACTAAATCATACAATTTAGCAAATGAATTATTACAAGTTATTGGAGATGCTCAAACATCATTATCAGTTTGACAGCTTCGTCCAGAGATCGATGCCATGGAATTAAGCGGAACCGATAGTCAATCGTGCCATCAAGGAAGAGAACCGAAGCAAAGATGCACATGGACATGGGACAAAACAAGGAGATTCGTGATCACCACCCATTGTTAGCGAAGGTCTGATTTTGTTGTGCTGTTTAAAAAGTTCTTTCTTACACTTTTGATAGTGACACAAACTAAAACTCTCAACTCAAATTTTTGAAATACGGCATGGCATGATCTGTCATGAACATTCTTTTCTACAATTTAGCAAATTTGTGATATGAAAAGTTTGAACTTTAAAGACAAATACTATGTATTGAGTTGCATGCACCAATTAGTTTAACCCAAAAGGTTAAGCTAATAGAAAGAGGTGAGCAATTCAGTTATAATTCAACACTCCCCCACATGTGCAGACTCCCTCAGGTTTGAACTCAAAATATCTAACTTTGATACCATATTAAGTTGCATGCACCAACCAATTCAACACAAAAGCTTAAGCGGATGGAGAGAGATGGACAATTTATTTATGGCAACGTATCATCTGCAACCCAGCTTTATATGCAACTTACGCAACCACCAATTAAGAACACAAGATTTAGATCCAACGTCTGAGTTTTTTTTCACTTAAACCCCTCCACCTGTGGAGTTTAAATCTAACCCGTGTGTATTCAGGTGGGAGGGTTTAAGTGAAAAAATCTCAGACGTTGGATCTAGATCCTATGACCTTAATTGGTGGTTGCATAGGTTGCACACGAAACTGGGTTGCACGTGATACGTTGCCTTTATTTATAATCCAACGCTATGATCTAAAACCCAAAACTTTCATTTCTCCACTAGGCACAATTATGTGATATAAACATCCATATTTAAGTTGAAAAAAAATATCCATATCTGAAATTTGTTAATACCATGATCTGGCTTCAAAGTTTCTCATTGTTTTTAGTATGTGGTTCCTTGATCAAGTTTATTACTCCCTCCGTTCCAAATTATAAGCCGCTTTAATTATTTTTTGTCCATCCATTTTATCTAGATCCTACGTAGGATGTCTAGATACATACATAGCAAAATTGATGTACCAAAAAAGTCAAAGCAACTTACAATTTGGAACAGAGGAAGTAGTTTAGTAAATACTCCCTTCGTCCCAAAAGGAAAGACGTTTTAGGTTTTCATGCCATAAGTTTGGTGCGATTTGTAAAAAATGTGTGCAATATTTATATCCCTAAATAAAATTGTTAAAACTAGATTTAAAGATCTTTTTTATTATACTTATGATAAATATTAATATATTTTAATATATAATTGTTGCCTTGTTGGCAATCATTTCTCAGGAAGCGAGAAGTTTTTTTTTGTGGAAAAAGTCTACATCACCCCCTGAACTATCACACCCAGTCTAGTTTATGACACAACCTACAAAACCGGTTATTTAACACATTAAACTTTGACAATCAGTCTAATTTACCCCCTGGGCGGTTTTAGTAGGCTGTTTTGCTTGCGTGGCATACAACGTGGCGTGGTTTTGCCATATTGGTCTTTAGGCCTACATGTCAGACTGTCCACTCCCATCCCTCGTTTCTCTGTCTCCACCATGGACGGCATCAAGCAGGGGAGAAGGCAGCTCCGCCGCCTCATCGAGGTTGAGACTGCCGCTGTCGCCGCTTCCGCATCCGTGCCCTCCAAGGCCGCAGCGCCGCACGATGGGCTGCGCACGATGCCGGAGAAGATAGGCATGAAATCCGCCGCGGAGGCAGCCCGTGAGTACCCGCTCGTCGCTTAAAGCCGCCGGCGTCCCGTGGCCTTATTCGCCGCCGTTCCCTGCCGCGGCTGGCGCCGTTCCGGGGCTTGATTCGGGGGCTCTTCTTCTCCGAGTCGGCGGACTGCAAGGAGACCAAGCTCCACTTCGCGCTCGACTCGTCATGGCTGCCCCTTGAGTGTGGGAATGCTCCGCCGCGGCCCCGCCTAGTGCCCACGCGTGAGCAGCTCCGCCACCGTCGCCCCTTCGCCGCCCGGAGCTGCGAGCTCGTGGCCTCCTGCGACCGTGATTGGAGCGCCCGATTGCAGAGGAGCGTGGCGTGGCGAGGCGAGGTCGAGACACTGCCCGGCGTCGGGGTTGGCGCATAACCGGCGGCGAGGTAGAGGAATTGGGCGGCGAGCAAGGCACCAGTGGTGGAGGCTCGCGGTGCCGAACGGGCTTCGGGCGAGGATGGCAACTCTGGCGGCAAGAAGGTTGCTCGCCGGTGCGCGAGCCAGCGAAGCAGAGGTGGCTCCCGACAGGCTTGACGTCGGGGATCAGGGCACGGGTCACCGCGTCGAGCGCAGGGTGCCGCGGCGGGAACGACGAGTTGCGGATGAGGAAGGTGTTGCGGTGCTACGCCGGCGCGAGGGGCAGCATCAGATTCGGGTCTAGGTGGCGGCGACATGTTCGATAACGCCGCGATGCCGCACGTAGGGATGACGCCGGCCTCGGCGTCTAGTGTTATGCACGGGATGCCCCTCGCCTTCAACAACCCCGTGGCACCATTGCCGGGCGGCGCCTCGTCGCCTATCAACATGAAGTCCGCGGACATGGGCACCATGTACCACGCTGATTCCGGCGTGCCGGGCTTGCAGCAGCAGCATCCCGGCTCCAGTGGCGTCACCGTCAGCGGTGGGGAGCTCGTGAAGAAGAGGTGGAGGCCGAGGAAGAAAGGCCCGGACGGACGGGAGCATCGTGGACGTGCCCGGCCGCTGCAGCTCTTGCCCAAGGAACTGCAGGTAGACGCCACCGTGGCCGCTGTTGCCAGACTGGACGGCCACGTCAGCAAAACCACCCGTCTAAACTGCCCAGAGGGTAAATTAGACTGTTTACAATAGTTTAAAGTGTTAAACACCCGGTTTTATAGGTTGTGTCATAAACTAGACTGGGTGTGATAGTTCAGGGGTTATCTAGACTTTTTCCTTTTTTTTTTTTGACGGGGAGTATGTTGTTCATTTGTATTCATGCATTGCTGACCATTTTCTAGATCCTATCTTGTTATTGATCACATTCACATGTTATTATTTTGCATATGCTCGTGGTAGCCAGTCACCATCATAGGCAAGAAGGCTATTGTTTCAATTCCTAATCTATTTGTGAGCGCATATTATACACAATGCTCCGTATCCATATTGTATAACTAGTGGTCATCCAGGATTTGAACCTAGAGTATGCGTAGAAAAAAAAATCTGTCGTTCAATATGATATAATATAATCTAAGACATATTCTAGACCTAGCGGATACCAAGCAAAAACAAAGCACTATCCGAGTGGAGGGATGATCTATGACTAAAGTATTTAGGATTGTTGGAGTTTTTAGTCTGAACTTTCTGAAAGATACTAGTACTGATAATTTTGGCTACAATCTAGGGTTCGTCATGGGACTATCAGGACTAAGGCTGGGTCCCCACCCACATGTATAATCGTCTTTCTTGAAGAGTTCATGTAGTAGGATTGGGACATGTTCCATGTGAGTATAGAGAATTCTTTTATGGCTTGGTTGCTAATATGACTTTTTCCCCATGCTAACAGAGCATATCACACGGAACAAGGACTTTGAAATGAAGATCAAGCTTACTATTTGCAGAAAACTATTAATGGAAGGGCTTTGAAATGAACGTCAAGCTTATTATTTGTACCAATATATATGAATCTTGTAATTAATATTTTGACTCATTAAGAAACTTAGATGATAAATTTTCAACTACAAAATTTTAGACCTCGTCGAGCACAACTTTGATATAGAACATTTCTCCATCTAAGATAAGCTTTTAAAAAAAATCAAAATTTTAAAATTCAAAATTAGAGACTTAATTTATATATTTGGAACCCTAAATGATCTCAAATAAAAAAATCAATCAGGTACAAAGTTTTGGATCTCTTCTCGCTCTACAATTGAGATATAAATTTTGTCTTCATCCAACTTCATTTAAAAAAGATATGAATTTGTTTGGTAATGCGGCAATCAAAATCTAGTTTTATGGATAGTGGACTTAACAAAACCGCCTCTAAAATTACTCATTTTTAGAGATGGTTGACATAAGCAACCGTTGTTGAAAATTGTATTTTCATGGATGGTTTTATTAACCGCCCCAAGAAACGAAAATATCTGTAGGGACGGTTTTCTTAATAGAACCACCCTTAATAAGAATTGATTTCCAGCAATGGTCATGGGCATACAGTGCCTCCCGTGAAGGTTGAGACGCCGTGCTAAGAAAACCCCTGTTAGAAAAGGCGGGGGTGTTTGTAAAATTTATTTTTTGTCCTAGTGACTTCGCGCCTTAAACCAAATATGTCGTGGCACTATCTATGCATGCACCTGCTGCCAAATTCACCATATAACACGTTCTTTCGAACACTCTTTCTAACTAGGAGTATGTGTCTTGACAAGTCACAAGCTTCTCAGGGTGGACACAAGTGGAGGGATGCTCTGCTCGTGCCTGAAGAAGTCATGGGGATCCACCTTCGCCTTCACGGCGGCAAGCCTCTCAAAGTTGGCCTTGAAGTACGTCTGCCCCCAAGCCCTCGCCTTCCCATAGCTACTCATGCCATGGTCGTCGTCATCGTTGACACCGAGGTCCAGGTCCCTGTAGTTCACGTAGGCGCCCCTGGGGTTCTTGCTCACATACGGCTCCATCTCCTGGTGCAGCCCCCTGATCCAGCCCACATGCTTCTCCATCACCTCTGTCCCATTCTCGAACCAGAACCCATAGTACTGGATGTTGTAGAGCTCCCGCCGGTGCGGGAACGGCGTCGCTGACGGCGCGATGCTGCCCATCTTGCCGCCGTAGGGGTCCAGGATCAGGAGCCCAGCGCCGTCCTTGAGCAACCAGCTCCACGTGGTCTCCCACACGTGGCTCGGCATGGGTTCGGTCACGTAATCCGACTTGGCCTTGAAGTAGCGCTCCGGCTTGGTTCCCCGGTCCAGGAGCAGCTCCATCGGCTTCCCCGTGCCGTAGAACGCGAAGTAGAGGACGGCCTGGATCCATGTCATCTCGATGCAGTCCGGCGCCTTCATGCCGAGCTCCGGGAAGCTCCGTGCCAGGGTCGCCACGAGGCCGGCGCACGCGCCGAGGTACAGGGACTCGAACTGCGCGTCCTGGTTCTGCAAGACAACGCGGAGGAACACGTCGCGGGGCAGCACCGGCGCCACCTGCTGCCACCTGGTGAGGAGAGCGGTGGCGGACTGGTTCCTTGGCCGGTGGATGGTGAACACCGTGACGACCGGCGGCACGCGCACGAGGCGCAGCTTCCACGACAGCACGATGCCGAAGCTCCCGCCGCCGCCGCCTCGTATGGCCCAGAAGAGGTCCTCGCCCATGGCAGCCCTGTCCAGCAGCCTCCCCTTGGCGTCCACGATTACAGCGTCGACGACATGGTCCGCGGCGAGGCCGTACTTCCGCAGCAGAAGGCCGAAGCCGCCGCCACTGAGGTGACCTCCCATGCCCACCGTCGGCGCGAGACCGCCGGGGAACCCGAGGTGCGCGCTGTTGTTTGCGATGGCGTAGTACAGCTCGCCGAGCGTGGCGCCCGAGCCGACCCACGCCGTCTCGTTCCCGACGTCGACGCGGATGGCGCGGAGCCAGGCCAGGTCCACGACGGCGAAGGGCTGGTCCGCGCGGAGGGAGCGGTAGGACAGACCCTCGTAGTCATGGCCGCCGCTGCGCGGGCGCACGCTGATGCCATAGCGGACGCCGCAGCGCACGGCGGCCTGGACGTGGGAGGCGTTGCTGGCAGCGACGATGGCGATTGGTGTCGGGGTCGCCGGCGTCACGAACAGCAGGTTCCTGATGGAGGACTCGAGGAAGGACGTGTACGACGACCGAGATGCGTTCGTCGTGTAGACGGCCTGCGGAGGGAGGTGGTGTACGGCGAGGCAGTGGAGGAAGGACGCGGTGTCGGACGACGGAGCAGCCGTAGCAGCACCTGCCGGTGTAACCGAGGCCACATGGTGCACGATGGCAAAGAAAGCGGCCAGGAGTGGTGTAGCAAAGCTCCCGAAAGCCATCTTCTTTTTTGGTCATGGATGACGAGGCAGGTTCACCGATGCTAGCTACTTAAAAGCAAACTGGCAATGGAAATATGCAGCTGGTGGATACCATTTGCACAGAAGAAAGTGACCGCGCATGACTTCCTCTGCACGGATCCTGCACTTGGGCACACCTAGGACTTGGTATGTAGTGCTGCGCCTGCAGCTTGCATCTGTGTCCTGGCCTCAGCCCTGACCGAGTCTAGCGGAGAACACGAGAGTGAAAGTGGTTGTTCTTGTTCTTTACTGCTCCCACCGTACACAAAGAATGCAATTCTCATTTTCTAAAAGTCAAACAGTTTAAACTTTAGACTAAAATTATATAAAAAGGTACTAACGCTTATGAGATAAAGTAAGTATCGTTATATTACTTATAAAATATATTTTCATAATATATTTATTTGGTAGGAGCGAATACTAAGGTTTTAGATGCGTCATATATCATTTCTCAATCAAATTATTGGTACTAGTATAATGCCCGTGTTAACGCCACGGTTTTATTTTAGAAATACAAATGAAAATAACTTTTTAATATACTTCAACTTCTACACAATTGTATTTAAGCATGTATATAATTCCAGAAACTATTTTTGAGTTCAGACTCCCTCCTCGTGGGCCATCAGCAACGCTCCGCTCCTGTCTTCCCGTCTGTTATCAGACCTATGCTACAGGAACCAGCGTTGACATATGTTTCCTCAGAGATGCTCACAGAGCAACCAGAAGAACCTGAAAAGTTTGGAACTCAAACATCATATAATAGACAGGTAGGCCTCTGATTATGAAATAGATAGTGTCACCAGACACTAGCCAAAAGAAAATGCAAGCAATAAAACGTAAATACCATATAATACAACCGGAAACTACATTTTGAATGCAAAAACAAAGATCAAATGAACAAAAATCTGCCTTTACAGCATACACACCAGAGAATATTGGGTCATGTACTTGTGCAACCAGTTCCTAAGGCAGCATGAAGCCTCCAAAGGTCGAAACAAGTCATCTTGTTTTAGTGCAATGTCAGTTCCTCGCAGAGGGAGCTGTAGGTAAACGGACATAGTTCAGAACCATATAAGAAATATTATAGCTAAATGAAAAAAAAATCACCAAATTACAGATTCGGGCACCAAAACAGCAACCGCTAGCTGCAATAATTAAAATATAATCTTCTTGTTCGTCCGTTCATTTTGTGATATATTATCAGCCAAGCCATAATCCGTTTATGGTCAGATACTCTGCCTAACTTACAATGCCACCTCATGCAAAAATGTAAAATATGGCCACTGGATTGAGGAAATCCGGTGCCTGCAGGACTCAGGAGCTGGAAAAAAGCTCACAAAGTTGGTGACTCACGATTAAGACATATAAAGTTCAGTCATGTGGTGAAGAGCTCCCGGCGTCCAGTCATGTGGTGCGTGGCGCCGCTGTCCAGGAACCAGCCGTCCATCTTGTCGCTGCCGCCGGAGTCGGTGCCGAGGAAGGCACGCGCCCGCGGCTCCACGATGTCGAGGTTGGCGTTCTTGGCGTAAAAGGAGCAAGCTTGGGCCTCGCCGCTGCTCAGCTCCTCATCCATCTCCAAGAACCCATGCGCGAGGAATAGGGCATGATCATCCTCTGCCTCCGCCATGTTCGCCGCGCCACCCCGCTCTCGATCGCGACGAGGTTGGGGGCAATCCCGCGCCCAGTGCCCAGCCTGGTTGCAGTTGAGGCAGATGTCGTGTCGATCGCCGCCGGCGGCTCCAGCCTTGCCTCCGCCGCCGCGGTCCGCACCTCCGCGATCACCTCCTTGCCCGCCCTCCTTGGGCTTGTTCTTCTTGCCGCCCCAGGGACGACGTTTCTGCTCGCCCTCCTTGGACGATCCAGCCTCCTCCGCCTTCTTCTTCTTGTCAAAGGCCCGCCATTGCTCGGCGGTGTAGAGCAGCTTGGGCGTGGTGCCGTCTCCCTCCAACGCCGCCTCCCGATCTTGAACCGCCTTGAGCTGGCCGGTCACATCCTCGATGGTGAGCGCACCGAAATCGAGCAGGGTCTCGATCGAGTTGACGATCTGGCCGAATTTCTTCGGGACGCACCGAAGGAGCTTCTCCATCGCGCGTTCTTCATTGAGGTCTTGGTCACCGTTGAGCGCCATCTGCTCCATGAGGCTTGTGAGGCGCAGCGCGAAGTCCTCGACATGCTCCCCTTGCCGAAAGGCGAGAGCTTCCCACTCCCCGTGCAGTCGCTGCAGGGTCGCGCGCTGCACCCGCTCTCCGCCGACACGCCGCGTCGCAATTTCCTCCCAGGCAAGCTTGGCGGTGCGCTTGTTGGCGATGGCGGCGGCCAGCTCCGGCGGTGTAACGGCGCAGAGTGCCTCCAAGGCGCGCCGATCCTCCTCGTACACCGCATCTCCGTGTCGCACCGCCTCCCAGAGACCGTGCGCCTGGAGCCTGACCTTCATCAGCAGGCTCCACTCGTGGTAGTTGGCTCACGTGAGCGTTGGCCACGAGTTGCTCTCGCCGCGGTACACCTGCACCATGGGAGAGCGCCCCCGACGGCCGCGGCAGCGGCGGTCCGGGGACCGCGACTCGCGACAGCGATCTCGGGGCGGGCCTGCCGGTCTCTCCTCCTCCTCCTCCTCGCCGAAGTCCTCCTCGTCCTCCTCCATGATCTCGGCGCGCAGGGCCGCAGCCGCGTTCACCGCGGCCTGCGCCGCGGCTGCCGCGGCGGCGGCGGCCTCTGCCGCCTGCTTTGCTGCAGCCTCCGCTGCTGCCAGCCGCGCCTTGATGCCTGCAGAGTCCGCGTCCTTGCCGCTGGTCTCTATCTTGGCGTGGGCGCCGGCGGCGGCGCGGCGAGCGCGCTCAGAAGAGGTAGACATGGCGGCGGCGGCGGCGGTGGTGGTGGGGGAAGAGAGGGGCTTTGCAAAACCCTAGGCTTCAGATACCAATTGTTGCAAATTGCTCATAGGACTGCCAGAGGGCAGTTTGCCCCCTATGGCCTTTTGATTGTATTGGAAAGTTGCAAAAACTTAGGATACAAAGAGAGAGGTTCAGCTTATATAGAGCTGCCCACACCTAACCACTACTTAGCATATTCTTTGCATAAAGCAAAGATGTCATCCTATCCTTGGAAGCCAAGGCACCTCATGTTCATCTTGAGGGCCAAGCCACCTAGCTACTGCAGGAATTAAAATGCAGAAAGGTAAGATACATGTGTGTGCTAGGGACTAATGCTATCAGATACACTTCCCGAAATCCAGAACTTGAGACAAATACTGTGAAAAGAATCAAGCACAAGAAGTATTTGTGCACATAATACTTAATAATAGATAGCTGTGTAGGAACCAAGATATATCAAATACAACCAACAAGAAAAGTTCAGGAAGGCCAACCAACACATTATGCTACCTACAAACGTGCACAAGTTTTGGCCACTCCTTAGTGAAGGTAGAAACATCGAGATAAAAAGATGGAGAAACAAACTAAACTCTGGAAGGGCTGGCATAAGCCATAAGCCTCCATTCCATGAAACATGTGTCATGTAACTATAGAATGAAACTATTTATTGGAAAATAATTGTAAAAACATAGTGCATGCTCATATGAAACCACCACAATTAAAGTTCACAATAGTGGTAAATCAGTGTTGTTTTGCATCACATTATGAATCCTAAAAGGTTCCCTAGTAAAGTAACTCCATTCTAAAAGTAGAAAGGGATAGATGATATAAAGTATAAACCAAGTGATACAAAATTTACCTAACAAAGTATCACAGCAAGATCAATCTAATTTAAATATCCATTAATAAAGCGTGCTTTGGTGCTAGCGTATGCCTCCTATATTTCTAATCTTTTCTTTGTGGTTATTTCCATATCCACCTTCAAATAAGCTTCCCTCTAGTGACTGTTCATAATGCATATACTTTCAAAATCTAAGGCAATTACATGTTCTGATGTGCAATTACATCTAGCTCAGCTAGAAGTGCTGATTCACCGTCTGACTTGTAAGTCGGACCTGTAAGGACAAGATTACAAAGAAATGAACTTAACGTGGAAATCATGCATTACTTCTAGGCTACAAAATTTATTAATAGTGTTACACCAACCTCAGCTTTGCGCTTCTAACGACGCTTTTCATCAATTGTCATATAAAACATTCCAACAGCATACTCGCCTGGTGGCTTTAGCTCAAATCCAACATCCTTTGCGACCTGCAGGAACAACAAAGCAGAAGCATTGACTAAATATTATCAAACATTATCTATTTTGGAATTCATAACTAAAGAGCAGAACATTAGTGCATCAATTTGCAATTATCTACACTTAGGTATTATATTTTGAAATTCGAATAAAGAATAGAAGGCCATCCTACTTGTGAATTACCTAGACGAACAAATTGGTGAATGGTCAGAAGACAGTCTAAATGTTGGTGTTTTGCAGATCAAATGCCACAGCCCGCTGCAATCCAGTTCAAAAAATGATTTCCGGCGGAGAGAGCACCTGCAACAATTCGGATTTGGGAGTTTAGGGGCACAACAAATCAACCACGGACACATGTACATCACGAACATTGGAGTAGTAAACACCAGCAGCACAACATACTACTTACGACCGCCGTCGCGACGTCGCAGGTGGCTGGGGTACTTTCTTCGCCGTGGAGGGGCTGCTGCTACACTGCCTGAGCACGCTGTCGCGAGGGCGCCCCGCCGCTGTTGTCATCAGATCCCGCAGGCACGGCAGGGTGCTGCTGCCGATGTTCGTAGACCGTGGGTGGGGGTCGACGGGCGTGGTGGCGGCCCCGTAGGGCACGACGAGAGGGGGCGCGGCCAGGCAAGAGCCTCCTGCCTCATCCCAGCAACCGCAAGGGCGAGGAGAGGTCTCACGTGGGATTAGGATTCGAGAGTCCGAGGAGTCGTAGTCACGGGAAGACGAAGGAGGGAGGTGTCACGGCGGCGGGGATCTTGGGGAAGGAGCGGCGTGAGATGGGGCAAGTGGCGGCGAAGGAGGCAGGCCGAGCATTTTCTTTCGGCAAGAAAAGTAAAAAAGATATGACGCGGGTGGGTGGGGAATCGAACCCTGCTCGCCCCGGGCGGTGTGGTGCGCGTTTGAAGTGGATGGGCGTGTGAGGGGAGTCCAGGCGTGGGTGAGGAGGTGAGGAGGGTGGAAAGCCTGGCTGTGGGGTCAGATGGTGAGATCCAGGCTTCCCACTCTTTTGGAAGAATTCAATTATAGTATAGATAAAAAAGAATCACAGAGGTGTGCTATGAGCATATAGGCGCGCGGAAGCTAGTCACTTGTATATATACTAGCACTACACAACATGCACCACCTCCTTTACAAATTATAAGTTGTTTTAATTTTTATATAGATTTTGTTATACATGTACACATAAGTTATTATGTCTAGATATACATATTATTAAAATTAATATATCAAACAAATTAAAATAACTTATAATTTGAAATGGAGCAATTAAAGCCAGACAAAGAGTCTACGACACTCTCTGTCCTCTTTCCCAGTACTAATGGACCAAAGATCAGTTTGTCGTTATGGCTAAAGGAAGTACTTCCCTCCTCAAAATATATAATGTAATTATGGAAACCATACCAGTCAAATTAACTCAAGTTTGATTAACATTTTAGTAAATACTTTTTGTGTTTATTCTAAATTATAGGATATTTGATTTTTCTAGACACATAGATATTTTTAGACACAGATATAAACTAATGTCTAGATACTATATAGTAAAAACAAATGTGTTTAGAAAAGCCATGTTGTACTCCGGCTGGTTGTGACTTACAGTATATAATATAAATTTTTGCTACGTAATACACTACGTGTTTTGACTGTTTTTAGTGTATATACTCCGGCCGCCGGCTGATATAATGTAAGTTTACTCCAGCCGGCTGATATTTATTATGCTACTGTCATATCTCTTATACTCCAGTGGGTGGAAGTAAATTTAGAAAAGAGGGAGGAGTAGCACAATAATTAAATTACACGGGAGATATATAGTGTTGCTAATAACAAGGTAACATTAGTAATACTGTTTTAAGTAGTTGGTTGTGCATCATAAAAGATAGCAGTAGTTCGGCTGCGCCCAGAAATAAAAACAGCTTCTTCTTTTTTTTGACAATGACATTGCAAGCCGGCTAATGTTGTTTGGCTACGAGAAAAAAACAATGTACCATGACTGATAAGGCATGATGATAAGTTCAAGCGAACATGTATTTATAACTCATTTCCCTGCTATGTCTTGGACTCACAATCGAAGTCACAATTGCAACTATGCCATGTCATTTCCACTGGATGGTGCTAATCTCAATGAGGAGTTTCGTAGCGTTGTTTCTAAAACTATGTCATATAAAATAAAATAAAACATCACTGAAACACCCATTTTCAATGAAAATTTTTATTCTATTATTTTATAGGCATTTAATTTAGAGAACTAGTAATTGTGCTAAGAGAGTTTCATCCCCATAAAACTTATTTCTTCTCTATCTTGTTTATGACGTTGCCACGTCATAGAAAATGTTTATATAGCAGCTTATTAAATATAATTGAACTCTGATGACACTTCTACTGAGAATGACCTAAGATGCTCAGCTGAATGTGCGATTACAAGCATATGCAAAGTTATCTGTATGCTCTATGCAAATGCACAAAAATGGAACAAATTTTTGCATACATTGGAATCTACATGTTTGTATGTCACAATTTTAGGATAGAGGTGATTTGGAACTTTATTAGTTGTATGTATGTTGAGGGGATATCACCATTGAGGTCAATACTTACTTTAGTGTTCTCTATAGTGCACAAAGTAACGCAAATTAAATAAGGAATTTAAAGGCGTGCATGTCACTACATACGGAAAACAATATTGAACTGATGGAATGACAATATATGTAAAAAGGAAACTATGATCATACTGGTGATTAGGTTAAGAATAACCACCATTTAGAGGTTCACCTATCCATGCATTGAGCCTTCGTCTAATCTCAAACTTGTGAGCGTCTAGGGTTCTGAATATAACAGGTTCACACCTGAGATAGGAGTGAAGTGTCATCTCCAAGAACAATGAGGTGTGCTCAAAACATTGCAGCCTGCAAGCTCACAAAATTATTCCTGCATCTAATTAATGGTCTTGACACTACAACAATTATATACCTAACTGAACAAAAATAAACTATTATTATCTAGAAAATGATGTCTAATCAACCACCTGCACTCTATTGATGTCTACATATATAACTGCTCTTGTAAAAAATAGGGAGGCCTCACTTTTTTTTTTTACTAAACATGAACCTTGCATATAGAAATATAATAGCATGTTATCGACATGATATTTATCTACAAAAGCAAGATTGAGACTTTTGAGTGTATATAGAAACTTCAAAAACTAACATGTAGAAAGTATAAAATAGTAGGAAAGAAAATAAGATAAATCTAATACATTAGATCCACTTAAGCAGTATTAGAGGATGAAGAAGAGCATTGCTCTACAAAATCTAACATTTTTTTGTGTTGATACAGTAGGCAAAGGGCATACTAATGGTACCTAATGGTGTGAAGAAGAGACAATAACCTTTCACTTCTATGCATCAAAATCCTTTTTTTTAGATTACACAGTATAACGCAGATGCCCAATATATGAAGATTCTCGAAATCACCACTGGCGCCTTATCGTCGAATATCTGGAGATTATCGAAGTCATCATTGGCGCCTCATCGTCGATTGGAACGTTGCTTGCCACTTAAAGCATAACGCCGAAAAATTCTCTAGAATAAATCTAGGAAAATGCGAGCACCAGGATATGATCTCTCGTGGGCAGGTTCCACCACAAGGATCCCAACCAACTAATCTATGATTAGTTCGTGTTTACATCAAAATCCTATTTGTACCTGATTTGGAAGACTTCTTTTTCATACTCTATTCGTTCTTATCTGGTAGAAATATACGGGACTTCTCTTTCAAACATCATTTTACTTTTGTTATGAAAAGTTTTCCTGTTTCAAAGATCTTCTTTCTTTCGAATGTTCTTTTTGGGAATCCTCTTTCTTTCAAATCTTGCATGAAAACTTTTTCCTATAAAAAACCCTCTTTTTAGAACCACTTGGTTACCTCCTACTATTTTGAGCGTTCCCGTGGAACCTAAAAACCCCTCCTTAGCCAATCTTCCCTCCACTTTTCCAACACGCAAAAGCCTACCATTAAATCCGACTTTTGTCCGGGCTTGCTGACTACATTATTTATTTGACCCTTTGCATTTTTAGGAATGAAGAGGTCACATGAGGATATATGTGTAGAACAATGATGACACAACCTTGTCAAAAAAAAAAAAAGTTGATGACACAAGAATGCCTACAAGAACGAAGATACAAGAACATGCACAAGAATGAACGTTACGTGCACACCCAATTTGCATGTAGGAATAGAACCTAGACCAACAGTTGGACAAAGTTGGACTGCTGTAGTAGAATGCCAGTGTATCGATATCTAAGGCCTATCGCCAAGGTATGAAAGGATGAAACTATTATCAATATGTTTCCCATTATATCAATAAAAGTGTGGCTTTTATATCAATCCGTTCAATCCATTTGTATTGGCTACAAATTTATAGGTACTAGCACCTAGTGGCGGATCCAAAAACAGACCACGAAGCACTACGGGACAATAGGGATTTGCCTAGTGCCACCCTCTTTGCCGAGTGCCGGGCCAGGGCACTCGGCAAAGAAGGCCTTTGCTGAGTGCCGCAGAGTGGCTTGCACTCGGCAAAGCTCGACGCTCGGCAAAGGCCTTCTTTGCCGAGTGCAACACTCGGCAAAGAGGGCACTCGGTAAAGGGCCGTTAGTTGATGCCCTAAGCAACCGATGCCGTCAGAATTTTTTTTAAAAAAATTCTTTGTCGAGTGCCTTGGCTGGCACTCGGCAAAGAGGGCGAGTGCCAGGCTGATGCACCCGGCAAAGATAGCTTCTTTGCTGAGTGCAAAGTGGAATTTGCCGAGTGCAACAGACACTCGGCAAAGAAGGCGCATCTTGTTGTGGAGGGGGCTAACAATACTGCAAGGCTAGAAATTATACTAACTATTTACTAATAGTAGACAAAGAACATATAAATTATACTAACTATGTACTAATAATAGACAAAAAAAACATAGAAATTGCATTAACTATGTACTAAAAATAGACAAATAAAACTAATAATAGACAAATGAGAAACTTATTCATGCATTTTTTGGGCCAAGGGTGTAAATCCGCCAATGCATACTGGACCTCCGAGACGGTCTGCCGCTCCACTTTATTAATCCTCTTGGCTGTAACCTTCCGGAGAATTTTAACCTTTATATCCTAAATCCTAAACTTCTATGAAGTTGATGCCCACTATCTAATTCTCTAGCATATATTTACGCCATGTCATCAGCTTTCCCTCCACGTCATCCCGTAGTGCTTCACTAAGTACAGGCCTACCAAGTCACTAAGTATAAACACTAAATAAAACACACTACGAAATCAATGATCCACATAATAATAGAAATTGTCCAAACCCACCCATTAGAAAATAATGTCACCATCCATCATATTATGTAAGAAAACAATCTAAGAAAATGATGTCACCGTCCATCATATATACTATAGAGTATCAATAAATATTTTATAAAATTTGGTTTGATTTTAGGGAGTCTTTATCTATCTGTCAACAGATTTTGTAAATCCAAATCTGTCTAATTTTTTCACTAGCAAGAAAATAGCACATCTAAAACCCCCCACAGATTTGGTGGCCAGAAATCTGTTAGATTTTACTAACGGGCAAAGAAACAGATAAAACCAAAATCCGTTAGCAGACCATCCATTATGAAAAAGCAAAGCCCGTCGTTGGGAGCCCAATAAAGAGAAGAAAACCAGAAGAGTCCTTGTACAAAGAAGAAAGAAACATATCTGAAAGGGAGAAAGATTCACAAGTTGGAGTCGGGTCTGATTGTTGCTAGCGGGTGTGCAGTGCGCTCTCCTGTGCCACGGAACCGAACAACGAACATCGGACCCAACAACCCTCAATGGATAAAACAGATCTCAAGCAAATCGACGGTCCAAAATTCAACAGATAAAAGACAAAGAAATCTGTTGACAGATAAATAACAAAAGCTTTTGCGTTCTCTTTCATTTCTCTAAATACCGTGCACATTCCTATATAGTGGTCATGCATGACAATCGGTGTTCATCCAGTATATATATAGAAAAGCAAGCCATTCTGTAGTTTTAAATTTTGATAGCCAGTTGACGCCCTTTAATTTGTGGAACATGGACCAGTCAAGTTTAGAATTAACTCGTTTTATTTAGTAATATATATCAGGCGATGCAATTTCATAATGTTTCAGCACAAGTAACAGAAAATTAAACAGTCAAGTTTAGTATTTAGTAATACTAGTATAGTGCCCGTGCTAACGCTACGGTATTATTTTAGAAAAGCTCATTAAAATAACTAAATGATAAATTTTTTTTAATAGTTTGAGTCACCATGTATATAATCCGAAGAACACTCATACGTATCACCATTAATTCTGGTGTGAAATTACAAGCCCATGGTAAGGCCACATTCAGTCCAAAGTTATGTTTACCCGTGCTAAAAAGTAATATTTCAAATAATATTACAACTTTTGACCCCATCTTAAAAACAAGTCATGATTACTTGATGGTCAAGAAAGTAACATGTCATGATTGAAAACTGCAACTTGATTCTTGACACCTTGCTAATTCTAGCTGTTGTGCTGCTAGGATTGTCCACACAAATGAGTTGCCAGAAATGGACATATAGAACAAAGAAGAATGGAAACAAACGTAATTAGCCAACTGTTATTACTAAAAAACAGAGTACCAATGCATTCTTTTAATGAAGCTATGCATTTGAACGGGAGATAACCCTGTAATGAAATAAATCCCACAGCTAAACCAAAATAGAATCAAAACAATTCAAACATCTATAAACAGTTACTAATTATTTTTTTAAAACATCAGCGGAGGGGTGAGAGCCCCACCTGAATATATTCAATTGATATCGGCAAGCCGCAACACGGAAATTGCCCATGGACAAAGAGTTTACAACATAAGCCGAGGCCTAATAGAGTTTATTACATAGTGAATAGATTGCACCAAACATCACAAATGTTCACCAAACAACTACTAATCATGAGGATTCATGGTACATATAATACTGAATAGCTTGAACAAGATACTCTTGAGCAAGAATAGTGTTGTTCTAGGCCGAAAGCCTAGAACCCCGAATGCGAAATATAACGAAAGACACACGGATAGCACACGATGGTGGAAGATCAGTGTATTACTCCAGAATCCGTCCCTTACACAGTTGCCGCCCGGGCATATTTATAGTCGCCCGAAGGCATTTACAAGACGATTTTGCCCTTAGGGTTTGCCCCTAAGGGCCCTTGCTACAACTGGTGAAGGGCTAAACAGTCAAACTTGCGCCACCAAGCTTTGTCCCCCGGGCGGCCGACCACCCAAGCCCCACTTGTCATCGGGCGCTCACGCCGCTTTCCCAGCCGCAGCTCCTTTGGGGATGGTGGACCAACTTTCCATCTGCAAACAGCTAAGACAAGTGGTTAGGAGCTCGAAATACGATGTCTCGGCGGGCGGATTCGGCGTCCCCGCCGAATCCGTCCCGGGCAGGCGTCCGCCGTTGTCCCTGGCGACGCACCGGAAGAATCTTCTCCCAAGTTTCCCTGGGCATTAGGGTGAGGCGCCGAATCTCATGGGCGCACGCCGAATTACTCGGGGCCTTTCGGCCAGCGTCAGGTGCCTAGGCTTCGGCTGTCCCCCAACAGTAGCCCCTCGGCGCCCGTCGAATCCCACCTTGCGGGATTCGGTGGGGGCCGACAAGGAATAGGATGCCAGAAGGCCTGGTGTGCCGAAAGGCCCCCGGGTGCGCTGTTTCGCACCTGGCGGGCGAACTGTCTCCGAATTCGGCTTCCTGACCGAATTGCCCGGTTCGGCGCCTTGGCCGGATTGCCCAACGCCGTCCCGTTTTGCACGGAGAGCCTGCTCTCAGGATCGAAGCGTGCAAATGGGTTTTTTTTTGAATGGAAGGCGTGAACCGCCATTTCGGGATGCGCGAAACGTCGTCTCGAGATGCGCGCCCGACGCGACTCTTCGTCGCGTAACGGTCACGACGCGCGCCTATAAAAGGCCCCCCGCGCGGCCGGCGTCATTTTCACGCTTCCATCGCTCTCGCGCGCGTGAGGTGAGACCTTGGAGTATTCGGCGAAATCCGCAAAAGGCTTTCGGCGGCGACTGCGAATTCGGTGAGTTTCCTTTTTTCTTTTCATCTTTTAGTGAATTCGCCGGTTGCCGGGGTTCGGGGATTTTCCTGTTTTGCTTCGGCAGGTGCTGCGGAAGGCATCTTACGTTTCGCTCTTTTGTTTTATATTATAGTTCGGCGACCTCGAAACTAACATGGCGAGCTCGTCGGCGACTGATAGCCAAAACCTTAATCTCTCAGACCCCGGCCTCGGCACCGAATCCGTCGATCCCAGCGGAACGGGAACTGGATCCGGCGGCTCGGCCGAAACCAGCTCGGAGTCATCGAGCGAGTCCGTCTCGGCCCCGAATCCCCGAGCTGCAATTGCGGCCGGGAAGCATGCGGTCCCCCTACGCGCGAGAGCCCCAGTTGTCGTTGAGGATGATTCGGGTTCTGAGTCAGAAGGGGAAAACTTTATGGACGAGGACGTCGAATGTTTCGAGGCTGGGGAGCAGGACACCCATAGCATCGCTCCCCTGCAACGTGCTGGTGTCGCTGATGCGGATTCGGGCCCTGCCGCGAAGCGCATCAAACTGGTGGGGTGGTCCTGTTTGCTTGGGGAATCAGATGTTGACGAAGCAAAACTCAATAGCTACGTGAGGGATGGGTACTTGACGGTTGCTGAGAGAGCCAAGTGCCGCGCGCCCCCTAAAGGAGAAAAATACCCGGATCCCCGAGACCACGAGGCGCTGGTGTTTCGGGATTACTTTAGAGCTGGGCTACACTTTCCTTTGGAGGAGGACTTTCTGGTTTCGGTTCTTGACCGATTCAAGCTGCAGCTTCACCAGATGACGCCGAATGCCATCTCGAGGCTTAGTGTCTACGCGATGTGCCTGAAGATGATGGGGAGCCCCCTGAGCGTTCCCCTATTCGTGGACCTCTATGAATCACACCGGCACGGGAAATATTCGTCGGACAAGGACTACCGGATGGAAATTGGGTCCTTCAACTTTATCCCGGCAAAGAAGAAGGCTGACGAATGCATGGTTCCTTACTTTAAGAGCAAGTGGGACAACTGGAAAAAACACTGGTTCTACATTCGGGTTTGTGAGGATTCGGCGGTGGCCGAAGCAAAACGTTTGGGCTGCCGAAAGCTCACGGCTTGGTGTCGCTGATGACTCCCATGGTCGGGGTTACCCAAGGTGAGCTTCGCGCGGGGGATGTTGTGAACGAGGAAGCTGCCGAATCTTATCGGCTGACTGCCAATCGGCAGACAAGCCGGGACATGGTGGAGGAGATGCTGTCATTGAGCCAGTGGCCGCTCAGCCGAAGCATGCGCTTCACGTGCTTTGCCTCAAAGAAGAACTACAAGGGTCCGGCGCTGGTGCTGAAACGACCCCCTGACTTTTCCTCGGATTCGGCGTTCCTTGCTGAAATTGAGCGTCGGGCCAATCAAATATGCGGTCCGTACGGCGACAAGGAGCACGAGATGAAACTGCGTCAACTCGGTCAAAAAGGCCGCTTGAATCGCATCTGGGAGCTGATGAGCCTAGAGTACCCAGACCGCCCTGCGCCGGCGAGAAGGACCGTTTCGGCGGGAGAACCGGATGCTGCGGTCGGCACTTCGGCGGCTGCCCGCGCGCCAATTGCTGCCGGGCCCGGCCGAGGGCGCGGGAGAGGGCGCGGAAGCGGTCGGGGCGCCGGTCGTCATTCGGCGTCCGTCCGAAACACAGCTCAAGCTGAAAACCGCACACGGAAGGAGAGGGCTCGGCAAGCGGCGCCTGCCGACGACGAAGACATTCGGGTAGGTCGCCGAATGGCCGAGCGTGCCTGGCCGAAACCTTTGAAACGAAGCCGCCAACCGGCCCTTCAAGCTGCCGAATCCGTCGAGGGATCGGCGGGGCACACGGTACCGAATGCATTGCGCGTGCTGCTGGCCTTGCTTGGCCCTTCTTGTTCTGAGTTTTGGAGATTTTTTCCCTTCTCCTTTTATTTTCCTTTTCATCCTGCATTCGGCTCTGACTCACGCTTTTGCTGTCGCTTTGTGTTGCAGGAATTCGGGTGCCCGGACGAAGGAAGTGACAGCATGTCCCGAAAGATCCCGAGCCCCCGCGACGTGGACGTCAACTCGCTCCCCGCTGTCAGCGGCCTCGACTTCGGAGGCCGGAAACGGAAGAAGGCTAAGAGCGACACGCACCCGCTGGCTCCGGCGAGGATGCCGAAACCCGTGGCCGCGGATGCCGAAACCAGCCACCGGGAAGCAGCGGCAAAAGACGTTGTCGCCCAAGGCGCGGCACATAGCGGTTCGCAAGACGACCGCCGTCTCGGTAAGTCTCGCTTTTATATGGAGACGACCCGAATGACGCCCGAGATGGCCGAATGTGTGCTGTTCGGCCATGGGTTTGTTCCCATGGACGTTGACCAGATTCGCTACGGCGAAATGAGGGTATATTCGGGGTCGTTGTCCCCGGAAGAGGGGAATTCCGAGCAAGCTGAAACTTACCGAATTGCTCGTGCTTTAGGGGTCAGTTCCGATTGTCGCTTGGTGGCGAATGTGGACCCGCGCCTTGCCGGCGTCTTGCCGCCTGCCGAGGGGGCGGCCTTTGCTCACGAATGCAGTGGCTCGTTCAGCGCCACCGAAACTGAGCATGGCTTGATGGCCACCGCTCGCGGCGAGCTGCTGTCTGCCATCAACTTCCACTCTATCTCGGTAAGCCCCGCAACGCGCGGTTTCGTCTGATCGGATTCGGGTGGCCAACCGATTGACCCTATGTTGCTTGTTTGCAGACTGCCGTCCTTGTGGACGCCCTGGCAAAGCAGGAGCAGGGCACCTTGGCTCACGCCGAAAGGCGAGCCAAGGAACTTGAAGAAAAGCTGACCGTCACCGAGAGTTTGCTGGCGAAAGAGGCAGCTGAGAAGGAGACGAAGGAGAAACTGCTGAAGGAGAAACAGCAGGCGCTGGACGAAGCTAACGGGAAGCTGGAGAGGTATCGGGCCAACCACCAAAACCTGGGGTTATCCGTTGACGAGGCCATAGTCCTTGTGCAACGGATGATCTCTGGGGTAGGTGAGGATTTCCACACCCTCCCGCGGGAACTTCTACCCCGGAGAAGGTTCGGTTCTTGAACGGTGGCCTCGGCGCTCTTGAGGGGCTTGTCGAGCTTGGGCGCGAATACGCCGCTTTTGAAAGCGTGCGCGCCCTTTGCAAATCCCTTAAGGACGCCGGATGTGACCACTACGCCGGGCCGAAGCCGCGGAGGACGTCAACGCCTCGGGACTACGACGCCGATGCCGACAAGACCGCGAAGAAGTGGTTCTTCGACGGGTTTTGGGGTTCGGGTGGCCGGGATCTGAGTCTGCTGCGCGCGGCCCTTACACGCGCAAAGGTACGAGGGTAGCGAATCGGCGCGCTTGCCGAATCTTGCGACCCGAACCGCTTGACCGAAAGCTCACTGTAACTTGTGTTTTATTGGCAGGATGAGGACGAGGGGAAGGTGATCAAGGCCAAGGTCGCGGCCTATATTCAGGCGCGCGACGAGAGGGAGGGGTCGTCCACCATGGGCACTCCCATGCGCGAAACGACCGAGATCCTCGCTCGCCCTGCGCCTGCGGCTACTACTTCGGCCCACCCCGGTCCGGGTCCTGCACCGAGTCCAGCCGCTCCAACTCAAACTTCGACGCCCCCTGCTCCAGCCGCCACCGATGATGAGAATGCCCCCGCAGCCTGATCGCGGGACTAAAAGACTTTTAAGTCCAGCCCCTTGCGCGGATAGCGCTGAAAAACTTGGTGATCTGGTTTGAGAACTTGAAAGCATTCGGCGTGTGTCGCCGAATGCCCAGTGGATGTAAAACCTAACTTGTTGCTTTTAAGTTTGGATTGCTTCGAGCGTAACGCATTTGTGTTGTTTTGAGCGCATTTCAGCTTCGACGTATTTGTGTGTGCTTCAGCATTAGGCAAGGATTCGCCGAGAACGCCGAATTTTGGTTTTTGAAAGATGCCGTCCCCCCAACTTGGTTAAGTCGAGAAGAAATGCGCGGATTCGTTTCGGCTTAGACGCCGGATGGGTTTTTGAAAAACGCCGTCCCCCCAACTTGGTTAAGCCGAAAGGAGCGCGCGGTTTCTTTTCGGCTTAGCCGCCGAATCAGTTTTTGAAAAACGCCGTCCCCCCAACTTAGTTAAGTCGAAAGGAAAGCGCGGTTGATTTCGTTTTGGCTTAGACGCCGAATTGTTTTTGAAAAACGCCGTCCCCCCAACTTGACTAAGTCGGAAAGGACGCGCACCTTCATTTCGGCTTAGACGCCGAATCGGTTTTTGAAAAACGCCGTCCCCCCAACTTGGCTAGGTTGGAAAGAACGCGCGCCTTCATTTCGACTTAGACGCCGAATTGGTTTTGAAAAACGCCATCCCCCCAACTCGGCTAAGTTGGAAAAAACGCGCGCCCTCATTTCGGCTTTGTCGCCGAATCAGTTTGACTTGGCTAACTTTCGGCTTAGGCGCCGAATTGGCCACCTTCTTGAAAAATTTTGTACGAGAATGATGTATTCTTTTTATTATAGTGATGGGGTTATGAGTTTACATCATTACAAGTTCCATTTGCGATCCGAAACCTTTGTGACGTGGCCCCGAAAAGTTTTGCGATGCCGGGCCTGGATTGTTGCGGACGCCGAGCGGCTCGCGTCTTTGTCGGGCGGGCCATGCTTTGGCGGTCCGCGCGATATGGGGCCGGGGAGCTAGCGCCGAATGCTCTTTTGCTTTCGGGTGGCGAAGCCACCGCGGGCCGAGGGTGACAACGGAATGCGGCCGCCGGAGTGCTTTGTTACGTCAGGCGATGGGGAGGTTCCCGAAACAGCCATTGATGAAGCGCTTCTTTGTACCATCATCCGGGCTCGAGATGCGGTATACCGACGGTGTTGCTCGCCGGATCTTGGTGGAGCAAAACGAACGCGGCACCGGCGTGCTTGCTTTCGTGGTTAGTGAGGGCCTCGGTGAATGCCGAATGGGCTTTGCCGGGGATACCGAAACCAGATGCGTTGGTGATGGTTTGGAAGCGGTCTTTCTCCGAGCTCCCGAATCCACCCTTTCCTGGTGCTTCCTATCCCTAATAGATTGGCGACCCAGCTTTTGGGGCGGCATTTGTCTGAGACGGAGAGTTGACATAGTTTGGTGAGATTGGGGGGAGTATGAGGGGGTGCCTTGTTTATATAGGCCCTTTGTCCCCTTTGGTTGTAAATATGTTAACCTAACCATGCATTGATTATTCTGACGGGTATCTTTGTCATTAGAGCGCCTGATTGGCTGCCTTGATTCTTGGTGGGCTCCGCTCACTTTATTGAGCTAGAGGACACCGGCGAGCCCCCTGTATTTTAGGGAGTTTGCCTACAGCCGTTTTTGCTGGATAGGTTGCTTGCAACCTGAGAGAGAATACCGAATATATGGCCAAACTCGTCAGCTTGGCCGTTTTCGGTGAAAACATTTCATACAGCAACAACTTGGTGCTAAATAGAACTTCGAATGCAGTGGCAATTATTACAGGGGATGCCTCGTTAAAAAACCTTAGTGAGGAAAAAGAGTGCAGAGCCCGAAATGTCTTTAGGCGTTAGTGCCGAATGTAGCAGGAAAAGTAAAAACGAAAATTACAGCCCCCTTTTCTGGAGCATGAGATCATGGGTAAAATCGACGCAGATTGTCTGCGTTCCAGGTGTGAGTTGATTCGGAACCATCTTCGGTCAACAGGGTGAAAACGCCTATCCTGATCATCCGCGCGATGATGTATGGTCCATACCATTGGGGCTGTAATTTGCCCTGCTTGTCTGGCTGCCTGATGAGCACCATGTCGCCCGGAGCGAAGCTCTTCCTGAGGACCTTCTTGTCCCTCCAGCTTTTAGTTTCGGCGTGGTAGGCGTCAAGGTTTTGCGCCGCCTGGCACTTTCTGTTGTCGGAGACTTCGACTTCCACCATCCTCTGGATCAGATTCGTCGGGGAGATTTCGGTTCGGAATGAGCCGAGCTTCACCTCTTCGGGGGTGATCGCCTCCTCACCGAACAGCAACCTGAACGGAGTGAATCCTGTTGCCCTGGTCTTGGAGATGTTGTGGCCCCAGACAGCTGTCACCAGCTCCTGAGCCCATCGCCCTTTCTTTGCGTCTTCCAGTGCTTTGGAGATGGTGCCGAAGATGTCGCCGTTGGCCCTCTCGACCACTCCATTTGATGCGGGGTGATTCACCGATGCGAAGGACAGTTTGATTCCGAGCTCTTCGCAGAAAGTTCGGAACTGTGCCGAGTCGAACTGCTTGCCGTTGTCGACGGTGATATAGGCGGGTACGCCGAATCTGCGAACAATTCTCTGCCATACAAAATTGTTTAGTGTGCCTGAGGTTATCTTGGCCAAGGGCTTGGCCTCGACCCACTTGGTGAAGTACTCGAGGGCCACCGCGGCGTATTTAGATTCCCTGGAGCTGGCGGTAGAGCTCCCACTATATCGACCCCCCATCGCTGCAGAGGCCAAGTGGGGTATACCGGCCTGGTTGGATTTGCGGGAGCGTTCTGGTTCTTGGCGAACATTTGGCAGCCCCTGCACGACCTTGTAATGCTCTTCGCGTCTTCGACCGCGGTTGGCCAGTAGAATCCTTGCCGCATGGCCCTGTGGGCGATTTCGTGCGGGCCTGTGTGCGCTCCGCACGAACCCGAATGTATCTCAGTTAACAGCTGAATCCCCTTGTTTCGGCTGATGCACTTGAGAAGCGGGGCGACTACCCCCTCCTTGTACATGCTTTCTCCGACGATGGAGAATTGCTTTGTCCTGGACGCCATGCGCTGCTCATCTTTCTTGCTTGCTGGCTCATAGGTCCCCTGAAGGTAAGCCCAGATCTCCGATCTCCAATCGTCGCTTGCGATGGCGTGGATGACAGCTGGGTTCTCCTCTTCTTCTTTAACTGCCTTGGCCGTTAGGACCTGATAGAATACATCCGGCGGCATTGGTGAAACCTGAGCCGCTGCCTTGGCTAGTTCATCAGCTTCTGTGTTTTCTGACCTGGGAATGTATCTCAGGGTGAAACCGAGAAAGAATTTCTCCATTCTTCTTACAGCGGACAGGTATTTAGCCAGCTCGGGCTCCTTGGCCACGTAATCCTTCTGAATGTGTCCTACGACCACCTGCGAATCTGATTTGATGATGCAACGACGAACCCCCAGGGCCCTCAGCTTTCTCAGTGCCAGTAGAACTGCCTCGTACTCCGCCGAATTGTTGGTGGATAGGAACTGCAAGCGCGCTGCGTAGCGAATGGCCGGGCCCGAAGGCGGTATTAAGATTGCTGAAATGCCCGCGCCGGCGCTGCACCAGGAGCCATCGCAGTGCGCGGTCCATTCGGGTTCGGAGAATTCCCTGGTGGGATCATCCCCACTTGGGGTCCAGTCAGCGATGAAGTCTGCGAGAACCTGTGATTTGATTGCGGCCCTGTGACCGAATTGAATTGCATATTGGTTCAGCTCGGCGGCCCATTTCCCGATCCGGCCCACTGCTTCGGCGTTCCGGAACAGGGCCTCCAAGGGCTGCGCGGATAGGACCCGAATGACATGGCCCTGAAAGTAGTGTTTCAGCTTCCTTGATGCCATAACGACAGTGTAGGCGATTTTCTCCAGCTTGGAATAGTTGAGTTTCGCCCCAGCCAGTGCTTCGGAAACGAAATATATTGGGAACTGATGCATCTTCCCCTCATGCTCCCTTTCCTGGACGAGAACCGCGCTGACCGCGGCTGGTGATGCTGCGAGGTATAGAATGAGCGTGGCATTCGGCTCCGGCTTTGAGAGTGTGGTGAGCTGGGTCAAGTACGCCTTTAGATCCTCAAACGCTTGCTGCTGTTCGGCGCCCCAGTCGAATGCGTCAGCTTCCCGCAGAACCCTGAAGAAGGGCAACCCTCTTTCGGTAGACCTGGAGATAAAACGGCTCAGGGCTGCGATGCGGCCCGTGAGCTTCTGCACATCTTTCTTGTTTGCTGGCGGCTTCATGTTCATGATGGCTGCGATCTTTTCAGGATTGGCTTCGATGCCTCTTGCCGATACTAGACACCCTAGCAGCTTTCCCTTACGTATGCCGAATATGCATTTCTCCGGGTTGAGCTTCAATCCGCTGGCGCGCAGGCTGGCGAATGTTTCTTTGAGGTCCGCTATGTGCGTCAGCTTTTCGTCAATTTTGACGACCAGGTCGTCTACGTAGGCCACCAGATTGTTTTTCTTTTTCTGCTCCCGAAAGGCTTCATCTGTCATGCGGGAGAATGTAGGCCCAGCGTTCCGAAGTCCTTCAGGCATTCGGCGGTAGCAGAACGTTCCGGCGGGCGTGATGAAACTTGTCTTTTCTTCGTCTTCCGGGTTCATCCATATTTGATGATACCCCGAAAAACAGTCTAGGAGACTCATCATTTCGCACCCGGCCGCGATGTCTACCAACTTGTCGATGCGTGGCAATGGGTACGGGTCCTTGGGGCAGTGCTTGTTGAGATCCGTGAAATCTACGCACATGCACCATTTCTCACTCTTTTTCTTTACCAGTACCACGTTGGCCAGCCATTCCGGGTACTGTACCTTTCGGATGACTCCGGCGTCCAGCAGCCTCTGCACCTCTGCTTCGGCTGCCGCCGCTCTCTCGTCTGACATTTTCCTTAGCTTCTGCTTCCTTGGCCTTGCTTGCTTGTCGACGTTCAGGCTGTGCTGCGCTAATTCGCGGTTTACCCCCTGCAGATCCCTTGCCGACCATGCGAACACATCCCGGTTTTCGGACAAAAACTTCAGTAATTCGGCCCTTTCTTCGGCGTTTAGGCCGGAGCCGATGTGTACACATTCGTCGGGTCTGCCGGAGCTGAGTGGCAGCTGAACTGTGTCTTCACACGGTGCTGCCCTCGGTTCTTTTCTCTGGTGATGCTGAAACTCATGGTCTTCGTTGGGCGCAGTCTCTTTGACTTCGTGAACCGCGCTGTATCCTGGTATGGGTTTGCTGTCGATATTCCTGGCGGCTATCTGATCACCATGTACTGCGATGATTCCGCCCGGGGAAGGCATTTTCATGCATAGGTACCCTTGGTTGATGACGATGTCGAACTTGTTGATAATGCCGCGGCCGAATATGGCCGTGTAAGGATATGGTATGTCGACCACATCAAACGTGATCTCTTCCGCCCTGACCTTCTGACCTTCGCTGAAGGCTACAGTGAGGGTTTTCTTGCCGATGGCGTCGATTCTTTGACCGCCGAATCCGAACAGGGCGTTATCGACAGGCTCTAGATCTTTTCTGCTAAGCTTCATTCCGTCAAAGTCCTTGGTGAATAGAATATCGGCGGAGCTGCCGTTGTCAATGAGTATATTGTGCAGCGTGTATCCGGCGACATAGGCAGTGGCGACGAATGCGTCGAAATGCGGGTAATCCCGGACCTGGATGTCTTGCTCAGTGAAAGAAATGGGCTCATTTTTCCATGCGGGTCTGGCTACTGGGCACTTGACCGAAACCGAGTGCACCCTTCTGACGTAGTCTCGGCGAGCTTTCTTGTTTTCGTGCTCCAGGTTAGTTCCTCCGGTGATGGCGTAGATGTGACCGTTGGACGGCATTACATTCACCGGTGCCACCGAATTAACCACCTGCAGCTCCCTTGAGCTTTCCGGTGCTGGCAGCGCCTGCTGCTGTTGGGCTTGATTCTCTGGAGGGGCCGACGGCTGAGCCGGCACCGGGGCGGCCTGCTGTCGGTTCTGCTGGGCTTGCTGAAACTGCATGTAATTCGGGTGGTACCAAGTGTACGGAGATTGATATGCCTGAAATGCTGGCTGGTGATATGCCGGAGCCGGAGCTGTGTGATATACATGCTTCGGTGCTTCTGCTCGATTTGCAGATTCGTCTTTCTCCCGCTGCTGTTTCGCGAGCTGGGTGTACTTGCAATCTCTGGTGAAGTGGCCTTTATCTTCTCCACACACCGCGCAGTAGGGGGTTCGGTTACCCTTTCCGCGCCCTTTGCCATGGCCTCCGCCGCCTCCTCCGCGACCTCCGCGGTTCTGACCTCCAGAGCCCCTGCCTTGTTGAGGCCTTGGCTGCGCTGTATCATTAGGTTGTGTATCCGAATCCTGCTGTACATTATGAACCGGACTGCTCTGCTGACTGGCCTTTGGCGGGGCCTGCACTGTGCTTTTTGGCGTGGTTTGCTTGAAACTGTGACGCGCAGCCTTTCTTTTGTTCAAGTCGTCCTCTGATCTGGCGAACTTTCGCATTTGGTCGAAGAGCTGCTTGATGGTTGTTGGGGGTTCCCCAGACAGAGCTTCGGCGCACGGACCGATTTTTAGGCCCTTTATTGCGGCCGCAATTACGATGTCATCCGACACATTCGGCAGCTGTGCCTTTAGCTGAATGATTCTCTCCAAGTATTTCGATAGCAGTTCGTCATCCGGCTGGTACAGGTTCATCAGATCCGACGTCGTTTGCTTGTCGGTCTGGAAACCCTGGAAAGTGGTTAACAGCTCGGCCTTTGCCTGCTGCCACGAAGTGATGGACAATGGCTTCAGAGACATATACCAATCATGCGCGACATCATCGACCGCCATGATTAGGGACTTGGCGAGAATAGCATCGTTCCCTCCTGCTGAATGGACCGAAGCTTCATAGCTTGAAATGAACTTTCTCGGGTTAGACCTGCCATTGTACTGAGGTATCTTTGGTTTGTAGCCGATGGGCCAAGGGTGACACTGTATCGCTATGGACAAGGGAGATGTCATGTCTATAGCTTCGGCGGTGCTGCCGCTTCACTTTTCCCCGATGAAAACTACATCCTTGGTGTACCTCGGTGAGGTGGAACCGCTCTCCTGCAGGCTCTGAATTTCGTGCAGCAGCCTTGCTTCCTCTTCTGCTACCTGATCAATGGCTGCCTGGGTGGACGATGCCCGCTTCCTTGCTGCGGCGATGCTAGCCAGGCGATTTCGCTCCGCTGTGAGCTCTGCTACCTTGGACGAACGCTCCTCAAGGACCCTGAGGAGCTTCGCGTTTTCAGTATCCTCGACCGCTGGCGGTTCCTCCTCTTCGTCATCTTCGACTTCCGCTTCATGGATACCGCCTCCCGCCTCGTGATCCGGCGGATCTGCTGGTTGCAAGACTGGTGCTTCGGTGCCTGCGGGCGGTGCATTCACCGCAGATGCCGAAGCACCTCCTGCCGGCTGGAGCTGGAGTCCGGCATCCGGCGCTGCCGCAGACGCGGAAGCTTCTCTGGCAGAACCGGGCTTGCCCTTTCCCTTCGGTGCCATGGCCGTTGCGAGCAACAACCACGGTGGGCGCCAATGTTGTTCTAGGCCGAAAGCCTAGAACCCCGAATGCGAAATATAACGAAAGACACACGGATAGCACACGATGGTGGAAGATCAGTGTATTACTCCAGAATCCGTCCCTTACACAGTTGCCGCCCGGGCATATTTATAGTCGCCCGTAGGCATTTACAAGACGATTTTGCCCTTAGGGTTTGCCCCCTAAGGGCCCTTGCTACAACTGGTGAAGGGCTAAACAGTCAAACTTGCGCCACCAAGCTTTGTCCCCTGGGCGGCCGACCACCCAAGCCCCACTTGTCATCAGGCGCTCACGCCGCTTTCCCCAGCGCAGCTCCTTTGGGGATGGTGGACCAACTTTCCATCTGCAAACAGCTAAGACAAGTGGTTAGGAGCTCGAAATACGATGTCTCGGCGGGCGGATTCGGCGTCCCCGCCGAATCCGTCCTGGGCAGGCGTCCGCCGTTGTCCCTGGCGACGCACCGGAAGAATCTTCTCCCAAGTTTCCCTGGGCATTAGGGTGAGGCGCCGAATCTCATGGGCGCACGCCGAATTACTCGGGGCCTTTCGGCCAGCGTCAGGTGCCTAGGCTTCGGCTGTCCCCCAACAAATAGAATAATTGATCGCCAAAAGAGGGTGAGGTTTGGGGAGGGGTGAGACATAGCTTACCCAGCCAGGGGCCCGCAGCTTACCACATCAAATAAGATAGCTAAGAAAATCATTATGTTCATGGAGTAAACCAAAAACCTGTCATAGCTCAATGCCAATGTGTTTCAAACTGTCAAAAGCGTAGATGTAAGGATCGTCTACACCTAAAAGTGTATATGAACACCCCATGGTTGTTCACCAGCAAAGGAGGACAACTCTTGCACTTCCCGGTCCATTGCTAGAACTAAGATGTTCGATTCAATAGACAGGATTCATGAATAAAGCAAAATTATAATATATGTGAAAGATTTTTTTTCATGTTTTCATAACAATAATAAACAGTATTGATGAACAAAGCTCACCTGGATTTCGTTTGCATTGGAAGTTGCAACCAAAAGCCCTCGGTCTGTAATAATAATAAACGGTAAAGAAACACAACATTAGTTGTTACAAACCAAAAAATGAAAAAAAAAAAAAACAACTTGGATTGGTATTGGCTTTTTTACATAATAAGCAACAAGAGAAATAGTTGAACCAAACCTGATCTCTAGCCCTGATCTTCCTTGTGTGTAATCGGCCACTTGCTGATATAACTGCAAGATAAAAATTTCTGGATAGCGCGCCATCAGCAGCGAGCTATTTAGTCACAGCAGCAGCAGCACAGGGCCAATCATAACAGTACCATGCATCGACCAGATCATATAGCAAAGAAAAAAAAAAAGAGAGAATCATTGCTATTCTTAGCATGGCATTTGTACTATGAGGCAACGGCATTTGCATCGACCAGATCATATTATGTAGCAAATTAAAAAAAGATACGGTTAGCTAGAGATTCTCTTGCATACGAATCACCTGATCTCTAGCCCTGATCTTCCTTGTTTGCTGCAATTTGTGGACGATGCGCAAATGAGATCTTAACCTAGCTTGTCTGCTGCAATTGAGATCGACGATGCGCTGCTGCCTGCTTCCTGCTGCTCACCGGCCGCCCGTCGCCGCAGCACAAGTAGATCGAGATGTGATGTGGTACCGGCCGCCGGCTGCCTCGCAGTAGCAGATCGAGATGATGCGCAGCCGCCATCGTCACCGCTTTTGCTTGGCGCTTGGGAGTTGGGACAGAAATCGGGAAGTTGAGATTCGTGACTTTCGTGAAGTTCTAGATACATGCCGACGCCCGACCTTGGCTAATGTTGGCCTGCTCACCACGAAGAGGACTCCCTGTTGCGCTCCCTCGCGTACAGCTCGCGCGGGGCAATCTGAGGAGGCTGGCGAGAGGAAGGGGAGGAGCGGCGGCGGCGGCGGCGGCCTCGTGTGTTTTTTTTTTTATTCTTTCCACAGCTGCTCGAACGAAGAAGATAAAAAAGAAAAAAAAAGGCAATACCTGGAATCGAACCTTGGGTGCGGCGTGCGGCCGTGCGGGGCTTGTGAAGCAATTGGTTGTGCGTTGTTTAACTCTGACTCGTGGGGTCAGGTGTATGGTACAGGCTTCCCACTCTTTTAAAAAAATTTCATTATAGTAGAGATATATGCGATGCAATTTCATAATGTTTCAGCACAAGTAACAGAAAATTAAATATCGCCAAATGCTCAGAGATAGATCAATCGATGATGCAAGAAAAACGTCACAACGACTTGTATATATGTATATATATATGAATATGACTAAGATGCAGTAGCATCAGTACAAGGAAAATTAAGTAACACGCCAACTAAAAATTGAACAAAAAGAAGAAACTACTAATTGGGTACGACAGTACACACGCTTGTCGTACGTGTATCCTTATTACCTAGACTAGAGGGCGGACTGTTATGAGTAGTCCAGCTCCTTTTTATGTCATGGCAGATGAGATGCCAAGCACATACTATGACACTAACTCTCCATGCAAAGCACCTTGTACATATATATAATCTCAACGCATGCAAGCAGCTTGTACGTCTCGTCATCCCTTAGCTTGGCGCGGTCAAATGCATTGATCTGCATTGTAGGTTAGGTAGTGTGGTATCTCACTTGAGCAATGGTGGGATTGTCTGCTCATTCCTGAAGTAGTCGCAGGGGTCCACCTTGCCCTTGATCCTGGCGAGCCTCTCGAAGTTGCCCTTGAAGTACTTCTCGCCCCAGACCCTGCCGCTCTCGTAGGTGGAGATGTCGCCGACCACCTGGTTGACGCCGAGGTCGAGGTCCCTGTAGTTCACGTACGCCTGCCTCGGGTTCTTGCTCACGTAAGGCTCCATGAACGCGTAGATGTCCCTGCTCCACTGCGTCGGCGCGGCCCCGCCGGCCTCGCCCATCCAGTAGCTGACGTATTGGATGTTGAACAGCACGCCCTGCCGGTGCGGGAACGGCGTCGCCGCCTCCGGGATGGAGCTGACCTTGGCGCCGTAAGGGTCCATGATCATGATCCCTGCGCCGGGCTTGGCGAGCCAGCCGTAGATCTTCTCCCACACGGGCTTGGGGATGGGGTCCTTGACGTAGTCCGACTTGTACTTGCCGAAGGCCTTGATGTTGGACGTCCGGTTGAGGAGGTCCGCCACGTTGGCCGACGCGCCCATGGGGATGAAGGCCACGGACTGCAGCCACGACATCTCCTTCAAGTCCGCCTGTTTGATGCCCAGCTCCGGGAAGCGGCTGCCCAACAGCGGGAGGAGGTCCTTGCACGGGCCGAGGAACAGGGCCTCGAACATGGCAGTGTTTCCCATGGCCATGACCCGGATCATGAGGTCCTCGGGGAGGGACGGCGCCACCTGCTGCCACTTGGTGATGAGGTCGATGGCGCCGTCCTTGAGCCCCCTGAAAACCTGGAACACGGTCACCTTGGGGGGCACGGGCACGAGCTTCACCTGCCACGACACCACGATGCCGAAGCTCTCTCCACCGCCGCCTCTGATCGCCCAGAAGTAGTCCTCGCCCATGGACTTCCTGTCCAGCAGGTTGCCGTTGGCGTCCACCACCTTGGCGTCGATGACGTTGTCCACGGCGAGGCCGTGCTTGCGCAGCATCATGCCGAAGCCGCCCCCGCTGAAGTGGCCCCCGACGCCGATGGTGGCGCACACGCCCGCCGGGAACGCCAGCGTGGGGCTCAGCTTCGTCGTGCCGAAGTAGAGTTCGCCGAGCTGCGCTCCGGAGTCGACCCACGCCGTGCTGTCCTTCTTGCAGAACGCCACGTTGCGCATCAGGGACATGTCCACCACGGCGAATGGCTCCGGCTTGGCGGACCGGTACGACAGGCCCTCGTAGTCGTGCCCGCCGCTCCGCACGCGGACCCGCATGCCGTGCTTCCGGCCGCACACCACCGTGGCCTGGATGTGGGCGGCTTCGGTGGGGGTGATGATGTACAGCGGCTTCACCACCTTGTCTGACGCGAACTTGCTGTTCCTGATGGTGGACGCCAAGATGGAGCCGTACGCAGGCGAGCTCTGGCAGTAAAGGAGCCGCGGGGAAATGCTCTTGGTGAGGCACGACAGGAAGTCACCTTTGGCCGGCGCGGCCGCGGGCACTTCCGATGGTGGGTAGGAAATGCCGGCGTGGCAGGGGGCTGACAAGGCGCACAAGAGGAGCGCCAAGGCAAGGGACCTTGATGTCGCCATTGCCGCAGGGATAGGAGATAGATGGCACTGCAGTGTCTGCTGGGACGACACAAGGGCATACTCCGGCTTTATATAGAGGCCACGAGTGGGCATTCCTCTTCTCCGTTTCCTACTCGCGCGGACAGATCCATTGGTCGAGAGGTACCACCGGCTTACTGCATGGAAACTATATCAGGGAAGGTAATAGGTCAAAGCCTGCGTTTTTACAGGGCCTTTGCCGGATGGATTTCTTACAGCATTGACCTTATTTTTTGAGTGCAATTCGCTTCAGATTCTGTGAAGTTGTATTCAAGTGTCAAAAAAAAAGGTCCCCAAAAGTCTCCGTTTGCATTACTGGGTCTTTGAAGTTTATTTGGTTCTCAACTCCCAACAATCATCCAAACCGGTCTATGCTTAGGCCATTTACTCTCAAAATGTCATCCTTGGGTCGTCCATGAATTTTGCTTTGTCTCATCTAGGTCCAAATGGGACCTAACCCAATGTGGCAATTTTTTTAAAGGGATGTGGCATGTTGGCTGCGCATTGACGTCGCCCTTTTATGTAAGGTCGGTCCTTCAACTTCACAAGAGGCGTGTCACCTATGTCCCTGTACTCTCAACCTATCTCTAGGTCCATGAATTTGGCTTTCAGTATTATCTAGGTCCAAACAGGTCCTAACCCGCTGTGTACACTGGCATGGCATGTTGACCATGCATTGACGTGGCGATAGAGCTGGTGGGCTGCGCAATGCCGCCATTCATTCCAAAGCTGGTGCGGGACATGGCTCCGGTGGCAGTCATGGCCGCGACATGATGGTCGCGCGTCGGCGAATTACAGACAATGCCGCTATGGCACATAGGGCCGAGCACATTCTGATTGTAGGCAACGTCACTGTCTAGTGGAACAGGATGACCATGGGTGAGACTACGTACATGAAAGGTAGAAAGAAAAGTGATTCAAAATACAAATATATTCCACTATGTGGGTCCACATGCAGGGTCATGTTAATACACAATCACTATGTTAGCGTATAGAGCAGGTTAATTAGGACCCATTTGGAACTGGATTGATACTCAAAGCCAAGTTTATGGACCTAGAGATAGCATTTGAGAGTAGATGGATCCAAGTGATACCCGTTGCCAAGTTGAAGGACTGGCCTTATGTGTAAGGACCATATCAATGCACAGTTAGTGTACCACGCCAGCATACAGAGCAGGTTAGGACCTGTTTTGGATGACACCGAACCCAAGTCTAGTGGACCTAACAAAAAGACATCTAAGAAAGCATAAATATTCATGGCCATACGAGTTTCACCTATCTTCTACACTCAAGACAACCGCATTGCTTTCTCAGCTCCTAGCGTGGCCACCAAAGGAGAATCATTGTGAGTGCTTCGGCCAGAGATTTACGATGACCAATCACGTGTAGTGTTCACACAGTGGCTATTGAGTTGTTTATTTTTTGAACAGACAGGAGGAGCCAGAGGCTCCTACTGAGATTTTATTATGAAACAAAACAAAGTAGCTTACAAAGGTGCTCAAAAGAGCAAACAAAGAAAAAGAAAACAGAGGGAGAGCGAGCTATGACAGACTACTGAAAGTAAGCAGGCTAAAGACAGAAAAAAGAGAACAACAAAGGAAAACTAAGAAGCCTGTTTACAGAGAGGAAGAGAGCCAAGCTTCAAAAGCTGGTAGAAGAGCCAACTTGAATCTGCACTTAAGCAGCACAGCCTCGAGGTGAACATAACCTCTGCAGTCTTGAACTGAAGGAGCTTTATTTCTGAAGATTGTATCATTCCTAACCATCCAAATTCCCCAGCAAGTTAAGATGAAAATTTCCATTGCAAACTTGGTATTGAGGTGGGCTTTCCATTCCTGGAAGATAAGGTTGATTGGCAAGGAGTCATCATATTGGAAATTAAAGATTTCCCAACATTGCTTTGAGAAAGGACATTGAAAGAGAAGGTGCTGCACAGTTTCTTCTTCATGCTGTTGACAGAGAACACAGTTGGTGTCATCCACTCTCATTCCCCTTCTTTTCATCACATTTCTAGTGCTCAGCTTGTCCCACAGAATTAGCCAGAAAAAGATTTTGTGCTTTCCTTGACAATAACATTTCCACAAAAATTTGAAGATGATATCTACCTGTTGCTGCCCAGCAAGGTGCTTGTATGCCTTTGAGGCATGAAAGGAGCCAGAACCCCAAATATATGACCAATTATCATCACTGTCAGACAGATCTAGAGAGACCAAATCATTGCTGAATTCAAAGAACTGTTGATGAGCTTCGATAGATAAAGGCAAGGAGAAAAGATCAAGGAGATCCTCAGTTTGCATAGCTTTAGCTACCCCCATAGTTTTGTTTTTAGCAAAGGAGTGGAGCTCTGGAAATTTCAACCTTCTTACTGAACCATTCCAAAGGTCATCCCAAACTAAGCAAGTTTCACCATTTTGAACAGAGACAGTAGCCAGCCCCTTGTATTTGTCTAGGATTTTAACAACATCTTTCCACCAAAAAGACCCTTTTCTGCTTTTTGGGTCTGGCAGCTTTCCATTAGAGTAGTGCTTGTCCCAGATCAATGCTACCCAAGGTAAATCTACCTTATTGAAGAATTTGTGCAAATGCTTCAGAGAAGGCTTCATTTTGAGTCTTGAGATCAAGGACTCCTAGACCACCTTGCTCTTTGGAAGTGCACACCATTGGCCAAGCTGCTTTTGCCACCTTTTTTTCATTTGCCTTTGCACCCCTCCAGAGGCAATGCCTCCTGTATTTGTCTATTTGAGTGATTACAGTTTTTGGCAACGCTAAAGTGCACATCATATAAGTAGGAAGAGCAGTCAAGACTGAATTTGTTAGTTCAAGTCTGCCGGCTTGGGACATAAAAGGTGAGACATAATTCAATCTTTTTTCACATTTATTCATTAAAGGAAGATAGTCATCTACCCTTGGTCCGGTTAGCCCTAGAGGTAATCCCGGGTATGTGAAAGGGAAGGATCCAATTTGACATCCAAAAGTTCTTGGAGATGCAGCAGTTTGTCAAGCATCCACATTTATAGGTAGCATCATTGATTTCTGAAAGTTGATCCTTAATCCAGTTGAATCATCGAAGGTCTCGGGGCACTTTTCAAAAAGAACAGTGAGGAGCAAGAGGCTTCCAAAATGATGAGTGTGTCATCAGCATATTGAATGACGGGGAAATCTGGACTTGGTGTGGGAATTGGAAGCCTTAGCAAATTAAGTTGAACCGCTTTGTTTAGGATGGACTGGAGAAGGTCAGCAGCGAGAACAAATAAGAGAGGTGACGGGGGTCACCTTGCCTAACTCCCCTTCTACAATGAAAAGTCTTTCCTAGAACTCCATTGAGCAGGACTTTAGATGTGCCAGATTCTAAAATTGACTTGATCCAAGAGATCCATCGATTGCCAAAACCTTTTTGCTCCGAGAATGCTAAGAATGACTTGATGCTCAATCTTATCAAAGGCTTTTTCAAAATCCAGCTTTAAAACCACAATTTCCTTTTTTGATCGATGACGAGAGATGCGAGATACTCAAATGACCAGGCAAGACAGTCCTGAATAGTTCTTGATTTAATAAAACCATATTGATTTGTGTGAACCAGCTGTAAGATAACCTGCTGCAATCTGTTGGCAAGGATCTTTGTCAAAAGCTTAATCGACCCATTAAGAAGTGAGATAGGTCTGAAATCTCCCACAGTGATGGCACCATCAACTTTTGGCACAAGAGTGATGAAAGAGTTATTGATGCTCGAGACAAGCTGTTCCTTCATAGAATGCAGAACATAAATTATAGAAATCCTCTTTGATGAACTGCCAACAGACTTTGATAAATTCATTATTTATTCCATCAGGACCAGGAGACTTGTCATTTGGAAGGTCTTTTACTATCAAGTCAATTTCATCATGAGAGAAAGGATCCTCTAACCATTCTAAGTTTGGGTGCCTTTCAATGAAGTAGCTCAGATTGAAATACATTCCAGAGAACTCTGACTTTCCCATCCTTTCTTTGTATGCTTCCCAGAGTACTTTTTCCTTTTCTGCATGACTGAGCACAATCTCACCATTATTTTTCTGTAGCTGAGGAATTAAATTATTTCTGTGCTTAATAGTAGCATTGCTGTGGAAAAGCTTTGTTCCTGCATCTCCATCTTTTACCCATTTTAGCTTGCTTCTTTGCTTCCAAAATGTTCTTTGCTGCTGCAGAAGGGAATTGAGTTTTTCAATCAGAATTTCCTTAAAGCTCCATTCCAAGAGTGTTAAATCTCGAATTCCTCCAGCTTTTCAAGGAGGGAGATGACAATTTTGATGTTATCAATTGTTTTCCCGAGATCGATAGCTTACTCTGCCATTCTCTTAAGACCTTTCTCGATTCTTGCTTTTTGCTTGTGATTGCTTTGGCTGCATCCAATTGATTAGTTGGATCATTCCAACCATGCTGAGCAGCTTCCAAGAACCCAGGGTTTTGAAACCAAAAGTTTTCAATTCTGAACACCTTGCCTTTGGGAATGTCTGTTGAAATAGAAATGTTGCATGGCCAATGATCTGAGGTTTCTAGAATCAAGGTGCTTACTGTTGTATTTGGGTAACTCAAAGTCCAGTTACTTGAGGTAAAAAACCAATCTAACCTCTCAAGAAGGGGAGGGGTCTGTTTATTTGTCCAAGTGAACTTTTTCCCATACAGAGGCAATTCCACCAAACCCAAGTGACTAATAGCATCATTGAAAAGTAGCATCTCATTTATGTTTCCCCCATCTCTATTTCTATCTTCTATTTTCCTCATCAAATTGAAATCCCCTGCAATTAGCCAGTTCTCATCCTCACCCAGACTGTAATGTTTGAACCATCTTATAAATTCATCTTTCTCTTCATGATTGCAGGGCCCATACACATTTGTCAAGAACCAAGGTTCACCATTGTGCTTTGAGTAGAATCTCATTGTAATAGCATAATTGTTTTGGAAGATTAACTGACCACTGAAAAGTTTACTTTTCCAAGCTATAAGCAAACCCCCCGAAGCCCCAACTGAGGGCAAGAAACTAAAAGAGTCAAAACCAGCGGGACAAAACTTTCTCAGAAACAAGGTATCAAAATTTTGTCTTTTGGTTTCCTGAAAACAGAACACATCACATTCTGCATCAACAATAGTATCTCTGATTGCATCCCATTTATCAGATGAATTTAGTCCTCTCACATTCCAACAGAGGACTTTCCAACTTCTTTTGCTATTTGTACTCATTAATCAACAACTTTAAAAGGATTTTAGACAGCTTGAAGTGAACTCCAGACAAAAGAACAGGAAAGGAATGGCAATAAAGTGCAGAGTACTTATGCATATTACATTCATCACAGATAGATAGCTTAGCCCTGTCCAACAGAGCTAGCAAAGGCCCAACTGAGTAGAGTTCATGACACTGACAAAAGCAAGAAAGGTCCAGGAGGGACCAAAGAAAACTAAAGGAGAGAAAATAAAAAAAAATAGAAAGATAGAGGAGCAGGACTAGTGGCTCTAGCAGGAGAACAGAGCCAGCCTCTCCTAAGAATAGCCCAGGCCGACATTAATTCTTAGATTTCTTTGATGGAGCAGCCTCCCTGCTGCCCTCATCATGCTTGCTGTTTTTGCTTGAAGTGGAACTCTCCTTGCCATCTCCCTTGTCTTCTGCCGACTTCTTCTGTTTTTTCTTTGGATTCCCTTTGTCAGTCCCATTTTTCTGTCCAAGGACTCCAGTATTGAGTTGTTTATGCTTGGCTCCTGGTGGAAAGATGGCCTCTTGCAAGTACTGTTGTAGAGTTTTGTTAGCCTATCACCACGTTCACCTCTCTGCCCTAACACGATCTGGTCGACGACGATCTTGAGTGGTGGTGAGAGCCGCGAGAACAGTGAGGAAGATGGAGAGGCGAAGAAGGAGAAGACGTGAACAAGGGCTTCCCCCAACATCTCCACCACTAGATTCGCATTGAGATGTGCGATTCAAATGTGTGTGTGTGCACATCTCAATGCAAATCTAATGAATCACATGTTGAGAGCCAAATGTGCCCTTAGGAGCACATGCCAGCATGTGCCCTTATCTCACTAGGACCAGCCAACCAGCTTCATGCCAGCATGAACAGCCATGTCGGCAGATAGGTTGGAGTTGAGCCCATTTGGACATGTGTGGCAACCGGAGACAAGTTTCTAAAGTCATTGAGGGTTTTGAGAGTTTGGACATAAATACGACATAGGTAATCAAGTTTGAGAGCCCGGGTGCATTTTACTAATTTAGTGGTAGAGGAACAAAATGTGGGCGTGTTGCTACAATTTTCGTCCTATTCCCTTCAGATTCAAATTGAACTCGAGCAGAGGAATGTCACATCGAGATCCACGTACCCAACTGCACTAATGTTTCAATCCAACCGCTTCCCGGAACGACGGTTGCTCGCCGTGCTCTGTTGCGGCGGGATGCTCTGCTCATTCCGGAAGTAGTCGGTCGGATCCACTACCCCTTTCACTGCGGCGAGCCTCTCAAAGTTTCCGGCGAAATACTTCTCTCCCCACACCCTGCCGCCGTCTAACGTGCTGACGTCGTTGGCCACCACGTTCTCACCGATATCCAGGTCCCGGTAGTTCACGTACGTCTCCCTCGGGTTCTTGCTCACGTACTGCGCCATGAAGTCGTAGAAGCTGTTGATCCAGCTCGTCGCCAAGGAGCCGTCGTTGCCCGACGACCAGAACGTGATGTACTGGATGTTGTACAGCACGCCGCTCCGGTGCGGGTACGGCGTCGCCCCGGCGGCGACGGTGCCGATGAACCCGCCGTGGGGCTCCAGGATCATCATCCCGGCACCACTCGTCGTGAGCCAAGGGAAAATGTCGTTCCACGCTTCCTTGGGGATGGCACGCCGGACGTAGTCGGACTTGTTCTTGGTGAAGGTCCTCAGGCTGGTCTTCCGGTCGAGCAGCGCCTCCACCGGCGTCTGGCGGTTCCAGAACTGGAAGAAGGCCGCCGACTGCAACCAGGTCATCTCGAGGCAGTCGGCGCTCGTCATGCCGAGCTCCGGGAAGGAGCTGTTCAGCATTGGCACGAGGTCGCTGCAGCTGCCTAGGTACAAGGATTGGAACGTTGCTTGCCGTCCCTGGATGATGACCCTGATAGTGATGTCGCTGGGGAGGTCATCAGGCGCGACGTCTTGCCACTTAGTCAGGACGTCTATGGCTCCCTGGTCCACCGTCTTGTAGATGTTGAAGGCCGTCACCGTGGACGGGACTTTGACGAGGCCCACCTTCCACGACACAACGATGCCGAAGCTCCCGCCGCCGCCGCCCCGGATGGCCCAGAAGTGGTCCTCCCCCATGGCGGCCCTGTCGACGAGGTCGCCGCTGGCGTTCACCAGCTTGGCGTCGAGCACGTTGTCGATGGACAGACCGAACCTGCGCATCATCATGCCGATGCCGCCGCCGCTGAAGTGCCCGCCCACGCCAATGGTCGGGCAGATGCCGGCCGGGAACGCCATCTCCGAGTTGTTCTTGGCGATACTGTAGTAGAGCTCCCCGAGCGTGGCGCCGGAGTCGACCCATGCCGTGGGCACCGACAGGTCGGCGGCGGCAGCGCTCACGGTGATGCCGCGGAGGTTGGACAGGTCGACGACGCCGAACACCTCGTCGGGCCGCTCGGACCGGTACGAGAGGCCCTCGTAGTCGTGCCCGCCGCTGCGCACACGGAGGCGCACGCCGTTGGCGCGACCGCACCGCACGGCAGCCTGCACGTGGGATACGTCGACGGGCGTCACGATGCAGAGCGGCCTCACCGTGGCGTCGTTGAACAGCCGGGGGTTCCGGACAGAGGACACAAGCACGTCGGTGAAGCTGCTCGCGCCCTGAGTGTAGATGAGCCCGCTCGGTATGTTGTCCGACAGGCATTGGAGGAAGCCATCGGACGTAGCTGAGGAGACATTGCTGGGGAGGTAACAAGAGCAGAAGCTAAGGATGAGCGCTACTGCTAAGCCTCTGAACAATGTCATCTTGGCTTCTTGCATTACTTGTGCTGGAAAGCTTGTTATATAGATTTTGATCACTTGATCTATATATACTTGTGTAGCTAGTGTGGGCAGTGGCTTGCAAGCTGCGTTCAGTAAGTTATGGTTCATAACTCTGGGAAGCGTGCACGATTAGTTTTAGCCCTAGGTAGCGGTCAACTATTCCGACAGAGTTACACGCATATGCGTGCACGAAAACAACATCAAATCGTCGAGATCAGATAAGCAACATGTGAGCATCGTCTGTCACTCACAAGCGCTTGGAGCACGTCGAAGGTCGGTGGTATATTAATGAGATCTCGTTGATCTTTCAGATATGGTTCAAAAACCGGAGCTAAACTAGAGCGCCCATGGAATTTGGATTGGCTGGAGTATTTAATACTACTGTCAAGTGTCACCCACATTCAGGTTAATATTGTACTTATATAGTAAGTACATTTTTTTAACAAGTATACTCTCCATCTCCGTACTCGTAAATGAAGTTTTTTTAAGAGCACGCCGAAGCGCGTATTTCATTAAGAAGAAGCAGTTTTACAAGACAAAGACGCCCGGGTAACAACACCGTTACCAAGGCCACCTAGACTACTGGATCCAACTGAAGCAGACTACATTTTGAACAAACTTTGCCCCAGAGGAAACTCAAACCACCACAGTCACAACTGCGACGCCCTCGCCCGCAACACGGCTAGATGCTTGTTCCCGGCCGCGCACCAGCGGTCAGCCTCCTCTCTGATTCTGGAAGCAGTCACCGGAGGTAAGGACGACGTTCCTTGGAACGTTCTCACATTTCGTTCTTTCCAAAGCATCCACCCTGTGAGAAGGACAGCCGAATCGAAACCTCGGCGGATCGGCTTGGGGATGTGTTTCCTAACACGAGCCCACCAGGCGATGAAGCATTCTTCAGTGGGCAGGTCGCGAATGTGAAGCCGAAGTGCTGAGAAACATAGGTGCCAGACCTCCCTGCTGAGACAGCACCCCAACAGGATGTGGTCTAGAGTCTCCGGCTCCTGGTCGCACATGATGCAAGTATTAGAGCTCTGAAGACCGTGGCGGAAGCGTCTGTCCCCCGTCCAGCAACGTCCATGCATGGATAGCCAAAAGAAGAAGCGAACCCTGGGCGGAGCAGCTGTCTTCCAGATAAGGTTTGCACCAAATACTAGCGAAGACCCCAGGAACATGGCTCCATACGCCGAAGCCGAGGAGTAGGCTCCGTCCGACGACAAATTCCACACGAAGGTATCGGGTGCCTGTGTGAGTATGACACCCGACACCCTGTCACAGATTGTGGAGATGTCCAGGAGCATTCGCAGCGAGGAATTCCCGGCGATGTGAAACACCCATGCATCGCCAGGCAAAGCTTCAGCGACGGTCGCTCTCCGTCTTCTCTTGCTGACGGCCGCGAACGCCGTTGGCGCGAATTGCTGCACACACTGTCCATCAAGCCATTTGTCGGTCCAGAAGAAAGTTGAGCGTCCATCCCCAAGCTGCAAGGTAGTGGCCGCCTGGAACAAAGCCAGAACCGCTCCCTCCATGGAGGTCGGAGTGCGGCCACGCTTTCTATCCCTCCACACCCAACGGACACGCAGGGCGATTCCGGCTTTTCTGAGATCATGAATGCCAAGGCCACCAAGCAGCTTCGGCCTGCAGACTCGTGTCCAAGCAACCTTGCATTTGCCTCCGGCAACCGAGTCCGTTCCCACCCAAATGAACGCCCGCCTGAGCTTGTCAATCATGTCAATAGCCCAAGGCGAGAGACAAAGTGCGATGGAGGTATGCACAGGAATTGCCGAGAGGGTGGAGGAAACCAGTGCTGTTCGGCCCGCTGCATTCATCAGGTTGCCCTTCCAAGTGGGGATGCGCGCAGCCACCTTGTCCACCAGGGACTGCTCGTCGGCCCTCTTCAACTTGTGGACAGACAGTGGGATCCCCAAGTACCGGCAAGGAAAAGGCTCTGCACGACAACCCAGGATGTGTTGCACTCTAGCCATATCCTCCTCCGAGCAATGTATGGGAGTTGCCAAACTCTTGTCGAAGTTGGTGAAAAGTCCAGAGGCCAAGCCAAACACATTTAGCGCCCCTCTGATTGTTGACAAGTCTCTTTCTGTTGGCACAACGAAAATGACCAAGTCATCAGCGTAGAGACTCACCCTCGAGCGTAGAGACTCGTAAATGAAGTTATTTTGGACAAGGTTTGGGTAAATATTAGGAATATAAATTATTAATAACTTTTAAGTTGTTGAGTTTGCAAATATAAAAATTATATGAATAGATTTGTCTTGAAATTTTTTATATATAAGTATGCATATATCATTTTTTATATTTTTTTTACAAAAACAAGAGGTTAAAGTTATGCTTTGGGGAGCATGTTGTTGTCCTAAACAACTTCCTTTATGAGTACAGAGTGAGTATAGTAAGTACTACCTTAGTAGCTGGAAATATGGAACATGACCACGTTTCCATATTTCGAACATGTTGTTCTAGGACATTTAGGTTTTTGTTTCACAAATAGTACCAAAAAAATATTTCTCTACATTCCCATGCTTATTCCATGTTTCCATTTCTCTTTTGGGAACATGCACTGCTGCGAACTACCATCAAGCTTGTGTCCACAAAGGCCATCATTGACCCCTTGCCCTATGAACATAGAGAACACACAAAGGGGCAGTGCCGATAGTCTAAACTTGAAAGAGAAACCGCGCTCCACGCCTAGATGTCACCCCGGGGCGGATCTACGTGTAATCATTGGGGTTAGCTGACCCCGATCACTTATTGAAAACAATAATAAAAATACTTGTATTCACATACAAAATACTCTTAAAATAGATAATTAATGTATGTTTGATCCATCACTTAGTACTTGACCCCAGTGAGATAATGTTTTAGATTCGCCATGTCACCTCCATGACATGCATCGTCTCTGCTCCTGGCTATCAGAGTAGAAGAGGAGGGGGAGGAGGAAGACAAGAGGAGTATTGCTAGCTGAGTGAGGGGTGTGTACGTCGGAGGGAGAGATTGACGCCAGCTCCCTCTCACTCCCACACAGAAAGAGATTGTTTCTCAAGGAATAATATTTTTTTTGAACGAAACAAGGAATAATATTATTCCATTGCTATATATGTATACGTACATGCCCGGTCAAGGACGTAGTAACATGAACTACCGGACGCGCGCGGTGAAGCACGCGTGCTTGGCCTGAGATTGACGGTAGGTACATGACGATAGGATAAATAAACTAGGATTTCTGATCTGTTGGATATAAAGTAGTATCCTCGTAGCTGGCTGCGGCCACGGGCCACTTGGTACGAGCCAAAGGAATCATCATCATGCATATAGCAGTTGAAAATACGAGCATGGCCTGCAGTTGTGTCTGGTGTGGTAGCATTATGCATGTCTTTCCTTGAGCTGCAGCCTGCAGCTAAATATTCGATCCCCATGTTCGAGCCAAATTAATCCTATCTGGACAAGACAAAATCCACGTACGGAACAAGTGACTATACAGCTCTAATTGAAGGTCCGTGAAGACGCGTATACACGGGAAAGAAATGACGACAATATGGCCAGTTGGCCACATATGTAGAGAGCTAGAGAAATGCTTCCACTGGCTGTTTATGAACTGCAGTTCATGCTAGCATATGCCTAACTTAGCTATAGTTTGCTGCCATTGTCTCAACTACTGGCCAAGCAAGTCCCTGTCGATCCGATCCCATTATGGCATTATATATCAGGATTATGATTACGCTTCAGTTTCGGCGCCAGTAAAACGATGGCCGTATGCAATAAATAGATGAATGTTGTGATTTGCATGGCTGTTGTTGCGCACCGTTAACGGGCCGGAGTCACGTACGGCGCGGCAGCGGATGCAAGCCTACAAAACCAGACAACTGTAGTTTTGTTTTCAGCAACACCAGACAATTGTAGTTGGGCTGCCAGTGCCTCATCGTGGTACTCGGCCTACAACGGCCAGCTTCTATATCAGGCCCAGAATGGAGCCGGCCCTTGTAAGGTGGCGTGTGTGTAAATTTTACCTGTGCTCCTTAAAATTATTTTGAGTTCTATTTTTAATCCTTGTAGCTTTAAATTGCACATTTAGCTCTTTATAAATTGGGTCTGTCTACCCCACACCTGAGTGACGGGTCGCACCGCGTCACTTGGTTTTCTACCTCTCGCACCGCGTCACTTGGTTTTCTAGGGGTTGCCAGACCCCACGACGACCGCCCACTTCCCCTCTCCCCATCTACGGTGAGACTTCCCCGCCCTAGGCCGGGCCCGGCCGTCGTTCCCCGCCACCAGGGCACCCTAAGCCGCCCCGCCTGCATCCCCACCGCCTGGCCACCCTTCCTCCCCTGGTCGGCTAGACAATCTATACCTCACCGGAGTTGGAGAAGAAGAGGGTGAGCTCGTCGGTGTCTTTGTTTTGGGCCCTAGTTGGCCCAATTTCTTTGTCATGATGTGAAGTCCGTGTTGTACCGTGTTACATTCCGCCTATCACGATTCAATACGTAATGTCCCTTAATAGAGACCTTGGTGACATAGTGGGTTGTTATTCTCTTCTGCTACTATGTGTGCGGCCCGCCATATATAAATCATCCTCGTCACCCGAAGATGACGATTGAAGCACTTCATTCAATACACATGTACTCTCTCTATTCCAAATTGTAGTTGGTTTGATTTTTTTTACCTCAAATTTGATCACTCGTTTTATTCAAAAAATTTGTGCAAATATATTTACATTTAAGTCACTCTTGAAGATTTTTTGTTAGTAAAGCAAGATAAAACAAAAGAAATGATATTTAACATAATTTTTTGAATAAGACGGGTGATCAAAGTTAAGATTGAAAAAGTCAAACGGACTATAATTTAAAACAGACTAGTATCATATAATTCATCTTCAGAATCCATGGTTGACACACCTTGAGCTATAGGGAAGGACAAATTCTGTAACTAGTCAACCGAGATAATTATCTGTCAATTTACAAAATTATCGGTGCAGCGCAGATGGCCAAACTAAACAAGCCTTTTAGCCGGCTGGGGCAGCCACCAACAGGCTGCCACGATTCCCTGTCAAACCGTGCAGGCCGGCCCATGTGTGTGCCTTGATGGGCGGCTGGGGCAGCCACCACCAGGCTGACGCCATTCACAGTAAGCTATGTGCGGCCGGCTGCATGTCGGGCCGTGTCAAGCCCCTAACGTGTGTGGCCACTGGCCGCCACTACCGTGTGTGGCCTGCTGGACGTGCACGATGTCGATGATGGGGTGCTGCTGGCTGCATGTCGCAACGGCCGGCCCCCTGCATGCCTTCAAGGCTAGGCCTTGGTCAAACCACTACTGTGTGTGTGGCCCTGCTGAACGTGCACGATGATGCCTGGGCTGCTGCTGGTGTCAGCGAGGTCTACGCGATGATTGGAAAAGGGAGCGGACGGCCAGGTCTACGGGATCAGGAATAATCCGAAAACACAATGTGGGCTATAACAGGTGGCAGGTTTGAACATATTGAGTCTCGGTTTTCAGATAGCCTATTGAGGTAGTCTATTTTTTTTAATGAAATTCATTTTAGAGAATAGCCAAATCAATAAAATTAGATATTTCTTTCGGCTAATTTCTTAGAGTTAGAGTTGTCTTATCTTATCTTATATACTCATAAAACAAAATCCTATTATCTATTTCTCTCAACATACAAACTATCCAACTAGCAAATTGACTAACACAATTAAAATTCGCTACCCCATGCAATTGTAATATTCACGTCAACAAGACATCTATTTTTCTTAATATACAAGCTATCCAGTTAGGCAACGCATTATCACAAACAATTAAAATCTACTAGCCTATGAAATTATAATGTCCACATCAATAATAAAAATAAGTATTTTGTTATTCACATTATCATGCCACACAATCCACTAACCCGCAATTCCAGTAGCAACACACGGTATACTTCTACAGTCATATACAATATAGGTCTAAAATGGTTTTGACTGCAAGTGCGCCACTTCAGTCAGCACTGAAGAATTAGTTGGCCGGCACGAGCGGTGGTATGCTCTGCTCATTCCTGAAGTAGTCGTCGGGGTCAATCTCGGCCTTCACCATCGCAAGCTTCTTGTAATTGTCCATGAAGTACTTTTCACCCCAGACCTTGCCGGCCTCGTAGCTGCTGACGTTGCCGACGACGACGTTCTCACCGAGGTCCAGGTCCCTGTAGTTGAAGTACGCCTGTCTCGGGCTCGAGCTCACGTGTGGCTCCATGAACGCGTAAAAGTCCGAGACCCACTTCGTATACGCTGACCCGTCTCCATCGGCGGACCAGAAGCTCACATACTGGATGTTGTACAGCACGCCGGCGCGGTGCGGGAACGGCGTCGCCGACTCCGGCACGGCGCTGATCTGCGCGCCGTAGGGGTCCAGGATCATGATCCCGGCGTTGGCCTCCGCGAGCTTGCCGAAGATGCTGGCCCACGCGTCCCGCCGGATGGCCCGCCGGACGTAGTCGGACGTCATCTTGGTGTAGGTGCTCAGGGCGGTGGTCCGGTTCAGGATGTCCTCCACCGTCGCGCCGGCGCCCTGGAAGAAGTAGGGCACGGTCTGGATCCACGTCATCTCTTGGCAGTGCGTGCGGTTCATCCCGAGCTCCGGGAAGCGGCATCTCATCACCGGCACGAGCGCGTCGCACGTGCCCAGGTACAGGGACTCGAAGGTCGCGCTCTGGTTCTGGAGGAGCGCCCTGATGAAGAGCTCGTCCGGGAGCGCTGGCGCCACCTCCTGCCATCTGGTCACCACGTCCAGGGCGCGATCGCCGGCGGTGACCGGGATCCTGAACGCCGTGACTGTGGGCGGGACGGGCACGAGCCTCACCTGCCACGACAGCACGATGCCGAAGCTTTCGCCGCCGCCGCCCCGAAGCGCCCAGAAGACGTCGCTCCCCATGGCGGTCCTGTCCAGGAGCCTTCCCTTGGCGTCCACCAGCATGGCGTCCAGGACGCTGTCGCTGGCAAGGCCGTACTTGCGCAGCATCGTGCCGAAGCCACCGCCGCTGAAATGACCGCCCACGCCGATGGTCGGGCACAGGCCGGCCGGGAACGCGAGCCGGTCGCTGGCCTGCGCCACGGCGTAGTACAGCTCGCCGAGCGTCGCGCCGGAGTCCACCCACGCGGTAGAGCTCTGGTTGTCGATACGGACGTCGCGGAGGCTGGACAGGTCCACCACGGCGAACACCTCCGGGCGCTGAGATCTGTAGGACAGGCCCTCGTAGTCGTGCCCACCGCTGCGCACGCGGAGGCGGACGCCGTGCCGGCGGCCGCAGACCACCGCGGCCTGCACGTGGGAGGCGTTCGTCGGCGTAACGATCCACCGCGGCCTCACCGTTGTTGGCGTGAAGAACCTGGGGTTCCGGATGGATGACGCCAGGACCGAGGTGAACGACGGCGAGCTCTGCGTGAGGACGACCTCGCTGGGGATGCTCACCGAGAGGCAGTGGGGGAAGTCATCAGGTGAAGCGTGGGAAGGGATGATGATGGCGTCGTAGCAACAGAGGAATGTGAAGGCGAGCAACAGCGGCGCTGAGCTCTTGGCTAGGTCCATGGCCATCTTTGCTTCTCGCCGATTTGCTAGCAAGCTCTCACCGAGCTTGATGCAGGTAATATACAACACCAGGAGCTGCGACATGGAAACACGTGCAGGATCGATTTTCTCTTTCCACGAACGTTAAGTTCGTCGCTGGTGGTGTTCCAGCACATTACGCAAGGTGGAGGAAACGAATGAAAAGTAAATGATCAACATCTAGATCGCGTCCCGGCGTGGCGATACTTAACTGACGCGTTGAAGTCAGCTCTTCAATTGGAACGGTCTAAGGTTACGACTACCATAACAAGCCTCCACATAATAAGCCCTACAACATTATCTTTTGCGTGAGCAAATAAAGACATGATGTTTGGAAAGTACGAACAATATGTTAGTGTATTTGTTGCCACAAACAACTATAAAAAAAATAGACAAAATCAAGAGAACTTTCTTTTGGCAAGGTGGTGCTGCTAAAAAGAAGTACCATTTAATTAAGTGGAAAAATCTTAAAAAATAATTAAAAGAAGGCTTAAGCATAAAAAATTTCAGGAAAATGAACATTAGTCTATTACACAAGTGTGGTGGAAATTGGGCAAGGAAAAATTTTTATGTCAAGATATTCTTAGGTTCAGATACCTTCACAGTAAAAACTATTCACAATGTGAATTACAATCTTATTGACTCACCAGTTTGTTGGTATGACTATATTCAAATAAAAAATGGTTGCTTACCCAAATTCTGGTTGGACAATCCATGGTAATGCAATGAACCGTTGGCTATATTTACCCCTTTACTGTTTCATTTATGTGGGTGTAAGGATGTGACTGTTGACAAGATAAAAAAATGGTGAAATTTGTATAACTTTTAGGAGATGCTCACCAAAGGAGTTGTAAAAACTATATGGAATAAAATTTGGAGCGATGTTTTTTCAGTTGTTGAATGAATCTGATAATGTCTTTTGGAAATTAGAAAAGAAGCAAGAGTTTGCCGTTAAATCCATATGCAATGCTTTAACTGGTAGTGATGGAACTGTTATCATAACAGCATCACCAACTACATGTTACTTTTGTAATTATGCAGAGAACAAATTTAGGAAAATATAAAATATCTAAAAATCTTGAAAAATGCTCAAAATATTATAATTGATGTATGAATGATGTTTTAGAAGCTAATCGCGACAAGAAACAAAATACACAATCAGCACCAATGCATACACATGAAGGTTCGCTAGTTGCATCTCATCCTTTTGCAGTGCAAAATTTTAAACATGTCTAAACACCAATTAGAATGTTTTAGGAATTTTAGATATTTTTCTATTTTCCTTGTGCTAAATCTATTTCTAAGAATTTTGAGATACTATCATGAGCTCTAAATATTATGGATTTGACGTATTGCAATCTGGGTCTCGATATTTTAAAAATCGTAGATATCTTTTTTGTGGTTTAAAACCGTATCAAGTATTTACTGAATCAAAGACAAAAAACAACTTCAAAACCACACGATTCCTCTTCATTTTTTGTTCTTGGAACTCCTCTAGGTTTTTCATGGCAGCCCTCCTCTCCCATGATGAGTTCCACCTCTTCCTCAGCTGAAGCAAGCCATTCTGCCGACATTAAGCACATAATTAATAGCCTAGATTAATGAATGAAGTACATTAGCCATTGGAAGATATTATTGTTATCGCTAAATGCAATATCAATATCAACTGAGAACTAGATAGAGGTACCGTGTTTTTCAATCAATCAATGAGAATAGTGAGGATAGGATATACATCTAGGATTGCAGCATTAATGTTACATTCAACATCTTCATCATACATGGTCACAATAAGTACTTCTCCAGTTTCTTGTCCTTCTAACTTCGCTCCCACACTGTTGCGCTCTTCAACTGTTGCTTTGAAACCTCCCTCTTTATCAAATAAGAGCACTCTTAAATACCATGTAGCTTTTTCACCAAAGGTCATACATTTTGTCAGAAACTGCAACAAATGCAAGACTACATATCTTGGCTAGTGGAGAAATCACAAAAACATAAAGGAAAAAAGTCTACATAACCCCCTTAACTATACATGGTAAACTACTTTACCCCCATGAACTATAACACCGGGTATTTTGTCTCCGCCACCCCCCCCCCAAGTGGTGGTTTTGCCACCACAACGGGTGACATGGGCGATGACGTGACACTGCCCCACCACATGTTAGTCACCTCTCTCTTCTCTCCTCTCCCTTCGGGCATGCATGTCTTCGTGAACGGGGCGGGCCCAAGACTAGGGCCAGTAGGGCCATGGCCCTAGTCATGGCCTAGAAAATTTGGGAACTAACTCTTCTATTTTGGCCCAACAAGGAAGCCCACAATCTAGGGAGGAGGGAACTAGGTCACCTGCGGCCACACCGACGTTGTCACGCATCAAAGCGCGATTCCACTTCCTCCTTGTCGCCGCCCGCCGGTGCGCCTTTTGCTCCCATCCACATTGGTGCGGCGATCGGCCGAGGCGCAACCCTCACAGCCTCACCCCTACGGTAGGAGCCCCAAGCCCAGAGATAGGGGAGCGGCCACCACTATCGTTGCCCGCGCACTGCACGCGTCCTCGCTCCAGGAATGCTTAGCTCCTCGCTCTAGCGCCAGCTGCTGCTCCCGCCTGACACTCAAATGCTAATCCGACGCGCAACCCCTGCCTGGCTACCTCCGCGGCTATGCCTGCAAGTTGTCATCGTGCCGGAGCCCCATCACTGAGCAAGCAGCAAGGTATTTTTTAATTCTTCTCTAGTTCTCTTAATTTACTTCAAGTAATCTCTGCTAATTCTAGTATCAACTGGTAATTTTCAATTTTTTATTTCAATAAGATGAAGAGGATAAGAACTTTAGTATCATGTTACTCTCTAGTTCCTAATCCTGAAGAAGAACAGCAAACCATCCAACCTCCATCTCCTCCACTGGCAGCGGCAGATCCAGAGCAAGGAAGCATCCAACGGTCATCTCAAGATGAGACGGTAAGGACTAGAGCTAGTTCAGTAGAGTTGTCCCAAGCAACTGTAGAAGTTGACAAACGTTCAGTAGCCTTCATAACCTTGTTGAATCTTCTATAGTATTTTTTAATTTTCTATAGTCCACCTCCCGTCTATAGGCTGAGCAAGATCTGTTACTTAGGAGTTCACACTTGTTGGGGGGATGGGTAGCCATGCCCCACTCCCTATTTGTAAAAAGGCCCAATGAGCTAAAATAGGCTAGAGGACTTGTGTGTAAATTCATCATTTAAAAGGGGGAGGAAGGAAGATTTCCCCCTCCCACCAACACTATAAATAGAACCCAAGGCCAAGGGGGAGGGGGTGACTCCTCATTCATTTGTGATCACTTGTTTGTTCTCTGTCTGGGACTAGACCTTAGCATAACTTCACCCCGGAGAAGGTACCTTCACCATGTCTGGAGAAGGTACCTTCGCCACAGCCGGTGAAGGTAAAGTGCAGGTTCTATATCCCAACAGTTCGATCAAAAAGCACAACGTTTCTCTTCCTCAACCACTCTCGACGACAGACCCTCGTGGTGAGTGAGTCAGGTCAACCTTCGTCGTGATTCAGCGGAGCAACCTTCGTCGCTGCTCAGCAGAGCAACCTTCGTCGTCGTCGACACCGAACAACCTTCGTCGTACCTTCGTCACCGAGCAACCTTCGTCGTCGTCAACGCCGAGCAACCTTCGTCGTACCTTCATCGTCGCCAACGCCGGAAAACCTTCGTCGTACCTTCGTTGTCGTCGGCGCCGAAAAACCTTCGTCACCGATCAAACTTCGTCGTACCTTCGTCGTCATCAACGCCGAAAAACCTCCGTCACCGAGCAACCTTCGTCGTCATCAACACCAAACGACCTTCGTCGTACCTTCGTCGTCGTCGACGCCGAAAAACCTTCGTCACCGAGCAACCTTCGTCGTCGTCAACGCCGAGCAACCTTCGTCGTCATCAACGCCAAAAAACCTCCGTCACCGAGCAACCTTTGTCATTGTCAACACAGAATGACCTTCGTCGTACCTTTGTCGTCGTCGATGCCGAACAACCTTCGTCGCCGAACAACCTTCGTCGTACCTTCGTCGTACCTTCGTCGTCGTCGACGCCGAACAACCTTCGTCACCGAGCAACCTTCATCGTACCTTCGTCGTCGTCGACGGGGCCGAGCAAACTCGCCGTACCTTCGCTGTCAGCAACCTTCGTCTGGGCTCGGTGGAGCAACCTTCGTCACAGCCGGGCATGGAAACCCTCACCGCGGCACCACGGCAGGACACGGCAACCCTCGTCGTCGCCGCCGAACAGAACCACCCTCCTCACGGCCAGTCTCAGCGACCCTCTTCGAGTTACCCTCGACGTGGCGCCATGGTCATGTGGAACTTTCCATGTTGGGCCACGGCTGGGCTACCCTCGTCATGCTGCGAATCAGATAAGGACTCCACACATCTCCGTTTCTAGGTGGGAAATTCATGAGCTTCGAATCTTTGCTCTACACAAGAATTTGAACGACTAGTCACTTTCTCTACACCCGCACAGAACTTTTTGATCCAGTAGCTTCGCTTCTACTTAACACATATGTATATACGAACTACTGTCTGACGTCGGCTCGAAAAAAGCACAAAAATATACTTTTCTGTCCAGCATTTGCCTCGCAGGAAATTCTCCATCAACTACAACCACGACCTTCGCCGCGGCCGGGCTGATGACCCTCGCCACCACCGGTGCGGCAACCTTCGTCGCGGCCGGACGGAGCTACCTTCGTCGCGGCTTGCTCTGCTGAGCAGCGTACCCTCGGCAAGGCCGGGAATGAGCAACCCTTGCCTTGGCCAAATCAAGCTGCCTTCATCACATATTAATACCACGCTGGCGGGGCTCAGTTGCCCTCGTCAGGCGACCCTCGTCGCAAAAAGCTAAGAACTGGATGCATCTATACTCTTTTCTACTGACCAATCTCCATTGCTCGAGCCCGTTATTTCTAGCAGAATCCCATCAGACATGAGACAAGGATGCTCGTCAAACGCCTGAGCCGGTTTACAGAGCACCACCCTCGCCAGATCACTCGTCAATGTCTCACAACGACCACGACCTCCGCCAAGACCGGGCACAGCATCCTCCGCCATGGACGGACACGACGACCATGACCTCCGTCATGGGCGGGTGCAGCAACCCTCGCCATCATCAGCAGCAGGATGCAGCGTGCCGCGTGCGTACAGCAAGCAGCAGGATCACGTGTCCGAGGCGGAGCAACCTTCATCGCGCCCATGCGGAGCTACGGCCATCACTCATCAGACCCTTTGCCCGGCCGGGCAAGGCGACCCTCGCCTCATGGCCACAAAGAAGCTTCAAGGGCACCAGCCTGCACTTTCCCTCACCAGACTCGTCTGGGACAACCCCGATCGGTCAGCCTCCGCCGGTGGCTACCCTCGACTGAGCTAAGTATCCCTCGACTGAGCTAATACCCTCGTCACGACCGTGGCGACCCTCATCATGTCTGAGCTAAGTATCCCATCAAATTCGTTGAAAAAAAAAGAAGTAAAAAAAACCCCTAAGACCCTCGCTGCAAGAATTATAACATTTATTCCGGCAGACTGCCCATAACCCCGTCCAAAGGCCTTTTCACTTGTCGAGGCTCGAAATGTTTCTTCCAGCAGGTTTTTCATCACCCACTCCGGCAGCCAGCGGTTTCTGCAAACCAGGCACATGTTATACATCAACCGGCGCCGTCGACAGGATGAGCGACCCCGCCGGGCCCTTGCTACGGCCGGACATGAAGACCCCCGCGGCCGGGTACGACGACCTCGCCGCACGCGCCGAGTGTTGCCGGGCACGACGTCCTCGCCGTAGCCGAGCACGGCCACGACGACCCTCGCCGCTGCACCACCGACAAAACCACCTCCGACTCATCATGTAGCGATCAGAAACTACCCTCGTCGGGCTCGACATTCATACACCTCAACAGCATTCCAATACTTCTTCATTTTCTAGTTTCTACAATGAAAAATTATAAGCTTCAAATTTTTGCTCTACGTCCGGAGAACCAGTCAATTATTTGAAGCTAACCCACCCTCGCTTTTGCTAAATAACATACATACGCTTTTGGTGCAGAGAAAAATATATGCACTGATGAGGTTTTTGGTGCAGAGAAAAGTCCAAGCTCTTCCTTTTTCACTCTACTAACCGTTCGTCCATGCCAATATCACGGGCGCACCCTCTTGCCGCGGCTGTAAGTAATGGTGTACACTAACGAGCTTTTGATGCAGAGAAAAATCAAGACGAAGAGCAACCCTCGTCCTGGCCGCAACCGACGCCGCCATCGGACAACGACGACCCACGTCACGGCCGGCCGCAGCAACCCTCACCGTGGCACCGCGGCCGGCCATGGCTACTTTCGCCACGGCCGGATATGTCAGCTCGGTAGCAGGATCGAGCGAACCTCGACTCCGGCATACTACCGCATCACGCATGTTCATATACGTATACACTTATGTATTCTGGACTGATACAGATTGCTCCTAACTTTTTTCGTTCTAACGCAGCAAGCAGCAACCAACAGCTCTTCGGTGCCAATCCATATGGAGGATCGCGCACGACAACCTCCGACATGGCCGGGCACGACGACGTACCATCGACGATACGGCCGGGCATGGATACCCTAGCTGCGGCCAGGTACAGCAGAGACCCTCGCCGCGGTCGCGCTCGATGACCTCTGCCACGACCAGGTCACCCGGGCGCAGCAACCGTCGCCGCGGCCGGGCACGACGACCCTCGTCGCGGCACCCAGAGCAACCCTCGTCGCTGCCAGGCAGGGCCACCCTCGCGGATCCCTCATCATGGTTGGGCGGAGCAACCCTCGCCACGACCAGGCTGAGCATTCCTCATCGCAAGCCTCGTCGTGCCTGGACAAAGCTAAGTATCCCATCAAATTGTGAAAAAAAAAAGAAAACCTAGCTGGAAGCTATACTCTTGTGGTCTACTGAACCCTCGCAACATTTTCATCCAAGTATATACATATATTTGCTAGAGCATCAGGTTTCACGCTTCTACTTAAGTAGCAAAAGTAACCCTCGCATCTCCACTTAAATTTGTGCAAAAATATATACACTGACAGGGCTTTGATGCAGAGAAAAGTTGGAGCGCTCCCACCATCACTCTGCTAACCGTTCATGCATACTATTCTGCGTAGCTACCATATATATGATGCCTGGAAATTTTACAAGTGTCGCAAAAAGTAAATTTATGTTGTGCTAACATGCGGGTTATTAGCACTGTAAGTATTCTCATCCACTCCAACTAACTTCAACCAAAACTATCGCTAACCATGACTGCAGGTTCCCGTTCTCCACAAGGCAACATTCTACCGCACACATCTCTCTATACTCTCGCACGAAAGTTTAAATCAAACTAGTAGCGGCGCTAACCTCTGCTACATAAGCCAATGTGCCTCTATATTGCAGGTCTCTATCCCTCTCTCGAGGTAACAATTTTCTGTCATACAAAGGACTAACCATCTTTTGCAGGAGAAAAATCACATCGCAAGTATTTCTGATATTTTTCATATGCTCATAATTTTTAGCCATAAAAACGAATATGAAATCATGAAATGAGTTGAGTTTTTCTTGACCTATTGCAACTCGCAACTTGACAACTCGTGCACTTAACCTCCGCAATACGATCGTGCAGTGCACATCAATACCTCCACTTCATATTTAATATCGTATAACATGCGTTTCAATATGATCATGCAGTTTATACTAGCAGTCTATACACACACTCGAAAGTTCAAATTTATCTAGCAAGCTGTGCTAACCTTCGCTACGAAGAACAATACATCTCCTTTACAGGTCTCCGGTCTCCACGCACCAACCCAGGATTTGTACTTATCTTGGCTTACCTTCGCACTTACTCATGTTAAAGCACTTGCCATAAATACATTAAGCATAATCATTCATCATTCCATCGCAGTCATGAGCACCATGGACACAAAAACAAGTTCCATAGCAGGCCCCCGCCAGTCGGGCCTGGGGCATGGGGCTGGACACAAAAGCAAATTCCATAGCAGGCCCCTGGCCGCCAGTCGGGCCTGGGACTGGATACAGATATGCAAACTCCACCTCAAGGCGAGGCACGGAGGTTCTCCAATTTACTTTACAATTATGCAAACTCCACCTCAAGGCGAGGCGCGGAGGTTCTCCAATTTGCTTTACCGTTATGCAAACTCCACCTCAAGGCGAGGCGCGGAGGTTCTCTAATTTACTTTACAATTATGCAAACTCCACCTCAAGGCAAGGCGCGGAGGTTCTCCAATTTGCTTTACCGTTATGCAAACTCCACCTCAAGGCGAGGCGCGGAGGTTCTCCAATTTACTGTACAATTGTGCAAACTCCACCTCAAGGCGAGGCGCGGAGGTTCTCCAATTTACTTTACAATTATGCAAACTACACCTCAAGGCGAGGTGTGGAGGTTCTCCAATTTGCTTTACAGTTATGCAAACTCCACCTCAAGGTGAGGCGCGAAGATTCTCCAACTTACTTTACAATTGTGCAAACTCCACCTCAAGGCGAGGCACAGAGGTTCACCAGTTTACTCTACAGTTAAGCTAACTCCACCTTTACCTCCAACAAAGGAGAGGCACGGAGGTCTAACACTTATGATGGAAGTTTCAATGAGCTTATCATATGAGTGAAATCCCATTAGGGAACCTTCGCCAAAAGACCCTGATGACACCAACCGTACCCTCGCCAAAACTTCGGCAAGGGGCTCGCCATCGACCCCAACAGCACAAACACTTTGGCAAGGAACTTGACGTCAACCTGGCCAATGCAAACACTTCAGCAAGGGGCTCGCTATCAAGCACACCCTCGCCAAACACCTCGGCTAGGGGCTCGCCACCCACCTTTGGAATATCAATCACACCATTGCCGGGACTTTGGCAAGGGGCTTGCCAGGACAAATACTTTGCCAAGGGGCTCTCCATCGAGCTTGTCGTACGCTCGTCAATACAAACCACCCATCGTGTTACCTCCGCTGAGTCTTTATACGCTGAAATGGGCAGAGCCTAATGCTCGCCCTCATCAGCAGCCACATCTAAATACAAGGATTGCCCCGGGCCGACAACTGACGCCGGTCGAGGGTCGCCTCGGTGCAAACCTCCACATAAGGTCCGCGAGCCTCGCTTAAGGAAAAAGTGGGGCACCGCGGTGCAAACCTCCACATAAGATCCGCGAGCCTCGCTTAAGGAAAAAGTGGGGCGCCGCCGTGCAAACCTTCGCATAAGATTCGTGAGCCTATCTTAAGGAAAAAGTGGGGCGCCGCGGTGCAAACTTCCACATAAGATCCGCGAGCCTCGCTTAAGGAAAAAGTGGGGCGCCGCCGTGCAAACCTTCGCATAAGATTCGCAAGCCTCCCTTAAGGAAAAAGCGGGGCGTCGGTGTGCAAACCTTCGCATAAGATACGCGAGCCTCGCTCAAGGAAAAAGTGGGGCGTCGGTGTGCAAACCTCCGCTTAAGATTTGCAAGCCTCGCTCAAGGAAAAGATGGGGCACTGCTGTGCAAACCTCCGTCCTTATAAAAAGTCGGCTCCTTCTCATAAGCCTCGACCAAGAGGGGCCAGGGGGTTGGATTGGAGGGCCAATCCAACCAGATGATATGTCTTGTCTGCTGCTCATGAGCTAGAGCAAGTAAGACTAGCAATTCTAGCATCTGCCTACGTTCGACGATCACGACTACTACTGCTGCTACGACCACATCGACCACAAAGACCTGCTTCCAGTAAGCCAAAGACCCTCGTAATGGCCGAGCCGGGCCAAAACTCAAATCACGACCTCCGCACCGTCAAATACGTCATCGTCAACCTTCGACAGTAGCTTCCGCATCCATCTACGTTCGGCGACCAGGACCGGCTACCTCCGCCACCGCAACTACCTAGGCAATAGAAGGCCGCTCCAATCAAGGTGAATACCATCGCAACAACCTCCAACCTTCAACGTCGAAGCATGTCCCGCACCGAGGATACTCGTTGAAGCCTAAGATCGACTACGATATTTTTGTTTTAGGCCTTTATACAATTTATGTAGCGACTAGGCTCTGTTGTACCTCCAGAACCTAGTAGCTAAGGGGCTACTGTTGGGGGGATGGGTAGCCATGCCCCACCCCCTGTTTGTAAAAAGGCCCAATGGGCTAAAATAGGCTAGAGGACTTGTGTGTAAATTCATCATTTAAAAGGGGGAGAAAGGAAGATTTCCCCCTCCCACCAACACTATAAATAGAACCCCAAGGCCAAGGGGGAGGGGGTGACTCCTCATTCATTTGTGATCACTTGTTTGTTCTCTGTCGGGGACTAGACCTTAGCATAACTTCACCCCAGAGAAGGTACCTTCACCATGTCTGGAGAAGGTACTGTTGCGAGTGAAATGTAAATGACACAGAGAGAGTGAACTTGTATTTCTCATTGGTCATTAGGGGTACATTTATAGTAAATCAAAGGGGAAGTTGCTTGGCTGTGGTTTCTCGCATGCAGAGAGAAACCACCTCCCCAAGGTCCTCAACTCACGGGGAGGAGAGACCTTAAGGGAGAAGCATCTTCTTGTCCAAGAATAGCCAAGCATCCTATGAAGTATCCTAGGATGAGATCATTAGCAAATATCTAGAGATATTTATAACACTCTCCCTTGATCGAATTCGTCCTTGAGATCAATGTGTTGTATTGTTCCTCCAAAAATTCCTGTAGGATAAAAACGAGGAAAAATACATGTGGATATGCTATGAAAAACTCCTTAAAACCTAGTGGGAAAAGAAGGAAAAAGCTGTAGCATATAATGATTGTTGCCTCATTGTAAACTCATGAGAAAACCTTTTCAGGAGAAAACTCATATAGTTTAGAGAGCAACATATGTCTTTGATATTCCCTTAAAAACCTCTGTGGAGGAAAACAAAGAATATGACATATTACTTATGCTAATATTGCCTCATTAAAAACTCTTTATGAGAAACCCTGTGAGGAAAAAACTCATGAAGAGAAAAGAGTGCAATATGATGGTTTGGATAGACTAATATCTAGGGGATTTCTCCCCCTGAATTTTGCACATCTCTAAGTCGCCGCATACCAATTCCTTTAACACATTTTTCAAATGAGGAAGCTGGTAGGGACTTAGTGAACAAATCAGCGAGATTGTCACATGATTTGATTTTCAAGATATCTATTTCTCCACTTTGTTGTAATTCATGAGGATAGAATAACTTGGGAGAGATATGCTTGTTGATGTTGCTTTTGATATAGCATGTCTCCATCTGTGTAACACAAGCCGCATTATCTTCATAGATAATGGTTGGGGCTGCGATAGCACCAATACCACAAGATTGTTGTATGTGGTTAATCATTCTGCGAAGCCAAACACATTCACGTGAAGCCTCATATAATGCAACTATTTCAGAATGATTTGTGGATGTTGTCACCAAACTTTGTTTGGAAGACGTCCACGAAATGGTTGTTCCATTGTGTAAGAACACAAAGCCTGTTTGTGATCTGCCATTGTGGGGATCAGATTGATAGCCAGCATCAGTGTATCCAACCAAATCGGATTTTGGGCCTCCTTTAAAAAAGAGTCCAAGATCTTTTGTGCCATTAACATATCTGAGGATTTGTTTTATTCCTGTCCAATGTCTTTTGATAGGAGCGGCGCTATGTCTAGCTAGCAAGTTCACTGCGAATGCAATGTCAGGCCTTGTGCTATTGGCTAGATACATTAGCGCTCCAATGGCACTAAGATATGGGACATGAGGTCCCAGGATTTCCTCCCCCTCATCTTGAGGCCTAAATTGGTCAGTCTTCATTTCTAAAGACCGAACAACCATGGGGGTTTTGATTGGATATGATTTGTCCATATTGAATTTCTCCAATACTTTCTGGGCATAGGCAGATTGATGCACAAAGATTCCAGTTGGAAGGTGCTCAAGCTGTAGGCCTAAGCAAAATTTGGTTTTACCCAAATCCTTCAACTCGAACTCCGTCTTTAGATGTTTGCATGCCTCATCAATATCTTGCTGATTGCCAATGATATTTAAATCATCAACATACACAGATATAATGCAAAATCCCGTTTGGGACTTCTTGATGAAGACACATGGGCAATCATCATTGTTAGTGTATCCCTTCTGCAGAAGGTACTCACTAAGTCGGTTGTACCACATCCTTCCCGACTGCTTTAAGCCATAGAGTGACTTTTGAAGCTTTACACAATACATGTTGCGATTTGTGTTTTGATTCCATATAGAGATTCCATCAGGAACCTTCATATATATATATCTGAATCCAGTGACCCATAGAGATATGCAGTCACTACATCTATCAACTGCATAGATAGACAATTTTGTACGGCCAGAGATATAAGGTATCGGAATGTAATTCCATTCATGACTGGAGAATATGTCTCATTGAAATCAATGCCGGGTCTCTGCGTGAACCCTTGTGCTATAAGCCTCGCTTTGTATCTCACCACCTCATTGTTTTCATTCCGCTTCCGGACGAAAACCCATTTGAATCCCACAGGGAATACTCTGGGAGGTGTAGGTATTGCTTGAGAGAATACCTTTCTTTTAGTGAGCGAGGATATTTCTGCTTGGATTGCATCCTTCCATTGATTCCAGTCCGAGCGCTATTTGCACTCTGCCATGGTCTTAGGATCTGGATCATTTTCAAGGACTTCTACAATCATTGCGGAGAAATATGTGTCGACAATTGTAGTCTTTCGGTCATATGATTCTCCAGACTCAAAATAATTGATGGAAATTTCTTGTACCCTTTCCGATGCATCAACATCTCCCAAAATGGTTGCATCAGGGCATTCCGATGTCCCAACATCAGTAATTGAGTGCACTGTTGATGTGGGATGTGAAGGTTGGTCCTCCACAGGGTGTTGCTCAACATGAGGTTGAGTTACATTTCCGGATCTCGAAGATTTGTTCTTCTTTTTCTTTGCTTGCTAGAAGCTGCATACGTGGAAATAGCCGTACTTCTCCCCTCTTACTTGGGAGATGAGTAGTTTTGTTTGGTACCTCTACTCTTTCTGGCACATTTCTCGCAGGATTATAGGATTTTGTGACACCCTTATAATCAGTAAATGCATCTGGCGCATTGTTTGCAATGTGTTGCAAATTGATGATTTTCTGAAATTGGAGTTCAGTCTCTGAAGTACGTGGGTCAGAGTTGGGAATGTCTGTGGCATCCCAGTTGATTTCCTGGCATTCTTTGTGGTACTTAAAGTCTCCCCCTAATGCCGGGAAATGATCTTCATTGAAGATACAATCAGCGTATCGGGCCATGAATAGGTCCCCTGTGGTGGGCTCCAGGTATTTTATGATCAATGGAGATTTGTATCCCACATAGATCCCCAATTTCCTGTGAGGGCCCATAGTTGTACGCTGTGGTGGTGAGATCGGTACGTATGTAGCGCAACCGAACTTTCGCAGATGGGAAATGCTTGGGGGATTTCCACGTACTAGTTGCAACGGTGAGGTTGCATGGTATGCAGTTGGATGCAATTGAATCAAGTCAGCAGCGTGTAAGACTGCGTGACCCCAACATGAGGTTGGTAGATTGCAATTCTGTAGCAATGGTCTTGCTATGAGTTTGATTCTCTTGATGAGAGATTCGGCCAACCCGTTTTGAGTATGGACATATGGGATCGAATGCTGCACTTGAATTCCTAAGGCCAAACAATAATCATTGAAGGCACGTGAGAAAAATTCAGCGGCATTGTCCATCCGTATGGATTGGATTTGATGTTCAGGATGCTCCGCTTTAAGTTTGATAACTTGAGCGATGAGTTTAGCAAATGCATGATTCCGTGTCGAGAGGAGACACACATGAGACCATCGCGTGGATGTGTCTATTAGAACCATGAAGTACCTGAACGGCCCAGACAGAGGTTGAATGGGACCACATATGTCTCCTTGAATGCGTTCAAGGAACTTGAGCGGCTCGGCTCTAATCTTGAGGTAAGAGGGCCTCAAAATTAATTTCCCAGTGGCACATGCGGTGCACGTAAAATCCGAAGATTGGGGAAATTTTGCATCTCGTAGAGAGTGACCAATAGAATTGCTTGTAATTTTCCTCATCATCCCGATGCCAGGATGGCCAAGACGATCATGCCAAGTTTGGAATGTATTGACATTCTGGAAAATTACTTTGTACGCAACATGTTGTACGGGTTTGATATATGTATAGTACAATCCTGACGGGAGTGAGGGAACTCTTTCGAGTGTATCTTTGCCATATCCATTGTCCTTTGTAATGAGAAGGAACACCTCATTATTGGCATGATGGGTTTCAACATGAAAGCCATTTTTCCGGATATCTCTGTAACTCAATAGGGTACGAGTTGAATTGGGATACAAGAGTGCATCCTCAATTGTTATCGATGTACCCATAGGGAGCGTAATTATGGCTCGTCCAGAACCGACAATTACAGCATCGCGCCCGGCGATTGTTAAAACATTTTCCTCGCTCTTTGTAAGAGTTTGGAAATATTTTATTTCCCTGAGTATAGAGTTAGTGGCTCCACTGTCCACTAGGCACATTTCCTCCTCCATCGGATTGAACCCCGTACAATCTATATATAAATGGAGAATAAAAATGAAATTCTCAACAAATAAATATAGGTAACTGATATAATATTAATAGTAAATTGTGCATAATACAATAAAATATCAAAATGTGCTTGCTGAAGTAAAACAAATGACAAGTACTATTACAACTTTTTGGGCATAATATTAAACTAGATCTCAAACGACTAGGAGTCTAAGTGCAGTCTCCATATATGTCATCAGTGGTGTACTCGATGAGCATATTGTTGGTGTCGTTGCCATCAAGTGGAATGAGAGCCTTGGTGTTGCTTGGTTCCGCTGGGGCGGAAGCTGAGCATCCTGGGGCTTCAAGTGCATTGAAGTGTGCTTCATGCTGATGTCCACCTTGGTTTGCGTGTCCTTTGTTGGAGCGTCCACGTCCCACGGAATTTAAGTACAAATCCACTAAGTGCTTAGGGGTGCGACATTTCTGAGTCGGGTGGTTGTAGCATCCACACTTGTTACAAGTGCTAGACTTGTCTTTGTTAGACTTAGAATTGTCACTCTTACCCTTAGCACCTTGAGGCTTACGGTTTCTCTTGCGCTTGTTCTTGCCATTAGAGGGTCCAGGAGTGCTATTTTTAGGAGCACTCTTGTTTTGTTTCCTCTGAGTGGCCATAGCATGTACTTCTGGCAAAGGTTTGGCACCAATAGGGCCTTTGTTGGAGTTCCATAGGAGGAGCTCATCATGCCTTTCCGCCTGAAGTAATGTTTTGACCAAATCAGAGTAAACGGTGAAACCCCTTTGACGGTATTGCTGCTGAAGGATCATGTGAGCGGGAAGCATGGTAGACAAAGTCTTTTCAATTTTCTCCGCATCAGTTGGTTCCTTCTCACAAAACTTCAGTTTGGCACTGAGTTTGTGCATGGCATGGTTGAACTCTCCTACAGTTTTGAAATCCCGTATGCGGAGGTGGTTCCACTCATTGATAGCCTCGGTAAGATGACCGCCTTTTGCCGCTCATACCGTTGTTGCAAGTTAAGCCAGAGAGCCCGTGGGTCCTCTTCCATTAGATACTCAGATTTGAGATCAGAATGGATGTGGTTCCTTATGATATATAAGGCATGGTACTTTTCTGGTTCAGTCAATGGAGCTACACCAGATTTGGGAGCTTCAATTGCTTTGAACATTCCGCGCAACGATAGACTCACTTTGAGATCCATCGCCCATGTAGGGAAGTTGTGGCCGTCAAGAGCAAGCTCGGCAAATTCCCTCTTAGGGGAAACTTGGGCATCGATCTCTTTGGGGGCCATTGTTCCTACAATTGTATTGCCAGATTTAGTAAAAAATCAATGGCATAGTTGTAATAGTTGAATACAAATGCTAATCAAGGTAAACTTGAATTAATAGATGGGATTTGTCTCATTTTTATGGAATTTGGGTAGTCACCATGGAGGTGTAGACCATTAATTGATTCACGTCGAGATGTAGTCCTTGTATGTTTAGAATCAAATTGGAAGTGCACTTTGAGGAATAAATCCCACAGTAGTACTTGGTACTACCTTGTGATTGCCGATTTGATAATAAACAAAAGGTGACATCGAGGAATCAAAATCCCAAAGAGAAAATCGACCATAGCATTTGTATAAGTACATATTGTAGGGAATTGAAACGAACAAAACGCATTGAATATGTACTTAAAATAAAATTGCAATAAAAGTAAATTGCAAAAGATAAATTGCATAAAGTAAAGGCAAGGTTAACTTGCATATGTTTTATGGGATTTTTATCTCATTTTGTGGAACGTGGTAATCACCATGGTGGTGTAGACCTTTATAATTATTTTCACGTCGAGATGTAGTCGTTGTATGTTTATAATTAATTTGGGGGCACTTTGAGGAATAAATCGCGCAGTAGTATGAGTACTACCTTGTGTTGGCCAAATAATTATAAACGTAGGTGACATCGAGTGAAAAGGTGTTCCAAATTGGGAGAAAAATTCGACCATAAATAAATTGCATAGGTACATGTGATAGGGAATTGTAAAAACAAGACGCGTTCGACATGTACTAAATATTTATATTCTCAATGCATTGCGAAAGTAAAATATTTACAATGCAATAGCAGTACATCAGGAGTCTAAAACTGAGGTAATTAGACTAACTAAACTGATGTGATTAGAGGAATTAAAATACTATGCAATTGGAAAAATTAACTGCAGGAAATAAATTGCAGAAAATATAAAAATGTAAATGATTTCGGCCCAAGTTGTAAGCTCGCAGGCCCCAACTTGGGCCTGGGCCGGCCGTCCAGCCCATGTGGGGGTGGGGGCGCGCCATATATAAGGGGGGTGGTTAGGGTTTGGAACCCTAACCACCACCACCCATCAGCCGCCGCCGCCGCCTGGGCGCCTGTGGGCGCCGCTGCCGCCTGCCTCCGATCCGCGCGGGAGGGGCCTCCGCGTCGCGTGGGGCTGCGAGCCAGGTGGGCCCGCCGCTACCACTCCGCTGCCCGTGTCGGAGAAGCGGAGGAGACCGCGGTCGGAGCCGGGGCATCGAGCGCGGACGCCGCCGTTGCGCGGGCGTCGGGCCTCGGCCGTGGGGGCGCGAGGTTGCCTGGGCTTCGCCGGCGCGTGGGCCGCCGGAGCCGGCCGCCCTCCTCCCCCCGTCCCCTATGCGGCGCTTAGGTCGGAGGGGTGCGCCCCTGCAGGGGGCGCCTGTAGGCGGGGCCGCGAGTCGAAGGCCCGTGGGGGACCGAGACCCAGGTCCGGATGATGCGGCGAGGAGGAGCCGGCGCAACTGGTGGCGGTGGAGGTTGAGCAGCCAACGCCGAACTGATGTCCGTCGGAGTTGCTGCAGCAGCGCGACGCGGTGGAGAAGCCCGGCGTGGAGATGGGCAGCGTTCCACCGGTGACGGCATCGGCGTCGGGTACCGGATCGGCGACTGCGGCTCGACGGAGCCGACGGCGAGCGACAACCATGGCCGACTGGATGGACCAGCGGCGTCAGGTGCAGCAGGCATGAAGCCCGGTCCCGGCGTGTACGTCGGGGATGGGCACCGTTCGTCAACGGGCATCGGGCAAGGCGGTGCTGCCGATGCCGTCGCGGCCGGGGCTGCAGCCACCGGCGGGGTCGGTGCCCGTGGAGGGACTGCGGGCGGAGCCGCGGATTGCGCCGCGGGCGGAGCCGTGAACAACACCACAGATTGCCGCGTAGGTGCGACGTGGGAACAACGGCGACCTCCAAAACGGCATCCCGCAGGAGCTCTGCGCGGCCCATCGATGTTGCGGCGATCACGGCGGACACCGCGATGCTCACCGAGGACTTCACGGAGATCCTGAAGGAGCTCGCCTTGGAGGCGATGGTTGCCGAAGTGTATTCCTAGAGTGGTGGAATGATGGAATGCCATCATGACTAGTTGAAGGAGTAGGGAGGCATGAGGAACAGAACGGTACGCCATTGCTATACCTTTTCTGACTCCGATGATGTGCGCAGCGCCCTTAGCTTTCTCTTGTGGAAGAGCAAAAGTGCTTGATAACGTGTTGCGAGTGAAATGTAAATGACACAAAGATAGTGAACTTGTATTTCTCATTGATCATTAGGGGTACATTTATAGTAAATCAAAGGGGAAATTGCTTGGCTGTGGCTTCTCGCATGCAGAGAGAAACCACCTCCCCAAGGTCCTCAACTCACGGGGAGGAGAGACCTTAAGGGAGAAGCATCTTCTTGTCCAAGAATAGCCAAGCATCCTATGAAGTATCATAGGATGAGATCATTAGCAAATATCTAGAGATATTTGTAACAGGTACCTTCGCCACAGCCAGTGAAGGTAAAGTGCAGGTTCTATATCCCAACAACACTTTGATTGTGATCTTCCAAAGTAATTCCCCAGCTAAACCATAATCACATGTCTTGCTAAGAGTAGAACTAGACAACCTTAGTGATCCCCTTTATTTTCTATATTTCTTTGTCCTTGTCTGTTACTCAGGGATTAAGCCTAAGACTTTAATCACTTCACATCACATCTGTTCCTTTGGGTTTGATATTAAAACTTGGTCATTCCAATGAAGTGCTTCATCGGTTGATTATCTGTGCGCTTGCGAATAACTAGAGTGTGCACTAATTATACCAATAATTGTGCATACACCCCACCATGTAAAAAAGGATTAGTGCCTAATTAATCCAAGGACCTACATATAATTTGTTTAACCAAAGGGGTTAGGGAGGAAGATCACCTCCTCCCACCTCCCTTATAAATAGAACCCAATAGGGTAAGGGGGAAGGGACTCCTCCCACTCATTCAGCACCCCCCTCCACCCACTATTTCTTGTATGGGACAAGAGCGTGAGCAAACCTACACCTACCTCCACCTTAGCTAGAGAAGGTACCTTCGTCTTAGTTGGTGAAGGTACAACAAAAGACCTACATACCCCCAACAAGCTCTAAATTGTAATAACTTAATGTTAATATAATATTAAACCAACCAAACTTACTTCTCTATTGAGAACCCTTGTCTTAGTGAAGTAATTGGACTCTCCACTGAACCTATCTAGTGGAATTTCAGAATAAGCGCATGATGATGGTACAAGCTTTTGTTCTACTGCCATAGGTACTTAAGCTATTTTTGTATTGTTCACATCAACAACTCTAGTAGCTTCAGCTTCAAAGCCATACTAGGAATGAATGCTCATCTTCCCATAAGTGGAGCCTATGATATGATTCTGATAAACGATTTGAGCCACCTAGATAATGAATCGTTACACACTCATGGGCTAAAGCAACAAAGTCCACTTTAAAAAGAATATCCTGCTTTCATTTCAGCTTAGATGTTATTTATAAGGAGAGCTCATGAGAGTACACATATGTACGCGTGTATATAGAACATGTATGGGAGACCTTTCCGATGCAAAGATTCCTAAGAAATTCCCAACTTTCTTAAAAAAATGGCTCGTATATCCCATAATGACGTGCCTAAAGCAATCATCTTCAAATCAGTATTAGGGCACCACACATCTATATGTGACCTTGAAGTGTAGACCGACGTACGTAAAACAAAGGTAGGGAACTAATTTGAAGAGTCCAGAGAGAAATGTGTTCAGTTTTGATAAAAAATTAGACTATAATGTAATTCTAGAGAGGCATAATTAAATTTTTTATCTAGTAAATAGATTTGTGTCATGTTTGGTCGGCGCGAGAGCACCCAGTGGTGAGCATGGACCCATGGTCCATGAATTGTTTCCACACTCGGGGACTAGGCGATGACTAGCTTCTTAGGCCGTCTGTTTTAGATCAAATGCATATGCCCAACTTCTATTGGAAGATGAAAAGGGGTAACTGGTTTATGCTAAGGTTACCAGCTATTACAAGACAAACACACAAACTCAACGAAATAAACAAAGTTTCAACCACTCCAGACTCACAACACAACCACCCTTACAACACAAACGAAACCCTGGCCCTAGAACAACCCATAAACATTACAAAAAAATCTAAAGGTCTTGTTTTTACATCTTTGATGATAGGGACAACATCGACAACTTATAATTGCATATCACCATCACCCCGTCACTTCCTTCAGCTTCTCTGTCCACATTTCCTTCCTAGCTCCATCTTTTTTCTCCAACACGCTACACTACCTTAGTAAACCTAGTGTTCTATAGATGTCCTGTTTAGGTGATTTGATCACAATGTTAGAAAACACCAACTCATTCATGGTCTTCCAAAGATATCAACCTACTACACCCTGGCTCTTTCCCCTAGCACCATCTAACAGATTTTGGAAAGAAATGATAGAATTTAGGATTCCAGGCCTCCCCAAACTATTTGTAACCCACCATAGGTAGAAATTGCAATTGAGCATTGAAATAAAAGATGCTTAATGGATTCTTAAGCCTCACAGAACTTGTAGAGCTTCATCCTAATTCCTCTTCCTCAGTTGTTAAATTGTTTGTATTCTATCATGCGAAGCCATCCAAAGGAAGATTTGTGCTTTCAGTGGAATTTTTGCTTTCCAAATTTCCATCATATGAACATGTGTGACTCCTGCAAAATTGATGTATCTATGTATGCTTCTTTTGAAGAACTTCCCCAAGGATTCTAATTTCCACACTACTTTGTTAGATTCCTCATTTAGTGATACCCCCCCCGCTTGCCATCATCTTTGTCCAATCTTGCACATCCGATTCCCTAAAATGTCTCCTAATAAAGCTTAAATTTCACCGGATATATGTTCTGACCATGGCAGATCTTGAAGATCTTTGGATAATAGGTTTCTAGAGAATCTTCTCCCAACCAAACATCATACCAAAATCTTGTCTGACTCACACTTCCCACTATATGAGCTTTTCCCTCTCATACCATTGTTTAGCAACATCTAATCCTTGACAAAATTGTGAACTACCTACTTTTTTATGCTGGCAGAATCCACCCCCCATTTAGTTATTTCCTTCTTAGTACATTGATACGTAGATTGTTTTCCTGACTCCCTAATCTAAATATCCACTTACATAATAGAGTAGTATTCATTGCTCTAGTGTCAAGAAACTGAAATCCCCAAGCTCTTTAGGTTTATCCAAAGCATCCCACTTGATCATGTGATATTTTTTCATATAGGATATCCACTTTGATGGATGATACAATGGATAAAACCCCATAGTGTATATAGGAATAATGTTGATTAACCTAGAGTTGATCAACATTGATTTTCCTCCAGAAGATGAATGACCATATTTCCAAATTTATAGTCTTTCTGAATTTTCACTACTGACTCACTGAACTCAGCCTTGCTCACCCTCTTGTCACTGATAGCCCCAAATTCTTGGGCCGTCTCTGAATCATTGAATGGCGGCAACCTCCCGCCATGGCTTTTTCTGTTGGTCACAGTCGGTACATTTGTCCTCGACACATTTGTAGTGTGGCAATATTCATTTCTCCTCGTTATGCCAGAACCAGAAGGTCTAGTTTCTGACAAATCACGGAAAGCTTGAGTTTTTGTAGAAATAAAATTACAAAAAAATATTTAGATTTCTGAAATTCCATACAGAATCGTCTTTGGCGCCAAAATTAGCTTCTCTTTTTTTCATATATATATATATATATATATATATATATATATATATATATATATATATATATATATATATATATATATATGTAAAGATTTACATATCATTTTCATGTTGGTGCAAATTAGAGAAATAGGAAGAAAAGAGTGGAAGTGCTTGAAGGGCCTAATGGAAATGTAAAAGATCAGGCTGGAATGATGAGAGTTGCTATTAACTTTTATAAGGAGCTTTTTGGTAAAGAAAATAGATATTCTGTGTTTCTGGGCCCTAGCTTTCGGGATCAAAAAGATTTATTGATAGATAGTGAAAATGAAATGTTAGTTGCTCCTTTTAGTGAGGAGGAAGTGAAACAAGCCCTGTGGACTTGCTATGCTGAGGGAGGCCTGGGGCCTGATGGAGTTACATTTCTTTTTTACCATAAGTTTTGGGATTTGGTTAAGACTGATCTTATGGCTATGTTTGATGATTTCCATAGAGGTACTTTAGATTTGAAGAGGCATAACTTTGCTGTGATCACACTTATTCCTAAAGTAGAGAATGCTAAGTCAATGAAGAACTTTAGACCTATTAGTTTAATTAATTGCAGCTTTAAACTGTTTGCTAAGGTGTTAACTATTAGATTAGGTAAAGTTATGAATAGGTTGGTGGCACCCCAACAAAGTACCTTTATTCAAGTAGGTATATTTTAGAAAGTGTGGTAGTAGCTCATGAACTTGTACATAGCCTCTACAAGTCTCATGAGCCATGTATTCTTTTAAAGTTAGATTATGAGAAGGCCTATGATAGGGTGTCATGGGATTTTCTCTTTGAAACTCTTAAGTCTAGAGGTTTTTCTGATAAATGGTTAGAATGGATTAAACACTTAGTGATGGGTGGTTTTATTGGTGTCACCCTAAATGGTGAGGACAACAAGTTTTTTAGAGCAAGGAAGGGGCTAAGACAGGGAGACCCCATTTCCCCTCTACTGTTTAATTTATGGGAGATGTGCTTAGCAAAATGTTACAAAAGGGGTTGAGAGTGGTATCATTAAGGATCTGGCTGAAAACTTTAGAGGAGGTATCATCTCCCTGCAATATGCAGATGATACCATCGTATTTTCTAGGATAGAGGATGGATATACTAGAAACCTGAAGGGTATACTTATGTGATTTGAGCAATTATCTGGGATGAGGATTAACTTCCACAAAAGTGAGTTAATACCTATATGAACATGGTTGATGATCTAGTTCATAATCTAGCACATTTATTTTCCTACTCTGTGGGCTTTCCCTATTAAATACCTAGGGGTACCTTTGCATTACAAGAAGCTAAGTAGAGAAGATATATTCAGCCCCTGGTAGATAAGATGTTAAAAAGACTAGCAGGATGGAGAGGTAAGTTACTATCCTATGCATGTAGATTAGTCTTAGTCAAGGCATGTTTAGCTAGCATACCTGTGTATGTCCTATCCTTTATTAAATTTCCAAAATGGGCTATTAGAATGCTAACTACACACATGGCAAATTGCCTGCGGAATGATGATCCAGAGGCACACAAATGCACTTTCAAGTCTAGCTATCCATTCACTAGGGAAAAATCAGCTAATGTTACTCGCCTTTGGGATGGAACTCAATTGAAATGCACTTTGAGGAGATGTGTAGATGAAAGACTTCATCAGTTATGGCTAGAAGTAGTCCAGTTAGCTTCTACCATAATTCTGAATGAAAATGATGATGAACTAATCTGGCAATTCAGTTCAAAAGGAGTTTATTCATCAATCTTTATACAAGGTGATTAACTTTAGAGGTATTTTCCCAGTTTTTATTCCTGTTGTTTGGTCTTTGAAGGTGCCTCCTAGGATACATTTCTTCGTTTGGCTGTTATCAAAAAACAAACTGTTGACTAGGGATAATTTAGAGATTAGAAGAAATGTAGAGGACACCTCTTTTTTTTTAGGAAGTCAGTAGGGGAGTCCCCTACCTCTGTTTTTTTATTTTCATTAAGGAAATAAAACAAACCAGACCACTTACAACAACAGGGATAGAGGACACCTCTTGTTTGTCCTGCAATGAGAAAGAGAGTGTTCAGCACCTCTTTATTGAATGTATGGTAGCTAATTACATTTGGAGTTGCATTTCTGAGGTGTTAGGTTATCAAGTAGGTGCTGGTTTTGTTTCAATAGGAACTATGTGGCTAAGTAAGAAAAAGTTTATGATAGCTAATGCTTTCTGTGCTGCTACCCTATGGGGGTTGTAGAAGCTAAGGAATGCAATGTGTTTTCAAGAAGTAAGATGGAGAAATGGGCACTTACTGCTACTGCAGGTGGCAGTCATGCTAGAGAACTGGAGTGCTCTCTATCCAAGGGAGAAGCTGATGGAATATATGAGCTGTGTAAGCAAGTTGAAGAACCTGGCGGCAAGACCTCAAAGACTGCTATTTGGCTTGACCAGCTGAACAACAAGGTCGACCGTCTGCTTTACTCTTCAGCCAGAGACTGGAATCTGTAATCCCGGAGGAAGCAAAGGAGAAACTTTCTAACGACTAGGAAAAGGCAAAGCTGGAAGGGAAGTGGATCGATTTCACTGCCATAAAAGCAGCCTGGAACATGTGATGGGCGTCGGAGTTGCTGGAGTGATAGAGGATGATGTTCTGTTAATCTGAGTTAGGAGGTGTTGCTAGGTGTTGATGTCTGGGTGAGTTGGTTTTTGCGTGATTGTTCAAGCTTATGAGCTTGCTGGATGTATGAACTTAACTGATGATCTTTCATATATAATGACCGGGGGACACCTTTGAACTCTAAAAAAAAGACTTACATATCAATATATATGTATTAAGATAAGAAGAAGCTCAATGAATAATAATACGTGTACTAGCAAAAACACTCAGAACGTAACTTTAAGCAAGTGTAGTGTGATAACTTTTTTTGGAAAATGGTGGAAAACCTGCGGCTGGAACGAACCCAAACGGTATTCTCTGTGATTCGAGTGTAAAGAAGCATAGTTTTGTGCTAAAGAACTTTCACACGCTGTGTAGTTTCATGAAATTTATTCAAGATACAAACAAATATAAATGTAAATACAGTTTATAGTGTGTGGCTACCATGTATCATGTATGTACGCAAAAGATAGAAGCTAAAATCTGTCCATGCATGTGTTGCTGACGAACGAATACTATTTGCTATTGGCAAGTGGCGGGATGCTCTGCTCGTTCCTGAAGTAGTCGTCGGGGTCAATCTGAGCCTTGGCCATGGCGAGCCTCTGGTAGTTGTCCTTGAAGTACTTGTGTCCCCACAACATGCCGGCCTGGTAGCTGCTGACATTGCCGACAACGACGTTCTCGCCAAGGTCCAGGTCCCTGTAGTTGAAGTAGGCCTCCCTCGGGTTGGAGCTCACGTGCGGCGCCATGAACGCGTAGAAGTCCCTGATCCACTTGGTCTGCACGGTCCCGTTTCCCCCCGCCATGGACCAGAAGTTCATGTACTGGATGTTGTACAGCACGCCGGCGCGGTGCGGGTACGGCGTCGCCGACTCCGGCACGGCGCTGGCCTGCGCGCCGTAGGGGTCCAGGATCATGAGCCCCGCGTTGGGCTGCGCGAGCTTGCTGAAGATGGTTGCCCACACGTCCCGCGGGATGGCCTGTCGGACGTAGTCGGACGTCGCCTTGTAGCCGTTGCTGAAGACGGACGCGGCGGTGGTCCGGTTCAGGAGGTCCTCCACCGTGGAGCCGCTGCCGAGGTAGATGTAGGGCACCGACTGGATCCACGTCATCTCCTTGCAGGAGGTGCGGTTGAACCGCAGCTCCGGGAAGCGGCTGCTCATCACCGGCAGGAGCGCGTCGCACGTGCCGAGGAAGAGGGACTGGAAGTTGGCCGTCTGCTGCTGGACGACCACCCTGATGAAGAGGTCGTCCGGCAGGGATGGCGCCACCTGCTGCCACCTGGTGACCACGTCCACGGCGCCCTGGCTGGCGGACACCGGGACGTTGAACACCGTGACGGTCGCCGGGACCGACACGAGCTTCACCTGCCACGACACCACGACGCCGAAGCTCTCGCCGCCACCGCCTCGGATGGCCCAGAAGACGTCGCTGCCCATGGTGTTCTTGTTCAGGAGCCTCCCCTTGGCGTCCACCAGCACGGCGTCGATGACGTTGTCGACGGCGAGGCCATACTTGCGCAGCAGCATGCCGAAGCCGCCGCCGCTGAAATGGCCGCCCACGCCGACGGTCGGGCACAAGCCGGCGGGGAACCCCAGCACGTTGCTGGCCTTGGCGACGCCGTAGTAGAGCTCCCCGAGCTGGGCGCCGGAGTCGACCCACGCGGTGGCGGCCTGCGCGTCGACGCGCACGGCGCGGAGGTTGGACAGGTCTAGCACCGCGAACGCCTCGGGGCGCTCGGACCGGAACGACAGGCCCTCGTAGTCGTGCCCGCCGCTACGCACGCGGAGGCGCATCCCGCTCCGGCGGCCGCACACTACGACAGCCTGCACGTGGGAGGCGTTCGTGGGCGTGACGATGTAGCGCGGCCTCACGATGCTGGGGGTGAAGAACTTCGGGTTCCTGATGGAGGACTTGAGCAGCGGCGTGAAGGAAGGCGAGCTCTGTGTGAACACCAGCTGGCTCGGGATGCTCGCCGAGAGGCATTGGAGGAATGCATCGGACGAAGCAGCTTGGGAGGAGGCGATGGAGGCGGCGTAGCCGCAGAACAAGGCAAATATGAGCACCACCGGCGGCGCGAAGCTCTTGGCCATGGCCATCTTTTTGCTTCGCGGCTTGTAGCAAATGTTGGAAGGGTTGGTTGCACACTTGCACTGCATGGCATGGAGATTGATGATCTACATATATATAGCCTACGATCGAGTGGCAGCTTCGTCACACGTGCAAATTAAAACCGTTCTCCTTTCATGTTGTGATCAGAGAGCGGATGTGTCAGCTGCTTCATCTAGCACGCTACGTACTCCAGCTGGCTGCGTTGAAAATTCATGGTCAACTATTTAGCTAGCTACTCTCCATCCGGGCGGCGACGGTTAACCGGCCGGCTGGTCCAAAACCACGGTGTACTCGGCCTGATGATGAGGTTTGGGTCCTCGGTCCAAAGAGATGGCCAGCCCTCATAAATATCCGACGAACGATTCTACATTAGTCACGTCGTATGAACATTTCTATCTCGATACTAGCTAGATGAGGATCATGAGAGCGAGGTTTCATTCTGGAACAGCTAGCCTAATAACAAATGTAAAACCAAGACAATTTTGGTGGTTGATTTTAGCTAGATACCGACTACACCGACAGCAGGTCGTCTTCCTTCTACGGAAGATGCATTGTGAAAGTGTCATGTTCACACGGTTATCATCAGATCAGCCCATCCAGAGAAAGTTCCTCCTCTGGCTCGAATTCAAGACTGTGGATCCAATCCAGTGCAAAGTTGACACAGGCTTGAAGCCAGTGGGAGTGGCAGCTGCCCCTGCTGTGCGAGCAAGACTTCAAGAAGTCTTCTCATGCTCGTACACGCGGGTGATGGATCTACTAGCTAGGATGAACGAAGCAGCTTACATCCTTCAGCAAACTGCACATTCTTTGCCCGCAGGATCGATGGTTTCAACTGTGGCGTCAATGGCAAGGCGAACGTCAGAAGGGCTCGATACTTTGTTTGAGCTAGACATTAGCGATTAGTCACGTCGAGAGCATTTCTGTCTCAAGATCGACTAGATGAAGACCATGTGGTTCATATTCTGAAACGGCTAGCCTAGCCTACAAATGTAAAAGCAAGACAATTTTGATGGTTGCTGTCAGATACTCCTACCTATATAAACGGTAACTGATGGTGGCGTAGCGCGTCATGTTTACACGGTTATTATCAGCTCATCCAGAGATCGAGTTCCTCCTCTGGCTGACTGGCTCCAATTCAAGACTAAGCGTTCAGAGCCCCCATAAATAGAGGAGAATCGCAAGACGTTCAGGAGGTGCGTGCGCGTCAGTCGATCAAACACTGTTGGCTGACAAGAGTGGAGCTCTAGATCGACAAAATTTTTCTTTTTTTTAATTTTGGCCCCTAAATTTTTTGTACAACCCTCCTACAGTACCAGGTACTCCATGTTACAATTTGGTACATTTTTGTAGTTTTTTTATACATTTAGTTAATTTATTTTATTTAATTGATATTTTGAAAATGCAAATTTAAACTGCACATGCATCGAATAATAGAAATTTAGTGATTCAAAAAATGGTATTCATTTTATTGAGTGTAGTGTGAGGCAGTATACAGAAACGGCTTTAAAATTTCGAACATCTTGGTCATGAAACATGACGACGAACTTGCGGGAAAAGTGATTTTAAATTCTATAAAATGCAAATGAAGTCAAAAAATAATAAACTTATGGGCATGTCATGAAATCATATGTGGAGACTGTGATAAAAAAATTAAGAAGGTTTTGTGCACGTTGTCACGGACGATGTTTACGAACCATCACTTGTCCAGACGGCACTCGTCGAAGAATTTTCAAAAACAAAAATTAAAAAAAAATTGCCGAGTGCCGGCCAGGATGGCACTCGACAAAGGCGTCGTCACCGGCTTCAGAAACATGACGGCGTCTTTTCTTTGCCAAGTGCCAGATCTACCTTTGCCGATGATTGTTTTTTCGAGTGCTCTTTGTCGGGTGCGACACTCAGCAAAGCCTTTGCCAAGTCTTGGCAAATGGCATAAATCCTAGTCAGCTTGGCAATCCACACAAGACCGGTCAATGAGTAATCACCATTACCAATCATTAGATCTTATAAAGCGCAAAAACACGTAGACCTCATATAAATAGACTCAATAAATAGAAATAGTCAGACATGTGCCGCTGGGCTGCAGCCCTATCCATCATACTACGCGTCTTTGAATTTTTTTTTTTTTATATATATATATATGCCTATATGCCGTGCAACGAACGAGAATTGATACTGAGAGCGATAGATATGCTTGGACGCACGACGGTCGCAGAAATCTGCTAGAGCTTGGACAAATTCGTTTTTGTTTGTAGTTTGTACTTTAATAACGGATAATAATCTTCTACAGGTCAGAGCAGAATGAAAGCCAGATACCACAAGGAGATTGTGTTTTCATTTGACATCCATATCCATGGCGTTCGTTCGGATACCACGAGCATAAACAGCCAGTTACACGAGTTGTCAACTGAAAACACAATCTCAAGACCAAGGACGAGAGAATGGTGTTGTTGGAGCTTCAGACATCGACAGGCGACCGTACATGCGTGAAACTTTTTTTTTTTTTTTTGCAAAAGAGATTTTTCTTTTTTGACAACTTGCGAGATGTTGTGGCTTTGTGGACGAGGCAGAGGAGGTGGTTCGTCTTGTTGAACGGGATGATGAGGAGGTGATGGAGATTGGAGACTTGTCGAGCGTCATTTGGGAGTGGGTCTGGGTAAATATCAGACTTATTTCTACTGAACTGTAGCAGAGGAGCATTGGAAACGGGAGCATTGGTGACTAGGCGTCGTTGGACTTTTTGTACGGCAGCCCATGCCAGACGAATACTGAGAACGAAGATGGGAAAGGTATTTTATACTATTTTCTAAAAAGAAAGATTGGAAACATATTAGACGCAGGATGCTCGCAGAAAAATGCATGCGCTTCGACAGAATTGTAGATAATCGTTCAAACAACGGATAATCTTGTCAAGTCAATAAAGATCGTGTTTGAAATGACAGGTTCTGTTTCCACAACGCTGTCAACAGCTAATGGATCTTAGTATGACTTTTAGTTTGATCCGCCCATCATCATCGAGCAGAAGCCAAACTGGCTAGCCCCTTGCTGGGTCCCAATGCTTCAGGCATGTCGACGTGTTGGTGACATCATTCTTTGTAAGGTCTTGTTTGGATCCCAGGGCTGAACTTTAGCACTTTTTTTAGCACTAGGATCCATTCATGAGTGTTAATTTAGTGTTAAAATTGTGATATAGAACTTATATATGGGCTAAAAACTATAGCACCGAAGGAGATCTTAAAAAACTTTAACATTTGATGCTAAAGTTTAGCACATCGCAGTGGACAAGCCTTGAGTTCTAACTACAAAAGGAATCGTCCAAGCCTACCACTGGGCATCAACGCACAGAAGCAGGCTTATCGAATGCACCATGACCGGTTGGCTCAAAATGATGAAAAAAACATCCTCCTCAGAGAACAAGAGATCAGAACTTACGCTACCGCTACACATGCCGCTAGAATGAGTAGGTTGTACGAAGCATTGCGAAACCAAATGAAACTGCTCATATTCCATGAAAGCTTTCAAACTATAATAGACATCACAAGCTCCTTGGTCCAAAACTAATTTGAGTACTTTGAGTCTTGGTAAATAATATCATCCGAGATTGAAAACTTGAGTAGAGGTGCAACTCTGCTGCCACTGGTAACATGTCTAACGGCTTTAGCTGTGACATAGTGTTTCTACAAAGTGTTAAACCTGAGCCTTGTTGAGGATGACACCCTCATACTTGACCTGGAACCACTTCATCGCATCCTCCTTGGTCACTCTGTGCTGGATTCCAACACGGGCCTTGCACCTGCGGCGTCGGGCAACACGGTATCCAGCACGCTCAAGGACGACGTAGAAGTCCATTCCATAGATACCGGTTGAAGGATCATACCTGAGGGCAAACAGAAATGAAGTCAAGATTGACAAAGCAATGCATAAGCAAATTTACATGAACCAATGACAATGAAAAAGATAAATTCTTTATTATTATTTACGATGAATATGCTATTGTAGCCACCCGTAACATTTTTAGAACAAAACATGAAAAATATATATAAGTATCTGACAATATGACCATTTGACCAGTCAAGATGTCCATGTTAGAATACAAATTAAATCAAGATCAACAGTTTCCAGAAAAAAAAACAGAGTCCAAAATGATGATATGACCATACAGTATTGTTGAACAGAGTGAAATGCTGACTGGACCACAAATGGTATACTTAGTCAAACAAGTATATATACCAAATTAAAAATAAAAGAAAGGATCAGATATAATCAATAATTATATCAAATCAAATGTCAAATATAATTCCTAGAAAGCTAAAAAACAGTACTTAGGCCTCAGATAAAAGTGCATCAGTAGACCAGCGGTCGCTAGGCCTCAGATGGTACGGACAATTAATTCAAGTCATTGGCCTGGCGGAAGAGGAAAAGAATAGGAATTTTCTGTAACAGAAATGAATTATATTGGTTCACAATCAGCATAAAATTTTTCAAAACATGAAATTAATCAGCAACAACAAACCTAAAAGCAAATTACTTAGGCCTCAGATACAAGGTGCATCAGTACACCAGCAATTGCTAGGCTTCAGATGGTACGGACAATTAATTCAAGTCATTGGCCCAACAGAGCAAGAAAATAATAGGCGTTTTCTATTACAGAAATAAATTATATGGGTCCATAAGCAGCATATACTTTTTGAATTTGAAAATGAGAAATAAGAATTTGAAAATGAGAAATAAATCAACTCAGGGCTTCTTTGGTTGGTCAAGGTTAGCCCTAATCCTTTCGTAATGGAAGGAAAATGACTAACATTCCTTCTAATCCTTTCATAATGGAAGGAAAACAACTAACATCCCTTCTGGTCTGAACTGACTGAGCCTAGCCACAGTCCAATTGAGCCCTTGGGTTTAATAAAGTGTTGACATTATGAAAAGTAAACAAGTAGTATTATGCAAAAGCAAGCAATGCATATCCATGGAAAACAATTAAAAGATGGAAGTAGACACTCGCTTTTATAATACAGTTTGGAGTTTGCTGTCAGATTAAATGCCAAAAAATAGTTCCAACAAAGAAGCTAAAAAACAAAGGACTTAGGCCTCAGAGATAAAGTGCAGCAATAGACCAGCAACTGCTGGCCTTCAGATGGTACGGACAATTAATTCAAATCATTGGCCCAACAGAATACCAAAAAGAATAGACATGTTCTGTTACAAAACGAAATATATTGGTTAATAAGCAGCAGAGGTTTTATTAAAACCAAAGAAAAATAATGGACTCAAAGCTTGTTTTGTTAGGAAAAGATCAGACTTGATCCTTTCAGAATGGCAGGAACATGAACCAACATTCCTTCATGTCTGCCTCCGTGAATCCAATCAAACCCTTGGGTGAAGTTTACATGTTACAAAGAGTAAACAAATATAGAAATAGTAATATGCAAAAAAAAAAACAATGCACATCCAAGGAAAACATGATTAACATCTTAGGTCCAAGAAATGATAGCAAGGCACTGGTCAATTTGGTATTAACTAATACATAGCCCTAAGTTTCAATGAGTCAAAAATAGGGCAAATTAAGAATCTTACTTGATGCCAAGATCAATGTGCTCCTGGATTCCAAAACCAAAGCACCCTGTCTCACTGAAGTTCCTCCTTAGCAGTTCATATTCCTTGACCTTCAGTCCACTCTCCAGAAGCTGCATTGCCTTCTCACCCCTTACAGTAACATAGCAGGCAATCTTCTCATTACGCCTGATACCAAAGGAACGGACAGTGTACCTAGCTGAAGAACAAAAAAAAAAAAACACAAAATGTTAAACAAAAGAAGAACCTTCTCGGTGCTAGGAAGCAGAGAAGAAAACACTAATAAGAGAAGGCAATTATACCCTTAGAGAACACTGGTGACTGGCCACTCAGTTGCTCCAGGACCTGAAAGCATAGAAGAAAACCATGAACTTACTGACATGTTTAAGGTAAGTTTGAAGGAATCCATAGAAGCAATCAGCTATTAAGCAATTTACAGCATAATTAGAGAAACGCACGATTTACAATACCAAGAAGTAAAATGAGTAACAACAACCACCAAAACAAAGCATGGTTGAGATCACTTGCATGAGCCGCAACGTACTAGAACAGGCACACTGTAATCTATACATTGCATCTATCTATGTCTCAGATATCTTTGCAAATCATTATCATTGAGCTTTGAATTCTCATTCTGTTGTCATTTGTCAATGAATGAAATCAGAAATGACTAAACAAAGTTATCCTACAAGTCTACAGCTATCAGAGACGTCACATGGCAGCTGACTATATAAGTTTATAGGAAGGTGATCCATTCAGGTATTGTTGCACAATACGGAAAGCAAACTAGTGAATTCAAGACTCTGTCCACTCAAATCCATCCTTCCGTCATAAAAAATCTTCATGCTGATTACAAACAATCCGAGCCAACCATAATATACGAATACAAGAAGCTACCGAAGAAGAGTGCATGATATTCTTGCAAAAAAAAAAATGACGCGCAAGAAGAGGGACGAACCTTGGCGGCGCGGGTGAGGCGATCCCCACTCTCTCCGACGGAGATGTTGAGCACCAGCTTCTGCACCTTGATCTCCCTCATCGGGTTGGACTGCTTCTTCTCGGACGCCTGCGCAAGAAAAGGCTCGCGCACACAGAGAAGCGGGCACAGGTTAGGTCCATACGCAGGAGCTGAGGAGCAGCGAAGCGCGATGACGGGAGAGGACGGAGGCTCACCATGGACAACGCGGCGACGGCGGCGGGCCCTTGTGCGACGGCGGCAGGGGCAGTGAGACGGAGGGGTGGTGGCGGCGGGGTGCGGAGGGTGTCGGGTGGCGGCGGCGGGGGATTAAAAGAAAGAGGGAAACCCTAGAGAGGGAGGGCTCGGCTTGCACATGAGCCTGGGTCATATAAATTTATGGGCTTTGTGTTGGGCCTTGTGAAGAAACAACTGGGCTACATTGAAAAAGTCCACATTACTTACTCAACTTTTGATAAAGTGAGTTTTCTTTCTAAAAAAATTGCTAAAGTCTGTTTCTCCTCGTGGATAAACCACCTCTTGGTTTTGTCTTTTTATTTATTTTGGCTGAATTTTGAAAAATTATATTAAATCACATAAAGATCATAAATAAAAATCAAATTTTATAAATGAGTAGATCTACGGATATATTTTAGTAAAATTTTTTTGCTGTAATTTTAGAACTATATTTTTTCTATAATTAATTCATGTTTATAGGTTCTATGATCCAATTGTGGTAAAATGTTTATGCTGAACTAATTGTTGTGTGCTTCGAACTATACTCCTCCATTTCAAATTGTAAGTCATTGTAAGAATATTGGAGAGTCAAAGTATCTCAAATTTGATCAAAATTATAGAAAAAATAAAAAACTCGTGACATCAAATAGGTACACTATAAAAATACAATTAACGAGGAAGATAATGATACTTACTTCCTCTGCTTCAAATTTTAGTTCACTTTGACTTTTTTGGTGCATGTAGTTTGCTATGTATTTAGCAAAATGCATGCACCAAAAAGTAAAAGTGAACTACAATTTAGAACAGGATGGAGAAGTTGACATATAAATATTATTATCTTATTGTATAAATTTGGTCAAACTTAACATGTTTTGACTCTTTAAGATTTTTGAAACGACTTATAATTTGGGACAATGGGAGTAGTAAACATTTCATACTCATTGGTCACGTATAAATATATAATAAAGTTATGCATGGCCTAATGAATATAAATCTTTACTACAGTTCAAGAATATAATAACCCACTATAAAAAATCCATCACAATTAGACCATCGAAGATACAATTATGAAATAATTAGAGAAAAACATAGATCTAAAGCGACAGTTGCTAAAGCATAATATATTATATATTTATTTATTTGTGCAGATCTACTTATGTCAACTAAAATAAATAAGTAAATGATTTTTTAAAAAACAAAACCATGTTTAAAAACTGCTTATAACCGGTTAGGCAGGTAAAGCTAACGGTTTTAGAAATTCAGAAATGTAGTTTATCTAGTTGTAGAGTTCACGGACTTTCACAAAGTTATGTTGAGTTTTTCATTAAAAAAAACATTGAAAAGAAGGGGAAAAACTCACGAGATCAGAACCGCAAGCCCGCAAGCGTCCATGGGCCGTGAGCATCAGCCGATGAATGTGCCCTTGATGCCCTAGCGTTCATCTTCTTCTTTCCCAAATTCTTCCCAATCGCAGCTCACCGGTGAACGGCGGCCACCGCGTCGACGCACTCGCGCCCGGCAGCCACTCACCCTCGCCGCAGGGCCGCGGATCTTCCTCTCCACCCTCGACCTCCGACACTGGCCGCTCCACATGGATGCCGTGCGTCTCCTCGTCGCATCTTGCCTCCCGGATCCCTCGTTCGCCAGACCTCCGGCGCTGGACTCGCGGCACCCAGCGCTATCCGCTGGCACCGACGACGACCGTATCAGCAGTCTGCCTAGCACCCTCCTCTCCAACATCGTCGCCCGCCTCCCGATCAAGGACGCCGTGCGCACCACCGCCCTCTCGCACCGATGGCGCCGCGTCTGGCCGTCCACGCCTCTCGTCCTCGACGACAGGGACCTGCTGCCGTCCTCCGAGCAGCGGCTCGTCTCCGTCGTCTCCCGCGTCTTCTTGACCCACCCGGGCCCCTTCCTCTCCGTGAGACTCACCCTAGGCTTCATGGGTTTCCACCACCCGGAGGTCGAGTTCTGGCCGCGCGTTCTTGCGGGGAAGGGTGTTCGGCAGCTTGTTTGGATCAATCACCCCACGCCGGTCGATTTACGACTGTCTGCTGGGGTGTTCCGGTGCGCGAGCCTTCGGGTTCTCTACCTCGGCTTCTGGAAGCTCCCAAACCTTGGCGTCGACCTGCCCCAGCACCAGCAGCATGTCTTGTTCCCCCTTCTTGAGGAGCTCGTCATCTGCCACTGCGATATAGACAGTATAAACCTTGCTCTCATGCTCAAGCACAGCCCTTTGCTTTCGAAGCTTTCTTTCGTCTCTAGTTATGGCACTCCTGAGCTGGTGGAGATCCAAAAGAGCACCCTCAAGAGCCTAATCTTCTGGTGCTCCAGTGCGGATGGGCTTATTGTGCAAGGTTCGCCTTGCCTGAGACGGCTTATCATGTGGAATGCAAGTGCAGTTTCGACTTTGGCTCGTCCTATGAAGGTCGAAATTGACAGTGCCAGTCCAAGCCTAACAGTGGTTGGATACCTTGAACCTGGCGTGCACAAACTACAAATTGGTGATGCTTTAATTGGGGTACCATTCGTCCATTCCTCATCATGATTTCACCCCAAGAAAAGAAAACAAACATACATGGGTTGTATAGTAATTATGCCAAATTTGGTTTTAATTGCAGCCGCACACGAAGGCAAGCCGAAGAACTATGGTTCCAAGTGTGAAGGTGTTAGCTTTAAGAGTGCATTGGGTCAAAAATCTGGTTAACATGATGCCTTCTTTCTTAAGATGCTTTCCAAACGTTGAGACTCTTCATATTGAGGTACCAATTAACTTCCTTGCTTCAATTTTCATTTTTGTTATTACTACTACTAGCTGCCCCCAAACTGTTTCATTCATTTAACCAATTAACTTCCTTGCTTCAATTTTCATTTTTGTTATTACTATTGCTGCCCCCAAACTGATTCATTCATTTATTCAATTCTCGTAGTCTGGAAAAGAAGATGGTGTTCCAGTAGGCAACTTAAACTGGCTATGTGCTCGTTCAGTCAATTGCATCACGCGGCTGAAGACTCTTGTCTTTCACGAGTTCAAGGGGGGCCGAAGTGAGATATCCTTTCTGAAGCTTGTAGCAGAGCATGGATATCAGCTGCAGAAGCTTGTGATCTTGCTATCAAGTGAATGTCTTCTGAGTGTCAAGGATGCTAAGTTGAAGGTGGATAGTGTTATTGGGTGTGCTCAATGGGCTAATGCAGATTGTGAGCTGTTCTTCTGTACGTTCAAAGAACCAGGAGCAGGACAGAGTTTTACCTTCCAGGAAGCATCAGACCTCACACTTAGAGATCCGTTCTTCGAGCTGCCTAGTATGTAGAGAGGTATGTTTGGTCATTTATTACTCTTCTTGCTGATATAATGCACCTGGCCAACTTGTTTAGAGACCTTGTTCTTGATTTTTTTAAAAAACTTTTTTTTAAAAATAAGGGACCTGTTTAGATGTTCCTTTTTGAAACAGAAAGATATTCCTGCTGGCTGTGTGATGTTCTTTGTACACCTGGAAATGTCTGTTGATGATAATGTTTCAATTTCTAGAATTTGAGGATATGAATGTAAATGTACAAGATCCAATCTCCCATTGAATAGCTGATCTCTCCTTTGTTTAACTATAAATGCCTAGTGTGTCAAAAGTATAGTGTGCATGCAATATTTAGACAATGTGGGTGATATACTTGTCTGATTGTATTTAACAAGTTCCTGCTTTCTTGTGAAAGTTGGCATGCAGGAGCATACTAGATACTACCTCGGGTTTTAAGTGTCGTGTTTACCTTGGGGGCACAGACCAAGGAAAGTTTATAGTTTAGTTAAGTCTGTCGTTTTTCCTGCCCAGCGTGATAATACTGCTTCGTACTCGGCGTTGGCATGGCTGCATGTGAAATCCATCGCGCACACCTCCTAAGGCCCAGGCCCTCGCCAACATTATCTGGCTGTCTGTCTCTCCTATGATCTCCGTCTCTCCTCTCCTCTGCTCCCTGTCACTGCTCGCTATCTGGCTGTGTTCTTTCTCCTCTGCTCCTGTCTCCTGTGCATTGCCTAGGAAACGCCTAGGCTTGCCTAGGCGCGTCTAAGCTCTAGGCGCCAGCTAGCGCTTTTTTTTAAACTTGGGAAGGAGCAAGGCAGTTTGGCTCTCCAACCGAAAATTGACCAAAATATGACATCTATTCGTGACTTTTTCCAAAAGACAGATACGACGCTAAAAAAAGGAACGAATTAGTAGGATACTCAACACTGAATTCTGACCAAGTAGATTTAGAGGCCAAACATTACAAGTTCTGCTTCTGGTATATTTTTTGTGGTACTTCCAAGTCCTTTGTTTCTGTAGTATTCGAACTTTATTTATTCCTCGTATTCATGACCTGTGGCTTGCACTTGTTAATTGTTCAAGTCACAACTCACAAGTAAGCCTTTTATGTACAATTATGACATTTTATCATTTCTTCTCACCCTTGTAATATTTGTTGATTAGTATATAATATTTTCATCATAAATGGTCCCAAATGAATTTGCAAAGTTATGAAAGGTGTGATTTCCAACCTTTTGCATTTTGATCAAGTTCCCACAATTTTCGCGTCGAGTGGAGGGGAGTCCGCGCGCGCGCGAGTCCTACGTGGCCGGCTGAAATCGTCGCGAGGCCCAGATGCAAAGCACGGAGGAGGTTTGCATATATGCAAAGCCTCAACCTCTATTTGCAAAGTTTATCAAATTGCAAACCTCATTTGCAAAACCATTGGAGGGGTGTTTTCTAGTTTGCAAATTGGGCAATGCAAAGTCTATTTGCAAAGCCCTTGGAGATGCTCTTACCCGTGTAAGCTGAACCAGCCCGATCATTGTGGCTTGTGGGATGAAGACTAATTTTCCTTGTAGATCATTGATATCTCCTTCTTGACCATACAGACTTAGGTTTCTTCGCAAACTATAGCCCCTAATCCTGATCCAGCCATTAGATTGTGATTGAACACTAAAGTGTAGAGCCACAGTTGCTTATTCAAGCATATCTTCCCCATAGTAATCAGTTCGATGTTGTGATCTACATTTTCTTTGTTGCTGTTCTTGAGTTTGGTGATTGCCAGTCAATTAATAATTATATAATTCGTCAAGGTAAACAAGTGTATCTAGAGTTTACTTTCTTTTTCCATTCCTTGTTCATATGGATTAGATTGCTTAGCAAGTTAGCATTTGCAGAGGTGTGGTATGTAGTGTATATTTTAATTAATATATGGTAGGGAGCTGTTTTCATGATAAACCGCTTATTCTTATATTTTGAGTAAATACATTAGAGTTTAGCATATAATGATTTGTTATTCTAGGCATAAGACATTATTGTGACAATATTGAGGGACCAGGAGCTTGTTGAGAGTCCTGCCAATATTTGTTTGGTTCTGCTTTCTGACGTTTTTTTTCCCTAGGCCGCTAGGCGCTTCATGCAAATGTATTGATATATTTATAAGCAATGGCTAGTTAAGTACATACTTACATTTATGTTCTAATTTGTATTTTGTTTTTAATGCAGGTTACCAAGTTACCAAGTCTGGTGTCAGGAAGTGTTGGAGCTCGTAGTTCATGCTTATTGTTTATGTCAACAGTTTGCACAATTGCAGTTAGCACTGTCAGAGAAAAAACATGTTGGACTATTGTTGCACGCCATTCGTTATCACAAATTTCTGAGGATTTGATGATGAGTTTTTTTGTACTGTATGCAAATTTGCAGCTCATGATTTATGGCATCTATGATTTCAGTGCGTGATCTGATGATAATCTCTTACTAAATTTATTACTACCTTGGTTGTTGTCTGCCACGTATTTTTAATGTGTTCATTGTTTATTATCTTTGGCTGCAGTTTGAGCACCAAAAGAGCAACCATGAGGACACGTAAGGGCAGGTACATTGGTGTCGTCTCATAATATGTCTCATAGAGTACCTGTAATTTAAGACAGCTTAATGGACTACATGTACAACGGTTGTTAATTTAAATTGTCTCATAGGAAATCGCAATTCCTTAATTTATGAGGAGCTATGTTGTCCAGATACGGATATGAGTATCAGATATGATACGTATCCGATACGTGGGTACACTATTCTCCAAAAAACAGTGACACGGGGATACGCCTAAGATATATTTTTATAGGCCTTTGTTATCTGTCTGTTAACAGTTTTTTTTATTTTTATCTGTCTAATTCTAGAGCGTTGATGGTGCTTGAAGATGCGTGCTGTTTTATGTTTCTTTCTCGGGCCCGCAACCGCAGCTGATGGGTTTGTGAGTGCTAACGGGTCCACATCTAGGAACTGCTAACCCACGGACCCGCTATTTTTGAAATCCGCGCCCATCGAATCTTTTCATCTCCCACCGTGATTTTTCCCCAATCCACTCCGTTCCCCTCACGCGCGGGGGTGCGGCTCCGTGCCCAGGCGAGGCCTGCTCGCCGGCCCTCGCCGCAACTCCCGCCGTGCCTCTCGCCTAGCCTTCGCGCGCGCCTCCTGCGTCGAGATGTGGACGCGGCTCCCCCTCGCCGACCCTCCCGGCGAGACCCTTTGTGCCTCTTGCGTCGAGCTGTGGACGCGGCACCCCTAGCCGACCTTCCCGCCTCCCGACGAGCCCCTCGTGAGCCTCACCGTGCCTCCAGCAGAGGTGAGCCGTTCCTCCTGCTGAGCCCCGTCGATGCATATCGAGGATTTTGCCGTTGATTTGAGTAGCAATTTTGGCCATTCTGTGTTGTGGAGTCACGACCTGCCACTCAGGTGATTCGGCTCCTTGCCCTTCCTGCTTCCCTATCGGCACCTCTAGGTGTGCGCAGATGCAGCACCGCAGCCAGTTCCCAAGGGCAGTCCATCCCCTACGCGCCCAGCAGCCTACCCCTGCGATGCCCCTATTTGGGTGTGCCTTTTACTGGATGCCACACCGTCCCCATGCCCCAGAGCTTCACGCTGCCTGTCGATTTGTTGTCTAATAGTTTAGAGAAGAGTAGCTTGACCATCGTTTTTATTTTGGTCCGTATCTGTTTTTTGTGCATGTATATGTGTAAAAAATGCTGGTATAGGTATCATATTTTGAGTTTTTCAGTTACTCCGTCTGTTACTTTACAGCTGAAAATTGGATTGACAGGGACCTGCAGTTTAGAGGTTTAATTGGATGCGGGTGAATTAGTTGCTCAGATTGGTACTGTTGCTTCAGTTCTTCAGATTACACTGTAGCCGGCCGATTGGGATATATGGCCTAGTTTGGGGATATATTTTTGTGCAGTATACTCAAATTATGGTTCAGTGTATATGATGTGACGGAGGAAATAACAAATACATAATTCAGTATTGTTTTGTTGTTCTGAATCGTGTGGTTAGGAATCAATACTAGCTAGTTTCTAACCTCATCGTGTAATGTTTGTCCTGTAAAATCAAATGTAAAATAAAAAGGGAACATATCCACACTCTAGCTTCCCTGTCGGAGGGGGCTCTTCCCACGGCTGGCAATTCATTGTTGAGAATCAAACTTTGAAGGCATCTATCAGTTTGCTACCATTCTAGTATGAGCAAATATTCAGCTGCACTATTTTTCAATGAACAATTTGTTAGATGTCATGTTGAGGCATATATGCTATATGTGTTGCGTGACAGGCTATTTGGCCTCACAGCAAGCACTATCGGATGATAGAGCTTACAAGAGTTGAAGAGCTTCCTCAAGCTTTTGTTTATCTGACCAATGTTAAGTTTGGGACATTGGAACCATGATCATTCAGAAAATTAACTGGACACCAGTGGCGTGTGGAACGTTCTTCTCCGTCATGTCTTTGATCAATTGCTGTTGTGAATTCAACTGAATTTGTGGTTTTGTATGAGTTTGCTGAGGACGTGTATTTGATTTTTTTTTTAATTTTGCTGCTTGGTTTATGTTTTTTGGAGTGAAATATTTGTTGTTGATTGCAGCTTTAGTTGACATTGCATCTGAAGTTATGGTTGTCCTTGTGTTTTGAGTTTTTTTACTTGTTTATTTTTTAGATGATTTGGTTATTTGTAGCTGCTCTTTGGAGAGTTGAGTTATTTGTATTTGTCTTGGCCAATTTATTTTTAGCTGATTTGAGTTGTATTTTTTAATTTTTTTAATTTTCATTGAGGTGAGTTGAGTTTTTCTTTTAGAGTTGTTTTGCTATATGAGATGTATTTATAGCTCTCTTTGTCTATGTCTCTGAATGCTTTGTTGGCAAATGCAACTGTAGTTAATGTTTTGTTTGTTGTTGATGTGGTGCCACATGAGTTGAGTTGAGTTGAGAATTCAACTGAAGTTTGGGTATGAGTTGTAGCTGTTGTTTGAGTTGTATCTGTAGGTCTGGCTGTTCAATTTTCGTTTTAGTTGTTAGCAAATTTTTGTTTTAGTTGTAGTTGTAGTTGTAAGCAAATTTTGGTGTTTCATCCATATCTAATGGGAGTGGCAGTCTTGTGTGGCATGTATATGTACATGCATTTGTAGATGTAGCTGTAGGTCTGGCTGATCCATTTTATCTTGTATCCGACAAGATGTTTAGCCAAAATTTTGGTTGTAGTTGTATCTGTAGGTCTGGCTGTTCAATTTTCATTTTAGTTGTTAGCAAATTTTCGTTTTAGGTGTAGTTGTAGTTGTAGTTGTAAGCAAATTTTGGTATTTCATCCATATCTAATGGGAGTGGCAGTCTTGTGTGGCATGTACTCTCTCTGGGTCTTGTATAGTAGAAATGACTAAAATGTTTAAATTTTTGTTGTTGTTTCATTTTCTGCTGCTACTGATTAAGCTGCTAGCATTTGGGGTTGGGATTCTTGAGTAATGTATAGGGTGCAGCTGCATTTGAGTTGTTGTTGCTGGTTGGTTCCTAGTTATGGTAATTTTGTTGTTGTTGAGTGCAACTACAGTTGAGATTGCATCTGAAGTTGGGGTTGGTGATGAAGGTGACAAAGGTGTTGTTGCTATATTTTAGTTGTTTAGGTCAATATAGTTTAGCTGAGATGAGTTGATGTTTTATAGCTTTGCCATGAGTTGAGTTGACAAATTTTATTTATAGCTCTACCATTTGAGTTTGTTTATTTGTTTGGATTCATTTGATTTTGTAGCTGCTAACTGGAAAGAGAGCGAGAGTGTGTGTATCTAGAGCATGGCTTGCAGGTTTGTACTCTGGCATGCTATGCCAGAGTGTTGCATGGCATGAGGGATTCATGAGCTGTTGGACTTTTTGCAGGCTTAGTTTCCTAGTTTGTCACTTTCTCTAAATGTCAATTTGTGCAGTCTATTTGCTATTGATGGTGCCTCAAGAGACCTTACTCACTTTGTGCCTCTGTTGAGCCTTTTCAGTGATGTTATCCTTATGGATTGCCAGGTAAGTTTCAACAAGAACACTACCACATTTTCCCTTTGTAAACTATTATCGGATTCTCTGGTATTTTGTCCACCGAGAGTGAAGCTTTGCTTTTTGTTAGTTTTTACCTTTTTGGATCTCTTTGATGTTGTTCAGGTGTAACAGAGGTGAAGTTTTCTTATGCACCTGAAACAAATAGTTGTTCGGTGTGTTAGGTCACTAATCCGTTTCACTACTTGCACTAACAACTTGCGATTAATGTGCGGTTATTCAACCAATAGTAGAAAATTCAATTCGACATATGGGTGCTGCATGCGGTGGTATTTTTACCTGTAAATGAGTTCACTGATCTGTCCCATTGAGTGTTAGAAACTTAGTCTTGTATATATTTGAGAATGGACAAAACCCAGAGGGCTTCAATTAGATCCACAATAATTTTCTCACACTACTATTTTGACATAAAATTAATCAAAGTTTGGCTGTCTATTTACTTGAGACATTGCTGTAGTATTCTAAAAAAGATAGTTCAACCACAATCTGTGCACTACACAACTCGATTGAAGGACTAAAAAAATCCTGCTACATTTTTCCATTTAAAGTACAAAGATTTCTTTAGACCAAAGAACAAAGTACCTTGAGATTCCATTTTTCTTAGGAATAAATATCAATCAATCTAGACACTTTCTAGAGCAAATGTAGCTTCTCCTTTCATATTAGTATATACTTCAGGGACCGGATAGGTTTGAGTAGATCTTATATATGCAATAAACTGTTGATATTTGGAATCTAATTTCTTTATCTGTTGCAGGTATAAGTTGCATTTTACCTGTGTAAGTTGTTTCTCAAGGTCAACATGACAAAGCTCGTGTGATTACTTTCTGGATATCATTTCATCGTGTTTTCAGACTGAACAAATGAAGAGAATAGGCAATGAGCTAGATTCTGTCCACTTTTCACTGAAGAAGTCTAGTCAAATGGTGAAAGAGATTGGCTGTCAAGTTCTCCCTCGCTCTCTAGCACTCAAATGCTTTGTTTTTTTTGTTACCCCCTTATGTGGCTGAATTTACAAGATTATCCATTTCAGGTTGCTACTTACAAAATGGGTGTTGCATGCAGTGGTGGCTAATGATATTTTCACTGATGATAGTTTTGCGGTGAGTATATTTCTCTGAACGGCACATGTTGTAGGAGCTCACATGTTGGTGCAACTGCTCTGGCTGAGACAGAGTTATCACTTGGAAGCCATCTGGGATGTGATTCATCCAAAATCTAGTTCAAATGTTTTTTCCATTTATTTGTTAATGTATTTTTCAAGCTAATGCTTGAAGGAGGTGCATCCAGTTTTCTAAGATGATTGAACATGGTTGGAATCTCTGCAGGTGGGAACTTGCTGGATCTTGCCATACATGTTGCGAGGGGTCTCATAGTTGGCAACTACCTCATTCTGGTGGCATTGCTAGCCGGTGCCCGGGCCTTCTGGTGTTGGTAGCTCAACCATGTGCATGATTCTAACATGAGGGTACAGCTGGGAAGGGTGCATGATTCTAACATGAGGGTACAGCTGGGAAGGCTTCTGGGAGGCCATTCACGATGATCGCTGGCCCATCTGAAATTGACTGTGCCTGCAGATGCGCCTGCGGATGGAGCTGTTGTTGTGTGTATGTGTCCCGACGAGGAGGCCGGTGCTGCCGACGCTCAAGGCCGAAAACAAGGTGCTAGATCCGAAAAAGGCGCAGAACATTTGCCATCTTGCTGCGCGTGCCGAATGTGACCAAGGAAGAGGTCTGTGACGCGCTATGTGTAGGTGAACAAGATCCTCGCTGATACTACTTCATCTGCAACATGCTACATTGCTCTTCATTGATGTTTTGCCCGTGAGTCGTGTGTGACCATATTTAGCCTGTGACTGAAACTCAGATACTCTCGATCTGTTGTATTTTGGCCCCCACGATGGGTTTGCTTTTCGTCTCGTGCCTCTTCTTAACGGATTGTTTTTAGCGGGTTTTGATTCTATATTTTATTTTGCCCGTTAATAAAAATCTGACAGATATTGTGGTCAACAAATCTGTTGTCTCTTTTAGTTGTGGTTTTTTCTCGGCTGTTATTTTTAGGCGACAGATTTCAAATTAGAAAAACAGTCGACAGATAGATAAAGGGTCCCATTTTTATATTCATAACTACACATGATTAATATAAAAATAACATAATAATACAAGTAAATAATATTTTTAACAACTTATTAGTAAAACAACCATCACTTGTATGTAGGATAATTTGAGATTTAAGTGCATGGGGGCATATATTTGTAAAGATCAATAAAATTAAAGTGTCTTTATATCAAATTGGAATAGACGATCATATTGAACAAAATACTAAAATGTGTACGCCACGATGAGAAAATGACTAGTGAGGGTTCTGGTGCTAGTTCATACTGCTTCTGGGTGGCCAGATGGGTCTTTTTGGCTAGTTGGGCTGTATCCAAACCAGCACCAACGTATCAGATACTAGTATCCATGTCAATACGTATCCACAATTTCTAGTACGGCCTGGATACGTATCCAAGTTGTATCCATTGCGTATCATATCCAAAAATGTATCGGATACGGGATACGGACACCCCGTGGAGTATCCGCGCATCGTAGATGAGGAGAGTAAAAATAGGATTGTGAGGTGCATGACAATAACAACTCATACAATGGTAAAATAGTTGTCTCATAGCATCTTCAAGAGACATGCTATTCTTGTTTGGTATGCTCTATTTAAATTTTTTAGAGAAAAAAATGAACTCCAACAGTTATTCTATCTTGTTTTGTAAAATAGCAAGCTGGCTATTCCTAGAATCTCGCATGGTAAATATAGTTTTCATGTGCCACTAGCCATAGTGGAAAGGTTGTTGGAGTTTTCTATTTTTTAGAGAGTTTTCTATTTCAGAGATTGGCTAAATCATATGTTTAGCAATCTATTTTTACCAATTCTCTTGGAGTTGCTCTCATAGTCCTAAATTTTAGCCCATGAAGTGCTTGTTTCGCAAAACAACTACCTCATTCTCTCTCACCTCTCTCTTTCCTCCACATATCAAAAATCCTACGTGGCAATGCATAGCAATGTACCTGCCCTAATGTGCGGAAAGAATTTTTTTCCACTAGACATGATAAAGTTTAGGGCATGTTTGACACGACTCTTATATGTATATACACCAGCTGACTACAGTAGTACTTCCTCCCTTCAAAAATTAGGGTCGTATTAGCAAAAAAAAAAAAGTTTTCATTAATCGGGATCGTATTAGCTAGTGACCATGTCTCTAGACATTTATATTAGAATACAAGTCTACATGCGTTGGCTAACTAAGTAGTCGGCTAATTAAGGCGTAATGCTGCATGCGCGGGCTCTCCTTGGTCATTGCGCCGGACCCCAAGACATGGATGGAGAAAGTACTGTTTATAGAGGCAATTTTTTAGAAGCTTCAATTTCCTACTCCACTACCGTGGCCCGGAACAGCCAAGCCAAACAGGTAGTGTTAAATAGAGGATTGAAATATATAGGGCAGAAAGAAAGACAACGTTTTCCAATGTCAAACAGAGAATTTTCTCATATAATTAGCTGATTTGTGACTCATGAGGTTCACCAAGCTAGTATCTTCAACCTTGGGAACCGGGTATTCGGCCTCCAAAAGTGGACCATGTGACGTTCACCACAAGCTTGAACATCCTTCCCATCGAAATCACTCTTCTGCAACTATTATGCTTTTTTGCGGTAAAAGAGAGCACGCGAGTGCTCACAAAACCCTTCACTTCTCTGTTGCCAGAATATTTGTAGAAACCGTGTCCAGGTTCCTCTTCAGTTTTAATATCAAACACAAGCTTCAGCTCACCATGTAACTCAAACTGCGATCACATGGGACGCAACCACCACCAACGGTGAATCATCGTTTGGCACCATGGGAGATGGACCAGAAGTATTCTTATACAGCATGATCCCGTCATGATATCCACTAGTAAATGCAGTCAGAGTCTTCAGATCATAGCCTTTGGCAGCCCGTGTGATATTGACATCAATAGTTGCTTCCACAGCATGCCTGATAAACCCAAAAGTAATGTCCACTGGGCCAAATTCACCATAGATGCGCACCCTATGCTTCTTATTTCCCATCCAATTCCTAAACTCAAAACACCCATCAATGACTAAATAATCATTGACTTCACATGCGTACTTAATGGAACTGTTTATAGCCTTGATACTATATTCAACTAAAACACCAAAAGATGCATGGATCCCTCTAGCTGGGGAAATCAAAGGTATATCACGTGAATCCTGTTAAAACAAAAAGACAATAAGTTAAGAGTAGTGCTTTTCTTTGTGGAACACAATTGCAAAACACATTTGTAACAAGTAGATACACTAAATGGAAGCTATGTGAACACCATCCTTAACTTTTTATGTATTCAAAAGATTTTATATAGAGTAAACTTGTTTATGCTTGCTACAAAAAAAAAAGTAAGTGCTATCCAATTAAGTTGCTGGAGTCACCAAAAATCGTGATATTGTGCTCCTAATCGAGTAGGTTCTTTTCTCCACAAATTTCCAGAAGCTAATGTCTTACATGCACTCTAATGTAGCAAACCCATGCACAACTTAAATTAGAATAATTTTCCTACATTTTGGCATATCTTAAATTACATTATTTTTCACTTTAGAATTTGTATTGAACAAGAACCATGAGGCCCAAAAGTTGCCAAAATTATTACAAATTGCCTACCACAAAATTAGATCCTGATTGAAACAACTCCTGCTTGTCCATAATCCAATTTATTGGAACAGCAGCTCAAATTATTAGAATGATAAACTGTTGCTGATCCTGCTGTTTGGCACAACTTCTGCTGATCTGTTGAAACATAAGCAGAGGTTGTGCCAAACAGGGCATATAAATGGTTAAAAGGAATATAAATCCCATCATGATTTGGGCATATAGGCCTAGCAAAAGCTATGCTGATTGAATAATGGATCACAGAAATTGACCAGTTGTTTTTTTTCATTGGAATGGCAGTAAAACGCTAACTCTGGGTGTTGCATGCACTGACATTTGACCCAAAGTGTTCTTTATAGGAATGTGAATAAAATTCCCTCCCTAATTTTGAGTACTTCAACAAGCACATGCCTAACTCTCCATCCATTTAAATACTTTTATTAAAAGGTAACAAATGAATACAATGAAAAAGTAATGTTTACCAAGCAAATTACAAAAGAAACCTTGCAATTATTATATAACACAAACTCTGTGATGTCGATATACAAAAATCAAAACTAAAATAAGTAAAACATGGAAAACTTTTAACAAGATCGAATTAACTGACCAAGCTGATCTCATGATTGTGCTCACGTGATTTGACAAAAACATGATTCCGTAGATAATCAATGTCATCTCGAACTGCCAGGAAACCATAAACACTCAAATGATCATGAGGCAATAAATTACCTGCAAACGTCAATGAGAAAAACTGAAACATAGCTGTTGCTGTGTACTCGGATAAACCAGGCTGTGTAAATTTTCCGCTCTTCACACAAGCTGATAACAAGAAACCAGGAGATGACTATTAAATATCCAAGAGGATCTCACTTGTTCAAGTAGAAAAAAAAGGAATAGTAATAAAGCATAAGAAGTATTACTAGGACTAGTGTTTTTCATCCGGTACTTTTTGTACCACGGATAGAAGCAATCTGGTCTAGGAAACCGGGGCCAGACCTCAACATAACTAAATTTCTCATCCTCATTAAGTATATAATTCAACTCCTTAATTTTTCTGTAGTACTCTTTAACATCCTTTTTATATTGATCAGCCCGCTTCAAAGGCCCCTCTGCATAAAGGAATAGAACACAGAAGATAAAAAAGATGCTTAATTCATCATGGTGAGTATACAACATATAAGCTGATTATCCTATCCTCATTGTTTTAAGTTAACAAATAAAGGCTTACCGAAGAGACACCTATTGTATTCAGTCAACTTAGCTATAGGCCAACAAGACACAGGTACTCCAAGAAATAGTTCCCAAGTTGCCTCATTAGCTTCGTCATTTTCATCATCTGTATTAAAAAAAAAAAGATTGAACCTTGGAGAACTATTATAGCAGAAAATTATAGACATAGTTATACTTTGTAAAAAAAGAGAAAGTACATTTTTTCCTACATCCAATCCACCCATCTTTATATCTAATAGTAATAGACTTCCTGTGTGCAAATTAGAGATAAAGAACTTAGTAAGACTGCATTCTTATATTGGTTACGCTTTCATAAGATTTTATTTTTATATGGAAACAACATACAATTATCAAAAAGTGGGAACAGATACTTCCGCTGCAGCCCTGCGATCGTAGTGACTCAAGTACACGTTGGTAGTCACACAATCCTCGTCACCTCAATAGCTCAACTGCACTCCACAATCCCTTCCACAACCTATGTTGTCCATCAGTAATTACTGACCCACTGACCACCGCCGATCATCTTATGCTGTTACCTGGCGGCCTGCTGCTGCCATTGGGCTACATGGTCTCTGCCATGGTTCGCTGCCGACCTGAGACTTCCAAAGATGTAGGAATTCCAGGCCAGGTTTTGTGTGTGTGTGTGCGTGTGTGGTTAACTATTTCTTCATCTGATGGTTTTCATATGCTTCAATGGTATGGGCAAATGATAGGGTGAGGGAATGTCATGTGTTGGAACTATTAATTAGGGTCAAATGCAGAATAGTCCTCTTCCCACCCAAAAAAGATTAATTCACATGCAATTTTGGAATAGCCCAAGAAACTCTTTTTTTGTGTGTGTGCTAAGTATATTTTGTGATGCAAGGAGTGTTGGATATGTTTAAACACGTCTTGCCAATATAAGAAAATCACTGCCACCAGCTTAAATTTTCTTTTGTGACACACATCCTAAATACAATTAGCTCAGAACACTATCCATTCTTCTTCAAACTTTACCTACCAGTAATATCATAAAAGCAAATAGCAAGTAGCAAGCAATATAGAAATAACATCAGTACGGTATCATAGAGTTTTGCAGCTTTTATGACCACACTAAGGTAGGATTTATGATCTCGGTAAAGTCAGAAATCCAGGGTTTGATTGCCAAGGGGTTAGAATCAATACCTTTGGATCGTAATGGATTATAGATCGGTTTTTAGGCAAGCAAGTTATAATTAATAAACTACGGATGTGACAACAGTGACATGTAAAACAAATCATACATACTGTACACAGATTGAAGATTATTCTAAGAGGAAGCTAACAGTTACTGAGATAATACTGCACGATATCTGGCCGTACCTAATCAGATCTAAACTTCTAATTAGGCAAGGAAAACAGAGGAAGCATGCAAATTTGCCACTAGACTAACCAGAATCCCACCAGCGTGTCGCGAGGGACTCGTCAAAGTCGACCGCCAAAGGCCGCACGCGCTTGTTGACGGCATCGCTGTGCCGCACGCGCTTGTTGACGGCATCGCTGTTGAGGGAATTCTTCGCCCCGCCATCCTCCATCGGGCTCGGTGGCAGTCCGTGGTAAGGGAGGTGGCAAGAATCGAAGTGAAAGGTGGCCAATAGGAGATCAACTATATAGGGCTACTCTAGGGAGTTCCGAATTTCTTTGAGAAAAGAATCGAGCGCTCGGACCTTTTTCTAACCCCTGTTTGGCAGGGCTCCTGCAGGAGCTCCATCTCCATGTCCGGCTCCTGCAGGAACTGTATCAAACTCATACAGAACGGCACCTTAAGCGAAGAATTTTGCGAGCCGGAGCCATTTTTTTCTTAGAAAAAGACCTCGGTCCCGTTTGGTACGGCTCAGCTTCACTGTTGAAGCTGTTTTTTTTAGATTTTAGTTCTATGTGCAGCTCTATAAATAGAGCTAAACTGTGTTTGGCAAAACAACTTACTATAGCAGGTGAACATGATCAAATGTCGAAAATACCTTTTCACTTTCTTATTCCCTTCTCCTGACGCCTCTGCTCCCCCATCAAGATCCATCGCCTCGCCTCTCCCCAGCGGTCACGGCGGCGCTCGCAGGCCCCGGCGGTTGCGGCGCTCGACGGCCCGCACGTGGCGGCGGCCCTCCCCACCTACGCCCGGTGCCCCTAGCAAGCTCCGCGCGGCCGAGGCGCTCGCCGGTCCTGGCCACGATGCGCGGCCACATCCCGGCAGCCGCATCCCCAGCAAGCTCCACGCTTGCGCCTTGGGCGGCCTCGTCCTCGCAGCGACCCGGAGGCCCAGCCTCGCTACTTTGTCCGGTCTCCGTTCACCCCGGCGACTTGGAGCGCGGAGCCCAAGCACGGAGGGTTTTTCGGGGCTGGCCCACAGTCAAGGACGAGGGAGGCGCGAGAAGCTTGTTTTTTCGGCTTCGACCGTCATGAAAGCCTTGTCTCAGTGGTTTTTCAACAGCTCCGTGGAAAGGAGTTGTTTCGCTTTTACTTGTTTGATAGAAAAGTGCTCCAAACAGCTCCCAGAGCTGCTGCAGAATCCATATCAAACAGGGCCTTCATGTTACTTCATATGTCAATACGAGAGTCTCGGTGAACATATTGACATAAAAAGGATGTCATGCACCAACGTGATGTGAGGGATCGTCAAAAGACAGTTTGATAATTTTCAAAAATACATTAAGGGTGCATTTGGTTCCTTTTTCATATCAGTCTGGCTAGCAAAACCTAGCCAGACTAAACTTAGCCTATGTGAACCTAGGTTAGAGGGGCGTGTTTGGTTTACCTAGCTCAAACTGGCCTCGCTCAGCTAAGTTTTTGTTTAGTGAGCTGCAGTAGCTCATGGCTAGCCCGTTAAAGCTAAGATGAGCTTTGTTTGGTTGTGTGTACACACTAGGGGCTGCTAACCTGGGGGAATTGGTGCCGTTACTCCTCCCCGCCATCGTACTTAAACCCAGCCAGTCTCTCCACCCGAGCAGTCACCCGTCCACTTCTCCCAGTCGCGCGTCTTCTCGTTTTCTTCTCCTCCTCGTCTCCGTCACCGACGCAGCCCCTTCCCGGTGGCGATGAGAGACGCGGCGTCCGCTCAGCGCTCATGCGGCACGCGGTTGAGCGGTGCACCGGTGGTCCTGCTTGCCCATGAGGTGGAGAGCCTTCTGCCCCTTCTTCGATCTCGGCGTCGAAAGGAATCGCTGCTTCCTTCTATCTAAACCCTCAGTACGGGTTTCCTACGATTTTCCTCTGAAAATCTTCCGATCCAACACGCTTTAAATAACTTGTATTTTGGGATGGAGGAAGTAATACTTTGTTCAAATGCTTTCAAATAACTTAACTGCCACCTGCTGAAAACGAAAATAAAACAGGTGCGGTGTAGGAAAATGACGACAGTGCTTACCTGGCCTCGACATCTATTTGTCCGACTATATATATGCTGAGAACAAAACAGCGGGAGTAGTTCAATCTCCATTTTCCAGGGCCGCCAGAAGGGAATAAATATCTGTATTTTGCTTTGGCATCGATCAGCGACAGGTTCGGTGCTAGCTGTGCGCGTGACCAAATTAGCTAGTAAGACGCCTGATTCTAAAGCACGGCCGGACTCATCTTGTCCTCAGCGGGAAACAATAATCGTTCGCTCCGGGCTTCAAACCTAGTCAAACTTAACATTTTAAATAACTTTTCGGAAGCAAGAGGTTTTCATTACATCGATCAGCTTTTCCCTCGCTCACCTCGCACACACAAAACAGCATATTGAGCATCTCCAACAACTCTTTAAAATAGGTTACTATTCTTCACTACTACAGCAGAGCACTACAGGGGCGGCTACTGTAGCACTGTAAGGGCGGCTACAGTAACCGCCCCTACGCCCCCGATCTTACAGTCACCAGCCGCCCTTATAGTGACATCCACAGTAAGGGCGGCTGGTGCTCCAGCTGCCCCTATAGTGATCCCACTGTAAGGGCGGCTCAATCTAGAGCCGCCCCTACAGTGAATTTTCAGCAAAAAAAATAAAATAAAAATTACAATAATCAAATAGAGCATTCAGAATAGCATATATATAATATAGGGTGCATTTTCTATACTCCCGGGAGTAGTTACTCCCATCTCTAAAAACTCACCTTAGATATGTGTTTATACTTGTTTATCACATAGAGTATGTCTATATACTAATATTAAGATACTCTAAATCTTCTTATGCGAAAAAATTTCAAGGGAACCCATACTTTTTAATATATTACAAAAATGCCACTTACTGTACTATATAAAATAAATATGACCACATACTCTACGTATGCTTGCATACTTGACATATATACTACCATAGATTTTTCTAGTATAATCATATACTTCGCGTCCATATATTTTTTTTTGTCATACATACCCTAGATCTTGAGATATAAACATGGGAGTAGCTACTCCCTAGGAGTAGAAAATACTTTCCCATATATATATATATATATATATATATATATATATATATATATATATATATATATATATATATATATATATATATATATATATATATATATATATAAAATCAGAATTCATTGGACTTCAATGTCACAGCCATCATCCAAATATACAAAGAGTAGAGTAAACTTAGAAGATCATTCATTCATAGTTTGTGCAGTTCTTTTGGAGATAGTTTGTGCAGTTTAGGAAACACAATCTTTACAAATAAAATTCAGATTTCCACTACTCTAGCTAGATCCATCCTACTAGCACGATGAACCAACAAAAGTAGATGGAAAATAACTTAGACCAAAAGATGACTGGTGCACTCTTCCACAATCAACTCTTGTGTTTGCTGAATGATCTCTGTTGACGTTTCTTAGCGCAATCACCAAAGATAGATAAAAAGTCTATCCCCGGCAACAGCACTAGAAAACTTGTTGGCACTTCTTAACGTGTGCAGAAAGAATCCGCAAGCGTATGGAAAGTACCGTTGTAGTTTTCACCCGGAAGTATTCAGAGTATCGTATTTTCCACAGGGAACGGAGGTATTTCTCCTAGATAATTCGTCCAAGGAACAACACAAGGGTAGAGATAGAAAGGGTGGTAGAGATGGATTCCTATAGCTTCTAGGTCTCAAGGTTAGCATCGCCATACTTCTACTCGCTTACTTCGGGCACCGGATAACACTTGGTCTGCCAAGCGTTGCCGGCCTACGGCTCTACGTCGAACTCGAACGTGGGGGATTACGAGGGACGGACAGGGCTGTCACCACCTGCCGCCTACCACCTCAACCGTGGGGAACGAGGCAAACGAAGGCAGTCTCTAGCCTAGACACCATGTCTACACTAGCGACTACTACTCTAGCGTCGTACAGGGTGACCCGTCTTTAACAGGGCCCTCTACTAGAGCATCCGCCACAAAGACGGACGACGAACCCGCAAACAAGCTTGGTATAGCTCAACTAAACATAAGACACAAAAGACTATAGATAACACGAACACTTACTTAGCCAAGATCCCGCTAAGGAGCCAAGTAGTTGCTCGTAGAGGTACAAGCTTGGGGAGACACCGACAAGCCCGACGCTTCCCCGCTCTCTTCCCTCACATCTCTCTCTCTAACTCTATAGCTACTAGGGCATAGCCCTTTGGAATGAACCTCTAGTGTGGTGCTCTTTCTCCCTTCAATGGTGTGTTGAATGAGGAGGAGGGAGCCTTCTTTTATAGGTGGAGAGGAGGGGGCTCTTTGAAAAAGTGCCATCCTCACATGGTAGGTTCAAAACCGACCTCATAGGGCGGTTTCGCACCTTCCATTCACAGAAGCACCACCGCCATTCGCATTGGGCTATTGTCATGGGCCGCCAGGTCAAATTTAGGCCTGATCGGGCACCGCACAGGGGCGCCCATGCCAGGTTTGGCTCCGATGGGGCCCATCTTTTACAGGCACGTGGGCCTCGTCATCAGCTTTCCGTAGCCTGGTGAATTGCATCAATCGGAGTCCGGATGAGGGAGTTATGGCCAAATTACTACACCCCACTCCTGCAGCCCATGATCGAGTTGGACTAGGTTTTGGGCTTCCATTTCTTGGGTCCATGCTTGGCATTTTGGACTATGTTTGAGACCCGAATTGTCCGGTAAGTGGGCCACCTTCTCACATCATAGTTTTTCTCCAGTTCTTGGCTCATTTTAGGTGTATTTCAGTGTTGACCTGCAAAACAAGAATTCTGCGCCACACTGTGGAAATGGTTAGAGTAGAGCCCTATTCTAGGTGAAACTTAGTGTTGCCTATGCTAAAGTTGGCGGGGTTAGAATTGAGTTAAGGACCGCCAACTCCCCCACACTTAGCTCTTTGCTCGTCCTCGAGTAAAGGTTGAAGAACTAAGGTGGTTGTTTTCTCCCAAGAGCTGACCTGCATACAAATTATTCCGAGCTTTTTCCTGCATTTGTGAACATTCATGGTGGCTACCAAGTTATCTTATAGCCATTGAAGGAGGAATAGCTTGAAATCAAGTCAACTCACACTACCCATGCTTTGAGACTTGGGGTTTTAGCATTTTCGCAAAGATAGCCTTAGCTCCTCATGTGATACTTTCAAGTCGCTCTTTTTAGGTGGCTAGTCCTATCCAGGTGTTCTTGATCATCCTACCACTACAGGTTGATATGTGGAGTTTTGGGTATGGATGATGAACATGTTCCAATGTCAAGCCAGCTGGATGTCATGAAGAGAAGGCCATATCCCTAGATGATGCAAGTGCAAGTGCAAGTGTAGAAAATATTTGTGGACTCCTGATCATGTTTCTCTCTTGATGGATGAAAATGCAAGAAGGTATGGACTCGAAGAACAACTCTAAAACTTGCTTTATTTCTTCCTTTCTCTTTTTTTCTTTTCTTTTTTTTCTTTTTTTTTCTTCTCTATCTCAAGACCGTGGAGAAAAAGAACTCTTCCTTATTCATGAACTATGCTTCTTTTTGTAGGAATTTTCTAATAACAGTCCATACCTTTCTTGAATGAATGATGGAGAGAGAGATCCATGACTTGTTGACAGGAGTATTTTGGTAGAAGAGGGAAAAATATGGAGTATAGGTGCTCAATTCTCAGTGTAAGAAATGAGCGTTTTTGGTGGAATGGTGGGTGAATAATGTGCGCGGACCTCAGTGTGAGAGTCGGCATATTTATTTGGCGGGTGAATGCTGTGCGCGACTCTCATTGTGAGAGTCGGCATGTTTATTTGGTGGGTGAATGCAATGATCTTGGGGATAAGGCCATCTCTAGCAAGAATCTCAAGACTTGACATCGCTAAAAGTGGCTAAAACAGGTTTTGTAATTGTAAGCGTAGATATTTGGCTCTTGGTAGGACATAGCACTTATCACATGAGGAGCATTGCTAAAAAGTTTTAAATTTTTGCATAGAAATACCCAAGTCCATTGCACGAGTTGGTAAGCATCATATCATTCTACTATATCTCACCTGCCAATAACTTAGATAAGGACATGGGGTCCCTATTGCACAAGTTGTTCACACAATCAAGATCAGCAAGGAATAAAAAGTATGCAACTCGTCTCAATTGGTGAAAACAGGAGATGGAGTTTTGCAAAGTTTTTAGTTTTATTTAATCAATTTAAACTTCAACACTTTAGGAGATGCGAGGGTAGAGTTGCACAAACCACCGTTGAAGGTGAAGGAGCTGATGAAAGTCGTTTCTCTGTCCTTCTGCATGATGAGTTGCTTGATGTTGTGCATTGTGTTTGGGGAGATCTCGAATGTGAGAGTTAGTTATTCTTGAGAGATCTCCCCCACACTTGTTCTTGTACTGTTTTTATTTTCAAAGAAACAAAAAGAAAAAGAAAGACAAGCAAAAGGGCTCTACCGGTTGGGATGCCCGGGAGCCGGACTTTTATTGTGATAAAAAAAACTTATTCACCAACTTTTTCTTAAAACTCAAGCAAGGCAAAGATAGAGATTGCAATATAAAACAAGCCTTACTTTATCTCCACAATAAATTATTTCATTTGTTTATGCTAACAACTCAAACTCATTAACCAAAGTTAAACACCACGTCTACAATTGGTTAAAAAAGATCATTTTAACCTAAACACCACGCTTAATTTAAAAAGACCTATGGGTGTATCGCATCTGTACATAATACAAGTACACCCAAACCAGAGCATATGACAAAAACAGATGAAGTATGAAATTATATGGTCATATGGAGATAAGTATGAGAAAACAAGTTGGTAAACATTACCTTTGCTTTACCGAGTGTAGTTGCCACAAAGCATGTATGTGTGAAGCTTTGGAGTTCTTCTTTGTGGTTAGCATGATGACTTAGCAAAGGTTTGGAGGTGAGCCCTTGTTGCTCGCAGTAGCAATGTTGTGTGGAGTTAGGCAGCCCATAAGTGTTTCTATTTGGACATAGAGGGCCAGCCTACTCGTTGTCTCTCCTCCAATTTTTTTAAGTACGGGGACCTTCATGTGCCCCTCTATTTTTTCCCCTTCTTTAAAAAAAAACGGGACCTTCATGTGTCCCTCTTTTTTTTTCCTTTTCTTTAAAAAAAAACCGGGGACCTTCATGTGTCCCTCTTTTTTTTCATTTCATTTTTTACTCTATTTTTTTCAGCAAGGCAAAGCTGATGTCATCCTTTATTCATTATTTTTTTCCTTTTTTTTTGTTCGAATGACCGCTTGGTGTGTATGGAACTTGGGGCTTCTCACTGTCCTCCCCACACTTGAACTTTTGTATAAAAGTCAAGTGTAGAGTCGGGTCTTCTTTTAAATGTGTTCCATCACCGAGAGAGCATCGAGGTTTGTATCGATGTCACTCCGTGTTGTCAAGCATCGTATGATCCGTGTCCTTCTTAGTCCTTCCTGAAATGGTTAGTGACATACCCGAAGGTGCATACTAACTTGACAACATGTCCTTGCTTTTATTTAAGAGAGAATTTTTTTAAGATAATCCGGGGTATCTCCCGGCAGTGCTTAAGTTATGGTCTTAAGCTTGACCGTCTGAACTTTATCTTGCAACTATAAATGGTGGTGTAGTCCCCATCTACTCCACCAATCATTTGGCAAAATTGTTCAAGATGCAAGGTTCACCCCACCGTGCTACTACGGGATTTGCAATGTTCATGATAACATAAGCATCACAACCATTCTCTTAAAAGGTTTGAAAACTAGAGCTAAGAGATGGTTTCGATCCTCATAGAAGTAGGTGGTCCAAAGCAAAACAAACTCTAGTGACCCTAAAATTGAGCTCAAAACATGAGAGGTTGCAACATGCTCATTTAGGGGCCCTCGCTTAATCTCTAGAGTTCTTGCTTCGGGCATGTCCATGGCCTGGAAGATTTAAAAGATATAACATCGAGGATGAACATTGAATCTCGGCCCTTATCGAGAACAATGTTTTGATGGCCAGAGGGACATGACTCTTGTTCGAGCAACGGTGAAGTGAACGTTCCATTTCATAAGGATGAAAAGATAGCTCAGGTGAATGGCAATGTAAACTTCACTGCTCGAACAAGTAGCTTTGCTTTGCCATTGGGTTTCGGGGCAAGCGATAGGGCACGGCAAAAGCAAAACTTTCAAACTTCTCATCTAGGCTCCGTTGAGATGGTTATTTTTTTTTTGAACTAGATTTTCAAGAGGGAGGCCTATGAGAAGTTCAAAATCGAGGATGGCTAGATGAAAAATTCTATGTAAACCTTGGTCTCATGAATTTCAAATGGCACGGCCCTAGCAATCTCACAATACTAAAAAATGAGCCATGACGAACTCTTGAAGAGTTTGTCGGTCGGGACTAGTGGTGTTTTGCCCCAAAAGGATTTCCGCAAGGAAATGTGACATGATAATAGTCCCGATTGTGAAGATGTCTATGGCTTCTATGGGAGTTCCATCTATTGAACAAAATATAGTCATGGAAGGTGAAAGATTCTGAATTGCTTCAGAAGAACGTTTCACTTCCAACAACCATTCTTTTGAATGTTCCACATTTAGAGGAGACTTCCTTAGAAAGGAATGTTGCATTTCTCATGCCAAGAAATATTCAAGGTTCTGCCATAATCCTCGAATTTTGATGGTGAACTCCGAAGGGTATAGCATTCCTTCCTTCGGTGTTCGTGGTTCGGGTGAGGGTTCAACAGACGAATCTAAGGATGACAAGGGTAAGGATTCGACTGATGAGGGCTCCTCAAAGCTTGACATGCCCTTTTTATGGAGGGGTTCTATGATGGGAGAAGTGTGCTTCTCTAGGGCATGAACAAATACTTTCCTCTATTCCATCATGGTTTCATGTAAAAACGACATTTCATCGGTCATGTCAAGTCATAGGGCAGCATCTATGTCTAGACCCAAAAGAGATGCAATTGCACGCTGTCAGGTAAAGACAAGTCTAGGCTAGCATGTATTGGCATTGTGAACCTAGCCTAGGTTGCACCAATGGATTCCTTCTCAACTTGCTTGAAATCGAGGATTGCCCTTGGTAGAGTGGCGATACGAGAATTGGGGATGAATGCAAGATGGAACTTGTTCTTAAGTTCATCCCATTCTCCATTCACACACTCTACGGCATTAGCGTAACATTGTTTCACTTCCCCCTTGGGGGAGAATGAAAACAACTTCCACTCAGGAATTTGTGGTGCCATGCTGAAAGTCCCTAGTTTGGTTTTGGCTAATTGATGAAACCTAGGACTAACCTTGTTTATCTAAAGTGGTTGATTTAGAGAAAGGTTGTCCACATGATGAGCATATTGAATATGAAGCATGACACGTGTCATGTGATCAAAGATGAAGATCAAGACGATGCTTGGCTCCATGGACCGGTGTTGAAGGTGAAGGGCTAGTCGAGGCTTCGGAGTGAAGGACCATGCGATGGTGAAGCTCGGGCAAGACTAGGCGCCGATGGACCGATGCACGGTGAAGGGCAAGTGAAGTCAAGATCGATGGATCGAGACGGTCACATGATGGTGTGAAGTGTTCATATCATTTGGAGGAACAAAATGGGCTCAAGGCAAAGGTATAACCGTTAGGGCCATTTTGTTTTGCACTCAAGACACCATAGAGGGTGTGAGTGGTTTAGGATCGATAGCCGCACTATTAAGAGGGGAAGTCTTATCGGCTATTCGACGCACGGGTGCCACTAGGTGAATTCATGAAGTGCATTGCATGTAGGGCCTAGTGAGCTAACCTAACCTTTGGGAAATGATTGTGAAAAGCTAACACACAAGCACATGGAGATGTACACTTGGTGGTGTTGGCACATTTACAAAGGTGGCGTTTGGGGCGCGTGGTTTGCGGGGTAGAGATGGGTTTGGGTCCCTCTCTTCCTCCCGCCGAGGCGTGAGGCGGGATTCGGCGCTTTCGGGAAAAATGGATGCATATTTTCCATTGCGCCGGATGCAAATTGTTGTTGGAAACATGCTATCTATGGTGGTCAAGTTGGTATACTTGTTGGATAGCATGACGGAGAAGTTGGCGTCACGACGGGCTGAAAAACGAAGTTTTTGTAGCGCCGGACGCGCAGGCTTTGCGCCGGACGCGTCCGGCGCGTGTTAGCTTGGCTCGGGTTGGTGGCTCCGCGTTCCGAGCGCGGACGCGCTGACGAACGCGGGGCGTCGGACGCTGGCGTGTTCCTTGTGCGGCGTCCGGCGCATGCCGAGTCTTGGCGTGGTCGGGCCGGGCGAGCCGCGGCGACGGACGCCGGCCGTGCGTCCGGCGGCCGGCGGGACGCGCACCGAAACTTTTGAGTTTCGGCCGGTCTATCGGACGTGGGCGCGGACGCCGCGCCGGACGCCGACGTGGCGGCACGCGGTTGGCCGCGGCGCCAACGGTCGTCTGGGGCGCGCGCGCGGGCTGAAGCGCCGGACGCGTCCGGCGGCCTGCGGCGGACGCGTCCGGCGCATGGCTTTCGAGCAGAGATGAAAGAGCCGTTGTGTGGCAACGGCTAGTTTCAATCCCAGTGGACACGTGGAGCGCGGAGGAGCATCGGACGCGTCCGGCGGCTTGCTCCGGACGCGTCCGGCGTGTGCTGTGGAGTTGCCCGAGGTGGCAACGGCTAGTTTGGCCCTTGGGGCTATAAATAGATGTCTTGGCCGGCTGTGGCTGGTTGCTGAGCACGCCCTGGCTATGTTACCTTGTGTGGTGGTGCTTGGAAGCCCTCTAACTCACATATGCTTGGTAGTGACCATCCGATAGTGTGAGAAGAGCGATTCTAGTGCGAGTGCTTTGTGAGATTGCATTTGTGGCACTAGGTGGTTGTGTTGCAAGCCGGAGAGCTTGTTACTCTTGGAGGATTGTCACCTCCTAGACGGCTTGGTGGCAAGAGGCTCCGTGGTAGCACGCGTGGAGATACGGTGCTCCGGAGAAGAGATTGTGAGAGGTCGGTGCTCACCTCGCGGGGATCGCGAAGAGTAGCCTTATTGGATTGCGCGTGTCATTGAGTTACCACCCTTGCGTGTGTGGGTTTGCTCGGTGCCTTGAGGGGCTCACTTGAGAGTGGTGTCTTGCGGTGCCTTGCGGGCGTGCCTTGAGGGGCAAGTGACTTGAGGGTCACACCGAAGAACCATCTAGGTGAAAAGACCGGAGGAACCACCGAAGGTGTTGGTCGACACAACGGGACGTAGCTTGGGGGCAACCAAGTGAACCTGGTGAAAAATCGCCGAGTCATCTTGTGTCCACACTTCGCGGTGGTTTGCAATCTCTTTCACAAGCTTTGTATTTACTTTTCTTACATTCTTGTATAGCTTGTGTAGTTGCTCTTGTGGTTAGTTAGCTTGAGTAGCTTGTTAATCACCTTCTTGCTTGTGTAGCTAGAAGTAGAGTAAGTTGCCTTGCTTAGCTTGTGTAGTTAAGTAAGATTGAGCTCTTGGGTTTGGCTTATGTAGCTTTGTCCATGAGCATCTAGTGAGCTTAGGTTGGCTTTGTGCTTTTGCTCATTAGAATTGTGTAGGTGCACACCCGGTTGCTAAAGTACTAGTTGCTTAGGTTTGTGTGACCTTGCAAGCTAGACTTGTTTAGTGTGCACTAGCTAGATTGGCACCTTGTCTTCTTGTTTAGGATCTTTTACAAGGTGCATCTAGAGACATAGATAGAGGGGTGAAAGTCTTGGTTAGGCCGATAGATTTAATTCCGCACTTATATCGGTTAGCCGGAGCGATTAGTTTTAAAAAGGACTATTCACCCCCTCTAGTCCGCCATCTCGACCTTACAAGTGGTATCGGAGCCGGGTCTCTCATTTAGTGGTCTTAACCGACCCGAGAGGATGGCGGATTATGGGCTAGATGTTGAGTGTCCACACATTTTTGATGGCACACACTATGCACGGTGGAGAAATTGGATGTCATGCAATTTTAAGTTTATTTCTCCTCAAATGTGGTGGATTGTAGATGTGGGCTTCTCTTGTGCAATTGAAAGGAAAACTCAAGCACAAAAGAATTGCTTCACTCTCAATTGCCAAGCTACTAACATCTTCTATAGATCTTTGGATGATAGCATATTTGAGGAGATCATGGATTTTGAGTCCGCTCATGAGATTTGGGTATATCTCAATGAGAAGTATGGAGCGGCCTCCGATGTTGTTGATGAGGAGTCCATGTTGGTGGCACATGAGGTTGTTGAGCATGACCATAACAAGGTTGTTGTGGAGGATTGCTCCACCTCATGGTCAAGTGAGGAAGATGATCGATCTACCTCAAGCTCACTTGACAAGATGGAGGATGATGCCTCAAGTGATGCAAGTAATGATTCTACCCCAAGCACACTTGATGGCGATGATGGTTCATGCTCCAATGATGATGCTACTACAAGCTCTCCGACATCATCATATTGCTTCATGTCACAAGGTGACACTAAGGTATCAAGTTGCAATGTGATTGATCATGCCTCTTATGATGAGCTTGTTAGTAGACTTGCTAGCATGACCATGTCTTTAGAAAATGAGAAAGCAAAAACAATGAATCTTGAAAGTGAAAACTCTTTTCTAAAGACAACATGTGAACAACAAAAGCATCTACTTTATGTTACTACTTGTTCACATGATGTGCTAAAATTGACTCATGAGGAACTTTGTGTTACTCATGACAACTTGTTGAAAGATCATGCTTTTCTCACTAAGAAATTTTCCATTGAAGAAATTAAAACTAGTGAGAACTCATCACTTGGGTTGAATGATCAATCACATATGACTAACTCTTGTGATGTAGGGAAGAAGCATGTATCCACCTCTTATGATGCTTTACATGATATGCCATGTTCTTCACAATTAGATGCTTGTTCTACTTCTATGTCTTGTGAGACTAATCTTTTGAAGGAGAACAATAGACTCAAAAGCAAAGTGAAGAATTTGAACAACAAGCTAGAGAGGTGTTACAACTCTCAAGTCACCTTCGAATATATGTTGAAGAACAAGAGAAGATATGGTGACAAAAGTGGCCTTGGTTTCAACAAGGACAATGTTGGGTTGAGTGAAGTGCCAAACATCACACATTCTCAACTCTTGAAGAGCTACAAGAGATTTGGCAACATGAATGGCATCCGCTACAACAACACCAACATTAAGGGAAAGAAATGGGGCAAGAGAAAGTATGAGAAAGAAATGAAGAAGCTAGAAGAAGAAAGGCTCTCTCATTTCATGTGCTTTCAATGCAATGAAATGGGACATCTAGCAAGAACTTGCCCAAACAAAGAGGAGTCTCAACCAAAGCCATAAGATGAGCAAGAAAAGAAACCCCAAGATCAAGTCAAGATCAATCATGAAGATATAATTGATGACTTGAAGATGAAGAAGAAAAAGAAAACAAGAAGGGGTGGAAGAGCAAGGCATTCAACTCCTATTCAAGATGCCAAGATGATGATGAGCAAGAATCAAGAGAAGAAAGATTTGGCTCACATCAAGTGCTTCAAGTGTGAAGATATGGGACACTATGCCTCGGGGTGTTCCATCAAGCTTGAGAAGAAGGATCAAGCAACTCATAAGAGGCAAGGCAATGAAGAGCATCACATGAGCAATGAAGAAAAGGCTCAACTAAAGAGAAGATGCTATTCATGCCGGGAAAGGGGACACATGGCTCATTCATGTCTCCTAGGTAACAATTCTTAGCCTATTTCAATTGATGCAAATAATATGCTTAGAAAGGATGACAATGGTACCTCAATGGTTTCTATTGAAAAACATCCCGCTACTCATACTAAGGCTTTGCCTAAGTATGTTGCTCCTAACTTGAGAGGACCCAAACATGTTTGGGTACCATCAAAAAGTGGATGATTGTGTGTAGGTACCATGGCATTGGAGACTTGATTCAATTGAGTTCATATTATTCATCATTTGATTGAATCAAGTATTGAAGCTTAGTGCTATTCCTCTCCCAATGCCAAGTCATGACAAGTGAAGTCCAATGAGCTACAACATACAAGTGCAATAATCAAGTTGTGGTAATTTATTGGTCATATTCGAAGGCTTGCAAAGTATTTGAGTTGAAGCTTGCTAGTGGATGATCATGTGCTTTCAAAGGTATATTCCTAGTTGATCTAATCCATTTGGGTGCATATGAGTTGATTGAATTGGATCGATATGCATATGTTGCTTGCTATGAGATGTTTGAATGGATTAATTGCTTAGTAGCCAAATTTGGATTGGTTTGGTTGGATATGATCACAAGATGACTCTTAATAAGTGGTTTGAATGGATATATGTCTTGTGATTGGTATTCAAACAAGTTGATATCAAGTTTGATTCAATTTGAAGAAGCATAGCTCAATTGCTTAAATCTGTCCAAATTCTGAAATCTGAGCAAGCTGTGTTCAAATCTGAGGTTGATGGATCAAATATTATTGGATTGACTTGAAATTTGGTATGCATGCTCTACACTTATGGTATAATGTTCTGTACAAATTTCATGAATATTGGATAAGAATTGCTTCGGTTTTGGAGCATATCTTGTCAGCTATAGTGCAGCAGTTTTCAGCATGCAACAGTAAGTGAAGATGTGAAATCTGGTAGCAATCTAAAAGGCCAATGAAGCTCAAATTTTTACAGCTGCTGGTATACTTAGTGTTGCACATCTCCACCAAATTTCATGGCATTTGGAGCTGTACATTGGGAGATCTGAATTATTCTTTGAAGGGTGCAGAATCTGCCAGAAAAGTGACTATCATTGGATATATCAAGAGTCACTTAAATTGAAAGGTCCTCATGTTGGTTTCATGTTTATAAGTGGTTGAGGAACCTAACTTTGGTTTTGAATTGGTCTAGAAGCATGAAGAATAATGAGTACAAGGCCATTTGATTGTGAAGTGTATTTGTTACACAGTTTGGTACTCAAATCGAAGATCAAGATCAAACTCAAGATGAAGATGAAGTTTAAGTTCTAGTGACAAATTGAAGATCATTTGGTAGAAAGAAAAGAACTTAAACAAGAAAGAAAAGGACTTAAAGAAGATTTCAAGTGATTCATCATATCAAGTCCAAGGATCAATTAAAAAAGGGCAATTCAAGTGAGTGTCAAGGATAGTTCTTGGTGATCCAAGAGATATTGGAGATGCTCGGTTGAAGCAATCAAAAGGGTTGATAAAGTAAGCAAGCAACACCCAAGATAGAGAGCAATACATGACGAGTCAAGAAATAATACAAGTGGTGCACAAGAGGTATCCATACAAGTGGTATTCTCTCATGCAAGCAAGAGTCAAGAAAAGAAGCAAGCCAACCACAACAAGAAAGTGCACTTGATCATAAGTGGTTATCATTTCACATGGATGAAGCATAATGTTCAATCATGGTATCTATTGGCTTCATCAAGCTTATAAATGGACTTCACATAGCTATTGGAGTAATGAAATTGGAATCTATGTGACTATCCTCTACTCCAACATAGCAAAGGTATCATTGTATTGTGCATGATCATTTCATCCCTTACTAGTATGCGGTTAGTGCATATAGTACATGCTTATTAGGATCATGCATAACAATGAAATGTTTTAAATTCATGGTCTACCACTATTGCTTGAATGTTTGATTTATCTAGTGGTATGAGTATGAGTTTGTTCATGAGCTAGTGAACCCAAGTACTTGATCTAGTTTGAATTGCATATAAGTTACAAGTACAACATTGGCAAGATATCCCTTCTAGTGAGGTGTGAAGAAGCTTGTCATTGGTTCAAATCGGACTTGAATGCTTATAAGTGATTCATATTAGCTCAAGTCTAAGAGAAAGAAGCTCATGGAAACAATCTAGTTCAAGAATTGGTTATTCATGATAAATCCAACAAGTGGTTACCATAATGATAGTTCTTGCAAGAAATGTCTAGTCTATCACTATCTTCAAGTGGTGTTCCTGCAAGTGGTATGGTACACATGGTTTTCATTCAAGTGATATCTAGTACATCAAGATGATGGTTCCACAAGTGATCCTCAACTTTAAAGTGATCAATTCAAATCAAGAGAAGCTACCCTCACCGACAAGAAAGTGTATACAGATTGGTTTGACTCATGCTTTGTCATAGGGGGAGGAGCCCCACTTCATCGGTATTAGAGACAAAGAAACTTCAAGTGACCTACATGTAGTATCTTTGGTGCTATGACAAAGGGGAGTGCCCAATGCATAGTTACAAGTGGATTCCTTGCAACTACATGTGGATTTTACAAGTGGTGTCATTCCAACATATGGTGTTGTCCATCAAAAATGAAGATTCAAGACTCAACCATCAACCCCTAGTTCCAATCCTTTGCATCAAGAGAATTTTTCTTACATGTGGCATCTTCAAGTGGTATTGCTGCATACCTTTATGGTCATTGATGACAAAGGGGGAGAGAATTGTACAAAGATATGCGAAGAAGCATACAAAGGGAAGAATGCGAAGAAGCATACAAAGGGGAGAAATATGGAACAAAAGAATACAAAGGGAAGAATGCGAAGAAGCATACAAAGGGGAGAAATATGGAACAAAAGAAGCATACAAAGGGGAGTAGAAAATGGACATGGATCAAGAGGGAGCAACATTAAAGAATGGAGGAGGATAAAAAATTCCTGATTAAGAGAAGCACACAAGTAGGGGGAGCAAGCTCATGAACTTGTTTGATTGCATTTGATATGTGCATATTCATGTGCTTGCTTGCATTCGCATAAGTTCTTATATTTCAATATGCAATGCTTGTGTGGTGAATGCTAGTTATAGAACTTGATTGATGATTTGAAAAACTAGCACGTATAGGATGGTTTATCTAGTCACATGGATCAAAAGGGAGCAACATTAAAGAATGGAGGAGGATAAAAATTCCTGATTAAGAGAAGCACACAAGTAGGGGGAGCAAGCTCATGAACTTGTTTGATTGCATTTGATATGTGCATATTCATGTGCTTGCTTGCATTCGCATAAGTTCTTATATTTCAATATGCAATGCTTGTGTGGTGCAATGCTAGTATAGGTTTTGAATGGTGAAATGATCTACTAGCATGCATAGGTTGTAACTAGACTCCCCTTACCTTACAAGTGGTTCAAGAACTTTGCTTATAATGTTGATCTCACGGGGTTCTTGAGTTTTTAATGGATGTCTAGTTACTTCATGGTGCTAAGGATGGTGTAAAAGGCAACTCCGATTGGTATCACGCTTCAAAGGTCCATTTCTTACACCTTAGCATCATTTTGGTAGAATTACTCTCCCCACACTTCTATCCATGCATATGTGCAAAGCTTCAAATCCAAACTCTATGCACATATGTAGGGGGAGCAATACTACCAAAACCGAACTTGCTATAGTTGTCCAAATTCCTCTTGTGAGCTTATTGATTGGACAAGTATGACAAGTTCAAAATCTTTATTATAAAATCATCTTTGTTGAGGTTGTCATCAATTACCAAAAAGGGGAGATTGAAAGTCCCTAGTTTGGTTTTGGCTAATTGATGAAACCTAGGACTAACCTTGTTTATCTAAAGTGGTTGATTTAGAGAAAGGTTGTCCACATGATGAGCATATTGAATATGAAGCATGACACGTGTCATGTGATCAAAGATGAAGATCAAGACGATGCTTGGCTCCATGGACCGGTGTTGAAGGTGAAGGGCTAGTCGAGGCTTCGGAGTGAAGGACCATGGATGGTGAAGCTCGAGGCAAGACTAGGCGCCGATGGACCGATGCACGGTGAAGGGCAAGTGAAGTCAAGATCGATGGATCGAGACGGTCACATGATGGTGTGAAGTGTTCATATCATTTGGAGGAACAAAATGGGCTCAAGGCAAAGGTATAACCGTTAGGGCCATTTTGTTTTGCACTCAAGACACCATAGAGGGTGTGAGTGGTTTAGGATCGATAGCCGCACTATTAAGAGGGGAAGTCTTATCGGCTATTCGACGCACGGGTGCCACTAGGTGAATTCATGAAGTGCATTGCATGTAGGGCCTAGTGAGCTAACCTAACCTTTGGGAAATGATTGTGAAAAGCTAACACACAAGCACATGGAGATGTACACTTGGTGGTGTTGGCACATTTACAAAGGTGGTGTTTGGGCGCGCTGTGGTTTGCAGGGTAGAGATGGGTTTGGGTCCCTCTCTTCCTCCCGCCGAGACTGTGAGGCGGGATTCGGCGCTTTCGGGAAAAATGGATGCATATTTTCCATTGCGCCGGATGCAAATTGTTGTTGGAAACATGCTATCTATGGTGGTCAAGTTGGTATACTTGTTGGATAGCATGACGGAGAAGTTGGCGTCACGACGGGCTGAAAAACGAAGTTTTTGTAGCGCCGGACGCGCAGGGCTTTGGCGCCGGACGCGTCCGGCGCGTGTTAGCTTGGCTCAGGTTGGTGGCTCCGCGTTGCTGAGCGCCGGACGCGCGACGAACGCGGGCGTCGGACGCGGCGTGTTCACTGTGCAGCGTCCGGCGCATGCTGAGTCTTGGCGTGGTGCCGGGCCGGGCGAAGCGGCGGACGCCGGCCGTGCGTCCCGGCGGCCGGCGCGCACGCAAACTTTTGAGTTTCGGCCGGTCTGTCCGGACGCGGGCGCCGGACGCCCGCGCCGGACGCCGACGTGGCGGCACGCGGTTGGCCGCGGCGCCAACGGTCGTCTCGGGGCGCGCGGGCTGAAGCGCCGGACGCGTCGCGGCGGCTGCGCGGACGCGTCCGGCGCATGGCTTTCAGCCGAGAGATGAAAGAGCCGTTGCGTGGCAACGACTAGTTTCAATCCCAGTGGACACGTGGAGCGCGGAGGAGCATCGGACGCGTCCGGCGGCTTGCTCCGGACGCGTCCGGCGTGTGCTGTGGAGTTGCCTGAGGTGGCAATGGCTAGTTTGGCCCTTGGGGCTATAAATAGATGTCTTGGCCGGCTGTGGCTGGTTGCTGAGCACGCCCTGGCTATGTTACCTTGTGTGGTGGTGCTTGGAAGCCCTCTAACTCACATATGCTTGGTAGTGACCATCCGATAGTGTGAGAAGAGCGATTCTAGTGCGAGTGCTTTGTGAGATTGCATTTGTGGCACTAGGTGGTTGTGTTGCAAGCCGGAGAGCTTGTTACTCTTGGAGGATTGTCACCTCCTAGACGGCTTGGTGGCAAGAGGCTCCGTGGTAGCACGCGTGGAGATACGGTGCTCCGGGAGAAGAGATTATGAGAGGTCGGTGCTCACCTCGCGGGGATCGCGAAGAGTAGCCTTATTGGATTGCGCGTGTCATTGAGTTACCACCCTTGCGTGTGTGGGTTTGCTCGGTGCCTTGAGGGGCTCACTTGAGAGTGGTGTCTTGCGGTGCCTTGCGGGGCGTGCCTTGAGGGCAAGTGACTTGAGGGTCACACCGAAGAACCATCTAGGTGAAAAGACCGGAGGAACCACCGAAGGTGTTGGTCGACACAACGGGACGTAGCTTGGGGGCAACCAAGTGAACCTGGTGAAAAATCGCCGAGTCATCTTGTGTCCACACTTCGCGGTGGTTTGCAATCTCTTTCACAAGCTTTGTATTTACTTTTCTTATATTCTTGTATAGCTTGTGTAGTTGCTCTTGTGGTTAGTTAGCTTGAGTAGCTTGTTAATCACCTTCTTGCTTGTGTAGCTAGAAGTAGAGTAAGTTGCCTTGCTTAGCTTGTGTAGTTAAGTAAGATTGAGCTCTTGGGTTTGGCTTGTGTAGCTTTGTCCATGAGCATCTAGTGAGCTTAGGTTGGCTTTGTGCTTTTGCTCATTAGAATTGTGTAGGTGCACACCGGTTGCTAAAGTACTAGTTGCTTAGGTTTGTGTGACCTTGCAAGCTAGACTTGTTTAGTGTGCACTAGCTAGATTGGCACCTTGTCTTCTTGTTTAGGATCTTTTACAAGGTGCATCTAGAGACATAGATAGAGGGGTGAAAGTCTTTGTTAGGCCGATAGATTTAATTCCGCACTTATATCGGTTAGCCAGAGCGATTAGTTTTAAAAAGGACTATTCACCCCTCCTCTAGTCCGCCATCTCGACCTTACACATGCTAGGAATGCTCAAGCAAGGACACATTTCCTCAAAATCTTGCAATGGGTTAAAGGGGATTTTGTGATCAAGCCTTGAGAAGGGTTGTGTCCGAACTATTGTGTGTTTTTTTTTAAAAAAAAATAGGGTGGAGTTCATAGCCGGATGAAAAATTAGGTTTTAAATTTTTTTATTTTTTTGGCTCAAAGAACTCCCCCTTTGAAGGAAAAGGATTTTGAATTTGATATTGGCTTCAAAATGGTAGGTCAAAAGAAATGTTTTATAAAAAGGATTTTTTTTTGTTTTTAAAAATAAAGGATACAGATACGAGGACAAACTAGGTTCAAAGAAATAGCAACCGTTCCCCGGCAATGGCGCCAGAAAGCTTGTTGACGTTTCTTAGCGCAATCACCAAAGATAGATAAAAAGTCTATCCCCGGCAACAGCACTAGAAAACTTGTTGGCACTTCTTAACGTGTGCAGAAAGAATCCGCAAGCGTATGGAAAGTACCGTTGTAGCTTTCACCCGGAAGTATTCAGGGTATCGTATTTTTCACAGGGAACGGAGGTATTTCTCCTAGCTAATTCGTCCAAGGAACAACACAAGGGTAGAGATAGAAAGGGTGGTAGAGATGGATTCCTATAGCTTCTAGGTCTCAAGGTTAGCATTGCCATACTTCTACTCGCTTACTTCGGGCACCGGATAACACTTGGTCTGCCAAGCGTTGTCGGCCTACGGCTCTACGTCGAACTCAAACGTGGGGGATTACGAGGGACGGACAGGGCTGTCACCACCTGCCGCCTACCACCTCAACCGTGGGGAACGAGGCAAACGAAGGTAGTCTCTAGCCTAGACACCATGTCTACACTAGCGACTACTACTCTAGCGTCGTACAGGGTGACCCGTCTTTAACAGGGCCCTCTACTAGAGCATCCGCCACAAAGACGGACGACGAACCCGCAAACAAGCTTGGTATAGCTCAACTAAACATAAGACACAAAAGACTATAGATAACACGAACACTTACTTAGCCAAGATCCCGCTAAGGAGCCAAGTAGTTGCTCGTAGAGGTACAAGCTTGGGGAGACACCGACAAGCCCGACGCTTCCCCGCTCTCTTCCCTCACATCTCTCTCTCTCTAACTCTATAGCTACTAGGGCATAGCCCTTTGGAATGAACCTCTAGTGTGGTGCTCTTTCTCCCTTCAATGGTGTATTGAATGAGGAGGAGGGAGCCTTCTTTTATAGGTGGAGAGGAGAGGGCTCTTTGAAAAAGTGCCATCCTCACATGGTAGGTTCAAAACCGACCTCATAGGGCGGTTTCGCACCTTCCATTCACAGAAGCACCACCGCCATTCGCATTGGGCTATTGTCATGGGCCACCAGGTCAAATTTGGGCCTGATCGGGCACCGCACAGGCGCGCCCGCGCCAGGTTTGGCTCCGATGGGGCCCATCTTTTACAGGCACGTGGGCCTCATCGTCAGCTTTCCGTAGCCTAGTGAATTGCATCAATCGGAGTCCGGATGAGGGAGTTATGGCCAAATTACTACACCCCACTCCTGCAGCCCATGATCGAGTTGGACTAGGTTTTGGGCTTCCATTTCTTGGGTCCATGCTTGGCATTTTAGACTATGTTTGAGACCCGAATTGTCCGGTAAGTGGGCCACCTTCTCACATCATAGTTTTTCTCCAGTTCTTGGCTCATTTTAGGTGTATTTCAGTGTTGACCTGCAAAACAAGAATTCTGCGCCACACTGTGGAAATGGTTAGAGTAGAGCCATATTCTAGGTGAAACTTAGTGTTGCCTATGCTAAAGTTGGCGGGGTTAGAATCGAGTTAAGGACCGCCAACAATATCCTATAGAATTGACAAAAATTAGAACCAGAACATTGGACTGATTTAGCTAAGTGCAGGTAATTAGGTAAGCAATATAAATCTGACCTTTTACAAGAACAAATGCAAACGAGGCATATTTGTGGCACATGCTAAGTGGTTAATACACTAGTTTCAGAAACATAGTGCTACTTATTATCCTTATTCCTTGTGTATAAGCATTAGCAGAAGCCATCAGATTCCTAATAGTGCTAAGTGGTACATGTGAAATAACTGGGTAATAAATCATCACAGCCATGTGTAAGCATTAGCACAAGATGTTGGAAACAGTCACAGCATAAAGAAAATGCTTCTCATAGTATAAAGCGAACACTTAACTTGGTGAGTTGTAGTGTGTGGCAATAGAAGTCCATTCTTGTTTCCTAGGCAAACAAAGTGAAAGGGAAGGTGAAGACTAGTAGAGAACAAACCAAATAGCAAAGCCAAAACAGAGTCGACCTATTCTGGTGTCACCAATAGATGTCTTGACCACAGGAATGGCATCTGCAAGGTCAGCCTCAAAGGCGCTGAAAAGCATTGGAAGAACAAACTGTTAGCATTCCTTCTACTTCCATAAAAGGAATAACTCAAATGTCAAGACATAAATATGCAGCACTGGTATGTAGAAGTTCTCTGAACCATAAGCCATCTCTTTAGCAATCCTGTAGCATCACAATTATCAAGCATGAGAAGGACACTTAAACAGATCATGTATAATCAGCTCATGAGGTACAATCCTATTAGAAAGACTATAGGAAATTCTTATTAATCCAAGTGTTCTGTACAATACTAGCTAGTCAACCAAATTATGCAAGACCTCCTATTGAACCAAGTCATGCATGATCTCATCTTTGCATTTTACACTGTAAAACTAAATTCAATTTCGAGCAGATCTACAAGGATAAGGTCTAAACTAATCTACTGAACGCAATTAAAAAAATTCATAAAATTGCTCTGATAATGCATAAAATTTTAGCTTCTATGCATTGATAGAAATTGCAAACGCTGTTGTTGTGCTTAAATGGACAGAGAGAGATCGATGGCATCTTATATACCTTGGGCGTGCACTCTATATAATAATACTAAGATACTCTAAATCTTCTTATGCGAAAAAATTTCAAGGGAACCCATACTTTTTAATATATTACGAAAATGCCACTTACTGTACTATATAAAATAAGTATGACCACATACTCCACGTATGCTTGCATACTTGACATATATACTACCATAGATTTTTCTAGTATGATCATATACTTCGCGTCCATATACTTTTTTTTGTCATACATACCCTAGATCTCGAGATATAAACATGGGAGTAGCTACTCCCTAGGAGTAGAAAATACTTTCCCTATATATATATTTTATATATATATATAATTATGTTTATCATATATTTATAATTTTAAATTATAGTTTACTCAAATCTTCAATGGAATGTTTGACATAGTTAAATCTTAGAGTAGTAGATTCCAATTTTATGACAAAGTTATATATAAGTCTCGCCTCGGATTTTTAAACTCGTGTAAGATTCAAAAATCTGTGACAAGAGTTTACTGAAACTTTTCCAAATGCAAAAGTGTACTATATATGAAATGTGTATCTTGATGAGATGCAACTATCTTATATTCAAAAGTTTTTCATTTGAGGTCATTCAGGGCCTCGTTTGACCTAGGTTGACCAAGTCAAACCTCTGTTTTTTCGAAAAATACACGTTGACCGGACCCTAGATGGCATCAGATGCAAAAGTGATGAACAGCAAGTTTGATCCACTCATCAAGATAAACATTTCTTCCAATGGTCACCTTTTCATCTAAGATTGTTTGGACCACTCAAACTTTGAAACTTCAGTTTTTCGCGGCTAGACGCGGGTTTTCGATACCCTAGACGGGCCCACCTCGGAAAGTCATGAACATCAAGTTTGATTCACTCATCAAGACAAACAATTGATATATAGGTCATTTTTGCATTTGACGAAGAGTTACGAAAGTGTAGTTCTAAATCCACTCGTCCCGCATGAAATTTCATTAAGTCTATGTGGGATTCAAGAATTTGTGACTAGAATTTACCAACACTTCCTCAAATGAAAAAATGTTCTATATATGAAATATGTATCTTGATGAGATAAAACTATCTTGTATTCGAAAGTTTTTCATTTGAGGTCATTTGGTACCTCGTTTGACTAGGGTTGACCATGTCTCGCCTTAGATTTTCAAACCCTGTGACAAGAGTTTACTAAAACTTTTCCAAATGCAAAAGTGTTCTATGTATGAAATAAGTATCTTGATGAGATGTAACTATCTTGTATTTAAAAGTTTTTCATTTGAGGTCATTCAGGGCCTCGTTTGACCTAGGTTGACCAAGTCAAACCTGTGTTTTTTCGGAAAATACACATTGACCGGACCCTAGATGGCCTCAGATGCAAAAACTATGAACAACAAGTTTGATCCACTCATCAAGATACATATTTTCTCCAATGGTCACCTTTTCATCTGGGATTGTTTGGACCACTCAAACTTTGAAACTTCAGTTTTTCACGGCTAGACGCGGGTTTTTGACCCCCTAGACGGGCCCACCTCGAAAAGTCATGAACATCAAGTTTGATCCACTCATCAAGACGAACAATTCATACAAAGGTCATTTTTGCATTTGACGAAGCGTTGCGAAAGTGTAGTTCTAAATCCACTCGTCCCGCATGAAGTTTCATTAAGTTTGTGTGGGATTCAAGAATTTGTGACTAGAGTTTACCAACACTTCTCAAATGAAAAAATGTTCTATATATTAAATTTGTATCTTGATGAGATAAAACTATCTTGTATTCTAAAATTTTTCATTTGAGGTCATTTGGTACCTCGTTTGACTAGGGTTGACCATGTCTCGCCTTGGATTTTCAAACACCGTGACAAGAGTTTACTAAAACTTTTCCAAATGCAAAAGTGTTTTATGTATGAATTAAGTATCTTGATGAGATTTAACTATCTTGTATTCAAAAGTTTTTCATTTGAGGTCATTCGGGGCCTCGTTTGACCTAGGTTGACCAAGTCAAATCTCTGTTTTTTCAGAAAATACACGTTGACCGGACCCTAGATGGCCTCAGATGCAAAAATTATAAACAGCAAGTTTGATCCACTCATCAAGATACATATTTTCTCCAATGGTCACCTTTTCATTTGAGATTGTTTGGACCCCTCAAACTTTGAAACTTCAGTTTTTCGCGGCTAGACGCGGGTTTTCGACCCCCTAGACGGGCCCACCTCGAAAAGTCATGAACATCAAGTTTGATCCACTCGTCAAGACGAACAATTCATACAAAGGTCATTTTTGCATTCGACGAAGCGTTGCGAAAGTGTAGTTCTAAATCCACTCGTCTCGCATGAAGTTTCATTAAGTCTGTGTGGGATTTAAGAATTTGTGACTAGAGTTTACCAAAACTTTCTCAAATGCAAAATTGTTCTATCTATGAAATATGTATCTTGATGAGATAAAACTATCGTGTATTCAAAAGTTTTTCATTTGAGGTCATTTGGTACCTCGTTTGACTAGAGTTGACCAAGTCTCGCCTTGGAATTTTGAAACCCCGTGAGAAGAGTTTACTAAAACTTTTCCAAATGCAAAAGTGTTCTATGTATGAAATATGTATCTTGATGAGACAAAACTATCTTGTATTCAAAAGTTTTTCATTTGAGGTCATTTGGTACCTCGTTTGACTAGGGTTGACTCGCCCTGGATTTTCAAACCCTGTGAGAAGAGTTTACTAAAACTTTTCCAAATGCAAAAGTGTTCTATGTTTGAAATATGTATCTTGATGAGACAAAACTATCTTGTATTCAAAAGTTTTTCATTTGAGGTCATTTGGTACCTCGTTTGACTATGATTGACCAAGTCTCGCCTTGAATTTTGAAACCCTGTGAGAAGAGTTTACTAAAACTTTTCCAAATGCAAAAGTGTTCTATGTATGAAATATGTATCTTAATGAGATAAAACTATCTTGTATTCAAAAGTTTTTCATTTGAGGTCATTTGATACCTCGTTTGACAAGGGTTGACCAAGTCTCGCCTTGGATTTTTAAACCCTGTGAGAAGAGTTTACTAAAACTTTTCCAAATACAAAGTGTTCTATGTATGAAATATGTATCTTGATGAGACAAAACTATCTTGTATTCAAAAGTTTTTCATTTGAGGTCATTTGGTACCTCGTTTGACTATGGTTTACCAAGTCTCGCCTTGAATTTTGAAACCCTGTGAGAAGAGTTTACTAAACTTTTCCAAATACAAAAGTGCTCTATGTATGAAATATATATGTTGATGAGACAAAACTATCTTGTATTCAAAAGTTTTTCATTTGAGGTCATTTGGTGCCTCGTTTGACTAGGGGACCAAGTCTCGCCCTGGATTTTCAAACCCTGTGAGAAGAGTTTACTAAAACTTTTCCAAATGCAAAAGTGTTCTATGTATGAAATATGTATCTTGATGAGATAAAACTATCTTTTATTCAAAAGTTTTTCATTTGAGGTCATTTGGTGCCTCGTTTGACTAGGGTTGACCAAGTCTCGCCCTGGATTTTCAAACCCTGTGAGAAGAGTTTACTAAAACTTTTCCAAATACAAAAGTGTTCTATGTATGAAATATGTATCTTGATGAGATAAAACTATCTTGTATTCAAAAGTTTTTCATTTGAGGTCATTCAAGTGCCTCTTTTTAACTAATTTTGTGAAAAACCAGGGCTTGGATCACCCTTACAATGGCCTGTAGTAAGGGCGACTGGATCACCAGCCGCCCCTACAGTGCATTAGCAGGGGCGGCTGGTGATCTGGCCGCCAGCCTCCCCGCGCCAGCCACTGTAGGGGCGGCTGCATCACGAGCCGCCCCTACTAGAAATGGCCAAGCGCTCTTACAGTGCCTTTTTCACGTAGTGCTTATAACTTTGGCAAAAACACAAAAATCTCTCTCCAACAACTCCTTAAAATAGATTGCTATTTATTCCAACTTTGTACTAGGTGGGCCTACTTTTTTATTTTACCAAGTTGGAATAGCAAAATTGTTGGAGAGAGATCTTTTTTACTTGCCAAATAAATTAGTAACTTGCTAAAACTTAAGATTTAGCAAGTAAACTTTACCAAGTTATTGGAGATGCTCTTAATAAACCTATTTCTGCTAAGCTACACGGTGATCTGGTGGGTTCCATACAAGTTAATGAGTGATTCTAGTTTATTTCAGTTTCCTTACCGGCTTCACCTTGCCGGGCACCAGCGTAGAATCATACTGTGTTGTAGAATACGTATTCATTATTTCTTATTAGGCTTGAGCTTGAGGTTCCAACTGCAGCATCTAGAGGGAATATCCGTTCGTGCAGCCGTGCAGTGCTGTTCACGTGTGAAATACTGTGCACAGAATGACAGAGAATAGTTTAGTTAGTGCTGCACCATCACGTGCTAATCACCACTGTCGCATATATACTGTATACAAAAACAAATGGATCGTCAACCTCCATTGGTGTAGTAGTGGAATCTCGCGGATAAAGTTTTCCAAACGGGCCGAGCCCGATGGGCCGGCACGGACACGGACCTAAAAAACACGGCCCGAGAACGGCTCGACACGGCGTCACCCGTGCCCGTGCCAGGCACGGCCCGGCCCCGTGCCCGTGCCTGGGCCGCGAATTCGGCCCGTGGCCCAACACGAAACACGGCACGATTTTGGGCTGGCACGATGCGGCCCGGTAATTTCCCACCGTTGGATGATCTCTGTTGTAGTGCAACCGTTGGATCAACATATATATAGAGTTTCCTACCCTAACTCCCGTATCCCAGTTCCCAAATTCCCAATCGCCGTCAGCCGCTGCGTCCGTCCTTCGTAGCAGCAGTCTCCGTCCTCTTCGGCTCTTCTTCCCCAAGTCCCCAACCACTACACCTCCACTCTCCGCTGTGTTCCCTGCGCTCAGTGTCCTTGCGGCGGCGGCATGCGGCCGGTGGCGCGACCTCGCAGCGGCGGGACGAGCAGCTCCGGCCCTCGAGCTCACATGCGACGACGACGACGGCGAGCAGCTCCGGCCGCGCGACGGCGGCGGCGCGATGTGGATGAAGGTGGCGCTCCTCCGAGGCGCACGGCTGGGGGCGCGACGTGAGCGGCGTCCCCAAGCTTCTACGCGACGACGGCGCGGCGTTGGTGGCAGCGGTGATGCATCCTCGAGCTCCAGCGCAACGACGACGGCGCGACGTGCGGCATCAAGCTGGCACGGTGGCACGGGGAGGCACGCGGGCTGCCGTGCTCATCGGCATGGCACGACACGGTTAACATGCCATAGTGCCGTGCCTGTGCCGCGACCTCGGCACGGCGGCACTACCAGGCACGGCACGGCGGGCCGCCGTGCTGCATAGTGCCATGCCTCGCCGTGCCGTGCCGACGCCGTGTCCGTGCCGTGCCGTGTCGTGCGGCACGTTTGGAAAACTATACTCGCGGAGGACGTGGAAAGCGTCGTCCATCCGGGTTAGTGGAACGATGCGCTTGATTTCTGATTTACCAAAAAACAAAAAGCAGCAGCGGCGGCTGGTGAGTGGTGAGGACCCAGAAGCAGGAGCTACAGCTTCTCTGTCACCACACCGGATTTTGACAAATGAGCTGCCGAAAAACCTAGATTGTTCCAAACACATCATTGTTGGCGTGCTATCATGACTCGTGGAATTATGGAACGAATCCTTTGCTTCAAAGCAAGCCAAAATGCTCTCTTGGCAATTCGTACGAAAACAGTGACCAGAAATCTGATCAGATCGCATCTCATGCCCCAAATGAACGAACGAAATCATCCCTCCTCTCTGTCCTTTTTCACATGTTTATTTATATGTCTTTGCTTCTTGCAAAAGAATCCAATCTCTCGTGTTTCCATTCTATACGTGCTCAAAACTTGTTACATAAGCTCAAAACTTGAAAAGAGAGATGTTCATGCACATCGCTGAAATATTTACACTTTGATGTGTCACCGACGACGTGGCAACCTCCAATGGCGTTTCTTGATCAAAATCAATTACAGTAAAAAAACAAGAAGAAGAAGAAAAAAAAAGACTTGATTTTGGTCACCGGACGGCGGAGGCCACGGTGTGCGCCCACATCCGGAGGTGCTCCTTGAGCTGGCTGCCGTCGCCGGCCGGCGGGATCCGCCAGTTGCGCAGCGCCCTCCTGACCTCTTCCTCCTCGTCGTCCCACGCCTCCGAGAGGTACGGCCTCCTGGTCCTGGGCGCCGCCGCGACGACGGCGTCGTCGTAGACAGCATCCGCCGCGCGGGCCGAAGATGTCACCGTCGCCGCCGGTGCCGACGCCGTGGCTCGGCTGTTCTCCTCGGACGAGCGCTTCCGCCTGAGGCCCGGCACGATGGACGCGAGCTCGGCGTCCACCTCGGCGTCGGCGAAGGTGAAGCCCAGGTCCTGCAGGCCCTTGACCTCCTCGAACTCCAGCTCCGACATGCTCCGCCCGCGCCGCCGCCGCCGCCTCCCGGGCCCGGCTGCCGGCCGCCGCGCCTCCGGCCTTCTCCTCTCCGGCTGCGGCGCGGCAACGTGCCCGTCCTTGCCCGAGAGTATGGTCTCGAGGCGCGCGCGGTTGCCGCTGTCGGGCAGCCGCAGCGGCTCCAGGCCCTGGAACGCGGCCGCCGTCGCCTCGTCGCTCCGCGTCCGCCGGTGCCGCAGCCCCCCGGCCCCGCCGCCGACGGCCGTGGGGCTCGAAGTCGAAGCAGGCCGCTCCGGCGCACGCGGCGTGCGCGTGTCCACCACGTCGTGCTCCACCTGCGGCGCCAGCTGTTGTGACGGTAGAGGTAGAGTTGGCCGAGGTGCAGCTGCCGCCGTGGGAGCAGGGGACGGGAGCAGCACGAGGCGGCGGAACCAGCAGGCGTCGTACAGCGCCATGGTCTGCTCCGCCGCCGCGACAGCAGCAGCTTGCTGCGGTTCCGACCGCTCCATTTGGGAAGAGGGGAAGCAGAGACACAGAGAGCGAGCGAGAGGAGTTTGTGAGCGCTGGGCGCGGTGGCGGCTGGGTTTTATGCAGCGCTCGCGCTGTCGCAGCGGCAGCGCGCGGTCTCCAAGCTCCGTGCGCGTAGGTTCGCGTGGGTTCGGGGCTTTGGCCCTCTGGGCAAGGTTACGCGGCGAGGAAAGGGTAGTCGCCGGACTCGCTGCTCGGGTCGGGTACTCGGGTCAGCGGCTCTCGGCGCGCGGGCGCAGGAAGCTTCTGCTTCGGACTCGCGTGCTGAACTGCTGATGGCCAGGCGTCACGTTCGCAATGGCGGCTGGGACGGGTGTTATTCTGCTTTGCATACGTATGCCGCCGGCCGGTATATGGGTGGGTATTGACGTTCCATGATGTGTCGAGTACTGTGGGGTAATCAAGCGAAGTGCATTTTTAATTTGGTTACAAACGCGTGATCCAAACACACTAGTCATCCTCGGCCACATCTAGGGTCCCTTTGATTACTTCACATTGGACCTAGCAACTTTTTCAACCTATCAAGATTATACAAATTAGTGAACCATTTCAACGAGGAATCATTTCTAGGACTCAATCCAACGCAACCGAACGAGACCTAAATGGCTAAATGAGCGGCAGTCCCTCACTGGATAATGTCATGGCTGTGTGTTGGACATGAGTATCATGGCTGCACACATGAAAACACGGCTTTCCATAAAAAAATGAAAACACGGCTATGTAGTTTTGGCTCGCTCGCCGTGAGAATCGTGCAAAAACCAATAGTTCACATTCACCTGGCCATCGGAACGAGCGGCTATTGCGAGGCATTTGGTGGACATAATATATATGGCCCACTAGCAAACATCATATATAATCGTACCCAAACGGTTTCATATGTTTTGTCGGTGAACTTTAGGTTAGAGGTACAAAACAATCGCGGGAGAAGGAATTGACCTTTAGGTTTAGAAGGAGTGTTATTCAAAGAAGGATTGACCATAGGTAGAGGTGGGCATATACTAGGTATACACATGTGATAGAGATATGAGAAGGGAGAGGTGATGTTCTTTGGACCCTTTTCTTTTTAGTTGTTAGTAGTGCTACTCATCAGAAGTATATTATATGGTGAAAATGGACTCATCAAGGTGGCGACTGAGGGATGAGGCCGAAGGTGCCAATGTACACGGTGTGTACACCTACCCCTGGTTGCACGATAATGTGATAAAACACTGCCAAGCACGAATAAGACGATGGACCATCCAAATAGATGATGAAAGAGAAAAGGTCGCAAACAAAGATCCGGTAAAAAGGGTACTTCATGTCTCATAGATCATATGGCCAAGACAAAGCAAGTGTGCAAGGAAAACTAAACCAAAAAAGATGAATATAATGCAACCAAGGAAGAAAAAGAACGATTTGTGCATGATGGTTAATGGCATGTGAAAAAACAATGGAGGAATTGTCAATGGAATGAAAACCATTATTTGTTTAGTTATTGGGTAATGGCATTGTCTATTCCAACCTTAAACTCAATCATGTCTACAAAATGCGCTAAGAAACCTAGTCTTGATTCTCAAGTCGATTTTTCTAGATTTATTTCAGGAATTAACATTACTATTCTTTTGTTGTAGGTGTAGAAGATGTGCCCGTTGATAATGAGGTGCCTCTAGTCATAATAAGATCTACTAGTTCAATCTTCCAAGATGATTCACAAACAAAAAGAAAAGACTACCTTCTTTGAAGAAATAGAAAAAAATAAACTTGGTCAAGCACTATAAACCCAAATCCTAGCTTTGAAAGAATACAATTTCTCAATCTAAAAAAAAAGGAAGAAAATTGCAATAGACAAACTCTTGTATTAGGCTCAACAAGTCATCCTATGTCTGGCCTTTGCCAAACACATTACTTTCGGGATGTCAACACACTTGCATGGACAACGAATGCACTCAAGAGCTCTAACTCTGTCAATGATGTGATGTTAGGCCACATTTGTTGTAGATTGTGATAAACATGTATGTGTAACAATTGCCACAATGCCACAAAGATGAAAAGTTCAGCATTGATGGAACCACTTCTCCTAATTATTAGTCCTTTGCATGCTTTTGCCGATGTCCTACGCAAGAGTTGAAAAGGTTAAACGAGATTGGACGTTTGATCCTGTAGAATCTGTACGATTTGCATCTGCATCCATTGCCTCCTCTACAGTATGTGCTGGAAACAAGACATGCTTGGGATCCGGCCAGTCAACAAGGCGTCCGCTGAATCCTAGGAGACAGTCGAGCTCAAAACCAGGCCATCCATGTCATCTTGCACGTACGTATACCCAGGTGAGCTGAGCTGGACAGCTGGTGGAGGACAAAGGAGGGCCAGGGCCTGGAACCATGGATTGAGGAGGTTGCTTTCGTGCTGAGTCACCCATGTTTTAACTAGTGCTGCACATGGTACACGCCGGACCCAGCTGCCCATAGAGTATATGTCACAGTTGGCTCATTGTTATCTCATCCCAGCAACCGAGAACGACGCACCTGACTACCTGTGCGAGGCACGCACCTGACTACCTGTGCGAGGCAAGCTGCACCACGGAAAACTGGGGCCATGCTCACCAGCGACTCTAGCAATATTATTCATGAGTCGTGTTTTTTTTTTTGCTCAAAAAAATGAGTCGTGTTTTTGTCTTCTCGCAAAATAAACATGCAACTAGAAGATGAGAGAGTTTGCGGCGGCTTCGATTCAGCTCCTCCAATACTGTAGCATGAAACAGAAACCTCAAGGAGCTCAGCTAAATGGAGATGCTTCCGTACTATACGGTGAATAGTTGCTAGAGAGATGCGTCGATCCCCATTTTGGTTCAATAGGATTTTCAATGATTTCCAGATTTGTTTGGAGTGTGGTTAAGGAAATCTGGGGCCTTGAGGAGGTGCCGAGATCAGTAGGGGAATTCACTTGTCAATGGATTGATGGGGAAGGCCCATTACAATCAAAAACCATTTTGTTCATATTTGCTTGCTTTACATGGGCGATCTGGGTGAACCGGAATAAAATGGTGATTGAAAATGCATTTCCAGGCTCACCAACTGACATCTTGTATACGGCGGCTTCTTTTATGCAGAGATTGTCTATTCTTCTGAAGGAAAAGGAAAGAAGCAAAGTCGAGCGACTGAAGGAAGATCTACTCAGGTGGCTTAGAGACTTCACTCCTACTGTGCCACAATCGACAGATGCAATAGAACTGTAGAAGTGAGACGAGAGTTCTAAGATTTCTTTAGCAGAGCAGGTGGCTCTTTTCTTTATGCTGTAATGTGGCTGGTAACCCTAGTGCAAAGTGTAAACCTATGACGTTCGGCTTTCTAAAAAGCCGAGTTATGAAACTTGTTTTTTTTTTTAAAAAAAATAGGATTTTCAATTCTGAAACCAATCGGAATCTTAGGCCCCATTGATAGCTCCACTACATTAGTGAAACCATTTTTTGTTATATAGTCTTTAGCTCTCCACGAGTAGCTCAACTAGTGGGGTAGAGTTGTTTCGGTAAACCGGTTGACAAAATCGTTATACATGTGAAACTTCTCAAAATATGCTCTCGTAGAGTTGCACGTATGCTCACCTGAAGGAGTGGGAGTTGGTAGAAGCTATTATTTTCAACTGTATCTCCCTTACTCGCTATAAGAGCACATTTTAAGGTCTTAGGTGAAGCCATTTTACTTAACTTTGTTTGGAAAAAAAAAGCCCCAAACAACTTTAAAATTGGTGGAGCTATATCAAACAATACCTTATTTTTACTAAAAAACCAATTGGAGTCTTAGTTTTATTGGATTGGTACTTAGTCCATTCTAATGTAACTAGTTTCGTATTTGTTCTAAGTCAAATAATATTTTACTAAATTTGTAGGAGAAACATCAATTACCAAGATACCAAATCTATATCATTGGATGAATCATAAAATATCATTTCACAACGCACTATTTAGTGCCAACGTAGATGTTCATTATTTTTTCTTATAAATTTGATTAAATTTAAAATAATTAGTTTAGGACAACATTTTAGCAACGGGCTGTTTTTGGGCAGAAGCTGCTGAATTCACATTCACTTATATAAAGGCCTTTGTTAGATCCCACCTGCCTAGCCGCCTCTAGAAATACATTTTAATAAACAGCGCCTTTAAAAATAATAATTAATAGAGGTAGCTAGGAATCTTAGCTGCCTTTGATAATAGTGTCATTCCCACCATCCCAAAAAATGTAAAGACAATGTAATTAGAGACATCTATATTTATGACTATAATATGTATTACAGATGTTTTTCTTTCTTCCTAGGATATCATACTGTATCTGTATCAAGGATTATGCAAGAAGAAGCTTGAAAAACTTTGTAAGATATACAAATCTAAGGGGCGAGGTTTTGCTTTTGATGATGCCTTGGAGGAAGAGACTCTCGAAGGTAAGTAATATAGATATTCGTAAAACTATTTTGATGGTTTAGTGATAGATTATCTGTTTAATTATTAGGGTTTTAGGGCTTTAGGCATACAGTAGGTGGCAGGCACGTTGGTTTAATTTCGTGGTGTGCACGCATCGACAGGGACGAGGGAGGGAAGCGTGGCAGCCCCGGATCGGGATAGGGAGTCTCTGCAGGGTCAAATTATAGTATTTGCCATGTGCGCAACGTGCTGCTTGTGACGCAGGGAAAGCCCAAGACGGAAGCGGAGCCTTTTTTACTTGTCGCACGCTGTCACGCGGCGGAGAACACGATTCCGTAGCGTCATGTAAAATGGCTGCGGGCGACCGCGAAACGTGTGGCCGTACGTGCGCGTGGTGGTGAGTTGCCCGCGCGTGATCCTGATTCAGTATGTGGTGTATGGGCAGGCTAGTTGGTGTTTGGTTCAGGCCGGACTTCCCCTGCTTCTGGTCGTCGTCGGTTGCATTGCTTGCCTGCCTGCTTGGTGGTCAAACAGTTGAAGCAAAAGGCGGGAGGCCAGAGCGAGCAGCGCGCGCCCGTCTCTCAATAATTCTCACAGGCTAGGATATTCGTATCTCTATTTCGCTTCTCTCGTGATTCTCTTGACAAGCATGCATAAATGATAAACATATACAATCGTAGTAGGACAAGAAAGAGTTCCGGATATATTGATGATTGATTCGTCAAAGAGATGCACGTATGACGTCTGCAGGTGTATCATAAAAGCCATCCCCGTAGCCAAGCGAAAGTGACCCTTCGCCCCCCTACGTGTCATTTTACGTGTTGGCTTCTAGCACGCACGAATCTTGCTTGCACTGATAGACAATTGAACTGATGGCTTGGGCCGGGCCAGAGTCCGGGAACGGACTCATGGTGATGGGGCGCTACATCAGAAGAAGAAAGGAATGTCCCCTCAAAAAACAAAAAAAATCAAACAATGCTACTCCATGCAAATAAACGCTATCCACCAGGGTTTAAATCCTGGTGCTCGCACCTTTTTTTTGGGATTTTTCCAAGGATTTACCGGCGTTATACATTAAGTGGTAAGCGACGTTCCCATCGATGACGAGGCACCAGTGGTGACTTCGAGAATATCCAGATTTGCCGGGTGCTCAGTCCTTTGAAGGTGCTCATAGGTTTAGGGGTAGGATTTACGTATGTGTGTTCATAGGGGTGAGTGTGCGTGTGTATTTTGAGCGTCTGCGTTGTACTGTGTAATCTAAAAAAAAAGGCATCAGGGTTCAAATTCTAGTGCTCACACTTTTTTCTGGGTTTTTTTTCAAGAATTTCGGCGTTATGCATTAAGTGGTAAGCGATATTCCCGTCGATAACAAGGCACATGTGGTGACTTAAGAAATCTCCATATCTGTCAGCTGCCTAGTCCTTCGGAGGTGCTCATAGGGGTAGGGTTGTGTGCGTGTATTAATAGGGGTGAGTGTGCGTGTGTGTTGTCAGCGTCTGCGTTATATTGTGTAATTCTCAAAAAAATAAGGAGGAAGGAGGGAGGGGGGTTGTTCACTTTATATTAGACCGCAGCGGCTGCGGCTCCTACCCCCTCCATTCTCTTGAAGGCCTACCCCCGCCATTCTCTTTAGGGCTTGTTCGTTTCATGGGGAATGGACGGCGAGAATGAATCTAATCTGGAACGTTGTGGGCTAAAGAGGCAAAATGCTTAGCGGCGCGCTGTTCGGTATCCGCAAAGCTCATCCATCCTCATTGGGGCATATTTGCCTAGAATCAGATTGCCTAAATGTTGTCCAAGCTCTCACAGGCAGTTGCTTATTAAACCAGTCAATGAACTGCTACATCATATAAGAAACAAAGAGAATCCTCAGCCTCTTTCAACAGTTCAAAGTTTCTAAATGCCATCGAAGTGCTCATGAGTTGGGACAATTTGGTAGGAAAGAGTTTTCTTTTTGTTTTATATCTGAAGGTGTTCCGGCCTGCGCGTTGACAATTTTAGTATATGATTGTAAACATGATCCTTTATCTTAATATAAGCTCTTTCTTTTTTAAAAAAATGGTGCTATTTTTTATCATCTAGAATGAATTCGGGTGGAAAGAAGGTTAAAGGAATGAGCCATTAATAAGACACAATTTGTTATGACAAGGTCTTCCAAGTGATTTTATTTTATATTATTCACACTTATAAATAAATTTATGATAATTGCATAGTAAATTTAATTACAAATCTAACCGTATTGTTTTATAATAATTGAAAGTTGTTAGTTAAATCGTTGGAAAAAGCTTTTGAAATATGAACAATGTGCACCTTATAAATAGAATGAAGGTAGTACGAAATTGAACTAGGAAAAGGCACACCAGCGGCTTTAATTAATGTGAAGTGAACACCCCGAAAGATCATTCCTAAACGGAATGTCTTACTTTTATTAGAATATATTACAATATATAAAAAAAATGTTTAGATCTAGCTCAAAAGTCAACTGTTGGAGCTGCCCAGAGGACGCACTGCAGTACCTTAAATTGTTTACTAGTTGAAGACCAATCAATAATCAAGAGTACGTGCCTCCCATTTGGTGTTGACTGCTGTTTGGGTGCTGGTTGCAAACTTGCAATGCAACTTGCACGCTTGCCCTGTCTCGCCGTGGAATCATACCGGTGGAAATTGGAAAACATGATCGCGATCGACGATCCTTTTCCAGTTCCAGGGACAGCGAGCAGCGACAGTGTATCGACAGTGTGTATCAATACGTGTGGAAAACAAGTGTCCATGCATTTAATGTTCATCTACTCGTTTCAGTCGGCTTATCAACCGTATTAGGGCTTATTCTGTCTCGAAGAACACTGTTAAAATAGTAACAGCTGTGGTAACCATCAGTCGAAATCTTACTGTGCACAAATCTAAATATAGACTAATACAGGTAGCCAAAGATACATGAACTTGCATTGGTAGCTAGGGGCCAGAGCAAACTGCCCGGAGATGGAGAGACAATGGCGTTAATGTGCGCCGACCGGCGCCGGTGCCGGTGCGGCAAGTGTTGAATGCAGCATGTCGTTCGTTGACAATGCTAATTCCACGACTTGTACGCAGTCAGATTGTATATATCCTCCGTTCATGAATCACACGTATTCTAACTGAACATGTCAACAAGGATGAGATGGAGGGGCCGGGCATCCTAGGCGACGTCGACCGTCTACAGCCTTGGTTTACAGGGTCTTCCAGCTGATGAACCAGTTGCAGCCCAATTGCCATGCACTACTGTTTCTGCCGCTGAAAACATGCAAGCATGAACGCCATACTACGCGGTAGATTCAGAAGACAACGACGATCACACTGCCTGCAGCCTGCGGGAAGGGGAAAGCACGACTGGTAGTACAACGAAGCTAGCTTGTCTGGTAGTACGACTGGTAGTACAACGCAATCATCTTATCCAGTTTCTGAGCACGGCAAGTACGGAGTACCTGTGTTTCCTTATTGCAATCATCTTATCCCATAGTCCCATACTGATGGTCTGGGATCAGTACAGGTGTAATCACTAATCACCGAGAAAAACAGGGTGGTTACAGACTTACAGGGTCTGACTTTTGTACGGCACCAATGTACGCACAGCGAAATTTCGTAGGAACTCATATGCCACGTCATATATATATGAGAAAAAAAGTTTCACTAATAATTAATTGAAACCCACATTGCCAGCTTAACTGCTTAACATTCACTAATGGCCAATGATCGCTTCTCACAGACAAATATTAGGGAGATTCTTCGTTTGTCTATATTTACTCTTTGTTTCATTGCTGCACTCGATGTCCCCTCGCCTATTTGCAACTTGGTACTTATATAAATTTCTTCTGAAATGGCTCCGAATCTTGTACTCTGTCACCCTTTTCCAAATGGACTGAAAGCTGGTGAAGCCTAAAGAAAAAAAAAGCTCCACTAGCTCTGAATCAAAGGCAGAAAAAGTCTTTTGACTACCCTTTTAAAAAAATAAAAAATCAAGAATGGATCCTGAATGATCTGGGAGCACTCCAGCCATTTTTGCTTTATTGGAAAAAAAAAACCGAGACTTCGAGTCTCTGCTGCCCCGATCGCTAGGATGACGTGATGTAGTATAATCCACTTTGCAGTTTTGCGATATATGTTAGAGAATGCAGATTATTGCGCCAACGAATGTTTGGGTTCGTTACTATGTGACACACCAGAGAACTAGGGTATTTCTCTACTCCAATTGGGAAGTGCCTTGATAGCAACACTTTTGTCCTAAAATTGTGTATAAAATGGGAAATGCCCTCTGGCTCTGGGGAGACACAGCATGAGTTTAGTCACAGTTGCATCCTACTCCAACGTATGCCGAACAAATAGAGTCTGTTAGTATTATTCTATATTGGTGGTGGAAAAGGAAGAGATAAGGGATGATAGTTTCTTAGGCCTTCTTGAAAGTGGATGGAAAATTAATGGTGATGACTCAAAGGAAGTGGATGATGACATGGCTTAAGAGACTAGAGAAATAAGTTAGTGGGCTTTATCTTTATAGGAGTTTAAGATTTTCATTAATGTTAGATGGTTTCTGTCATATCATCTCCTCATGCTCCACTAGCTCATTTCCTCCACTAGCTAGAATCTAAGATAAGAGCAGCCTTGACATTTAGCTTCTCCATGATTTGTTTTAGTTATACCATAGCAACTTATGGCTATTTGCAATGCAAACTGTATAACATGTTTCATCCATTCTACCTGACATTTTTTTTAAATAAAGTTATCATGTCATTTTACAAAATCCCACATCAACGCGTGGGGTATTCACCTAGTTAAATGACCACTGTGCCGACTCTGAGTTAGATTTTTTTTTTCGAAAGGCCGGCAAAAGCTTTGCCGGAATTTCTATTAGACGAGGAAAAGAAAAGCCAAGTGTCAGCCCAGTTTTTTGACTGGAAACCGGGCCAGAAAAACCATACAGTTTGGAGGGTACCCTACTCCAACGTACACATAGGTACCAAATTATAACTCAACTTGCGCCACAAAAGCGCCAACTCAACTCAGCTCCGCGCTTGGTCGGATTGGGACATCGACACCAAGCCTCTAAACCGCTTATAACTCGGTCGGATTGGGTCATCGACACGAGCTTCCGTCTTTAAACCACTAGGAGCTCCACCACTGGCGCCAACTCAACAGAAAGCAAACCAAAAACCTAAAAGAGCTAAGCAACTGAAACAAACTAGGCCTAAACCACCGCCGGTACCAACCACGAACACGTTGATGGAGACGACGAAGTAGCACTGCCCAAGGACAACCTGCCCAGGTCGAATTCTACAACGACGCCTTCAAGAAGGGTACGACGCCAGAGCGCCGTCGTCGTCCGTCCAAGACAGGACTGGGTTCTCACCCATGGAATGTGCTAGCGATGCGACGCCCTCAGCAGGGGAACGACACCCACAAGTGTCGCCGTCGCCAGGCTTTCGCCCAAACAAACCCCAGCACCGACTCGGGCAAGAACTCGGGACCCCACTAGCCACCAAGACATCGCTGCCAACCATCAGAAGAGTTCTCACCAGAGTAAACGCGCCGGCCGCAAAGCCGCAAAGCTGCGCCAGCACCCTACCGAGTCCCCTGCCGAACACCAGCCCTCCGCCACCGTGAACCTCCACCAAACCGCTCGCCGAAACAGTAGCCGCCGCCGACCACCGTCGTCGGCCGAGCTCCCGCCGCAGTCACCGCACCCCCTGAAGGTGCCGGAACAGGAGCATAGACCCGGACCAGCACCCCCGAGGACGCCAAGGCCTCCGTCTTCATAACGGCCGCCCCACAACGGCAGTCGGAGGCATGGGGGAGGGACGGCAAAGACGAAACCGCCCCCCAACGCCAACACGACCCCAGCCACCGCCACGAAAAACGGCCACCACCAAGAGGAGGTGGGGGACGAGTAGAGGAGGAGGGAGCCCCTCCGCCGCCCCCACACCCATAGGGGCAGTAGCCCCGCGACGCCCCGCCGACGAACCCCGCCGAAGAGGAGCAGCCATCACCGGGCTCGGCACAGACAACAGTACCGCCATGGCACCGTACATCCGCCAAAAACCACGGCCGGCCACGCCACCATGGCGCCACCGAAAGACCCCTTCACCTTCGCCGAGCACCACCCCATCCCCGAAGCCAGGCGGCTGCCCACCAGCCAAGGCCGGCCAGCAGCCAGCCAGCCAAGGCCAGCAGCAACCGTGGGGGTGGGGGGGGGGGGGGTGGAAGTGGCACGCCGGCCACAACCAGACCACCGCAAGGACCAACCACCATCCACCCCACCAGCAGGAGCCGGATCCAGGGGAGGGGAAATAGATCCACCCGCCCCGAGCGCCTGCGCGGACAGCCCTCCACCAGCTCCTCTCCACCAGCCGGGCGAGCGGATCCAGGCAGCGGATGGCCGGATCCGCCCACCGCGGCCCTGCACCGCCGCCTCCCTTCGACGGGCGCCGACGGCCGGCCTCCAGCCTCGCGCCGCCCCCTTCGCGCCTGGGCCGGGCGAAGCCGAGGAGAAAACTGCCCCGCCGCCACCGTCCTCGAGAGCCGCCGGGCATCCCGGGGCGCTCTCCGGTGGCGGCGAAGCAAGGAGGAGGGAGGTGGGGTGGCGGCGGCGGCGGCGGCGGCTTGGGTTCGCCCCGAGCCGCCCCGATGCGAGGGCGACGCGAGACGCCTTCCGCGTTGTTGTGTTCCATCTAGATTGACTCTGAGTTAGATTAATTGCCGGAATAAACTATTTGACTTTCACCTACTCGCAGGTAGAGACTTCAAGAGTTCACACCGTTGTATATATTAGATATAGGTAATATATTTATAGTATGAACCTTGTTGTGTTTCCAAGCATATATCAAGTAATGCTTAGGTCACTTTCACGTCTGACGTGCAGGAGAGCTTTTTTAATCATCATCAAGACCATCTTCTAGTCTCAGTTAGTTTAGTTTAGTTTTTTTTTTTAGAATCCTCAGTTTTGTTTAAAGGAAAAAGTCCAAATTACTACCTCCATGTATACACTAGGTCTGGATGACACCCTAAAGTAACAAAAGGTTTACTTAACCCCCTCCTTTTGCTAAACCGGTTCAGATTTCACCTTTAACGCATATGCAAAACCAAACTTGCTGATTTAGCCGGTTTTTTTTTTTACTACGGTTGACATGTCAGCCATGTTATGTGGCAAGAGTATGAATGCTTTGATTCAGAATAGCCCCTCAGCTATACTACTGGGCATGTATTTGTTCATTATCCAATAGTTTGATCCGGAAAAAATCTAAAGTGAATGTAACGATAACTTTTATAGCATAAAAAATCTCGTAATGTTTACTAGACCATTTCAGCACCTTTTAAATTCCAAAAAACTGAGCAAGCGTGTAAAATGGACTATTGTGTTCTTGACTTGGCAACATCTAGTACTCTTTTACACGAATAGTCTTCGAGCTGCTCTAAGAAAGCATATTAGGTCCATCTTGCGTATTCCTTTGAGTCCCCGTAGCTTTTCTTGTCTTGTTTTGTGCGCTGCTGAGTAGCTATGAAAAACAAACGTTCAGTTTACAAGACAAGGAAAGATGAATCAGGCTAAATCTGGTTATTTGCGATCCATATGTTTGCTAACACATAATCCGCTCCTACCTGCACACTACGAGGTCACATCATTGCGGACAGGAGGACAGCTAAGATCGCCGGCTGCTATGTGGCATGCAAAATCATATATACGCAGTCTTAAAACCCAAAATCATATATACGCAGTCTTAAAACCCTAGCTGGTTATGCAGTTAATTTTACCAAATTTACACTGAAATAAGACACTGAAACACACCTGCACCTTTTCGTTCACTAGTAGAGAACGGACTTTTAAACCTCGCAATTAGTCCCGGCCATAGACTCCCTAAAACTACCATCAATAAGATGGATAAGACTAAGAGGGCTTTCTTTTGGCAAGGGGGACATACCAAGAGGAAGTATCATCTTGTCAAATGGACCAAAATCTGTAAGAGTAAAAAAAAGGGAGGCTTGGGAATTAAGGATATCAATTTGATGAATGTTAGCCTGTTGTGTAAGTGGTGGTGGAAGTTGGAAACAGAATCTGGCTTGTGGCAAGACATAATAACATTTAAATACTTGAAAAATGACTCTGTCACAACTGTGAAGCACAGACAAACAGAGATTTTTTTTTTAATTTTGACCCTTTTTTAAAAGTATTTAAGAAAATGCACCTTTTTTTTCTTTTTTTTTATAACTAACCCTTTTGGCAGCGCCTCCACGCGAGGCGCCACAATTCTACTCTGTGGCGCCTTGCATGGAGGCGCCACAGGGTGGGCCCGCGAGGGCGCCAGCCAGGCAGCCAGGCTGACGTGGCGCACGCTGTGGCGCCCCCACAGCGCCTAACACCCGGGCCGAGCCCGAGCCCGAGCCCGACCACCTCGCTTACCTCCTCTGGCTCGCTCGAAGCTCCAGCGCCGCCGGAATTCCGCCGCCGCCGTTCGTCCTCCCCGCTGCCGGTCCTCATCTCGCCGCCGTTCGCCCTCCCCGCCACCACTCCCACCGCCGTTCGTCCTCCCCTCCGCGTCATCCCGCCGCCTCCTCGAGTTCCGCCGCCCCCTCCACATCCCCCGCCACATCCGCCGCCGAGCTCCAGCGCCGCGGCCGCCGCCGGTGAGGTGCCGGCGTGGGAGGGGGCGGCGGCTCGCCGGCCTCGTGCGGGCGCCCTCTCGGGGCGGGGCCCGGGGGAGGGGGTCGAGCTCCGGTGCGCGGGGGGCGCCACTGCGCCGCACCAAGGTAATTTTTTTTTTGTATTTAGTATAATCAGTTTGTTAGTTAGGGTAATGAGTATAGGTTAGTGTACCTATTATAGTTAGTTTACTTAATTAGTGAGATTAGCATTGGTTAGTTTAGCTATTAAATTTAGTTTAGCTAATAAGTGAAATTAGTATAGGTTAGTTTTAGGCATTAGTGACATTCTAGGTGACATTAGCAATTTATCCTGTGGCTAATTGCTAATAGGGCTATTTTGACTAAAGATAATTTGATCAAAAGAAAGTGGATAGGTGATTCTACTTGTCGTTTTTGTGATAATGATGAAGATATAGATCACTTATTGTTCACTTGTCCCATGGCTAAATGTGTATGGGCTACTATTGCTACTGCATTAGGGGCTAATAACATCCCTGTTAACTTTGATCACTGTTGGAATTGGTGTCATACTTGGTTACCTAATGCTAACCAATTTTATGCTATTGGGATTGGTGCCATTTTGTGGGCAATTTTGTGGGCAACCCCGACGCCTCCGCTCTCCGATCCCGACGCGCCGCCGACCCCTACGCGTCGCTGCCTCCAACCACCCCGACGCCCCTCCGGCCTCGGCCCCGACCCCGACGCCCGACCCCGACCCCGACGCCTCCAACCACCCCGACGTGCCTCCCTCCCGCCGCCTCCAACCACCCCGATGCCCCGACCCCGACCCCAACGCCTCCAACCACCCCGACGCGCCTCCCCACCCCGACGCGCCTCCGACCCCCGCCACCGGGTCAGCGCCGCCAAGAGCAGGGTATGGTTTCTTGTAATGAAAAATATGTTTTAGTATATAATGACACAATTGTTTTAGTATATTATCATGTTTTAGTATATAAGTTTAGTATAATATCATGTTTTAGTATATAAGTGTAGTACATTTTAATGAAAAATATGTTTTAGTATATAATGACACAATATGTTTTAGCCAAGAGCAGCCCCGAGTACTTTCTAGCATAATATCATGTTTTAGTATTATGGCTCATCAAGGCTCATCTGAGTATTATGGGATTGTGTTAGGGCCGTGCCATTTGAAATGAATTGAACCGAGGTTTACATAGACCTTCATTTTTAGTATTATATAATAAGTTTAACCAATTCTATATAAAAATAACATTTTTGGATCATTCTCATTGAATTAATTAGATAATTGTTGATACTTGTTAAAATATAGTTGTGTGATTCTCTAATAGAACTTGTATGGTTCTCTAATAATACTATATAGTTGTGTTGGTACTTGTTTGTAACATAATTTCTTTTGATGAACATGTTTGTTTAATTAGATAGATGGCTAGACGTGCGTTCCCTGAACCAGAAGTCATAGGTTTCAATGGCTACCTCGTATGTCAGGATTTCCCAAGTATAGAAACCATGCGTGGAATGAGTTCTGTACCTTGGAATCATCCAAACATTGTAAGGAAATTGACCCACTCATTTGGCTCAAACCACGCGTGGAATGTATTTATATATGATTTTGTAATATGCCACAGGTAATTGACCCACTCATTTGGCTCAAAGAGACACTATCATATTTTGGAGTTACAGAAGTGGATGCTCAGACCAACACTGTTGATGGTCAAAGACTCCAATGTCGAATTCGCTTTCAAATTGCTCTTGGTCAAGGTCGTGGTCGCAGACTTGTACAAATCTTGGAGGTCGGAATAAAGAATCCCGATCGAGGTATTGTAGTCAAATATGCAGTTCAAGTATGTGTGAAGAGGTTCGAAAGGCTTGGGATTACCTTGCCTACTCTATCTTCTGTGAAGATGCAAGCTATAGACCTCAACATGTATGACAAAGTTCCAGATTTGTGTGCACAGATGGCACGGACCCGTCCTGAGGTAATTCTAAGTCAACTCGAAGCTTATATTTACATTTGTTGTTATAATTTGTAAAGATATATATATCAGTTCTCATAACTCTATTTGTTGACAACATTGACAGGTACAGGAGTATGACATGACTTATGCGGCATGCAGTTTTGAAGCCATTCTAAACCAAGTCATTCATTCATTCATTGGGTTATGAGTGGAAATATGATCCTGAAGACCCAATACTAACTACAAAAGGATATCAGGCAAAGGTGATTGTGACTAAGAGGGGAGAACCAACTCCAGCTAGAGTACCATTAACCGTTGTTAGTCGCCCCTGTCGTCGTAGTAGTGAGGCAACGGAGAGTGCACTGTTCAATACTCTGGAGTACATAGATGGTGTTCTTGGATATTAAATATCGATGATCTACACTTCACCGATTTCAAAGTGCGAGAGAGCCAAATCCCTATACCTCGCTTTGGGGATTAATTGGACAAGTGTGTAACTAACTTTGCGGTTGAGCATCAATTAGTTTATTGTAACACTTATCGCAAACTCTTAGTTTGGATTGCATGAACCTGTACTTTGTTGTATGGATTCATAATTATAATGTAATATACTATGTTATTGCTTATTAGTTTGTAATATGTGATTATTTTGGGATATCTCACAGTAACCGATGTAATAAAGAAACTATAAAAGAAAAGAAAAGAAAAGAAAAATAAAAGAAAAGAAAACTGGGTGCGTAGAGCTGCTGGTCTCAAGCCTTCTTTAGTCCCGGTTGGGAGTACAGATCGGGACTAAAGGGGCGACCTTTAGTCCCGCTTGAGCAATCCCGGTTGGGAAACCGGGATAAAATGGGGTTTCCCAACCGGGATAAGAAGCCATTTCTCTACCAGTGGTTTGTCCACGCCGATCAATCCTTTTGACTTACAGATCATTCGCATGATTGATCTGACTTTAGATATGCAAATATCAGATCATTCGCATGATTGATCTGACTTAACATATGCAAATATCGAAGACGATGGCGGCCGCCGGAGTGCTTAACGAAAGGGCCAATATGCAGGGTTATTAATCTGAACCAAAACTTGCACTCGTACAGCGGAGGTTTGTACTGGCGCCACCCCTTTTTTCTACCGGCGGTTCAGAAACTACCAGCGCTAGTAGAGCAAAAACGGTGGACCCCAACGCGGCAACCGCTTCTATAAACCTTTTACACAGGCGGCTGGTTTAAAGAGTCCGCCGGTGGTAGGAGTAACTTACCAGCGTCGGTTTACGTTAGTCATCCGCGTGTATAGTGTTCTTTTACACAGGCGGCTAGTTTAAAGAGTCTGCCGGTGGTCATCGTAACTAAACAGAGTCGGATTACATATGTGTGCGCCTGTATAGTATGCTTTGACACAAGCGGTTATATAAGCGGCTAGTTTAAAGAGTCCGCCGGTGGTCATCCTAACTAAACAGAGTCGGATTACATACGTGCATATGCATACTTGCCATGTAAATGAGCCGAGGTGTCAGCCCCACTAAAAAACCAGCCAAGTCAACAGGTTTTGTTTTGCGTATGGGTTAAAGGTGAAATATGAACCGGTTTAGCAAAAGGAGGGGGTTAAGTAAACCTTTTATTACTTTAGGGGGTCATCCGGACCTAGTGTATACATGGAGGCAGTAATTTGGACTTTTTCTTGTTTAAAAATACTGCTAGTTTGTCAAAAGGCCATTTTGGCCCACTCCAATCAAGACGGGGGCAAACTTGTTCCCAGAGGCCCATTAGCTAAAACCACCAGGAGGCCCAGATTATCCCCTTTCTTCGGGGGGCGACTTTTTTTTTAAATTAATTCTTAACTGGTCACGATTTTGTTGAGCCAGTGAAGAAAATCCTCGTGCGTTAAAAAAGGAAAGAAAAAAAGAGATCTTCATCCAACCTTTGCGCCACATGTGTTTATACAAATCGTTGCAAAATCCATGTACTCCAACTTGCTAACGCTTGAGAAACTCAAGTCAGTACATAATACCTCATTTTCTTTTATTAAACATAATACATGATCTCTCGGATTACACTTTAACCGTTTATATATTTTATACTATATAATTCATGATAATTAGATACTATGTTTGTATTGTAGTAGCTAAAAAAAATATTAGTTCACCATTTTAAAGTTTAAATTTTAATATGAGTGTCTATTATAAAGATGTATATGGAGACCGATGAAAGGTAGACATGCATGCTTCTTTGTTCAATTGGTCCTACTGGCCTACTGGCCTACAGCACGGCAGGCCAGCAAAACGGGTCGCGAAAGCAAATACGCAGAGCGCATATATCAACTTTATTTACTAGACGTTGCTAGAGCGTGTGCACACATAGGATTTCAACTTCAAACGCGCACACCTCCATATCACAGACTTTTGTCAAAAAGAAAAAAAAAAACTCAGCAGCTCTCTCATCGCCGACTACCACTACCTACAGCGGCCTACAGTTGGTCGCTATAAGTCAATTTAACGGCTTACGGACGGTCGCTATAAACATATAGCAACCAACTTGAACGGACGGTATAAGTGGCGTCGGGATAAGTATGGTCGGTCGACCGATCGTTGGACGCCAGTTACAAACTTATAGCGACCAACCATCAGACGCGATATATTATATAGCGACCAACCATCAGATGCGATCAATGAAAGAAATTAACAACATGCATAATTGTCCTTTAATTAACATTAGCATTAGCACTAATCATACAATCTAGTTGCATCCTTCGCCCCCGCTGCTGCCACCGCCCCATGCGAAAAGCTAAGGCAAAACTCTAGCTCGCACGCGGAGCCACTTTTCCCCGGCCCCCTCGCCATCACTGTCGTCACCATGGCCGAAGCTCCCTCGTTGCATCCTGGTGACCGTCCCTACCACCGCTTGCTCCTATAAGCTACCCATCGACCGTTTCCACCGCCTGGCGTGCCTGCCTCCCCATGGTCGCCATTTTATACACCCCGCTGGAGTTGGAGAATAACGGAAAGAGCTCGCTGAAACCCAGAAAAGTAGACCTAGGAGGAGGAGCAGAAGGAGGAGGAGGAGGTGGTGGTGGCGGTGCTGGCGGCCTACCTCGCCATGACTGGAACCCGCAATGGCCACCGCCGGCACCATGAAAACCTGTCATAGGCTTCGTTGGAGGGGAGAGAGGATGGCAGGCGCATGCACAGTCACGGGCACGAGGAGGCAGTGGGGCACGGGCATGAGCTCACCAGTCGCCGATGAGAGAGAGAGAGAGAGAGAGAGAGAGAGAGAGAGAGAGAGAGAGAGAGAGAGCAGGGTGGGGAGGGTTAAGGTTCACGGGCATGGTGGGGGAGGGGTTAAGATTCACAGGCATATGGGTGTGCGGGTGTTTTGACTTGCGGGTGTATGTCCAAAAAGAAGCATTTCGATTATGTATTCCAATCGACAAGCCTTCCTTTAAAGGCCCAACTAAGAACTTGGAAGGGAGAATAATTTAGGTAAAAGTACGTACACCCATTTTAAGATACTTTGAACAAACTTACCGAGGTGCATTCCTATAAAGATAACTTTAACATTTCTAAAATTCATATAATGGCTTGTTTGGGTACTGTCATTCTGGTTGAATTGAAATATACTTTGTGGGCCTAGCTATTTGGCTTGAAATACGACTTTCTAGCTTTTTCCAAAAGTTAACTAGTTACTAGACTATGTCTAGTTCATAGGGTGAGAGCATCTCCAGTAGTTTGCTAAATCAACTTGATATCCTTATTTATTTGGCAAAACCACAAAATACACTCTCCAACAGTTTGGTAAATAACTTGCTATCCTTGGCAACTTGCTATCCTTCGGCCTCGCACTGTCATATTTGCCAAGTTGCCAAAGCCTTGCCATCACGAAAATTCTCTATCACCGACTCCTCTCCCGCGTGATCTCCTTCCCTCCCGCGTGCGCGAAGTCTATTCCCGCGATTCTTTCTTGGCGCGTGCGCACCAAGAAAATGGGAGCAGGAGATGTCCGCCTTGGTGGAGAAGATGCCTGCCTTGTTGTAGATGATGGCCGGCTGCTTTCAAGTACGAGATGCGGCGGCGGCTATTGATCATGAACGTACGAGGCGGCGGCGCTGCTTTCACGTACGTATCGAGATGATGAGGGACGACGTCGTGGTGCGAGAGGAGGCCCGTCGGGAGGCGCACAATGGGCTGGGGTGGGCCTACCTTTTTAAGTTTAGCAAGTGGGTTTACCAAACTATTGGAGATACATCTGTTTTCCCCTTGCCATATCGTTTAGCAAGTTTCCAAATCACCAGATTTGGCAAATGATTTTTAGCAAACTACTGGAGATTCTCTGAGAAGGAGATTCTATTGACCTCCGCCTCTATTTGTGCTTTGCACCCACAAATACCCACATGAACCCACCACCCTGTTGGATATATATGCCAGGACTATTGAAAGGTCCTTATGGTTAGAGGAAGATAAATGCACTAAGAAACTTGTTAGTACAACAAACAGCTATAAAACATTTTGTGTGCTAGCACTACACAAGTGTTGAAAGCCACCTACACAATTCTATTCACTATGATCTCTAAGAACACCAAGAAGAGCTAAGTCACTACTTCTATGCCAGTGAGCTCTCAAAGACTAACTAAAGAGCCTCACTAACCAAATTACTCAAACAAGACAAGCTAGTTCTCAAGTATAACTACACTAAAGAGCTTAGCTACGCTAGAAAACTAAATGCAAGAGTTGAGAGTGATTATAGTGCTGTAGAGAGTGAAGGATAATCAATCAAGGGATCCATCGCAACACAAGAATACCAATGAAGCCATAGAATCAAGATGACACAATGATTTTTTACTGAGGTCCACTTGCTTGCCAAGAAGTAGTTCTCGTTGTAGTGATTCACCCACTTGGAGGATCACGAGCTACTTGGCATCACATGCCAAACCCACCACCAGGTGTCACACAACCAACATAAGAAGGGGATCCATAAGCGACGAGCAATCCACAAGAGTTTCCCTTGCAATCTCCTGCAATAAAGGCACAAGAACCCCTCACAAATCCACCGGTGTGGCCTCTTACAATCACCAACTCGAGCCAATCACCACAAGCTGCTCCAAATCATCGAGGAGTCGGCAAACTCGAAGAGTAACAAAAGAAATCACAACCGATGCAAGCCCAAGTGCCACTAGATGTGCTAACGCAATGCAAATACACTTGATGCTCTCCCAACTTTTTTGGATGATCAACAATTGTTGTTTCAGCCCCTGAGGGTCGCACCCCCTAAGGGACCAAAACAGGAGATACTAGAAACACAAAGCTACCAAATGGAATGAACAACACGAACCTTATATTCCTTGCGCTCCGGCTAAAACGCGCGGAGTCCAGAAGTCCCTTACAACGTCCCCTGAGGGGTCTATTTATAGGAAGTCGTGTTGCATTTTGTACAAGAATGCCCCTGGCAACCCTAATTTCAACGTACAGGAGCAGCCGACACGGGGCAGACAAGTAAATGGCCCAAGGGCCCACGCTTGCCGGTTAACCACCGACCAGGACACATCCGGGCTCTCCTTTCTGCCTAGCCGCCAAATGCGTCCAGACTCGCGCCGAATGCGCGTCTTCCCACGCTATCGGGGCTTTTCATCCCGGGGCCTGACGTCGCACCGAATGCGCGCCTACTTGTGCTATCGGGGTTTTCTACTGGCGCCCGTCGACGCCGAATGCGCGTCTTCCCGCGCTATCGGGGCTTTCCGTCCGGGGCTCGATGTCGCACCGAATGCGCGCCGCCGCGCTATCGGGGCTTTCCGTCCGGGGCCGACGTTGACACCGAATGCGCGTCTTCCCGCGCTATCGGGCTTTCCGTCCGGGGCTCGACGTTGACACCGAATGCGCGTCTTCCCGCTATCGGGGCTTTCCGTCCCGGGCTCGATGTCGACACCGAATGCGCGCCTGCTCGCGCTATCGGGGTTTCCGCCCGTACCTGCGCACATCAAACACATGAGGCGCACACAATCAGGGGGGACGGGGTGGCCAATTCCACTCCTGCCCCCAACAGTAGCCCTCCGGTCTTGCCCGGAATGGGCGGCCCCTTCCGAGCAAGGCCGCCAAAACGCTAACACGCCGAATGTGTTTGTGCCGAAAGTGCAACGCAGTCGCTCGCCGAGTATGACCGTGCCGAATGTGCCAGCGCCGCCCCCAGGATGAGGAGACGTTTTTTTTTTTTTGTGCCTCGATTCGCGTGAAACGACGCCTCGATTCGCGTGAAACGACGCGTCGGCTCCCCCACGGCCGCCCCCTGCCTATAAAAGGCAAAGACGCGGGAGGGGGCGGGCACTTTGCCCCTGCGCTTCTCGACGCTGACGCATTCGAGGAACGCTTTCGGTCTCCGCATCCGGGACCATCTTCCATATTCGGTAAGGCGTAAATGTGCATTTTCGTTTCTTTTTCGTTGGTTGGGTTTCTGGGTTCGGGTTTGGGAGTTTTAGGAAAGGTGAGCGGGTCACTTTCGGCTCTATTGAACGCATTCTCGTTTTTCTTCATAGCTCGGAAGCCTGGGCACCGATTCGGAGCGACCGCCTATGTCCGAAAGCTCCTCATCTGGGGATTCGGCTGGAGCGGCCCACGACACCGCATCCGGGCTTTCTTCTTTTTGCGCGGAACTTGCGGCCCAACTCGCCCAATCCGGGGCCGAAACTATGTCGCATGACTCAGGGGCCAGCTTGGGAGAACCCGAACTTGTGAGACCTATTCGCGCTATAGCGCCTGCAATATCAGCGCCCGCGGCTGATTTAACTGATGGAGAAACCGGCAGCGGTCAGGGGAGCGCTGGAGTGGCATATGAAGAGAATGCCGAATCTGCGGACTATGATGGTGCCGAAGGGAGCGCAGCGGCCACTGCCCCGGATGGGGGCGAAGGAGTCGAATCCGGCCCGCCCCGGAGAAGCCGCCGGGTCAGGATTGAGGGACACACCGGCATTATCTGCCGATCCAAGATTGACGAGGAGCGACTGGACTCGTACCCGCCGTTAGCGGGCTTCTCGCCGCATTCGAGCGCGAAAGGAGCGGCGCCGGGGATGAAGTGATCCCGGACCCGAAACCGTATGAGGCGGTCGTGTTCCGCGACTTCTTTATAGCCGGACCGAGATTTCCTTTGGTTCCGTTTTTCGGGGCCGTTCGCGAAAATTCCATCTCGCAGATTCACCATCTCACCCCGAATGCGATCGCCCGGCTTAGCATATATTGCATGGCCATGAAGATGATGGGCCACGAGCCAAGTGTTGCCCATTTCGTGAAGTACCACTGCACCCACTTCCACTCGAAAGTGGGGATGGTCGATGGGCGGCCCAATATTCGCACCGAATATGGGTCTTACAACTTCGTGCCGGCTCCAGGGCAGGAGCGGAACTGCCGGTGCCCACCTTCAAAGAAAAATGGGAGGACTGGAACAAGTACTGGTTCTACATTCGCGTTGCCTCGGACGAAGAGGTGGAAGCTGCTCAAAGAGTTAGGAGCCGCCGTGCGAACCCCCTGGTGTCTTTGATGACCGTGATGATTGGAGAGAAACATCCACCTCACGACGATTTCGGTCCAGCTGACCACGCCGCCGCGGAAGCGTATGCTTTGACCGCCACCGCGATCGCCCGAGACCGCGAAGAGATGATTGCTTTGGACGAGTGGCCCTTATGTGATCTGGTGAAGTTCGAGCCTATTCGGGACATTAATGGCTATCGTGGTCCCGACTTTCTTCTGGAGCGCTCTGCTCATTTTGATTCTGATGCTGCGTACTTGGCTGCGCTGGAGAAAAAAAGCTACCCGATTGTGCGGGCCATACGGAGAAAGGGAGCACAAGAAAAAGATGCTCCAGCTTGGCAACTCCCCTAGGAAAAACCGTGCCTTGGATTGCATGGGTATACACTATTCGGAGAGGCCTCCACCGGCTCCTAAAGCGTCCAAGGCCAAGGCCGGTGACAGCGCGGACGAGCCGGAGGCCAGTGCGCCGAGCGGCTCAGTTTCGGGTGCCCCCAGGCCGGCACCTATTCGGCGCGCTCCTCCTTCCGCCCCGATTCGAGCAACCACAACGGCTGCGGCCGAGAAAAGAAAACGCGCGCAACAAAACCGAGAGCGCCCGGAACCAGAGACCCGCGACGTTCAGGTATGCCGTGAAATGGCTGGACGATTGTGGACTAAGCCGCTAAAACGCAGCGCTAAGTTCTCATTGGATTTCCTGGGGGTCCCGGAACCGCTGCATGCCGAAATGGTAGAGCGAGAGATGCTTTGCGCATTAGGGCATAGTTGTTGTATTCATATTTCGGGCGACGTAAACTAATTCTGACGGTTTCGGCTTATGCTTTGCAGGACGATACCGGCGGGCCGAGCTCGATGGCCGGGACGCGCAAGAAAATCTCTGACCCGTGCCGCCTACCTCCGAAAGCGCACCCAACGCTGAGCTCCCTGGGCGTCAGCTTGAAAAGGCCGGCAGACGCTTCTGGGGGCGCTTTCACGATGACGAAAAAGCCTAGGGCCGCGGGTGCTCCTGCAGCCGCTGCGGCGCCTGCTTTTATGCCGCCGCCTGCTTCCGCAGAAGTTTCCCGCACCGTTTCGGACCAGAATCCGAATCTGGCTAGGAGACCTGGTAAGTCCCGATTCCACCGCGAGCTCAGTCGCATGACCCCCGAAACCGCTGCGAGCGTCCTGTTTGGGCATGGCAAGCTCTCCTTGGAGCGAGCCCCAGACGAATGCGACCACATGCGCGTGTATTCGGGGTGCTCATCTCCCGAAGACACGAGCCCAGACCGTGAAAGGACTTACCAACTTGCTCGTGCTCTAGGGGCGGCTTCGGACGCCCGCTTAATCGCGGGGGTGGACTGCCGCGCAAGCGGCTTGCTGCCGGGCGCGGCAGGTGTCGCATTCGCGGATCAATGTAGCACCTCCTTTTCCACCACCACTACCGAGAGGGACTTAACCCAGGTGGATCGGCTGGAGCTGCTCTCAGCCATCAACTTCCACGCGATTTCTGTAAGTCAACTACGTTACGTATTCGGTCATGCCTCTCTTTCGGGCTGTTGAAATCTCACTCACTGTCCCTTTTGCAGCAATCTGTCATAAGCGCAGCACTTGCCAAGCAGGACTGCGCCGCGGTTGCTTTCGTTGAGTCCAAGCTCACCGAAAGTGAGGCCGAGGTGCGCAGGCTGAAGGACGAATTGATTCAAGCTCGCGCCGATCTTGATCGGGAGAAAGCGGCGCGTGAGAATGCCGAAGCTGACGCCCGCACCGCCAGGACCGAAAGGAACACCCAGAACCAGCTGCAGAAATCCGCCCGGCGCCAGCAGCTCGATGAACTCAACCAGGCTGCTGCCATATTCGCGCGCCTGGTAGCTGGAGTCGGCGACGAAGTGGCGGTGCCCGCCATCGGGGAGGATACGTCCGTATTCGACTTCGCCCGATTCCTCAAGACCGGGCTCGCGACCGGGAGGGCCAGATGGAGCTTGGGCGCCGCTGGGCAGCCTTCGAGACCCTTCGTGCCATGTGCAAGGCGCTGAAGGACGCTGGCTGTACCCATTCGGGGGCGCTGCCGACTCCCGATGACATTGACCGCTTCTGGGTTCCGGATGGGGACGCGCACGAGACCGCGGTGAAGTTTTTCAGCGGTTTCTGGAGCTGCGGCGGCCGCAACCTGAGTCTGCTGCGCGCGGCGCTGAGTGTGGCTGAGGTGAGTGCATGAAAACCTCCGAATGTGTTTGTTTTTTGGCGAGCCCGGTTAGGCGTCTTGTGATTGACTTGACCATTTTCGTGCCTCTTTGCTTTAGGGGGACGAGAAGGAGGAGGCCGTTATCCGTGACCGGGTTATGGCCTATATCAGAGCCAGGGACGAGCGCGAAGCGGCCGCAGCAGCGAGCACTCCGTCCTCCAGCGTGCTGCGGTCCCCAGAGATGACCCCTGCGCCCGAAAGTGCTACACGGGCCAATCCTGCCGGCGCCGTCAACTCCTCCGCGACAGCGACCACCGAAGCGGGCGCGCCCCAGATTCCATCAACTGGCGGCGAAGCAGCGGCCGATGCTTGAACTATTCTGTTTTAATTTTCAAGAACTTTTTTAACGTGTTTGGCCCTGCGTGGCCGTGTTTGCGGCCCCGCGTGGCCGGGGTTCGGAACCCTTGAAGTTTAACGACCTTTTGTGGCGTGCTGCCATATTCGGCCGTTGTTTATCTATTCGGTTGGTTTTCCACATATTCGCGTTCCCAATTTTACTCCCGAATTTGATCGGCCAAAGCCGCATTCGACCCATGAGTTTTCAATGAGCGCCGCCCCCGAATTTGATCGGTGGAGGCGCGTTTGGGAGAAAATTTTTTGTTAAGCCCTCCAGCGCATGGAGTCTTAGAGCGCCGCCCCCGAATTTGAGCGGTTGAGGGCGCATTCGGGAAAATTTCTCGCTAAGCCCTCCGGCGTTGTGCGGAGACTTAGAGCGCCGCCCCCCGAATTTGAGCGGTGGAGGGCGCATTCGGGAAAATTTCTCGCTAAGCCCTCCGGCGTTGTGTGGAGACTTATAGCGCCGCCCCGAATTTGAGCGGTGGAGGGCGCATTCGGGAAAATTTCTCGCTAAGCCCTCCGGCGTTGTGTGGAGACTTAGAGCGCCCCCCCGAATTTGAGTGGTGGAGGGCGCATTCGGGAAAATTTTGCGCTAAGCCTTCCGGCGTTGTGTGGAGACTTAGAGCGCCCCCCCGAATTTGAGCGGTGGAGGGCGCATTCGGGAAAATTTTGCGCTAAGCCCTCCGGCGTTTGTTTTCACATAGAGTTTGTCATGATTGTTACAAAGTGCATAGGCGCTCTGCACAGCCACTGAATGGAACTCTGTATGGCCCTATTGGCTGAAACTGGGTGAGTCCTATCTCGAAGCGGTAAGATTTGGCTTCCGACACCCGAATGGGCGCGCCTGCGCCCTTTCTCGTTTATGGGCGGGTAGAGCACGAAACCTCATCCGTTGACTAGATCCCAGGCCTTATGTTTGCCCCACGCTTGCTGTGGGCTGGAATCCCGAATATGGACTAGTCGCCGTGCAGGAGCTGGGACTTCCAGTCATTCTTGGGAATAGGGAGGCGCGCGATTCGCGCATCTCGCTATTGCGCGCTTTCGCTTTTGCTTAGGCGGTCGATTCGACCCTGGCTGCGCCTAACTGCTCCAAGCTCGCAACTGAAACGGGAGGACTAGTACTGACTCCCCTCCTGACTCCTCCCGAGTTGAACCTGGCTGTGCCTATTTGCTCAGCGCTCGCAACTGAAACGGGAGGACGAGTGCTGGCTCCCTTCCTGACTCCTCTCATTCCTACTAGTCTTAGTTTTGGAGCGGGATGAGTTTGTTTTGACCGGCATGGCTTTGCATTATGGGGGATGTTAGGTATATATAATACTGTTTGGGTCGTAGTGCCGTGAAACACGTTTTTATGCCATGACGCCGTCGTACGTTTGTTAGGTGAGTCATAAATTTAGCCCGGCTTAGAAGCTGAGTGGCTAGATTATATAATCTGGTCCAAGCTCTTGGTTTTTATCGTGGCTGCAAAGCACTTGATTTTTGTTTTACCGACCGCATACCCTGCTTATGTCGTGCTGGAATGGGAGGTTTTGGGATTTGCGGTGTCATCAGACCAAATGCCGCATTCACTACCCAGCCCTCACTAACCATATCGGGCGTAGGCTTTCGGCCCTTTTGCTTGTAATGTACGACGCATTCGGGTGATGTTCGCCCGACCATGGTGCAGTACAGCGCTCCTTTCGAGAGTCCGAGGGACCCTAGTCGCGCACATTCTCGAGGCATTGCTCGATATAGAGGGTATGTTGCTCTTGATTGTGAGATTAAACGCCACAAGCGCTTCCGTTGTAATTACAGCATCAGAATATGATGAATAAGAAGTTTGAGCTTGCGGATGAAAATTGCTTGTTTGCAACTTTGCGTTATCATTGCCTTCGGGTCTTTATCCCCGAGGCTCCTTTCACCTGAGGCGTTGTTTGCGCTCATTCGGCTTGTTGCCGATTTCGCGATACTTCAGCGTTTTTGCCGAGCTCGCCTGCTGCGTTTTGTTTCGCGCATTTGGGTTGTTTGGTGCATTCGTGATGCTTCAGCTTTTTTTGCTGAGTTTACTAGCCATTTTTGGCTTTTGGTTGCTTGCAACCTGACAAAAACTTCTCCGAATAGGGTCAGTGACACATATGGCACTGTCTTTTTCGGATTGGAGAAAACGTTACGTATCCACACTTTAGGGGAAACGTGAAAGGTATTAAACAGGGGTACATAGGGACGCCTCATTAAAAAACCTCACACCTCCGAAAAGGCTTCCCCTGCGAGGAAAAAGAGCGCGCCCCCTCAATTGTGTTCCTGAGAATTAAGAAAAGAAAATTACAACCCCTGTGGGGCAATTTCATGGGTAAAAACGGCGCAGTTGTCGGCGTTCAGTGTGGCTGGACTCGTGCCGTCCTCCTTCACCGCCGTGTAGACTCCTTCTTTTACCATTCTCGCGATGATGTACGGCCCGTACCACGGCGATTGCAATTTGCCTTGCTTGTCGGGTTGCCGAATAAGGACCATATCTCCTGGGTTGATGACCTGCCTCAGCACTTTTTTATCTCTCCAAGTCTTTGTTTCCTGATGGTATCTGTCGAGGTTTTCCGCCGCCTGTAGCCTTAGCGAGTCAGCCGTTTCGAGCTGAGTGTATCGTTGTTCTGGGGTAGTGGCCATGATCTCAGTTCGAAAAGATCCCAGCCGAACCTCTTCTGGGGTAATGGCTTCTTCCCCGAAAAGAAGTCTGAAAGGCGTGAAACCGGTTGCGCGCGACTTGGATATATTGTGCCCCCCAAACCGTAGCTGTTAACTCCTGAGCCCATCTACCTTTCTTCTCGGTGCTTTCGAGGGTCTTTGATATGGTAGTGAATATGTCACCGTTGACCCGTTCCACTGCGCCATTCGATTTCGGGTGATTTATGAAGCGAACGTCGTTTGATCCCAGTGTCTTCACGAAAGTTCTGAACTTGGTCTTTGTCAACCGCTTCCCGTTGTCCACTGTTATGTAGGATGGAACCCCGAATCTGCAGATGATTCTCTGCCACACAAAGTTGACTAAGGTGCCAGATGATATTGTCGCCAACGCCTTAGCTTCAACCCATTTGGTGAAGTATTCCAGTGCCACGGCAGTGAACTTCAGATTTCCTGGCGCCGGCGGGAGCGGTCCGACTATGTCGATGCCCCATGTCTGCAGCGGCCAAGTTGGGCATATCGGGGAGGTTAGATTTCTTTGGGGCCCTCGGTATTTTGCGAACTTTCGGCAGCCCCGGCACGATTTCACCAATCGCTTGGCGTCCTCGATAGCGGTTGGCCAATAAAAGCCCTGTCTCATTGCTCTGTGAGTGATTTCATGCGGACCTCTGTGGGCCCCGCAAGTTCCCGAATGTATATCGTGCAAAAGCCGGACCCCTCGTTCCGGCCGATGCACTTCGCAGAGTGGCGCTACGACTCCCTCCTTGTACTGATTCTCTCCAATTATGGAGTATTGCTTGGTTCTGGACTCCATCCTTTGTTGCTGCTTCCTGTCTCCGGGCTCATAGGTTCCAGAAATGAATGCCCATATTGGTGCTCTCCAGTCGTCACTCGTGATAGCGTGAATTACTGCCGGTCGCTCCTCCTCCATCTGCACCGCTGCGGCTGTCAAAACTTGGTAGAAGACATCGGCGGGCAAGGGAGTATTCTGGGCTGCCGCTTTTGCCAGCGCATCTGCCTCTGTGTTGTCCGCCCTTGGAATGTATTGCAGAGTGAAACCAAGGAAGTATTTCTCCATTCGCCGGACGGCTTCCAGATACCTGGCCAGAGCCGGTTCCTTTGCTGTGTATTCCTTTCGGATGTGCCCCACAATTACTTGCGAATCAGACTTGATGACGCATCTGCGGATTCCTAGCGCTCGGAGTTTCCTGAGACCCAGCAGAACTGCCTCGTATTCGGCTGTGTTGTTGGTGGTGCGATACTGTAACCTTGCGGCGTATCGCAGCTTTGGGCCGGTTGGAGGTGTCAATACCGGGATATGCTCGCTCACCGAGCACCAGGCTCCATCCGTGTGTACTGTCCATTCTGGTTCCTCGAAGCTGAGAGTAGTGTTGTCCCCACAAGGGGTCCAATCTGCGATGAAGTCCGCTATGACCTGCGATTTGATGGCCGATCTGTGCTCGAAGTCAATGACATATTCATTCAGCTCAGCCGCCCACTTGCCTATCCGCCCTACCGCCTCTGCGTTTCTGAACAGGGCGTCTAGGGGCTGAGCAGACAAGACCCGAATGTGGTGAGCCTGAAAATAGTGCTTGAGCTTCCGCGACGCCATGACCACCGCATACGCGATTTTCTCCAGCTCGGAATAGTTTGCCTTCGCTGATGTCAACGCTTCTGATACAAAGTAGATTGGGAACTGCTGTAACTTCCCCTCGTTCTCTTTTTCTTCTACCAGGACCGCGCTCACCGTGGCATGGGATGCTGCTACATATAGCAGCAAGATCGCATCTGGTGATGGGCTCGATAATGTTGTGGCCTTTGACAGGTAAGCTTTTAGGTCATCGAATGCTCGCTGCTGATCCGGGCCCCATCCGAAACCTTCTGAACTTTTTAGGATGCGGAAAAACGGAAGTCCCCGTTCCGCGCTTCTGGATATGAACCTCCCTAGAGCGGCGATCCTGCCCGTGAGCTTCTGCACCTGCTTCTTAGTCTCGGGCGGTCTCATGTTTACAATAGCGGCAATCTTGTCCGGGTTAGCTTCTATGCCTCTGGCCGATACCAGACATCCCAACATCTTGCCCTTGCTGACCCCGAATATGCATTTTTCCGGGTTTAGCTTCAGCCCGCTTGCTCGAAGGTTCACAAAAGTTTCCTTCAGATCCTCGATGTGTGTGCTTTTTTATCGCTTTTTACCACTATATCGTCCACGTATGCGACTAGGTTTTTCCTCTTTTTCTGCTCCCTAAAGACCTCGTCAGTCATTCGGGAGAAAGTAGGGCCAGCATTGCGCAGTCCCTCGGGCATGCGCTTGTAGCAAAAGGTCCCCCCGGGAGTGATAAAACTTGTTTTCTCTTGATCCTCTTCATTCAGCCATATCGATGGTACCCCGAGAAACAATCCAAGAAACTTAAACAGCTGAGCCCGCCGCGATATCGACCGGCTTGTCGATCCGCGGTAGCGGGTATGGGTCTTTAGGGCAATGTTTATTTAGATCTCGTGAAATCCACGCACATGCGCCATTTGCCGCTTTTCTTCTTGACCATTACCACATTGGCTAGCCATTCCGGATACCGCACCGGCTCGATCACATCTCGCGTCCAAAAGCCTTTGCACTTCAAGGGCCGCGCGTCTCGCTCTTTCGGATGACATCTTCCTCAACTTTTGCTTCCTTGGCTTTGCTTTTTTGCTAACGTTGAGACTGTCTTTGTGCCAATTCCCCGTCAACCCCCTTGAGGTCTTTAGTGGTCCACGCGAACACGTCCTTGTTCTCGCCGAAATGCTAGCAGCTCCGAAGCGTCGTTCGGCGACTTGCCCCGATATGGACACACTGATCCGGGTGGTTCGCCGATAAAGGCACTCTTCTCGTGCCCTCGTCTGGCTCTGCTCTCCGTTCTTTCCGCTCTGGGGCTTCATTAACATCCTCTTTCCTTGCAGGCTTTTTTACCTCGTGCACCATGCTGTATCCCGGTATAGGTTTGCCATCTATCTTTCTGGCTGTGATTTGATCGCCATGCACCGTGATTACCCCGAAAGGGGAGGGCAGCTTCATGCACAGGTAGCTTTGCTTGATTATGATGTCAAACTTGTTTATGATTCCTCTCCCGAAGATTACCGTATATGGGTATTCCATTTGTACCACATCGAACGATATCTCTTCCGCCCGCACTTTCTCTCCTTCGCTAAACGCTACGGTGAGTGTCTTCTTCCCAAGTGCATCTATTTTCTTTCCACCAAAACCGAATAGGGCATTGCCCGCCTGATCGAGCGATCGCCTGTCGAGCTTCATGCTGTCGTACGCTTTGGTGAACAAGATGTCCGCCGAACTTCCGTTGTCAATCAGAATGTTGTGCAAGGTGTACCCGGCTACGAAAGCAGTTGCAACGAAAGCGTCATAGTGCGGGTAATCCCGGACCTGATTATCTTCTTCAGTGAAGGTGATGGGCTGAAGCTTCCACGCGGCCCGATTCGTCGGAGCGGCTGATGATACTGCCAACACGCGCCTCTGATATTCTCTTCGCGTTCTCTTGCTGTCGTGCTCTATATTGGAACCTCCAATGATGGCGTATATGTGCCCGTTGGATGGCATCACATTCGCGGGTGCTACAGTGTGTACGATCTGCAACTCCTTAGAAATTTCTTGCTTTGCTGCCTGTTGCTGTTGCTGTCTATTCTCGGTAGGCGCTGAGGAAGAAGCCACAGCTGATACTGGCATCGGATGCGCAATCATCGGCTGCTGGTATTGTTGGTACTGCATGCTCGGCGACCCTCCCCAATGTGCATGAACATGTGGGGTGAGGTACGGATTCCCCGGCTGCCCAGACTGGAAAGCAGCCATTTGATGGGGGAAAGCGTAGTGTTGTGATGGTGCCGTATGGAATACGTGCTTTGTGGTTTCGGATTTCCCTATAGCGTCATCTCTTTCCTTCTGCTCTTTGGCCTGCTGCGTGTATTTGCAGTCTCTGGTGAAATGTCCCTTGTTTTCGCCACACACGCAACAATATGGCGTTTTCGGGCGCCGCCATTGCGCCCTCGACCTCGTCCGGCTCGTTAGCACGGCCCCCGGTTCTCGCTGTCCTCCCGGGTTTCATGAAACCGGCTATCGTTTTGCTTCGGGGTGCGGGGTTGGATGACTCCTCCCGAAGGTTGTTGACATAACCTTGATTTCGTCCCCACTTCGCGATTCTCGCTTCGGGGTGTTTTGCTTGAGGCTGTTTCTTGATACCTTGCGCTTCGCAGTCTTCCTCGAAATGGCGAATTTTCTCATCTCATCGAACAACCGCTTTACGTTTTGGGTACCTCCCCGGTCAACACTTCGGCGCACGGCCCAATTTTGAGGCCTCGATGGCCGAAGCGATGACCGTTTTGTCGACACATTCGGGACTTGTGCCCGCATCTGGATGATGCGTTCCAGGTACTTGGCCATTGGCTCGTCATCTGGTTGATACAAAGTGAGCAGATCCATAATGGTTTTCTTGTCGGCTTGGAGCCCCTGAAATGTTGCCAGCAGCTCCTCTTTCGCCTGCCTCCATGACCGAATGGATAAAGGACGCAGGGACATGTACCAATCATGTGCCACATCTTGCATTGCCAGAATCAAAGTCTTGGCCAATAAGGATTCGTTGCCTCCTGCTGAATATATTGCAGCCTCGTAACTTGATATGAACCTTCTGGGATTGGATTTACCATTAAAGTGAGGGATTTTGGGCTTGTACCCCGGCGGCCATGGGTATTTTTGGAGCTCAGGGGACAGAGGGGACGCCATGTCAACCATATCCGGGGCCCCCTTGCACGAAGCTGAACCCAGATATCTGACCTCGCTCTCAGTCTTCGGTTCTTGCTCCAAGTGCCCGAATCTCCCGCCGTAACCTTTCGCTTCTCTTGCTGCGTGATCGACCGCTACCCGGGTCGTTGTTATCCTGTTTCTTGCTTCGATGTCTCCTTGCAACCGATCACGGTATGCCTTTAGCTCTTCGATTCGGTTGTGTGCTCATCTAGCGGCTTTAACGGCTTGGAATTCTGCAAAGATCGGTCGTCCACCGCATTCGGGGCTGCTGGGTCCGGGTCAACTTCTGCGTCTTCCGCCGCCCCCTCGTCGACTACGGCTTCCACATTGGGTGGGATCGGCGATCCGTCAGCTGCTCTGACGGCATTTTCTTCGGCGATCGGATCTGGCTGCGGAGGCGTCGGATTCGGTGGCGGAGGCGCCGCCCCGATCGATGATGGCCGGGAGTACCGGATCCGAGCCGGTTGCTGCTGAAGGAATGATTTCGTCGATGGTCGGCATTTGCTTTCTTGAACTTCTAGCTTTTCCCTTTGGTGGCATGACAAGTCCGGGCGACAACCACGGTGGGCGCCAATGTTGTTTCAGCCCCTGAGGGTCGCACCCCCTAAGGTACCAAAACAGGAGATACTAGAAACACAAAGCTACCAAATGGAATGAACAACACGAACCTTATATTCCTTGCGCTCTGGCTAAAACGCGCGGAGTCCAGAAGTCCCTTACAACGTCCCCTGAGGGGTCTATTTATAGGAAGTCGTGTTGCATTTTGTACAAGAATGCCCCTGGCAACCCTAATTTCAACGTACAGGAGCAGGCGACACGGGGCAGACAAGTAAATGGCCCAAGGGCCCACGCTTGCCGGTTAACCACCGACCAGGACACATCCGGGCTCTCCTTTCTGCCTGGCCGCCAAATGCGTCCAGACTCGCGCCGAATGCGCGTCTTCCCACGCTATGGGGCTTTTCATCCCGGGGCCTGACATCGCACCGAATGCGCGCCTACTTGTGCTATCGGGGTTTTCTACTGGCGCCCGTCGACGCCGAATGCGCGTCTTCCCACGCTATCGGGGCTTTCCGTCCCGGGGCCTGATGTCGCACCGAATGCGCGCCTGCTCGCGCTATCGGGGCTTTCCGTCCCGGGGCCTGACGTTGACACCGAATGCGCGTCTTCCCGCGCTATCGGGGCTTTCCGTCCCGGGGCCTGACGTTGACACCGAATGCGCGTCTTCCCGCGCTATCGGGGCTTTCCGTCCCGGGGCCTGATGTCGACACCGAATGCGCGCCTGCTCACGCTATCGGGGTTTCCGCCCGTACCTGCGCACATCAAACACATGAGGCGCACACAATCAGGGGGGACGGGGTGGCCAATTCCACTCCTGCCCCCAACAACAATTAATATAGATGAGTGGGACTATTATTTCTTAGCTCTAAGGGATGTCAAAGTATGCAAATGCCTAAGAAAGAGACTCCCCTAAGCCAGCCAGAAAGCTTATATAATTGTCCTAAAAAACTACCCATTTTGGTCCATGAAGGGGTATCAGACGCGCTTGATCAAACATGCTTGTGCATCTGATTGTCAGCATCCAACTGCCACCTCCTAGAGAAACATAACATGTCATGTTAGCTTGGATTTGAATTCAACTGGTGTTGCCTTCACCCATGTGTGCAAGCATCTGATTGGGTGCACTGGTCCACAAGTGGATGCACCATGGCCCAATGTCCAATCTGTATGGACATAGAGGGCTCATAGATCTGCTACGCTCAATTAAACATGCCAATGTGTTTGGTATCCAACTCGTTCCTAACAATAGTACCATGATGATTGGACGTGACAGTGTTATAGGCACACATTCTATCCTAGAGCCCGATCACTGTCCAGAGATGATCAAAGAGCACCTACGCTTGATTGGACATGTCGTTGATGCATGATCAAATGCGCCCCTACATCCGACCATCGTCTAGCAGCTACCCGAGAGCTAGGGTAGATGAGCTGACACGCCGAGCTAGTATCCGCTCACACCGAAGCTATTGTTTGGTCATCTTTTTCTTCTCATTTTTTCCTCCATTCACTTACCCTTGTGCATGTGAGCCAATATGTCAACACTTATGTTAGCTACCTTCCAAGTCACTTGCCAAGGGTTAGATGCCAAATGTAGGTTCCATATGCATATGCAACGTGTTAGATCACCTAATGGCAGTTGATAACTAAATTGACTATGTTTTCTCCCCTCTTCATAGTACAATTATCAATCCTAAATCACTCACCACCACTGGGTGTCTTGAGTGCAAACCAAAAAGCCTAGTCTACCTTTTCCTTGATCGACTCAGGCTTTTTGTTTTTCTCTTTCTTCTTTCCCACTTGAAGCTTGATCATCTCATAAAGTCCATCATCTCAACTTCTATGATCTTGTGGCCCATCGTAGCCATCATAGTCCATCATTTTGATGTATTGCCAATCTAGCTATCTCATATTCACTTAGAGCTGAAGTTTAGCAACAAGGCTTCATCACTTACCTAAAACCTAGGGCTTTCGACCATGATTTTTGGAATGAATTTTATCTCTAAGGATCTAAATAGAGTCTAAGTACATTTTGGAAGTAAGGGCTTGTTTCGCAAGGCACCTTCTCGGCATTGGTTTTAGCTAGACAAGCCCTACTAAACGTTTTCTCGAAGGAGCCATTTTTAGTGAAAAATAGACAAGATGGAGCCGTTTTGGAGGAGCCATGAATTGTCACTCCTTCAAAATGGCTCCATCCCATTTGAAGGAGTCCATCAGGAGGAGCCTTGCTAAACACCCCTAAAACGGGGTAGTGAATTTTCGAACCACAATGTGCCAAGTATTTTAGAACCAGTAAAGTGGACAATAGCGTCAAGTATTTGGAAATGGAGGTTAATAAAAAGAAAAAAAATACTTGCATCATTTATTGATAGTTCATAAATGCTTTTGCAGATATCTATAGTCTAGAACCTATAGGAGAAGGTTTTCAATCCAAGTATATCCATTCAATCACAAATAGACGCATCAAAATAGCTAAAGTAGTCATACCTTTTCAAGATTGGGATCTTATATTCTGCTGACATGTGACGTGGCCATTTCATAACCCAATGGCACCTCTTCAATCTTCACTTTTTTCAAGAACCAACAACAAGAGCATACTAGATATGTAATAATAGAGAAAAAGGTTTACAAAAATTAATTTAAAACAAAAAAAAGACTCATGAAGGAGGCAATAATAAGACCACCACAACATGAAAACACAACACCAGCGAACCTCAGAAGCAACAACCATCGTATGCCACCTTGCACGCCATAGAGAACAAGCGAACTAAGGGAGACTATGTTTTCCACAGCTATACCTCCAAGGAGGAAAACAACATCCATAGATGCCAACGCTGATAGGAAAACCCATGATTTTTTAAACAAACTCGTAGATGATAAAGGAGCCTCGCAACAATGCCTCCATTGAGGGACCAGATGCCAAAGGCAGCACCAATATCAACCATGACTAAGGGTCAAATAGGACCTTTATAGAACAACCCCCAAAGCCCAAACTCCAAACCAGCCCCACTGTGACTTGGCATAGCCAAGAATCACAACAAGCCATTGCTAGTAGGAGATCGTTGTGGTATTGATGAGATCACTGGCATGCGTGATGTGTCACTGCCACGCTGGCCAACAAGGGCCGCCTCCATCCTACATAGTACCAACTATCGTGGGAAGTCACATCTAGTTATTGCACCGTGTAAAGGGTGTCATCAAATTTATTGCACGCTATTGTCCCACAAGCTTCTAAAGATGCCATGAACATTCCCACACGTGCAGCCGTCTTCAGCGAGCCACCATCCACTGGTTGTCGTAGTGGCAGCATGTTGTTCATGAGCATGCATGGCCAGTCACAACCATGATCACGGCCAATTGAACAGACATCGATAAGTGAGGTGGTGCATTCAATGCACGAGAGGTCAGTTGCTTGGGTTTAAGCCAGGTTCAATGTACTTGGAATTTGGTTTGCTCACTTATACAGAGATCCTAGAATATTCCAAGGATCAACCCCCTCCTCTCCACCTATAAAAGGAGGCTCCCCTACCTCTCACAAAAACATCTAAGGGAACAAGAGCAAGAGAAGAGTTTCACTCCAAGGCTTAGGCCATAGCTAGCTAAAGTTAGTGCTAGAGAGAGATGTGAGGGAGAGTGTACTAGGAAGTGCCAAACTTGTCGGTAGCCTCCTCAAGCTTGTACCTTTACGAACACCTGGTATTGTACCACAATAGGATCTTCCTCTCTAGTAAATCTTTGTGATTCTTACGCTTGTAAACCTTTGGATCAGTTAAGCTTTACTCTTAAGTTCATCATCTGTTCGCATAGCAGATACTCTAGTAGAGGGTCCTAATAAAGATGAATAACCCTGCATGACCATAGAGTAGTAGTCCATAGCGTAGATGTGGTGTCTAGGCTATAGATTAGCATCATTTGTGTTGTTCCCTACGGTTGAGGGGCAAGCGACAAGTGGTGACAACCCTATCCGTACCGTGTGTAATCCGCCACGTTCGTGTTTGGTATAGAGCTACATAGACTAGCATCACTTGGCAGACCAAATGTGACCTAGTGCCCGAAGTAAGCAAGAGAAAGTAGAGTTTATCTGCCCTTAGACCCTTGTGTTGCCATTGGATGAATTAGGTAGAATAAGTACCTTCGTCCCCCGTAGAAAATATGATACCCTGAATACTTTCAGGTGAAGGCTACAACTACAATTCCATATACTTACAGGTTCTTTCCGTTTGCATTAAGAAATTCCAGTAGTGTTCTCTACAACACTAGAATGCTCAACTTGTTTCGCTAGCAACAAACTTTCTCGAATCACTGCACCCTATCATGGGTTTCAACCGGTTGCTCTAGTCTTTGATACCAGACTTGTTGTTGTTTGTTTTGAGGATTGTTGTAGTAATTGATTCAATTGTGTGAGTATGTGGTTGAAAGCGGTCCTAAACTTTTTTTCCTAGATATGATGTATGGATTTCATGAACATATCTTTATGCATTGTCAATATGCTATTAAGCTTGATTTTTTTTTTGTAAATGGGAAGTTTTATTAATTTCAAGAATGTTACATCAAGGTGATACAGCATCTCGAAATCCTCCCGGCCTCTGCCTGAATGGCACACAACCCTAACAAAAAAAACTAAACAACAAAATCAGGGCACCATATGACTATCAATCCGTAGTTATTAAGCTTGATTTGAATAAATATGTGAACATGATTAGTACCACCACCGTAGCTATGTCTGCCAAAAAGTGGTGGTGATGACATGCTTATCAACGCGCGGTTGAAGCTTTGACCAACATTCATCTAGTAACAACCATCATTGGTTCAAGCAATGAACAACATTCTTAGAATGATCATCGGCACCAGTTCAAATGAAAGGTCGACATTGATCAAGTACACATCAATGTTGGATGAAAACAAACAAACGATGGTGATGAATTACATCTCATCGTCGAGTTGGCATAATGATAGAGGTGACCAAACGTCATCACTACCGGAACAAACTTGTGAACTGACTATGATGGGAAGATCAAAGTCACATCACAAGCCAAACGAAAGATGATGACATATTATTGTCACCGCCAGTTTCAAATCGGCGGTGATGAGGTAGTCCATCATCATTTCTAATATAACACCACCGACTGTAAAATCCAGTGATGATAGGGGTTCAAACTGACGGTGAAGACATTTCTATAGCAGTGTTAGGACAGAAATAATACACAAAAGAGAAGTGAAGAGTTCTATCCGTACATACATAGAATCCATTATTTTGCAATACACCATTACAATACACCAAACATCAGCTGTTTTGTAACTCATTGTGTAGGTGCTCCCCAGTTCTTATCATCGTCATCTTTTCTCAAAGTTGAGCTTCATGATGGCAAAGGCGAACAAGGCAGCAAACAATACGCTAAAAGATGCGACAATGGCAGCGGCTCGCCCCAGCCAGCTGTGCTTGAAGTCAAAGTACTCTTCTATGAATACCTTCACAGTCCTGCCATCATCTTCCAGGGGTGTGGTGATGTCGCCATATTGCGAGACAACAAGCCCATATAACGTCCACGCGACAGGGCATATCCAACAGTACCATCTCCACCAGATCGGCGTTTTCTTCATGTCAAAACAAGTCCAGAACACAAATTAGACATGTGTTTCATTTCTAATAAGAGGAAAAGAAAATGTAAAGTTATGGCACTTACAGGGCGGGGGATAAAGAACCCTGAGAAGAGGTTCCAGATGTTGTAGAATGCCGTAGAGACAATGGAAGCTATCTGGTAATTTGGTGTGAGGCCGACGCCCATCATGCCGTAAAATGTGAAGTAGAGCAGTGTGAAGTACATGAAGAAGAGGAACCAGAAGAATTTGGTAGCTGTCCACTCAAATCCGATCATTGCATACACTATTACCCCATATGTGGAAGCCTGAACCAAACAATATGGGAGCTCGACTACAACCTAAAGAAAAAGAGAAACCAATTAGTATATGTGTATATCTTGGCGTCCCAAGAATAATGCCAAAACAAGTAGGAGTAACATGAATGGGTTACGAATTGATCTTCAGGAGGGCAACATCTTAGTTCACCTGGCCAAATGCGTAAGGGAAAGCAGAGTACATGCCAGCTGCTCTTTCACGATAGAACACTGTTCGCTCAACGGCCACAACTGGCTGAACAGAGATAGAATTTGTGATCCCAACGAATATCACTGAAAGATACATGGATCCCAAGGCGTTGAACAAGTCCTGTGATTGGTCTCTGGATTGAGGTGCAAAATATGAAAGGGGTTATATATGACCGTAACGCTTATTCACTAAGTACAACAACAAAATAAATCATGAATTTAACTTACATTTTTCTACCAAGATTCCAGAACATGGAGCCAAAAAGAAGGGCTGTAACAGTAGTGAAAATAAACCTGGCAGTGTTGTAAGGAGGGTTCCTCCAATATGACATATTTTGTTTCCAAAGGCAGGCCATACATTGAGTGAAAGAAGACTGAGAGTACTTAGTGGGAAAATATAGGTCACTTGAACCTGGTGCTGGTTGGCTTAGTTCCTTTATCAAATCCTTGTTCCTCCTATAAACAGCAGTGCAAATATTTGATATACGCTATTGGAAAAATAATTTGGAGAAGTTGCACCATATAAATAATCACTAGTATAGAAATAACTACCACGTATTATCACTGACAAGTTTGCAATGGACACAAACATCACCGCCAGTTTTGTAGATTTCACTACTGGTTGCCTTTAAGACCAAGAGTGGTATGGGCAACAGACTCAAAATATCAAGAACAGAGTTAAGTCGGTCACTGTGTGCCGCTGCCCGCTGGCCCTTAGCAAAACAGGTTTATTTGGTATGTAGCTTCAGAGTGCGGTCAAGATTCTTTTATGCATTTTAATTATTATTTGCATTTTGTGAACTCTAATTAACAAAAAAATAATTGTCATCTATGTATTGTAGTTTTTTAGTTACACAAAAATGTTAAGTGGCTCTTAGCATTGAATGTTACTTACCGGTAGAGCTCGGATTTCTTGTATATGTCACTAAAATCAACACCTAAGATTTGTTCTTGAGAGACTGTTGTCATTTCTAGCATCCATGTTGCTGGATTGTAGCCATCTTTAATTTTGCTGACACCTTCAATCACCTGATTGATAAGCCACGGAGATCTTATATTATATATGTAACAAAAAAAGAAGAATATATGAATATCTTGATTATCTAATAGTGTTTTACCTCGAAATACTTGATCAGCTCCGAAGAGTTGTGACCTAATGGACCAGCATAGATCACTTCTCCACCCCGTTTCATTAGAAAAAGCTGCAGACAGTTATCATACATTTCAAAGCTTACAAATTAGTTCAAGGAATGGAAAGGCAGCCATGACAAAAACAAATCGAATTTGACTGCTTTTGGCAAAGTTATGTAGAAAGCTCCTGGCTAAAATATCACTCACCTCATCAAACTGTTCAAAAATGTCAATGCTAGGCTGATGGATCGTGCAAACCACAGTTCTACCAGTATTAACAGTGTTCCTAACTGTCCTCATCACAATTGCTGCTGCCCGTGCGTCGAGCCCTGAGGTTGGCTCGTCCATGAAGATGATGGATGGATTTGCAACAAGTTCCACAGCAATTGTCAGTCTCTTCCGCTGCTCGGTTGACAAACCATTTACTCCAGGAAGTCCAACCAAAGCATCTCTCAGTGGTTTCAGCTCTACAAGCTCCATGACCTCCTCCAAGAACATCTGCTTGGATGTAAAAATTTAAATCACTATCAACAAAATACTTAATATAGGTGAAAAATGACGACTAACAAGTACCACACATACCTTTCTTGTGTTGGAATCTACATCCTTAGGAAGACGGAGCCAAGCAGAGAAAAGCAATGACTCATAAACTGTCACTTGAGGTGAGTGGATATCATTTTGTTCACAGTATCCAGATACACGAGCGAATGTTTCTTGATTCTTCAAATATCCTGATATGCTTATGTTTCCTTCGACATAGCCGCCAGTCTTTCTCCCTGCTAATACATCCATCAACGTCGTCTTGCCTGCTCCACTGACACCCATCAGCGCGGTCAACACCCCTGGCCTAAAAGATCCACTAATGCCTTTAAGGAGCATCAAGCGGTCTTCAACTACACCTTGTGCTTTCATTTCCTGAATTTGATGTTGTACCAAAGGTTACAAATTAACTAGTGATCAATGTGATCTGATTTCATAATATATCATAGAAATTTTTGTCTTTGTACCTGTGGCATATCAACGGAGTATCGAATGTCATCAAAGCTGAGAGAAAGTGGAGGAAATGGGAGAACCATCCCCCTTTGAGTAGGGCCAGAATCATCTTCTAACATTTCTAAATTAGTTTCAGTGCTGCTTCCTATTATCTGAAGAGTAGTTCTAGACGCCAAGGGATTGGCATCCATGATGTCATTTTTCATATTCAGCTCCTCTTCCGATATTGATGTCTTGGAGTTCCCATATGCTGGGAGAACAAGAAAAAAACACATCCTTAGGCTTAGGTTAGTTTTGCCAAATCCAAGAAGAATGGAATGGGAAAACAAGCTTAGAACGGAGCAAGATCCTTACGCTTAAGATATGTAAGCGCAAAAGTGAGGACAACATTGAGCAAAATTGTGAATCCCATCAGTGCACCAAAGCCTATCCGATACCACTTGGCTTCCGGGAACACCCCATGGGACTTAAGGACCTGCACACCCAGAGTCTCATTGGAAATAGTTCTATTCAGTACTCTGTCCCAGCTGTGCCCCAACATCTCATTCACTGAGATGGCATTCTGCACATACATCAGTGGGGAGATCCAGTAGCCCCATATCCACCATTTCTTCACTTTTTCTATAGAGAAGTAAACAAGGGGGCATAGGTTAATGAATGATGGGGTTTTACATTTCTTCTTGTAATAAGAGATGAGTTGTTACCTCTTATTATAAGGAATCCGTTTAAGGTTATGAAAGTCATCATAACAAGCATTGCAAACACATTTGCAACGATCATGTTCCTTGCTGCCCCTCCAATGAATCGAAAGAGCGACGCTGCCACTTGGTTAATTGCCAACATTATGAGATACTGTTTGAAGAACCTGTTGGAAACTCGGGATGTTAGAACATTCTCATAGCATACAGCAATTTAAAAAAAAATAGTTGCATGCTAAATAACATGACACAAAAATTGTCCAATATAGCTCACCTTCCTACATTTGGGTCAAACCCAATGACATAGTATGTTAAGAAAACATATCCAGAAACCTCCATAAAGCTGATTGGGATCTTCAGGATCCATGAGGGTATCGTGTATGCCCATGCTGGATAGAAAAGAAGGTCTCTCTGCTTGAAGAAAACAGGTAGCCTCAAGACAGTGAGCGCAAGTTCAGAGAAGCCGTTGTACATGATCATAAGGATACCAAAGAACATAGCGCCCAAGTAGATGCCCCCACTTGCCACGGAATCATGCTTCATGTTTGTACGGAAGAATACACTCATTGCGATCATTGACATTAGTGTCAACTGAAGAGCCAAAACAACAATGAAAGTAAGTCAGCATCAGTTGTCTTTTCCCCTCTTGGCTTAGATTATACAGTAGTAAAAAAGAGGCAATTCATGCAACTACTAATCGCTATATAATATATACATAGTTACCTGGAATGTTCTGAACACGTAAATAAAAGAATTCCTCTTCATGAGCAGGATCTCCCTGTCTATGTTTGCCTTGAGCAACTCCATGCCACTCACACCGTATCTGGTGGTGGTCAGTGCAGCTGGATGGCTCTTGCTCTTGTTGAATGGCATAGAGAGATCCTTGGTTAGAGCTCTCCCAGTGTGGAATGACTTGAGAGCAGTTGCAAATTCCTTGGCTGGAACAAACCTATAGGGCTGGTCTGGCCATGCCCAGTACTGTTTCTGATCTTTCTTTGAAGTCACCTACGTATACAAGAATCCAACCGACCGAAACATATAATGAATTAAATATGAGGTTGCAAATGTATGTGTAATTAATAAAAATTATATGTGTTTCTATGTAGTACTTCTTGCAAGAAGTCAGCTACACCCTTCCTCTGAGGGCATCTGAATCCCATGGACAGAAAGAATTCGATCACATCCTCTCGGGGACCTTGGTACACAACATAGCCATCTGAGAGCAGGATGATGTCATCGAATAAGTTGAACGTCTCAGGGCCCGGCTGCAGAAGGGAGATAACGGCTGTGCCACCAAGGACATGGATGGATTGCCGGAGCGAGTTCACAATCTGGAACGTAGTGGAGGTATCAAGCCCAGTGGAGATTTCATCCATGAAAAGTGCCCTGGCTGGCCCGACCAGCATCTCACCTACAAGGTAGTAAGTATATATTCAAATGATGATGAGAATTATTCACAGCACTGCTCAGCATGTTCTTGAGCTGAATGAGTTTATTAGTATATATATATATATATATATTTGTACCAGTTGTAACACGCTTTCGCTGTCCTCCGGATATGCCTCTGAGCATCTCATCTCCAACCATTGTGTCTGCACACAACTCTAGTCCTAGTATCTACATACATATTTAATTTATGGATTGTAAGTTATAACTTTATCCCTTTCTACTCTCATGAAGGAAAAATAAATAGCCAGCAGAGCTAGGAAAAATACATGATGTAGCAGGTTCATACTCTCGGGAGAAAGAAAAAAAGCAAGAAGATGCATGTACCTTGAGAATATAGTCAGTAACCACATTGGCCTCATGGCCTCCTCCCACTGCAGACGCCTGATAATGTTAATCCAATCACACAGGGTTATTCACTCTGAGCCTTGGATATAGAGTGAATAGAAACTAAATCAAATCTAGGACCTGTTTGGATATCAAAAATTGAAACCAATATCTAGAAAGTGTTTCTTATTCCATTATTAGATTTTTTTAATTTCTCTGAATTCCTGGAAAAAAAGACGTTTATGGAATTTTTTTCGGGTCCGCGTGATCTTGCCTTCATGAATGCATCGATATCAGCATCAGGCTTAATATTAGCCGCCTTCTCTCGCCTCGACAGCTCCATAAGCATATCTGGATTATTAACAAAAATATATTTCTCATCAGAAGTCTCAAGCAAACTAAATCCTGTGTATAGAATTGCATGTCTGTGTATGCAAGATCGGGGCACAAGTGGAAGTTACCAAAGCGGGAGCCAACACCCTGACAGCGTGCGGAGAAAGCGAGCGTCTCCCTCACTGTCATCTCTGCGATGTGGAGGTCATGTTGGCTGATGTAGGCGGCCGTCCTCTGAGGCACAAATTCCTCCATGCCATGCCCGTTGTAGGATACTCTGCCGGAAACCTTGAGGCCTTTGTCAAGCCGTCCGGCCAGCGCCAGCAGCAAGGTGGTCTTGCCTGATCCGGGTGGGCCTAACAGCAAAGTCATCCTGTGTACCATGCATGCCCGTACATTTTTGCAAATTAACACATGACAGAGCTAGTATCGAAAAGAATTAAGTAAATAATCCACTACCTGCGAGGCTTGATGATGCCACTGACGTCGTGCAGGATGGGCAGCGCCCGCTTTCTGCTGCGCAGGAGGTGCAGCGTAGTGGCTGCCTCCTCCAGCGTGTTGGTGATGGAGTTCACGACGGTGGGTATGCCGCTGCTGCCGACGCGCACCTCCGCCTCCACGTTCAGGTTCTCGAAACGCACTTCGATCGTCGGCATGTCGATCCCAACCCTACAACAACATGCAACAGCTCGATATGATCAATCCATCTGCATATATGCAACAACAACTCAACAAGGCAGCAGGCCTACATACCTGTCCAGGCGCTCTCTGAGCTTGACAAGGAAGCGCTCGTGATCCTCGTCGGCGACGCGCACGAGCCGCTCCAGCAGCGCGCGCCGCTCGCCGGGGCCCAGGCTGAGCACGTCCACGTCGACGAGCCTCTGCTGCCCCGTCGTCCCGGCCGCGTCGGCGTCTCCAGCGGGGAACGGGAAAATGATGGCACGGCGCACGCGGTCGCGCGTCGGCAGTTTTTCTAGCGTGGCCCAGCGTAGCGCCTCCTCGTCGTCCATGTCGTCGGCACCTCCTCCGCCTCTTGACGAGCGCGAGAAGATTTCGTTTCCGCCGCTCCGCCACACGGAGCCGCCACTGCTCCGCCGCATGCTAGCCACTTTCTGGATCTCCCCTGACGGGTCCATTGCCGTCGCCGGAAATGTATGATGTGGTGCAGCTGGTTAGCGAGAGCAAAGGCTAGCTGCTTTAGTAAGTTTATATAGAAGAGAGATGCATATATGGGGGCGGCTCTGGTTGGGGTCACCATCGTCCCGTTAGCGCGACCAACATTAACACGTGCCTCCATGGACTGAAATGCATGTTCCGTCCTTGAGTCTTTAGACGTTTCTTGGGTTTTAATGTGTCCATAGTCAATGCTAAGGTACTGCCTCTTCACGTACTGGGAGGTACCTCAAACAAATCTGTCCATTGATTTTTTTAGATTTTTAAATTAATTGTTAATTGATCTTTAAAAAGAAAATAGATACTGTCAAATCCTCCTAATCACGGGGATACAATCTCTTTAATCACGAGGATAAAAAAAGGGGTATGCTGGGCATTGGACACGTACGTTGACGTTCATTTAGATTGTGAGCACCTTAAGTATGGTATAGGAATGGCATACATACAAAAAAAATAGTTTATCTTAATTTAATTATGTCATATCTGAATTTACATAAAACAGAAATATTTACCATATCTAGTGGATCATGTATGCATCAATTAGATTTAAAAAATCTTTACATCTAAACATTTTCTTATTTATCCATTTTACAAAATCAAAAACTCCGCGTAGGTTGACTAGAAGACTTTCCTGAGTCATTTCAACATAGCCGGTCCCAAGCCCGGGTAAAGCAGGAGGGTGTGTTAGGTTTGGCGAACCAACATTCAAAATCAGCCACTATTGGCAGTCATTAATGTCAATTATATACCATCAACTAATGCATAAAATGAGACGAAATGATGTATAAAGCATAGTTATAGGGTTTGATTCTAACGAGTTGCACGAGTTTTGGTGTCTTCACTTGTTTGTAGGATAATCAATATTTGCATAAAAGTATCTCAAAATGATGAAACAAAGCACACCATTGTAAAGAGCTCGTCGAGACGATCAAGAGCCCCGATGAGAGAGTTCTCGATGAATACGACTTGGAATACACTAGAACACCCCGAACCATCACCAAGCAAATGTTTGAGGGTTTAAACTAACACATTTCACAGCTTTGGTGAATTGTGATTTTCCAAGGAGTTTTACGAAAGCTAGAAAGGGGAGAATCTTACCACGGTACGACTACTTGTGTAAACGGATCGGCAATTGGCACGAGAAACATCTAGAAGACACCAGTGGACACCAGAATGAACCAGGAGCCGGGAGGCCTCCAGGTGGGGTCGACCGACCCCACCCCTAGGTCGGCCGACCTAGATTGGGGCCACCTATCAGCCATCTTCGTCCCACATTCTTCCACCACCATTGAGGTCCAATCTGCACCGTTGTTCAAGGTCAGTTTGATCCGAGGGCTCTTGCGGTGCAATGCTCCGGGCTATATAACCAGACCCAGATGCCCTCCTGAGGCATCCTCTTCTCAGAAGGCAAAGGCAGAATTCTAGAGAGAGACTAAAGCTCTACTTCAAATTCAGGGTTAGATCTAGCTAGATTCAAGTAGAGTTGGGCACAACTCAGGATTCTGGATCATCGTCGGGAGATTTGGTAATTATATTATTGTATCTCATTATTCGCTACTTCAATAATGTCATTATGATTCTTTTTATTTCGTTCTTAGTTTATTCTAGTTGTATGTTTAATATAGTCATGGTTGGTAATGATTTTGTGCATATGTTCGCAAAGCGCTTAGTTCAATTCCGGATTGGATTATGTGGTCAACGTAATGTAGGCATGGTGCTTATATTAGGTTTACCTGCTAATGCCCCCCTTTATTTTGGGCCAGCAAGTGGTAGATCATGGGTGTGACAGACCTGTTGAGTTCTATGTAGTCCACTCAATGTTACATGGAAGGGATTACTCTGTTTCTGACCTTCCTTAGTAATGCTCCTTATGCATAGATGAAGGATTGGTTGTGCTATAGATGATAATGTATATATTATGGTGTGCAATAGACTTGATAGGTATGAAATAACTTAGGAATCTCACCTCTTAATTTATCTCCTGATTTACTCTACTTGGTTCATGAGTCTCTCTCTAACTTTGGAATTCTTGTTGTTACCTTATTTCATATACCAATTATCATTTACCTTTTGTCTTACCCCTGTATAGATAAGTGTGGTTATTTGATATTTATCTTAAGTATGTATTTGTACCTCTTTCTAGCCATATCATTCTTTTATTTTTAACCTTGTTAAAGCTCCCCGTGGTAAAGTATAAATAATGAAACCTCGAACATTCTTGGGTGAAATGTTACAACGACTGTATTTTATCTGTACACTTGTAGATAACCTTTATTCTATATTCTTAGCAAGTGTCATGATCATAAGTACAACCACACTTCTGGCGTCGTGTTAGGGATGACACTTAACTTACAAGTGTCAACAGACATTCTAATGGAGTTGAAACCCACAAGAGATTCGTTGGGGCATAACCCTCTTAGCGACGTGCCACATCACAACCCGGGTGTGGTGTTAAATGGGCAAGGGCTGGATCGTCATCCCCTTAGTGGTGTGTCGTGTCATGATCCGAGTACGATGATAAATGAGCAAGGGTCGGGTCATAGCAACCTTAGTGGCGCGCTACATCTACCCCTGGGTGTAGTGAAAAAATAAGCAAGGGTCTTCGCACTTCCCTCGACGGGTGCGAAGGGGTAAGGAAGCTAGCCTAGCCAAATAGGATTCGTCTAACGTTTTTGCGATCATAGTAGTCATCCTTGTTCTTTTAAAGTTTTAATTGCTTGTTTAGTTTGTAATTTTTACTAGCCAAATCAAAGTGAAGCCTTGACAAAATGTGCCATAAATTTAATTTTTTGGTTTTTGATGGAGCCAAAATCTATAGTGTCAAATTCTAGAGCAGTAAAAAAATGTTTGGATGATAACCAAGCTAAATTTTAGCTATATTTATAAGTATGACATGCAGAGATCATATGACATTGTTTTTCTTTAAAAAATATGGTTATGTGGGATCTTGTTTTGTAGATAAAATAATAAGAAATATCATAATGAAAATAAATTACAAATCAAATATATGGTTAAATAGATATTAACAATTGAAGCTTTGATTATTCAAAGGTTTCAAACTTTGTGAATGTAAAGAAAAATATAGGGACGTCTTTGGCGATCGAACGTTCGATCGTAGAACACTCGGGGCCCAGCCCGCAATGCGCACGGACACGCACTCACACACCGCGTCTCCGCAACAGCCCCTCCCACCCCCCCCCCACCCCCCCCCCCCCCCTGCCGCAGCACCATCCCCGCGGATCGGACAGCGCAGCGCCATCCCCACGCGGATCTGGATGGCGCCAGCACAGACCTCGCCCGCCGCCGGCCATGGTGTCCTCCGCCCTTCCCTGCAACACACAGAAGAGAACTGTTGCAAAACATCAAAAAGGCCGCTGAACAACAAAACACGGCGTGCGTTTGAAACAAAAAGGAGAACGATGTAGATACATTTTGAGAAAACAAATGAAACAACACAAAAAACTGAAAAAAAGATAGAAACAAAAGATACAAAAAAGAAACAAATGATTTTATATAAGAGAAACAACCCCAAAATGCAAATTGAAACATCAAAAAACCCGCATCCAAGACAGAAACAAAAGATACAAAAAAAAAAACAAATGATTTTATATAAGAGAAACAACCCCAAAATGCGAATTGAAACATCAAAAAACCCCGCATCCCCCCCCCCTCCCTCCCGCCGGATCCTTCGCCGGAAACATCACTAGAGCCCCTAATGCAACAAAAAGGAACGGCGAGTTGAAACACCCCTGATACATGATGGCAGAAACAAAAGAAACATCACATGAACAATAACTGAAACACCCTGAAAAGTGAAATTGAAACAAAAAAAACGAAACCTAAATGCTGCAAACAACAAAAAAAATCAAAAAAGCCGCCCTGATGTAGCAACATGGGGTAACATGTTGTAACAAAATCCAGAAAGGGAGGAGAGGAGAAAACAGAGGAGAGAAGAGATAGAGAGATGAAGCCTACCTGTGCCGTAATGGGCGGATCCATCGCCGCACCGGCCGGATCCACGGCCAGTGCGACGGATCCGCCGCCGCCGCCGCCGCCATGGTCGCATCCCTCGCCGCGTAACCCTAGCTCCACCGCCCCCAGAATGGAGGGAGAAGCAAAGAGAGGCCGATGGGCGTGGGGGAGAAGGGCTGGCTGCTACGGATCCGTCCAGATCCGAAGCCGCGCCAGCGAATCCGGCGGGTCCACGCCGGCGCCGCCGGACTCATGTCGGGTCCATGGAAAGCGGTTGTGCATGCATGGGAGCGCGCGGGGGTGAAGAAGGTGGAGCAAAGCGAGCGTGGGGTAGCCGGGCGGCATGGGCGCGAGCACGAAGCTCGGCGAACAACCGAGCGCCGGCGCGGCGACGGCGAGAGCGAGCGAGAGCAGCACAGACAAGAGAGAGGAAGTGGGAATCGAGCGGGGGAGGTGAGCGACTGCGCTGTGTCGTCACGTGGGCGCGGCCGCGTGGGCTGTGCGTGTCGCGCGTGCACGGTGGGCGGTGGCGTGGCCCAGTGGGCTCGATCCCACGCGTTCGATGGGTAGAACATAAGAAGTACAACATTACCGAAAAATAAAAGGTGTTGAAGCCTTTTTATGTACTCCGTTCGTAAAAAAAAATGTAATTCTAACATTGTGTCACGTTTTATTATCTTAAGCTTGACCAATTATAGATAAAAAATATCAATATTTATAATATCAAATAAATATTATTAAATTAGTTGAAAATATATTTTATAATAAATTAATTTAGAATTATAAGTATATAAATACTATTCACTATAAACATGATCAACCATAAACTATTTTTTCCAACACCCAAGCTATAATTGCATGTTTCATAGAGGAAGTACATCACATTGAATGCTTCTCGGTTTGAGAAGGCACCACTCATGGTCCCCATGGCATGCCTTTTGCGGAACATTTTGTGCCGCTTTGAGAAATTGAGCAACCCGATCAGTTTTGAGGTCCACATCCAATGCTGATGGTAGCTACCACCCTGGTGGGCAGTTACCCTCCGTTGTAGAAAATCAATCTCATTAGTTATTAAAAATACAATTATTAGTTATGAAAGTCGTAGAGAAGTATTCATTAACTAATTCTCTAGCACCTCCTTGCATCTAGCACCTCCTTGCACCATGTTGTTTAGAGGTCCTACCATAAAAAACTGATGACATGAAGAGGCAGTGGTGACACGAAGGGGCAGCGGCTCTATATGAAATTGATCTCTACACCAATTAAATTTATTCTCTATATAATTAAATAAAATTCTACTGCACACCCGCGGCAACGCGCGGGAAATCCTCCGAGTTACATTCCAAGTAAAAACCATTAGTGTGGTATCATTTCAAAATAGAATATCTAGTTATTATATATTAGTGGTTTCTTAGGAGTGTATTTGATAGGTACTATATACTTCTTATGTTTTAAATTATTGATGATTTTAGTTTTGTCCAAGTCAAACTTAATTTGCTAATCTTTGCTACTCTAAAAAATATATTAACTTCAACATCTTCAAGGCAATAGATTATCAAGACATTTCATCGTATATTTAACTAAACAAAATTAATATTGTGAATACTGATATATGTTTCTAGAATTTGATAAAAATTATAATGTTTGACTTAGAACGAAGTTGAGATGAACTAAATTTTCAAACGGATGTATTAGTACATTTGCTTGTGTCCGGACGTAGGCAGCCGTCCATCCAATTAAACGCAAGCGTAAGACTTCAAGCCATTTTTTGGCTCGTTGCTATAGTTCATTTTCAATCCATCTTAAAGACTGATTCCCCTGAAATGTGAACACCGGGTTTTCTAGTCATGGCAGCATCACAGTGGACTATTTGTCTCTTAAACCTCACCGCATTTTTAAAGCAGGAAGCAACATAGGAAATCATCCTAAATTCCCGCGATTCCCGATGAGCTGAGCCTCTGTTATGCACGTCATATGTGTAGTAAATACATGTTCCAGAGATTTCATGGAGATATCAGTACGAAAGGTGGCGGAGAGGACATGAGACATTGCTCTACAATGTGTCCTCGGTGGTATAGTATAGGCCACGCCATATGAAAAATTAATATTAGTTATGAAAGACGTAGGCGAGTACTCATAACCGTACCAACTGTGAATATACATATGTTTTTCATGAAAAAAATACTCATCCTGAGAGTATTTTCAGTAACATATAATTATGTAGCAAAAGACAAGTGATTCTTCTTGAAAGTTGTGTGAAACGTGGCAATTTAAAAACCATTGGTGTGAATAGCATTTTAAAATAGAACCTCTAGTTATTATATATTAATGGTTCTTTGGAGTGCATTTGATAGGTACTCCGTACTTATGTTTAAAATTATTCTTAATTTAAGTTTTGTCCAAGTCAAACTTAATTTGCTAATCTATTCTACATTTTTCGAAACATCAACATGTTCAAAGCAATAGATTATCAAGACATTTCATCATATATTTAATTAAACAAATTTTAAGACTGTGAATATATTGATATATGTTTCTCTGAATTTGGTAAAATTACAAATGTTTGACTTAGGGCATGTTTGGTTCCTAGGAGTAAAACTAAAGTGTACTAAATTTTAAATTTTAGTACTAACAAACCAAACACAAGGACTAAAATAGGACTAAAACACTTTAGTTGTATGTATTCACTCTAGTCACTCAAGATGAACTAAAAGGAACTAAAATATTTTAGTCCACTTTAGTTTTAGTGTGTGGAACCAAACAGGCCCTTAATCAGAACAAAGCTGAGATGAACTAAAACTTGCTTGTGTCCAGACGTAGGCAGTCCTCCATCCAATTAAATGCAAACGTACGACTTCAAGCTATGTTCTTGGCTCGTTTTAAATATGCTATAGTTCATTTTCATTCGACCGTAGGAGCATGTAGGAACCTGCAAGTTTGACTACAGTGTGCAATCGTGGAAAAATGATTTATGAAAATTGCTGTGCAAGAGTTGTCTACGGAAAAAGGGATGAAATTTGCAAAAGTACTAGTACGTTGGTGAGATCTCGTTGTGTGCCACTAGCAGGAAGTCGTTGGATTCTAGTACTGGGATTGATAAATCAGCTAGAAGTAGCTATAGGTGCATCTCAATTCTAGTACTGGGATTGATAAATCAGCTAGAAGTACTGGGACTGATAAATCAATAAGAAGTCTAAAGAGTGTAAAACGACACTTTCAATGGGACGTAGAGAGTTCACATTATCTTTTCATAAAAAATATATTCTCATTACTAAATTTTGGCAATTCATTTACCTGAAAGTCTATATTGGAAGAAATTGAAGTTGATAACCCAAAAAAAATCAATTAGAAGGTTGGCATAGTATCATCAACAGTTATATAGCCCAAAACGGAAAATAAATGAAATGAGTCTTTTGCATGTATTGTCTGAAAATGAGGGGGGGAAACGACGCTAATAGCTTACCTTTTTTTTTTTTGAAACTATCCTTACTGTTGGTCATAAAAAATCTATGATTAACTCAAGACTAGACGGAAGTTTTTTAGATATAACGGAAAGAGTTCCGGCTTGAAACTTCTTCAAAGAAAAAGCATCAGACCAAAAGTATTACAAAACACCACACCTCAAAGTTTAACTTATTACAAGCACACCACTAAAGTCCAATACGAAAAGAAAACAACCAGCCATTAGCGGCAAAAATGTTTGTTGCTAGACTAGATGGAATTGTAATTGAATATTAGGATTTAAATAAAAGTGCAAGTCTACGAACCCAAACATGCATGCATTGTACAAGCGCACATAAGCGGCTGTGCAAGTAGCACAGTGGGCTGCCGCAAGCTCTTCCGAGCATCACAGCCAATACATTCTACCAACAATGACCATCGTGTTATTGAAACATTACAAATGTGGATTGCTGGGCAAATCTCCTTTGGCAGAGCAAACAAGAGATCCAGCAAAGTAAAAACTCAATCACTCTGCCCAAGGAGAAATGGCCCGGTAATCCTTGACTCGTAGGCTTGCACACGGCAGTGCACTATGCATGGCACTCTTCTTATTTGGCTTACCTGATGACTGGCTTGTTGCATCCGAGGTTAGATCAATGCAGTATTTATATGCACAGAACTGTTGCTAGATTTAACCACGTGGAATGGAAGCTGGTATCAGCATATCCGTGTGATCTTCTCTTCTCTCTTTGCTTGACAGCTGTGGTACTCAGCATATTTTTCAGATCAAAGAAGCATATTTTCCAGGCACCACTGGCATCTTCCTCATGTCGGTTGCAATAGTGAACATAGCTGACTTGCAATTGCTGTAATATGTCACAACACTTCAGTAGCTCAATGTATTCAAAGGGTGGATCTTTCCGTCTTCTCCTTCTCTACTCTAGCAAGAAAGCTCCTGTCTCTCTCTCTTCATAAGGTGGGATGCTATTGTGCCATTTTCTTGTCTACCTTGCTGATTTTCACTTCCCTGAAATTAGTAGAATTTCAATCTATTCTCCTCACCATGGGATCTCTTTGAAATTCGTAGCTGGTCTGCTGCATTTACCCTTGACCTATTACAGGTGATATGGACATGTCATAATGATGATTTGATGATCCCCGTTGTATGCCATTTTCTTTTTGTTGTTGAAATTTCTAGTAAAAACAGAAAATATGAATTTATAAATTAGTCAATGGTACTTCTTGACAGAAGAAAACTGGAAAAAAGTATTCAACAATAACTGTTGGTTAACTTATAATGAACAAGAAAAAACAGCAAAAAAATGGCAATTTAGGAACCAAAGATTACATAAAGATCCATTTGCTTTCTACAATTTTCAATGCATACAGAAATATGTATTACAAATTAGTCAATGATATCTCTTGAGAGAGAGAAAAACTTAAAAAGCATAGTCGACGGCAACTGTTGGTTAGAATGTATAATTAACAAGAAAAAGAAACAGCTGAAACAGATGGCATATTTAGGAACCAAAGATTTCATAAGACATTAGGATTCAGGAAGTATGTAAAAGAGAGAATCCAAGATTTTATACATTTAAGTGTTACGCGGCCTTTCGACGCCCGCAACAGCTCAAGTTGCAAGAGGTGCATCCTTTCTAAAAAGCTCATGGAATCAAATACCTACAAGATTCTTCAACTTAGACAGCACCAAATGAGTAGATCCAAGGGGATGTTCCATGACAAAGCATAGCATCGATGGGCCTTCATAGCATAAAACAAATAGAATACAATCTGATTGTGATTATTCAATGCATGCATATGTAATTAGGTGAGCAGCTGTATGAATTGATTAAAGATGGTGGATCAGTGCATTTGTTTTCCCATTACAAGCATGCAATTCCAAGCTTTTTCCAGACAAAATGAGGACTAGTTCTTTGGCACAATATAAATCTTGTTTTTTCAATGGTCAAAAGGTAGTTATTACTGCTAGTGCTAGCAAAAAAAAAAAATAGTTATTACTGGTTAGTACCATAGGTCCATAACCACTTGTGTTCAAACTCAAGTATATAAATATATCTCAACACACATAGTAGCAAGTTTGGCATCCAACAGAATTTGTGAAAAATATAGCAGTAATTACTTTATAAAATATCAATTCTAATCACAAATAGATATATGAAGTCAATAGCTATTAGCAATGAATTGCTATAATGAGAATTTTAGGTAACTCCATCAGTAATCCAGTGAACTGATTACAAGAAAGAAACGACCTAAAAACTAAAATAAGGTAACTTGACCAATCTAATAGAGACAGTAACCAGTTTGTACAAAATAACCAGATAGACGATTTAGATTCTGGTAATAATAGTTTAATAGATTATGGTTGGCCTCTAATGCAAATTGTAACATCTGTAGAAGTGACTTATTTTGGCATCAATCTTCTTTTCCAACAACATTGACAGGGAATAAAATGGCAAAAGAGCCCTATGCCTTCAGGTGAGATGGCAAGAGGCCAAGAGAAGGGAGAGTGAAATAAAAAAGGTTTGGGGTGGGGGAATACCTCCTGAAAGGATTGTCCTGATTTGGAAGTATATCCAGAAGCATATCCAGATTTTGCTTGCCTGTCTGAGGCCTATATATTTGCAATGGCAACATACAGAGCAGGGCAAGAAACAGAGTGAGCACAAATAAAGAACAAGGGGCACATCAAAGAAGAGTGAAAGGACTTTCTTGGAAAACAACAAAACCAACAGAGATCAACGATGAACTATGCAGTGTTCAGGGTAAGAATCACAGTGCAGTTCTCCTCTGGCATGGAGGCCAACGTAGCAGGCATTGGAGAATGCACACAGCTATCGCCATCCCTGCCAAAGGAGAATTGCCCTGCCATTCAGTATAACCCTGCCTCGGGTTTCGTCCTCTTGCATCAGAGTGCTATTTGCAGCCAATGATGGGAATGGCTAATGCAATAAAGGTATAGCTTATGGATCCCATTCAAGCACCTTTGTATAAGACTATGTAGAGAATGCTTTTACCAGTATTGTACGGTGCAAACCTAAAAGTCATAATGGGAGCAGCATTTCTTAATGCTGTGCCTTAAAAAGCACATCATGTCAAACAAGTCAAGGATAAAGTGAATGCTAAAGGAAGTTGTTCAAATAGAAGAAATAAATGCCTCACTGACTAAAGAAGTTTTTTTATAGCCTATCTGTTTGTTCATGTTGTTCATGTGGTCATCCATCTTCTGAATAAATGAAGTTATAAACTAGTTCTCTTTTAAAGAATCCCCTTTCCTTCGCTGTAGGGTCAGGTTATCAAGGTGCAGCAGAGGAATATTTAGTATATATAAGCATGTAATGCCATCCAATGATCCAACTAGTGATATAATTCCATATCTTTCATGGCATCTCATAAATGTTTATAAAGAAACAGTTGTGTAGAGTTGTTTTGGTCCTAGGTAACTCCAGGTGTGCAAGGCACCCTTACAATAGTAGACAGCTAAGAAGAGGTGAAGATAAGCAAACACATTCTTGGCATCTACCTATGATAGACAAAGATAATCCAGCTATCGTGGCCCCATGTATTTACATATGGCGAAACTTTATCATATTGGAATAAGGACCCACAAAATAAAGACTCTGATTGTTACAGCTATCCAAGTAAGATTTGATGAATAAAATCATGAAATCAGATCATTATGTTTTCCTGATTCTTGAAAGTTTCATATAATTTGAAACATCAAATTCAAGCCAAATAATTAATAAACAATGAAGATCTAAACAAAATTGTTTATTTTAAGAAAAGAAGCAGCATACCAATTCAAAGTGCATTCTATAGCACAATACCTTCAACATTGTTTTAACATTTTGACACTTTAACTAACTATGCTAGCTATGGATAATAGAATGAACCACCACTTTGCACATGGCAATCATACAAACAAAAGTGCAAATGCAATCAGATCTATAATCAAACAGCCAATCTGCAAACTCTAAGGATGACAATATTCATGAACTTCACACTTCAGTACAGCAATCTCTTCTTTGTCTCCTAAGTGAGGCAAGGTGGTTGCTCATGTAAGGGGCTTATTCTTCTTTCTCTTGCCGCTTCAGTTTATTCATGCTGCTGACATGTTTGAGAGTTTGGATTGAGTGGAACACATGCGTCTTTCGGGGAGTTTTGCTTCGGCACCCCAGCTAGCGGAGAAGATTAAAGAATAGGCAAGGAGATTGTTGTTAGGCTTCTTGCTACCAGATCGAACACATTAGCTTAGCCCTCTGGCTTGGCACCACTACCTCACGGTTACCCTCCTTGTAACCGTTTGTGTCGGCTTATTTCTTTATCCTAGACCTCTTGGTTCAGTTGGTCTTTGTAATTTGTAGTTAGAAGTGATAGTTTTAGCCTCTAGTTGTTCGATCTCTTTGGTTTTTTGCACCTGTAACCTTTGTCTAACGCCTCTTAGTGAAACATGTGCAATACACGTTCTTGAAAAAAGTAATATAAAGATATGCAGCTCTCTTGGGTTTTCAAGAAAAAATATGAATCTCCAGTGCACCATTTTGTTTGGAGGGAACTCCAGGAGGTTTGTAAGCACAGCTGGACAGCCTTGTAGCATTGTTTAAAATAACACCTCACAGTAACTCATATCAACAGAAGAATAGAGTAGTGATGAGATTTAACCAACCAAATTACAACCACACTTTGATATATGATATCTCACTCTCTCTAATGGATAATAAGAAAATAAAATAATATTAAAAAAATATGCGTAGTTAGCTTAAGTTGATTGTTCACCATTAAGACAAGCATGAAACAATTGGGACTGTCAAACTATATTTGGTCCTTCATAACTGGGGATGGGCAAAAGGCACTAAAAAACTTGGAGAGAAGTAAATCCTGGCTCTCCAGGAATATCAATTTTCTTTTCTTTTATAGTACTTAATAAAGCTGTGTATCCTGGTTCTTCAGGGACATAAATTTCTCTAAACCTGACTTGGGTTTACTTTGGTTGTAATAGCTGGTACTCAGCATTCTTCCAGTTTTTTCAATTATTGATGTACAAATCTGTTCTTAAAAAACAATATTGATGCAAAAATAAAATGAACAAGTAACTTGCATGTTGTCCTGTGGCCTCTTCATGTTTAAAGCTTTTTGCTTGAAATTTTTTATCACTTCATCAACCATTTGTACTTATCTGCAATTGCAGCACTAATAATAGTAATAACAAGCAATCCATTATAACCTCATTTGTGTGTATCAAAAGACAGTGCCGATGTATTTAGATTATGGAATAAATACTGGGATCAGAGGCAGGAGTTGGACACACCTTAATGACTTTAGTGTAAGCAAAAGACAGGAACATGCTTTGGTGATCCCATCACATCCTCCTCAAATCAGCATAACCAGTGGCGGAGCCAGGGGGTGGCCAGCAGGGGCCGTGGCCCCCCCTAACTTGACGTGCTCATACAGGTGATGTATATATGTATACATGCAGCACAAGAAGCTAGCAAGTTTTTCTGCTGAACTTGCAAGTATACGTCCATGCATTCACGTAATCTGCAGGGAAGAAGCTAGTAGAAAGCATATATATACGTCCATGAATGAATGTAAGTGTGTTCATGACATGCAAATTGAAGAAGTTCAGCCATATACTAGCACCTCAACCAGCTGTAGAGTTCGTTGTTTATTAGTAAAAACGTTGAAAAGCCATTAATAATAAGGTTGTTATATAGATTTATCATATTCACGAAGTGTCATTGTATTGTCCGGCCCCCCGTAATCAAAAGTTCTGGCTCCGCCACTGAGCATAACCAATTACTTAGCCAGCAGATTTAGTGTTATTAATTTCTTATCAAAACCACCTCTAGTTGCAGCCCAAAAATTATAATCCTGCGCCTGCGTACACTACCGACATACAAGGCACAAAGATAACCTGAATAGAGAAGATGTACAGGCAAAGTAAGATGTATACCTGCATACTACAGTTTCCTCCTCGATACAAACAAACGCAATAGTTCATGAAAACTACTACTGCTAGCACTTTTAACCAGCAGAATCTAGTTGTGGTACTGAGTGTCTGTATATGCATCTGCTCAGCTACTGATGAAGATTGAAACACATAAAAATCACAAGAATTGATCTCTGGTGCACATTATAACATTGGAAATGCTCTGGCTGGTAATGCAGAGATAGCAAACCTCTTGAATGAAAAAGACTCAAAAATTTGGCAGGACCGATGTCTCCTAGCTAGGTTGGATGGCTATCTCCATGAAATTTTCTTGTGCAGAATACAACCAAGAACGGGTGGATCCTATGAGACACAACTATTGGGGATTTGGGGTTGGATCTGCAAGGGACCAAAGGAGCAGCCACAGGTTGCTCTGACGGTGAGAAGAGAGCCTACCATTTCCTCCCCATCCACCCGCCGAGAGGAGAGCAGAGCAGAGAGGCGAATTTTGCGTACCTCCTGCGGCTCCGGAGAAGGGGAAAAGCTTCCAGCCCTGCGCGCAAGCTGAAGGAATCGCAATCACCGACCGAGCTTTCTGAATTTCTATGGCGCGGTGGCGCCATCGCCGCTCGCGTGTGGGGACGTGTCCACTCCACACTCCCCCGACCACAGCCAACCGCTAAAAAGAGCGTGCGTGGTGCTTGTCTGATACCTGAACAACTGTTTGTCCTTGAACTAGAGTTAGTTCAACTAAAATTTAGATTAAAAAATCAGGAGACTAAAGTTTAGCAAATTGAAGTTTAGTGACTTTAGTCTGTTCTGTTTTGATAAAGAGAGAGCCTTGGATTTTCTCAAGAATTTTCACATGCACAGAAGTGAAATTACAAATCCACTAAACAATATTGAATCTTCGAGGATTTTTGGTAAGCATGAAGCACCTTTCTATTTTGAACATTTCATAAGTTTGAACATGGTAGCAATGGATGCACAGCAAAAACAATACCATGCCTCGGATACACAATACAATAATAGAAAGATCTAAACTGATCTCTAACCTTCAGTTTTTTTCCAGTTTGACAATAAACTCTCTAGGTAACATAGAAGCTGCTAATGCCACTACCAATTCTCAGTCGCTGGAAATGCCATAACATAAGCTACATCACACAACTCCCAAAAAATACAGCAGGGCAGCTCAGCCAGAGCAGCAGCCACCCTTCTTCACCGCCGAAACATCATCCTTTATGTTGATCTTCTCGCCCTTGCCAGGCCCAGACGCTGCATCTTCACCTGCTTCAACTGCTCTCTTACTCACAATGCGGTAGATCTGAGTTAGGACCTCTGCAAATGCATTCTCAACGTTGGTGGACTCGAGCGCAGAGGTCTCCATGAAATACAATGATTCCCTCTCTGCGAAAGCCTTTCCTTCATCAGTTTGAACTGCTACAAGATGGCGGAGATCAGATTTGTTGCCAACCAGCATAACAACTATATTGGGGTCTGTGTGGTCCCTCAACTCCTTCAGCCAACGCTCAACGTTCTCAAAGGTTGAGTGACGAGTGACATCATATACAAGCAACGCCCCCACAGCACCTCGATAATACGCACTAGTAATAGCACGATATCTGCAGTAATATTGAATCAGAAATGCAGTGAGATGAGTAAACCAAAAGGATAGCACATTCTGAATTGCAAGAAATTTCAGTTCCATGAACACCAAATAGAACAACATTAATACAACTAAAAAAAGTAAGTCAACAACCAAATATGTGCAATCTTTCAGATTATCCAAAACTTTGTTCATCTGCAACATTCTTTCTCCCACAGTGATGATTCAACTAAACTTTAGTCATGTTTTGTCTGTTCAGAGGGTGTTGATGTGTTGCTTATCTACAGGTCTGGGCAACAAGATTGTCTCTATTTTAATGGCATGGTGGACAGGAAATCCAAAGCCCTGTGTGTAGATCATATGCAGATGAAAATAATTGAAAAGAGCTTAGGATAATTTGCAAATGATATATCAAAATAATCAAGCACCAACAAATTATTGACGGTGATCTAAAGATATCCTGGGTTCAATTTATACATACAGAATGAAATGGTAACAAAAAAACGATAAGGACAACATTTTTTACAAAAAACAATAGCGATGGATGTACTAAACAAAAATCATTACTAGCTCGGTGACTATCCACTCAGGTCACTGTATTGTTAAAACGAATCCATTGCATCAAATTGCTTGTGTTGTAGCGGGATATTGGTGGAAGGAACGTCGTAAGAGTTCAGTAAAGTATTAGATGCAGCTATTTCAGGTTATAAGCTCTTGTCTCATACAAACTCATTGATCAGGAAATACCAGCCATTTAAATAAGACACAATTATTGACTCTGACTGGTCATTGTTGTTTCAATACAGCCTTGTTTCGGTTGCTACGTGCAAAGGTGCAGACTTTCAGTGTGCACCTGTCAGATCCTGTAATATTCCGCTCAGATTCCAGTGCTCAATTTGCCAGTGCTTCAATATGAACAAGTCACATGCAGCAGTGCACAATGTTAAGCAGAGCAACTGACAAACCCATGCGATCCCACCCTTTAACATCCCCTTCATAGTATCCAATAGAAAATTCTCTTCCTCACAGAAAGAAACAGCACTACACTCCTGTATTATCAATTTATCATGGCTAACTTCCATGCTTATCAGTTCAATCCACTTTGGTGTACTTTGTGTGGATTCCTCATTTGTCCTAATTTCGTTTTAGTTGCATTAATAAATGCCACCAAAATTGCCCTACAAAGTTGCCCAGACTGCTTAACCGCAGTCCAGATTGCAAGCAGCACACAGCCATATGCCCCTTAGAATCCACATAACACCCAAGGACGAAAATTTTGTTCCATGGCACATAATAAATAGTACAAAAACCTAGAAAGGTGCCCATACATTACTGTCCAGTCCATTAGTTTAAGTTATTGGATATTTCTTTGTTTTGCCTTAATCAATTCAGTCATTCTTCGAAGACTAGGTGTTATTTTGGCAGCCTTTTTTTATTGAAGTTTTGTCTTACTTAATTGTGTCACTAATAAGTGCTAGTAAATACAAACTGTGGGAGATCATTTCAATAACATTCTTGAAGAAGAAAATTTATCTATAATACAACTTGCATTACATCTTGAAGCATAAATTTATGTACCCAATTTAGATAATAAAAATATAACTCAGCATATATACAACAAAGGCTCACTGCAAGTATGTAAGCAAATGACAAAAATTCCCAATCACAAGGACTAATTCCAATCATAGACACGTCCATCTAAATAACTAACAGAACAAGCTAACAAGAAGTTTTAAAAAATGGTGGAATGAAGAAAAGAAAAGAAAAATGAAGTCAAAATTCTTTACTTCTCAGAAATGCTATGCAGAATGGAACATGATGAATACCAAACTTTTGGGCTAAACTTAACAATGCAAAATATTTTGATGGGCAGTTCCAATTTCAGAAAATGGATTGAGTTTGTAATCTATGTTGTTCCAAAAGTAAGCATCAGTCTTAATTTGAGGTGACCATGTTCAGCAAACCTGACCTGTTTATGACACATATAGTACCAATTGTAGCAGGGCCCACAAGACGACTGAATTTTAGGGGAAAACAGTGTACGAATACACCTATTTATAGCATCGTGTGTGTTATACTGTTTTGATGACTAAATTAACTGAATTGACCAGGCATGCTGCATGCATATTGCACACAATAGAATGGAAAAAATGGCCGATCTGTCCGCCCAGGTCAAGTGATCATCGCGCGCAGAGACAAAGAAACATTGAAAGACAAATTGCAAACAACACACAACCCATCTGCCCCTTAGAATCCAAATAACACCCAAGGGCAAAAAAAATTGTTCCATGGCACATAATAAATAGTACAAAAACATTGAAAGGTGCCCATACATTACTGTTCAGTCCATTAGTTTAAGCTATTAAAATATATCTTTGTTTTGCCTTAATCAATTCAGTCAATTCTTGAAAGACTAGGTGTTATTTTGGCAGCCTTTTCTATTGAAGTTTTGTCTTAACTAATTGTGTCACTAATAAGCGCTAGTCAATACTAACTGTGGCAGGTCGTTTCCTTAACACTCTTGAAGAAGAAAATTTATCTATAATACAAGTTGCATTACATCTTGAAACATAAATTTATGTAAACAATTTAGATAATAAAAATAGATGGCTCAGCATATATACAACAAAGACTCACTGCAAGTATGCAAGCAAATGACAAAAACTCCCAATCACAAGGATTAATTCCAATCATAGACATGTCCGTCTAAATAACTGGCAGAACAAGCCAACAAGAAGTTTAAAAAATGGTGGAATGAAGATAAGAAAAGCAAAATGAAGTCAAAATTCTTCACTTCTCAGAAGTGCTGTGCAGTATGGAAAACGATGAATAGCCAAACTTTTGGGCTAATCGTAAGAATGCAAAATATTTCGACGGGCAGTTTCAATTTCATAAAATGGATCGAGTTTTTAATCTATCTTGTTCCAAAAGTAAGCATCAGTCCTAATTTGAGGTGACCATGTTGAGCAAACCTGACCTGTTTATGACATATATAGTACCAATTGTAGCAGGGCCCACAAGACGACTGAATTTTAGGGGAAAACAGTGTACGAATATACCTATTTATAGCATTGTGTGTGTGTGTTACTGTTTTGATGACTAAATTAACTGAATTGACCAGGCATGCTGCATGCATATTGCACACAATAGAAAGTTAAAAACGGCCGATCTGTCCGCCCAGGTCAAACGATCATCGTGAGGCAAGACACAAAAACCTCGTAACCTTCAGGTAGTCATCTCCAGTCCACGCCACCTGCTCCGTACGAGAAAACCAGACTCCAGACAGTCTCGTCTCATAAATTCGTTTGGGCAATAATAAACGAACATCCTAGCATCCTACAACTCTAAGTCTACAATCGGATGCCTGCCTGCTCTGCCTGATGATTCGGCGCGTGTAATTCCATTCCAGGATCGGATCCAGAAATGGAAAAGGCACCAAACCCTACACCACAGATGGTCGCCAACAGCAGCACGCGGCGCAATTCGGCAGCGAGATCCACAGCGCTGAGCGCCCGTGCTAGCAGAAGCCGAGCCGAGACGCAGATCAGATCTACCACCACCGGCTGCCGCGTCGGGAGAAGCGAGAGGAGCTGGGGGGCGAGCGAGCTGGAAGGAAGGGAACGTACCTTTCCTGTCCTGCTGTGTCCCAAATCTGCGCCTTGACGACCTTGCCGTCGACGTGGAGGGAGCGCGTGGCGAACTCGACGCCGATGGTGGACTTGGACTCGAGGCTGAACTCGTTGCGCGTGAAGCGGGAGAGCAGGTTGGACTTGCCGACGCCCGAGTCGCCGATCAGCACCACCTTGAACAGGTAGTCGTAGTCGTCCTCCGCCCGGTACCCCGCCGCCATTGCTCCGCCGCCGTCCCTCTGCTCTCCGCTCGCGGCGTGCCGATCTGGTTTTGGGGCGGGCGAGAGAGAGGAGTGGTGGTGGCCTGGTGGGGGGCGTGGGGAAAGGAAGAAGAGGGAGGGGGAAACGGGAAAGGAAGGAAGGGGGCACGGGCACGGCAGCGGGCGCGTGCGCGGCGGGCGGGGCGGTGCGGTGCGGTGCGGGGGGCGCGTGGACTGCGGCGGGTGGGGGATTTTGGTCGGGTGGGTTTCCGTTTCCGCACGCCAGTGATAGCGGCGGTAACGCGGCCGACGCCACGGCGAAAAAAATGGGAAACGTTGATAGGGGAAAACGCGTGCCAAGTCCATGCTGTCAAGTTTGTCACGCGGCATTTCTCACGCTTGAATGAATTTTACGCAAATCGCATATTGGATTGATAGAATTAGTTTATCTTGAAAAAAACTTAGCATAAAAATCACCACAATATGATAAAAAATAAAACATGTCTACACAAAGGAAACATCTCCACTCCAACTCCAACTAAGGCCTTGTTTAGTTCCCCAAATTCACACCAAATTTCACTATGCAAAAAGAAGATTTCCCGTCACATCAAAATGTCGACACATGCATTCGGAGTATTAAATATAGATGAAATTAAAAACTAATTGCGCAGTTTAATTGTACTTTACGAGACGAATCTTTTGATCCTAATTAATCAATATTTGGACAATATTTTACAAATACAAACGAAATGCTACAGTGCTCTACAGTGTAAAGTGTCAATTTTGGCACCCCCAAGTTGGGGGAACTAAACAAGGCCTAAGTTTAAAATTTCATAATAACAACGTGGTAGGTATGCAACAATAAAAACAAGCTACCATTATAACAACTCTTGGCCCTATACATTAGATAAAGTATATTTAGATCATAGAAAAACCGTGCATCTAAAAAAAACAAAATGTCTTAATATAATTTAGAATACAGAGAGTAAGCAAGAGTTGAGAACGTTGGTTTACATGTAGGAAGAGATATTTTTTTACTTACTTAGAAAAAAATGGTTCTTTGATGGTTCCTTCACCGTAAAATTGGTGTATAGATATTTTTAAAACAAGAAAAATACCACTTAGAATTGTTTTTTAGGCTTCCTCCAAAGAGGCTATTCTAACCAAAGATATCGTGTGCTTTCTGTTCTATGAATGGAACAATTCAACATCTCCTTTGAAGTGCCCCATGGCAGCAAGGTGGCGTACTGAGCCCCAATGCAGGAAGACATCGTGGCCTTGGAGCGCCTGGGTTGTGGGTTTGTGATGAGCAACTATTGATGCGTAGACAATGAGGATAGCAGCGGTAGATCTACATGAATCTTGGCTTTGTTTTTTCCAGGGCATTGCCATTGTCCATTTGTTCTCGTTCACAATTGTGCGCGCTTAATGTAAGATAAGAACCACAAATCAGTAGTAAATCCTCTAGTTTTTTATGCCACCTTTAACATGATGGACCCAAAAATCGATTTCTGTTTGTTGGAAATAAGGCTTGTGGGCAACTCTAGAAGTAGGCAAGATATCTCTTGCTTTCATATCAGCACGTTGTTGACTCCAACATATGCAATTTCAAGGACTTTGTTGATGGAATTGTGACCTAGTATCCTCTAGGATATGTATGTTGAACTACTTGCAGTTGCCTATTGCGATAGTAACAGTGACAAACCCACTCAAACCAAATATGACCAAAACCTGCATACCCACTTCCCATAGAAAACTTTGAATGGCCTAATATGCATACCACTTCCCACAAGTGCAAAGAGGAGTAAGGAAGTGAAGAATGCAACCAAGTTTTGGGTACGTGATGTAGTGAAGGATATCATATCTATTTAGTGGACAAGGCACCCTAAAATGTAAAGATCCGATTAGATCTCTTTATAACAAATTAGAAGACTAACTTTAGTTGCTTGGGACCTTCATTGTAAACCCTACCTCCAAACTATATAAGTATGCGTAGGGTGCCCTGGACGTCAGGAGCATCACCATGATCGTGACAATGATAAATATGAGCAATCCCACACCCAATGCACAACACACACAAATTCATATTCAACTAGACATAGGGGGATGGGTGGAGCTTGGTCGCGCTTTATCGTAGTCCGAAGAGAAATGGAAAGAAAAAGAAAATTTAAGGGAGGAGTTTCCCTACTTCGTCGGAGGCGGAAGCAACAAGAAAAAAAACACATTACTACTTAGTATTAGGAGACTATCCTTTTATCTTTGATGCAGTTCAAAGAATGAATGATTGATAATCTTTTGGAGAGGCTCTAACCAACCAAGAGTGGGATGCGCATCACGTACCTACGTTCAGGTACGGCAAAGCTCTTTGCCGCTGTTTATGATCTGGTATATATACCGGTGACTACCTCTACCTGCCATGCTGGATTCGTATAAGCACCTCGTGAAGATTAATTGCAGTCACGCTGGACGCTGGTTTCCACACTTCAATAGGAAGATGGAGCCAAATGGAGAACTAGCTTGGACGTACGGCAAGGCATCTCCCCGGCCGGCCCCATTTTTGCGAAAAGTGTCATTTAATTTTCTGCATTCATCCATGATTTTTAACTTAAAAAAGTGAACAAACCTAACGTGATTGACTGATTTCTCACGAGCCACACCAGCTGTGCCTGTGTTCACAAGCTATCAGCCTAGCTATCACAGAAGGTTGAACCATAAGCAGAACAGACACCGCGCGTGGATTGTCTTTGGTACACATCCGATTGAATCTCGGATCTAACAAGTCACATCACATCAGCCCAATTATTCTCCATCCCCGGTGCAGAGTGAGATCGACCCGGCTGGCCGGAAAAGGACGCGAGATCATCGTCGATTAGCCTGTCCGGCCGCTCCAATGCCAGGCGCGGTACGGTGGCTTGTCGCTCACTGGCCGGCCGGGCCACACAGCAGTTGGTTGGTCGATACCACACCAATGCGAAAAAGGCTCGGCTTGACTGTTGCTGCCTAGCTATACGTCCTGCATGATGCCGTCCTGGTGACGTGATGAACACCTAGCTAGCTAGCCTGGATCGATCGATCGAGATCCGCTCTGAAACTTGAAGGCAGCTCATAATTGCCAGGGAAGGAATTTCCATTCAGTGCAAGAACATGGCGAGGTGCAGTACGTAGTTTGCCCAGCTAGGGATCAGACAATTAGAGGACGCACTGAATCTGCTCATATCGATTATTCGTTGTCATTAACGTGGCTGTCATTAAGCGTGCAGTGCCCATGCTATTGCTACACTGTCCCTATCCATCGGAGCATCACGGTTGTGGATGTGATGGAGCCATGGAGGCTTCAACATCACCTCCTCTCCGTATCGCCATCAGCGGCAGTCTTTAGAGGCCTCACATGACGCAGAGGTGGCTGGTTGGTCGATGGTGTGTGTGAGAGAGGGATCGACCGTCGCACGAGGTGTGAGAGAGGACGCTGGAACCATGGAACGTGAGACAGCAATAAAGAAAGCAAGAGGTGGCCTCGGAGTGGCCCCTCCCCCATGAGCGACACCGATCAATCATGCAATGCACAGATGCAGCAGGCTTCCCCACAGCTGCTTCCTTGCAGTCCAGGCCGCGGGATCGGCCGCGGGATCGAATGGAGCATCAGGCCATCAGCTAGCCTGCCGGTCCTTTTCCCTTCAACCACCGCGCGATCTGCCGCAAATCCTCCATGCTTTCCCCTGCGGAAAACGAGAGATGCTAGATATATTACCCTGCTTGGCTGCTTCCATACCGCAACCGCAACAGCCCACCCGCCGGTGCAAGTTCGTAGTGATTCTTGCTGGTCATCAGCGCAGTTACCAATGCCGGCGTCGCCGTCTTTGTCGTCGCCCGAGATCGTGAGCTGCTCTGCTCCGGAGGACGACCCGTGGTCGTCGCCGATGATGATGATCGCCGGCGACGACGAAGACTTCTTCCTGCAGGTGCAGCTGGTGCCGAGGGACGTCTCGGACGGGCTCCTCGGCAAGTTCGCGGACACCAGCGCGTTCGACTTCGACTACGACCGCAGCGGGCTCTGGTCGCCGCTGGTGCCGCTGCGTCCCGAGGTCATGCTGCTCGCGCAGTCCCCGCCGGCGGCCGGGCGCCGCGGCAGGCGGCCGCGACGGCGGTGGCGCCGGAAGCGGAGGAAGGTGCATACCGCTCGTGTCATGCTTGCGGATCAGCACGGCTTTTGTTCACCATAGCACTCTCTGCTCTTGTGCTTGCAGGTGCTCTGCAGCTGCTGGCCATGGTGGTGACGTGGCGTGAAATGCTGGCTACGGACGAAACATCTGATCTGAATTCTGTCTGAACAATGGTGCAAATGTTCTTCCGCTGCAGAGTCTTGGATTGTTCTGCAGTATACAAAGAGTATGTCTCAATGAACGATGAGAAGCTGAGGACCGTATGTAACATGTAGTATTATGTATGCATGCAGCGATGCAAGGTCCAAATGCAAGACGACATAATGATTGTATAATGTAGTCACAATACGTAGTACATTGGTTTTTCATATGCCAATTATATTGGACACGAATCATTTGTGTCATGATTTTTGGAGGCATCTCCAATATTTATGGATGAACCCTGTAATTACACTTGTTTTTAGAAAGTACCTTTTTGGTCCACGTGGTATTCACAATCCTTGTTTTCTCTAGAAAGCACTACTTTTTTGTCCACATGATATTATTGGCTAAAGGAAGCATAGAATACTTCCAAGAGGTTCTTCTAGAAAAATGCCAAATCATTAATTATGTCAAATCCACAAAATGAGTAGGAAGCTAACTTTTTATCCTGTTTTTTGGTAGTTTGCAATTTTTTAGCTAAAAATATTAAACATGATTTCCTCGCGTGCCAACCTAAACCGGTCACCCAGTGGCCGGCCTCGAGCCACAACCGACCTACAAAACACAGAGATTTCCTCACAACATGTTAGCTTCGGACCACAACCGGTTCACGCGTCAACCGCGCCCAGTGCGGGGCTAAGCATAGCTCAACGAAGGTGGGGGAAAATATGCAACGAAGCCTTGGGAATAATTGAGCGAACAAATGAATATTTCACCTATCGTGAATATTGGATGTTCACATATAAAATAATTATAGCCCTTAAATTTTACAAAAAGAGAGAAAAAATAAATAGATATCTAGCATTTTCTCTTCTCGTTTCTATTAGCCTCTGATAGTTTTTTCTCATATTACAATGCAAGAACATATATGCTAATAAAGTAAATTATAAACATAAGTTTTCTAGGAGAGGAAAAAACTTCTACAAAATCCCCTAGATTCGGTGATCCAGCTACTCGAGAAATCTACTACACAAGTTGTGCAATATGAAACTAGCAAATTCCACAAAACATCTAATTACGGAGTAACCTTTGGAAAAATCTGTCAACGATTCCACCTATTATCCAGCAATCGACGGACAGAGACCTCTACAAAATCTCCTACATTCAATTATTCCAGCTACCGAGAAATTTACTGCTAGTATTTTTTTTGAAAAAAGGAGAAGAATAAAAAATGCAAAAAAACAAACGAAAATAGATTGAAATTTACTACAAGTATTTTTTTTAAAAAAGAAGAAGAATAAAAAATGCAAAAAAACAACCGAAAATAGATATAAAAAAGAGGTCCCACCGAGATTTGAACTCGGGTTACTAGATTCAGAGTCTAATGTCCTAACCGCTAGACCATGGGACCATTGATGTCCACTCCTTTCTATGATTTTAATTATTCTTTAACGCCTCTCTCCACGTCAGGTCGTCATCATATTTAGCATCCAGTGAAAAGGATGGATCTTGGGTCCGAGCGCTCGGACCCCAGTCACCGTCCGAGCAGTGGTCCCGCGCGCGCCCCCGCTTCCCTTTTTTTCACGCGTCGTCCCTCGTCCGTCCCACGCGGCTTTCCCCAGCAGAAAATGAGAGATGCTAGATATATTAAGGGAGAATTTGCTAGAAGGCCTCAGCCGCTAATTCGTTTAGGTTTTGGGCCCTTTTTTTCTCGAATTTGGCTAGAAGGCCTCGCAGTAAAATTTTGTTAGGTTTTGGGCCTTCCGTCAGTTTTGACTGAGTAACGGTGTCAAGTGAGGGGTAAAAAGTCGATTTTACCCCTAGATCAAAAAATAAAAAAAATGATTTGGAGTGTTTATAATATTTTGAGTGTATATATATACTTAAATTATTCAATATATAATCACATATATTATTTTTAGCATATCCACACAAATATAGCTCACATAACTAACATAGATGCATATTCACAGTCTCAGATATATAAGGTCACACAAATACATAGTTCACAAATTAACATAGTTTAGTTCGCAATTCACCACAGTTGTCACATACAAGGTCACAAAAAGTGGCACATACATAATACATATTGGTCTCACATGAAAGAGGTCACATTGGTCTCTCCGTGATTCTCTCTCTCATTTATTTCTCTCTCGCCTATTTATAGATGCAGAGACAGGCGACCATGGTGATGTTCGTCCAGATCGCGTGGTGCATGGAGGTGGACGCCGTTCGTCCACATCGTGTGGTGCATGGAGGTGGACGCCGCCCGCCGTGGCCGCGCTCTGCCTCGGGGTTGTGCACACCATGTCCAAGCTGCCTCAACAGACGCCGAAGGCACCTTCGTCGTCGTCAGGAATGCTACCTCCGGCGAGGCGTCCAGATGGCGGCGGACATGGCGGTGAATGCATGGCCGCGAACGCATGGCTGCCATGGCTGCCGTCCGCCATCGCGGTCTTTTTTTTTCTTCGATACGAAGCGACTCGGGAGTGGACACCGGAACGGGACGAAGCGGTCTTTTTTTTTCTTCGATACGAAGCGTTGCCTGCCTGCCTGTTCGACTGAATGGGAGAGAGAGGGGCATTTTCGTCTTTTCGCGCTAGCTACAGGGCCAAAACTAACAGATTGGCCTAACAGACCTGACGGAAGGCCCAAAACCTAACAAAATTTTACTATTAGGCCTTCTAGCCAAATTCGAGAAAAAAAGGCCCAAAACCTAAACGAATTAGCGGCTGAGGCCTTCTAGCAAATTCTCCCCTATATTAACCTGCTTGGCTGCTGCTACAACGCAACCGCAACAGCCCACCCGCCGGTGAAAGTTCGTTCGTAGTGATTCCATTTCCTTGCTGATCAGCAGCAGCGCAACGCAATTACCAATGCCGGCGTCGTCGGCGGCGTCGCCCGAGATCGTGAGCTGCTCCGCTCCGGAGGACGACCCGTGGTCGTCGCTGATGACGATGATCGGCGCCGGCGACGACGACTTCTTCCTCCAGGTGCAGCTGGTGCCGAGGGACGTCTCGGACGGGCTCCTCGGCAAGTTCGCGGACACCAGCGCATTCGACTTCGACTACGACCGCAGCGGGCTCTAGTCGCCGCTGGTGCCGCTGCGCCCGGAGGTCATGCTGCTCGCGCAGTCCCCGCCGGCGGCCAGGCGACGCGGCCGGCGACCGCGACGGCGGTGGCGCCGGAAGCGGAGGAAGGTGCGTACCGCTCGTGTCATATGCGTTGCAGAGCAACACGGCTTTTGTTCACCACAGCACTCCTCATGGTCGTGTGCTTGCAGTTGCAGGTGCTCTGCGGCTGCTGGCGATGGTGGTGACGTGGCGTGCAATGCTGGCTACGGACGAAACATCTGGTCTGAATAATGCTGCAAATGTTCTATGCTGCTGAATCTTGGATTTCTTTAAGAAACGCTAAACAACATGGCCGTGGGATATATTACGGCCAGCCGTGCATTAGCTTATTCCTATATATAATAAAAAACAGAACTGTGCTATAACTTTATGTTTTCTCGAGGGAGTACATCCCTAACAAAACAAACTTGGAATCCATGTTATCAAGCTCCAGCTGTCTGGGAACACATGGCACACGGCTACCAAAACAGAAAAAGAAATGTCGCCTGTCATAAAACGACAATATTATAACAGAAGGTATATACGTCAGACAAGGCATTGTTAATACCACAGATATTTTGAATTCATGCCACATGGCTTGAGCATAACTACATTTGCATCTAAGTTAATGAACCACAATGGTAGAGCCAGTCTTAACAGTAAGTTGTTCAGATAAGGCATTGTTAATATCACAGATACATGCAACTGAGTTAATAAACCACGCTGACAGAGCCTAATAACCACCCCTGAACGAACAATGAGTGAGTAAAACCTGTAAAAAGAAAACATATGAAGTCTTAGATTGGAGAAATATAGCTTCTGTATTAACTTGTAGATGCAAGTAATAGATTGGAGAAATATATGAACACTGGAAATAGTCATCTGATGACAAAATTATTGCTTCCGTATGTAACTTGCAGAGACATAGCAATTTTAATGTTACTGTTGCATTGTCATAAATACTTAGCCAATTCTGCTATTAACAATGTTCAAATCCCAGAGAAACTACAGGATAATCAAATTTCACTGTGCCACAGTCCTAAGTACTCCCTCCATCCCATAAGTGCGCACTTCTATCATTTCAAATTTGTCCTAAAATAACTTCACTTTCAAGTATGCAATAATTACAAGCTTCATAATTTTCAATCGAGAACAAACAGACCAAAAACAGTGTTAACTACACAAAGGCCAACAAAGGTGTGATCGGATTATCTAATTTACGTACCTCTAGAGAGTGTATTGTGCGCTGAAATGAGCAGAAAATTCTTTGGGACCCAATTCATCAAACATCACTGTCTGCAATGTTGGTATCAATAGAGGGTATGCAGTAGTAACTATTATCTCATGGTCTTCAGGAGTGATAAATATTTTGCGCTGAAGCCTATGCGCTACTCCATTTCTGATGAAGTCCAGGAACTTGCCAGCCTCATGAATCTTCTTCTTCTGTAAATTTACCTCAGATCCTAGCTCTCGGTAATTGCCTGAAGGATGCGCCAATGTCTCCTCGAGTACAGAATTTACATGTGCAATCTGTCTCCACTCTAACAGGTATGGCAGCTTGAGATAAATAGTCTCTCTCAGTGACTCAGAAACTCTGGATTTAAGAACTTCATACAGCTCAAGAAAAGTCCAGCTAGCCTTCAGACTCAGGGCAATGGAAGGATGTAGTGCATACAGTAACTCTTTCTCCTTGTGCTGTTCTGACCCATTATTGCCCAATAGGTCAACAAGATGCTGAAGGTCAGGTGGAATGTGTCCACGGTAAAGCTCAATGACCAGATCTCTTATGCTGTGGTATGTGTTGGAGTATATACATGTATTAGGCCCATGAGGCTAGCAGCCCACGGCGCCTACGTATGCTTTACACTATATAGCTACCCCCAGGGTTAGCCAAATCAATAGAGAATCAATATTCCAACATGGTATCGAGCCCCGATTCGATCCCCTCCCTCCCTCCTCCCTGCCGCCGCCGCCGGCAAGTAAACCGCCGCCGCCGTTGGCCCCCATGGCCGGCCGGCCTCCTCCTCCCTCCCTCTGCTCCCTCTTCCCCCCTCTCTCCTCCTCCTGGGCGGAAGTTGAGGGCGCCCAGGCCGCCGCCGCTGCTGTCGCGGGTGCTGCCACCGCCGCGCGAGCTCCGGCCGCGGCGGGCGCGTGCGCCCGCTCGGAGCGCGCGCGGGCGCGCGTCGCGGGTGCTGCCACCGCCGCGCGAGCTCCGGCCGCGGCGGGCGCGTGCGCCGCTCGGGAGCCGCGGGCTCGCGCGCCCCCACGACCGGACCGCACGCCCCGCCCGTGGCCTCCCGGCGATGCAGCCTTTGCCGCCGCGGCCACCAGCCCCGGCCGCCGCGGGCGCGGGTGGGGCGCGGACGCGGAAATCTCCGCTGCGGGCCTACTCGCCGCCACTGCCGCCTGGAGCTCGCCCAGCGCCGCCGCCGCCATGGCCGCGGCCGCGGGGGCTCTCGGGGCGCGGCGCGGCTCCTCTTCTTCCTGGCGCGGCCTTCACCGCTTTTCACCCCCACGTGCCGCAAAGACGCCCTCACCGCCGCGACTGCTCCTGGTCTGGACCAGGGCGGCCCTACGCTCGGATGGGGGGCAGGCGGGGGCGTCTCTAGCACCGCCGCGGCCGCTGAAGGTCTCGATGCGGTGGTCGCGCGCCTGAACGCCGCCGCTGCCGCCATGGCCGGCAATCCTCCCTCTTCCGGTGTGGGTCTTTCCGCCGCGGGCGCGGCCGCCGCTGCCGCCCAGTGCGCTGCCGTGACAGGGCCGCACCACCTCTCAGCAGACAAGGCCGCCTCCGACCTCGCAGCCGCCCTCGTTGCTGCCCGGGCTGCTGCCGAGGCAGGGCAGCCCCGTGTTCGTGCGACCGCCATTCCTTGGGCGCCTGCCTACCACGACGCGGTCATCTGGCACGATGATCCGACCGATCCACTCGTCACGGCGGAGCTCACTCAGGGTGCCCAGCCCGGGTCACTTCCCGTGCCGCCGCCCTCGTCTTCCTCGACTGCTCTTGCGACCACCCCTCCACCGGCGTCCTCTCTCGAGCCAAGCGGGTGTGGCGGCCGTCGTCGTCGTGGGGGGCGTGGTGGTGGACGTGGGAGCACACCGACGCCTCCAGGTGCTCAGGCTGAGGATACTCCCTGGCCCTTCTTCGACAACCCATGGGCTCGGGATATCTCCATGTGGCCCTACCAGGCTCCGGGTGCCCCAGGCAGTGGCGCTCCGGTGGCCCCTTTCTCTCCGTGGCCCTTCCAGGCTCCCGGCGGTGAGCCTTGCCCGCCGGCCACCGCCATGTTCGCTGCTGCTTCTCCAGGGTGTCACCCAGCAGCGTCCTCGTGGGTCACACCTTCCGGCGCCTCGCCCGGGCCAGCCGCTTGGGACTCGGCGGCCTTGGCTCACTCCTTCAGCACTATGGGCCCGACAGCTCCTGTCGGCCCACAGTGGATCGCCGATTCGGGTGCCACCTTCCACACCACTCCCGACCCCGGTATGCTCTCCTCCGCCCACCCACCTTCTTCCTCTCACCCTTCGTCCATCATGGTCGCAAATGGTTCGTGTCTTCCCCGTCACGTCCGTGGTACCGCCGGCGCCCATGGCCCCTTTCATATTCCCGATGTTCTTGTGGCTCCCGGTATGGTTCACAACCTCCTCTCTATTCGTCGCTTCACGGTGACAACTCTTGCTCGGTTGAGTTTGACCCTTGTGGCCTCACCGTGCGGGAGTTGGCCTCTCGCGTCCTCTTCTCCGTTGTGACAAAGACCGGGCCCCAATACACCCTTCGTTTTCCTAGTTCCGCCGCACCTCCCGTGCCCTCCACTTCACCTCCTTCGCATCCGCCCTTGCCACCACCACCTCCACTACGTGGCACCGTCGTCTCGGCCATCCCGGCCGGCCGCTTTGACACGGCTCGAGTCCACGGCTCCGCCGTGCCTTGCTCGCGCTCCCGATGAGCACTTGTGTCATGCGTGCCGGTTGGGTCGTCATGTCCGCCTTCCTTTTTCCAGTTCTTCGTCCCATGCAACTCGCATTTTTGATCTCGTATTAATCGCGACTGTGGACATCGCCTGTACTCAGTATCTCTGGATATAAGTACTATCTTGTGGTGGTTGATGATTTTTCTCATTACTTGTGGACTTTTCCCTTGCGTGCCAAGTCCGATGCCTTCCCCGCGATCCTCCACTTCTTCGCTTGGGTGTCCACTCAGTTCGGCCTCACCATCAAGGCCGTCCAGTGTGACAATGGGCGTGAGTTCGATAACTCCACCTCGCGTGCGTTCTTCCTCTCTCACGGTGTCCGGTTGCGCATGTCTTGCCCGTACACCTCCTCTCAGAACGGCAAGGCTGAGCGCATGATCCGTACCATCAACGACACCATGCGCACGCTTCTTCTCCAGGCCTCACTTCCTGCTCGCTTCTGGGCCGAGTGCCTGCACACCTCCACCTACCTCCTTAACCGCCTTCCTTCCTTCCGCCTCGTCCGGCTCCTACACCACACCACGCTCTCTTTAGTACCCCCCTCGGTACGATCACCTTCGGGTCTTCGGGTGCGCGTGTTACCCGAACACCACCGCCACGCCTCCCCACAAGCTCGCTCCCGGTCCACCTTGTGTGTCTTCCTTGGGTACTCCCCAGATCACAAGGGCTACCGGTGCTATGATCTCACCTCTCGTCGGGTTCTCATTTCTCGCCATGTGGTGTTCGATGAGTCTGTTTTCCCCTTCTCCACCCCTCCTCCCACCACTTCCACTCCACAGGAGCTTGACATTTTCTCTCTGTTTCCCACTGACGCGGTGGTCGAGCCACCTTTCCAGTTGTCTCCTACAGGTACTCTAGCACCGTACTCCTCGCCGGAGTCGTGCCCCCTCACCGGCGGCTAGTGTCTCTCCCGACCCCTTTCCCTACTTGACCATGGAGGGGCCGAGTGGGGAGTGGGGGCTGGGAGCCACCGCCTCAGCGCCACCGCACCTACGCGCTTCGCCCGGCCCGGTGCACGTGTACCGCCGCCGTGGACCGCCGCCTCGCGCTCCACTCGGGCGCCACGCCGCTCGCTTCGCCCGGCCGTGCACGTGTGCGCCGTGGACGGCCGCGCGCGCGCGCGCCGCCGCCGCCGTCGCCGCAGTGGCCCTTCTTCGCCGGGGTCACCCGCACCACCGGTGGTGCCCTCTCTCCGCCGGCGACACCGACGCCGCCGCGCCGGCCTCCGGCCGCCCGTGTGGAGCCGCCGGTATACCACCCGCCGCCGCTTCACCGGGACCTCGTGACACTCACCCTATGGTGACGGCGGCAAAGGCGCCCCGTCCCGCAGCCCTTCTCCGCCACCGCTCGCGAGACGGGGATCTCTCCGGCATTCTCTTCCGTCCGCGAGGCCTTGGCGGACCCTCACCGGCGCGCGCGATGGAAGAGGAGTACGCGGCCCTCTCGCCAACCGGACACGGGATCCGGTGCCCGGCCGCGAGGTGCCAACGTCGTCACCGGCAAGTGGATCTCGGACCCACAAGCGCCGGCCGATGGTACACTTGAGCGGTACAAGGCTCGGTGGGTACTCCGGGGTTTCACTCGGCCGCCCGTGGTTGACTATGATGAGACCTTCGGTCCGGTGGTGAAGCTCGCACGTCCGCACCGTGCTCTCACCGGCTCTCACCCGCTCTTGGCCGTGCACCAATTTGGATGTGAAGAATGCTTTTCTCGCATGGTCTTCTCACCGAGACAGTCCTCATCGTCGGCCACTGGTTTGTGGACTCCTCCCCGGCTACGAGATGGTCCGCCGGCTCAACAAGTCTCTCTATGGCCTCAAGCGGGCTCCCGGGCATGGAACCACGGGTTTGCCGCTTTCCTCCCGACACTTGGTTTTGTGGAGGCCAAGTCGACACGTCCCCGTACATCTATCACCATGGGGCCGAGATCGCATATCCGCTACTCTATGTGGATGACATAGTCCCGACGGCCTCCAAGTGAGTCACTTCTTCGCGGATCATCACCTCTCTTCGGCGGGAGTTTGCGATGAAGGATTTGGGTGTGCTTCACCACTTTCTTGGAGTCACCGTTGAGCCTCATCCAGTGGTCTCCTTCTTCACCGCGGCGCAAGACACTCGGACATACTTGAGCGGGGCCGGGATGACAGATTGCAAGCCCCGCACCACTCCGGTTGGCACTCGAGCAAGCCGTCCGAGGCGTAGGGCCCCCTGTGATCGATCCTACGGCATACCGCAGCCTTGCCGGTGCTCTTCGCACCTCACCTTCACTCGGCCCGACATCACCTATGCGGTTCAGCAGTTGTGCCTTCATATGCATGATCCTCGGAGCCTCATCTCACCGCTCTCAAGCGTCTCCTCGTACCTCCCGAGGCACCGCCGATCATGGCCTCGCTCCCCGCACCGACGGTCTTCCTCTACGAGCCGGGTTGTCTACACCGACGCCGACCGGGCCGGCTCGGTCCCGACACTCGACGGTCCACCTCTCGGCTATGCCGTTTTCCTCGGAGGCAACCCGGTGTCTTGGTCCTCCAAGCGCCCGCAGTGGCTCCCGTTCCAGTCTTGCCGAGTCCGAGTACCGCGCCGTCGCCAATGGTGTGGCCGAGGCTTCCCGGCTCCGGCAGCTCCCGGCCGAGCTCCATAGCCCCCCTCCGCCGGGCCACGCTCGTCTCGCGACAACGTCGGCGCGGTCTACCTCTCCACCAACCCCGTCCAAAGACCGCCGCCGCACGAAGCATGTGGAGATTGACCTTCACTTCGTCCGTGATCGGGTGGCCATCGGCGAGGCGCGGGTCCTCCATGTACCGACCACCTCCCGGTTCGCCGACATCTTCACCAAGGGCCTCCGTCGTCGACCTTCACCGACTTCCGCTCCGGCCTCAACATCACCGGTGGCTAGTTGTGGCTGTGGGGACATGTGTGTGTGCTCTTTCTTTTAGATGTCCAGTCTAGAACTCCGGGTTCGATCTGGGGGAGTGTTGGAGTATATACATGTATTAGGCCCATGAGGCTAGGCCCATGAGGCCCATGTATGCTACACTATATAGCTACCCTTCTAGGGTTAGCCAAATCAATAGAGAATCAATATTCCAACAGTATGTCACAGTCTTTGCAGGTCCATTTTTTGGAACTACTGCAATGCTTTTGAATCGTACTTCACCAGTCAGAGTGAGGACAACATTTGACTTGTCGAACTTGGGAAAACAGTGACCATCCTTCATGTTGTGCTGTGCGACTTCAATCAGTGACCGCACAAAATTTTTACCCTCTTTTGTGCTCAACATGAACTCTCTATCCTTGTCAGACTTGCTTCCCTTAATATTCATAAGAGGTAGCTTTCTATTTTTCCGGGGGCCTGAACAAACTGGTTTAGCCCATTTTTGGAATTCATCAAACGTAATGAAATTGTCTGTCACTTGTAGCCCAAGTCCATTATCAGTGTAGGCATCATAGCTGTAGTACCACTTTGCTGAATAAACGAATAAACGAATATATGAATAAACGAGTATCAATCGAGTAAAATTCTCAGCAACAATTGTAGTTAAAATGACAACAAAGAGTTGTTTATACCCTGTGTATGGAGCTGACCCATAAAAGAGCCCGAAGCCTGCATATCAGCTGATCCTGCCTGCATATCAGCTTATCCAAAGAAACAACCTGTAGCGAGTGATATTTTAGCGCAGACTCAAAACACAATAAATGAATTGTCTTAGTATCTATGCAACAGTAAAAAGAACCTATAAGAAAATTTATTCAGATCTGACCACCCCAAGACTTAGTGCAGAATAGTTTAGACAAAGCAACACTAGCAGGATCAATCCTAAAACCTACCTAACAAGACCTCAATCCCCAAATGCCCCTGACCTGATCTCAATCCCTTGACACTTGATTGGATTGGATTCTTTTAATTTGTTAGGTTCATAAATGTGGTCAGGATCATCAGGTGATATCAGTTTAGTTATATAATATAATGGTTGATTGAGGCAGCTAATCTTTCTAGTTGATTTAACTCTGACATTCCTCTAGTCATGATACATGGACACTAGGGAAGTGTGGGTTTCTTATGTGGCTTGGTGCTGGACAGCAGATAGGTTTGCCTGTCGTGGACAACCACATCCTGCTCGCAGCCTCCTTTGTGATCAAGCGGAGGAGATGATTGGCCAACTACTCTTCACATGCACTTTTGCTCAGCAATTTTGATTACAACTTTTGTTTAAAAGCTGGACTCCAGGACCTTTCCGCACAACCAGATTACCACCCCTCCTTCAGCACAGTGTAAAAAACTAAAAACCAGACAAGTTAATCCAGTTCGACCCCAAACCCAAGCCATTACCAACTTTATGGACAATCAAACAAGACTAATCACAGGTGAGAACAGGAGATTTGGTGATGTGGCCGGACCAACCCAATCCCCCATAGGTTGTGTCACACGTGTGTTTGATGCCAAACAAAACCTACGGAAAGCCCACCTCTTCTGGATCCTAACACTTTGTTTGGCTGCACTCCAATCCACCTCAATCTACATGGGTTGGGAGGGATTGAGCCATTGAGTTGAACACATACATGCATTTGATGAAAAGCCAAACACCCACGAATCCAACCAACCAAACAAGCAGAACATGACAAGATACAGAAACGCCCAATCTCAGAGCAATCTGCAGTCTGTCTAAAGATAAGTGTGATGTACGGAGTACCTTCACAAGTCCCTTCGAGCAACAACTTCAGACTGATGAATGACAGCTGCTATGATTGTTTCAGCTAACTGGTACAACCTGCACATTATTAGATGGACAACAAGGGACCAAGAAAAGAAATCAGTTACAGATAGCACACACTGCAATCTAATATAGACGATTAGCATAGATAAAAATTTGTACGAGTGTTTACTACATCTTGCAATATGAATATTGCTTAGATCTAAAACATCCCAACTCTGTTGAAATAGGACCACCCCCCCATGAGTCATTTTCTGTGTGGTGTGGTGTGGTGTCCAGTAAAAACTTGCCCATGCCTACCTAAGTAATATATGCTGCAGCCTCAAATAGAATTTTCTCGAACTCTACCAGTACTAAGACGAACCAGTAATGCGACCATAAGGATCGATAGTTCTTGAACTATGCCAGTAGAACTAGTAAGCAGACGTGTAGAAGTCAAAGAATAATGAAGGAGCAGTGCCCAGGGTTCTGCGACGAACTGGAGATCGTCAGAAAGAAAGCAGGGGTGAGGAAGATGAGCACCTGGCGGTGGGGCATCTGGGGGAGCTCCTGCGGCGGGCGGGCGTCGGCGGTTGGTGTGGGCGGGCGGCGTCGGGTCCTGGGCACCACTCCTGGCCGCCGGGTCCTGGGCACTGCTCCTGGTGGGCGGGCGGCGTCGGGACCTTGACAGGTCTTGAGGCGGGCGTGCGGCGTCTAGGGCCTGGCCTCCGGCGGGGGCGGGCGGCGGGCGGCGGGGCAGGCAGCCGGCGGGTGCGCGTGCGTGGATGGAACGCGAGGAGAGGTCGAAGCGGCGCGCATGAGCGTCTGTGTATTGGGTATGTGGGGACTGGGGAGTGACTTAGGGTTTAGGTTATTGTGGGCCAAAATTACCACGGGACCGGCCCAAGACACTGATCCGGTAATGCTCTCTTATGTCCTAATCATAGTATGTGGCGATGGCCCAGTAGGCCGCGGGCACCGCCCACACCACGCCTCGTCACTTTAGGCATGAAAAACCAGGGAGTGACTATATATTTTTAGGAGATTTTCTTATTAGTTATTTTTCACTTTTTCATTAAATATAAAAAATTATAACTAACAAACTAAACATTCAAATTAAATTTTGATTACACCATTGAACTCTTTACAATAAATCCTTCAAAACAATATCTCACATATATATATTTATATATAATATTATTTATAAATATTTTTTCTTATCAAGATAAATCATTCTTAAAATATGAAAGAACATAAAAACATTAAAAACAATTGTGACAACAGAAAATGAAGACAGAAATGAACTAAGAAAAAATTTAAAAATTAAAATTAAAAGAATATAACAAGTACAAGAAATATAAAAAAGCGAATCGAAAAAAGAAACAAAAAATGAAAAAACAGAAAAGAAAAAAAAAGAAAAAAGAAAAAAGGAAGCGCGCACGGCAGGCAGGTGCGGCAGGAAACGCGCCCTGGCGCACATGCGCTGACACAGGGAACACGCAGTGCTGGCACATGTGCACCACAGAAAGGTGGAAGATGGGAGAAATAGAAAATCTTTGGAAGATAGAATAGAAAATCTTTGGAAGATAGATAGAAATTATGAACCAGAAACTGAGAACCGAACCAAATTAATCGGAACCAAAACCAAACTAATTGAACCGATCGGTTTTGGTTTCATGTTCGGTTCAGAATCTCATAAACCGAAATAACCTAGGTTAATTCGGTTCCGGACCTCGAAATAACCCGAACTAATCGAACTGTGTAAAGGTCCATAGAATTCAATACATACATCCCATCCCAAGTGGAGGTAAACCGTAGCATATCACTGGGTGACTCTCCTTACTCCTTCGCACCTAATCTCGCCGCCCCCGCCTGGCGCGTCGCACGCGACTCGTGCGGATCCGCCCCGGCCCTTCCCCGTTCCCACCGTGATTCTCATGTGGCGTCCTCATGTGGCTTTCCACAGAATTGCTGAGATTGCACCATGTTGATCAGCGCAGGCTTGAGCTCAAAGGTCGCATCTCCCAAGTTAAGCTGCGGGCCCGTCGCGACATAGTCAGTCAACGACGCAGAGTATTCGGAGATGGTCTTGTTGGCCATAACTTCCTGAACTGGTGGTGCTGGATCTCCCTCTGAGAACGGATCAAGGTTCGAGATGAACCTCTGAGGAGGAACTTGACGACTTCTAGTTCTCCTTATCAACTGCTCAGCATTATCTAGATAGTTTGACGGCAGTTGAAATCCGCTCATGCACTGTCTAATTTAATGATAACGAAAAACAGACAAGTGAGGGGTTAGCCCCTAACACTAAGTGATAACTAAAGCGATAATAAACTCCGGATTCTCTCCTATTACAACTCCTAGTCTGAACAGCGCCAGAAATGTTTGTTGAGAATTCTTAACGTCGTCGCTAAAATAGCAACGACGCCAGAAGTACCCTAGTGGGGTATATCTTATGACTATTGGATTATTCCGCAAGCGCTCAGAATACACCGCTGTAGCACTTCACCGAGGATGAGTATTCCAAGGTATCGTTATTTATTTTTATCCCAAGGGAAAGATGAGCTAGAACTGTCTAACAGGAGAGTGGAGATATCCTTGTGTTTACTATGGCTCTAGAATCGACTAGTGTGATAGAGGGGTAAGTGGTAGATAGGATAAATAATATAGAGGGTAAATAATAAACCTAATCTAAGGTACCAGTAGTGTGAGCTAGGTGGGAGGACAACGAGCGAGTATAGGACTTCTATGATTACTTACTTAACTAAGGTGGACTCGATCCTAGTAGATAGATGAAATAGCTAGACCGACCCTAACTACCTTGTGTGAGGGGAGGAAATGAGAGAGTAGTCGACCTAGCTCCTACTCAAGCGAGACCAAACTTATGGGATCCCTACACTTAGAAACTAGCCTCTACGTGGTGGAAATCCCTAATGCCGAGCCCGATCTGTCACTTTAGGCCAGTGCTGCCCACAATCGTTCCATCGAGACTAGTGGTTACCAACGATAAGACTAAGTATGAACACCACGTTCACACTTCTTCCTACACCTCTAACTAACGATCAAATTAGCTCGAGTTCCTATGCAAGATAGGACGTTGATCTACACACAAGGAGTTGGTACAAGGACCAATCTGACTAAGACAACCACTTACTAAGACTTTGTACACTACAAGACTAATAAGACTTGCACTAAGTAAATACTTAAAGTAAATACTGAGAAAAGTAAAGAAAGAATATTATATTAAAGTAAATATTGAAGGAAAGATACAAGAGCTATACCAGACTCTTCAGAAGCTCCGAAGACCCCTAGCAAGCTCGACTCTAACTCCCACTCTAGACTCACTACTTGCTATGGTATGGTACGGGTACGGTACGGTACATTCTACAAGCGTGAACTCAGCCTCTACTTATAGGGGGAGGTGGAGTAGGGGCTACTCCACCACCACATCATCGATCCACGTGACCTCTCTGTTGGCGCTCCTTATTGCATGTTTTTAACTGCTAACTTTATAATTTAATGAGCACCAAACTTAGTGAATAGGGTTTTATACTAATGATTTCCACAAGTTTTGGTGTTTCAGTTGTTTTGTAGAGCATAACCGGAAATACGCCAATATGGGCTGAAGGTAGGGAAATAAGAAAGGAATAATTAATCCTACTTTGGCCCATAGCAAAGCAAGATAAAGGAGGTTCAGTTACACCTAGGCAATTCCCCTACACCACCTCAACTGGGCATGTCTCTTCTAGCTCGGTGTTGGCATTTCTTAGCGCAACCACCAGAAATATGGCAGCAACGCTAGAGATGCCAGGAGGGGTAATTCTATATCTATTGGATGTTTCGCAAGCGCACAGAATGTATCGCTGTAGCATTTCACCAAAGAGTATTCCAAGGTTGTCGATTTATATTTCTCCCAAGGGAAAGCCGTAGCTAGGAGTCAATATGGAAAGGAGATCCAGATGTCTATCATCTAGTATCACTAGTGATAGGGGGATGAACGAAGTGGATAGGAAGGATGGATCAAGGAGTTGGTAAGAGAGTCTAAGGGATAACTAATGGAATAGCAGCTAGGTGAGAGGACAACGAGAGAGTGTAAGATTCCTAATGGATCTTGGCTTAGTTCCTTAAATTAGTCCTAGCGTTTAGATCCTGACCCAGCTATCCTAAGTATACGTGAGGGCTAACTCTATCTTTCTGCTGCGGCCGATGGGCGAGACAGGTTGCTAAATAACACCCCCTGAAGCGGCCACCAGTGCAGGCCTACAATCTAACCTAACAACACGCTCAGGAGAACTCCAAGGTCCCAACGGAAGGCTGTCACACTTCACTCTGGGCGTTCCTGGGTGCAGCCAGACGTTCACACCGGCAGATCTAGTCTAGACACCGCGCCTACACTATCTCTACTACTCTAAACCTAGACAAGGGCCTAGAGCACTTCACTCAGGAGCCTAACATACGCTCGCTCAGGAGAGAGCAATGTGCCAGCAGAAAGGATGTATACTTACGATAAACTAAGACAGAAAGTAAATACTAGCACTACTCAGAGGAAAGCAAAGCAAGAATACTGTATATTAAATACTGAGAATCTTACTAAAATAAGAGGAAGACATACCAGACTCTCCAGAAGACGACTCCGGAGACCCCGAGCTCCGCTCGACTCACTCTAACTCACACACTACTACTACTACTACTACTACTATAGTGGACTACATAGCTTTATATGGCTCTCAAGAGGCTTCTCCTTGATGTCTTACAAATGAGGGAGTGAGGGGGTATTTATAGTCCTAGGTGGAGTAGGGGCTAAGGAAACGCCATGTCAGCGATCCGCGTGATCTTCACCATGCGCCGTTGGATCAAACCGACCTTCCACCGACTTCAATCAACGTTTGAGATGCTTGGACACGTGGAGGCCATGCAGGAAGGCGGTGGGAGGCCAACCGACCCTTGGTGGGCCCACATGTCAGGTCGGCCGACCAGGGTTTTACTGACATGTGGGTCCCACCAGCCTTCTAGAAGCTCCTGAGGTCGGTGGGATGCTTGGCAAGGTGAAATCTCACCAAAGTCCGGTCGGCCGACCGGGCTTCTGTCACGTGGGCCCACCAGCCTTGCTCCACTGCAGTCCCCACATTTCATAGAGTGTGTCTCCCAGATTTGAGCTCATTTGGACTCTTGGATGCTTCCATGTGGACCTATGGATCCATGTGGTACGATATTGGTCTTTGCGAGGAAGAACACTTGTGATCCAAAGGTGGCACTTGCTTGGGACCGTATTTGGGTGACTTTGGTGTTCGCGGTGAAACCGAGATGGTCCCAAAGGTTGGTCGGTCGACCTACCTTTGGTGGAACCAAAGGGCCATCTTTTGGTGTAGCTTTACCATGCAATTCTAAGCACAATGGTGGTATTGGACCCACAAATGTCAGGTCGGCCGACCTGACCATTGTGCTCATCTTTTGCACACTATCTCAAGAGGTCAGGACATTGATGAATGTGGAGTTGGTTTGTCCATTGGCCATCTTGGTTGGTGGTTCTATCTTCATTCGGAGCTTCCGGACACTGGAAAGTGCCTGTTTGCACCTGCACCCAAATAATGACACGTACATCTGGAACCAAGTCAATTGTACCTATGTCACTACTCATTGGCGTGGTGTTATCTCCGAACTCAACCATTATTGACGGCTTTTCATGGGGTGAAAACAGGGTATAATTGCCGTCAACACTCGGCTGGCCCATCTTGCTCACATAAATCCTTCTCAACCAAGGACACAAAAGGGGAAGAGTAAATCGACCAAATCAGGTTTGAGTTCATTTTGGACTCCACGGACACGTCCGGGTAAAACGGACGCCCCGAATTTATCTGGACTCCGATTGGGACAAAATACCCGCCGTTTTGAAGCTAATTGAAAGGCCCATGAGCTGGTGGCAAAAGATGGGGCCAAAGGGGCCCACACTGTGCGTGCGCGCTCAAGGCGTGAGCACACCTCCTGTGGCTGTGCTCTGGCCCATCTTTGTCCACGTGGCCCAAGCTGACAGCCCAAAGCCAATGGCGGTGGGGATTTCCGCATGGCAAGTGCGAAACCGCCTCTAGAGGTCGGTTTTGGTCCTTCCATGTGGGGATGGAACTTTTCCAAAGAGCCCCCTCTCCTCCACCTATAAAAGGAGGCTCTCTCCCCCTCATTTGAACACACAACGCAAGGAAGAGCTCCATACCACATTCCAAGATGTAGAGTAGCGCTAGCATAATTGGGAGTGAGGGAGAGGAAAGCTCAAGTTCCAGAGTAGTCCTCGGAGTTCTGACACTTCTTGTATTGGTCCTCTATAAGACTTACACTTTCCAATAGATATATATTCTCTACATTACTGCAATACCTTTTTGGTTATCTTGTCATGCCTTAGTTCTTTTGCTAATCTTGGTTAGTGTAGTGTTTATACCTTGGCATGGGTTCTCTGGTCGACCGATTACTCTAGTTATAGATCGTGACTAGAGTAAGTAACCGCTAGTGCAGGCGTGGTGTCTGGGCTAGCAAGTTACCGGAGAATGTGCCCAGCCCCACGGATAGTTGTGGTAGCCCCGGGGGTGACAGCTCCGACCAGGCCTTTGTATTCCACCATGTTCGGGCTGGTGTTTTTGTAGAGCTTTGGCTGCCTGACCCCGGTTACGTCTTCCAGTCTTTTTGAGAACCAGAAAGGAACAGCTGCTCTGAAGTGTCTTGGTGTAACCGCTATACTGACCTCTGCCTAGCTATCCTTTGGTATAGCCTAGAATAGAACCTCAGTAATGGAGAAGAAAATAGGAATCTTGGCATCTCCTGTAGACCTCTCAACTTAGCTAGTCTGCTCTGCTATCTTTTTAGGGTTCTCCTGTGTGTGTCACTTATCTAAAAACCCGTTCATATCTTTTACCCCCTCGTTAGTCTAGTTGGTATATTAGTTAGCAGATGTAGGACGCTTAATTATCAACTTCTTTACCATTTGCTTCCCTGAGGATAAATACCATGCGCTTGCGGATTTCTCTGTGTGCGTTAACAAATACCATCAAGCTTTTTGGCGCCGTTGCTGGGGAAGCAATAGGCATAAAGGTTTTGATCTTTATCTTGATATCCCCTAACCTAGTTGCCACTAGCTTTTGTGGGTATTTTTTAAAAAAAATCACGAGCCCAGGGTGCCCGCTCTTTCATGAAAAATCATACTTCCACCCTGCCATCTCATAGATAGGCATATATTGTGTACACACTAACTCTATGCAGATGAAGAGAAAGTCGCCGTCCAGAGATCACAATCCCATCACAATTGACGGAATGACTATATTGCATCACTCACAATTCAATCACAAATTGTGAGTGATGAATCGATCAAGGTTTGTGAGAACCAACCAAAAACATTTTATACCTTCCAAAATTATTTTCACCACTGCATGTTTTCTTAATTCATCATATATCTAGTGCTTTCTTTGGGTGGCTCCTAGTCTTTGAGCTGTATTCGGGCGCCATGCCTAGTCTAGGTCGATGACAATTTCTCACTACGTGAAAAACTTACTAAGGGAGCGCTTGCCCATTTGTAGTAGGGGCGGCTTGTGATGCAGCCGCCCCTACAGTGGCTGGCGCTGGGTGGCTGGCGGCCAGATCACCAGCCGCCCCTGCTAATGCACTGTAGGGGTAGCTGGTGATCCAGCCGCCCTTACTATAGGCCACTGTAAGGGCGGCTGGTGATCCAGCCGCCCCTACAGTGGTTTTTCACAAAATTAGTTGAAAAGAGGCCCTGAATGACCTCAAATGAAAAACTTTTGAATACAAGATAGTTACATCTCATTAAGATACTCATTTCATACATAGAACACTTTTGCATTTGGAAAAGTTTTAGTAAACTCTTCTCACAGGGTTTGAAAATCCAAGGCGATACATGGTCAACCCTAGTCAAACGAGGTACCAAATGACCTCAAATGAAAAACTTTTGAATACAAGATAGTTAAATCTCATCAAGATACATATTTCATACATAGAACACTTTTGCATTTGGAAAAGTTTTAGTAAACTCTTCTCACAGGGTTTGAAAATCCAGGGCGAGACTTGGTCAACCCTAGTCAAACGAGGTACCAAATGACCTCAAATGAAAAACTTTTGAATACAAGATAGTTTTATCTCATCAAGATACATATTTCATATATAGAACACTTTTGCATTTGGAAAAGTTTTAGTAAACTCTTCTCACAGGGTTTGAAAATCCAAGGCGAGACTTGGTCAACCCTAGTCAAACGAGGTACCAAATGACCTCAAATGAAAAACTTTTGAATACAAGATAGTTTTATCTCATCAAGATACATATTTCATACATAGAACACTTTTGCATTTAAAAACGTTTTAGTAAACTCTTCTCACAGGGTTTGAAAATCCAAGGCGAGACTTGGTCAACCCTAGTCAAACGAGGAACCAAATGACCTCAAATGAAAAACTTTTGAATACAAGATAGTTTTACCTCATCAAGATATATATTTCATAGATAGACCATTTTTGCATTTGAGGAAGTGTTGGTAAACTCTAGTCAAAATTCTTGAATCCCACACAGACTTAATGAAACTTCATGTGGGACGAGTGGATTTAGAACTACACTTTCGCAACGCTTCGTCGAATGCAAAAATGACCTTTGTATGAATTGTTCGTCTTGACGAGTGGATCAAACTTGATGTTCATGACTTTTTGAGGTGGGCCCGTCTAGGGGGTCGAAAACTCGCGTCTAGCCGCGAAAAACTGAAGTTTCAAAGTTTGAGTGGTCCAAACAATCCCAGATGAAAAGGTGACCATTGGAGATCAAACTTGCTGTTCATCACTTTTGCATCTGAGGCCATCTATGGTCCGGTCAACGTGTATTTTCCGAAAAAACATAGGTTTGACTTGGTCAACCTAGGTCAAACGAGGCCCTAAATGACCTCAAATGAAAAACTTTTGAATACAAGATAGTTACATCTCATCAAGATACTTATTTCATACATAGAACACTTTTGCATTTGGAAAAGTTTTAGTAAACTCTTGACACAGGGTTTGAAAATCCAAAGCGAGACTTGGTCAACCCTAGTCAAACGGGGTACCAAATGACCTCAAATGAAAAAACTTTTGAATACAAGATAGTTTTATCTCATCAAGATACACATTTCATACATAGACCATTTTTTCATTTGAGGAAGTGTTGGTAAACTCTAGTCACAAATTCTTGAATCCCACACAGACTTAATGAAACTTCATGCGGGACGAGTGGATTTAGAACTACACTTTTACAACGCTTCGTCGAATGCAAAAATGACCATTGTATGAATTGTTCGTCTTGATGAGTGGATCAAACTTAATGTTCATGACTTTTCGAGGTGGGCCCGTCTAGGGGGTCGAAAACCCGCGTCTAGCCGCGAAAAACTGAAGTTTCAAAGTTTGAGTGGTCCAAACCATCTTAGATGAAAAGGTGACCATTGGAGAAAATATGTATCTTGATGAGTGGATCAAACTTGCTGTTCATCACTTTTGCATCTGAGGCCGTCTATGGTCCGGTCAACGTGTATTTTCTGAAAAAACAGAGGTTTGACTTGGTCAACATAGGTCAAACAAGGCCCTGAATGACCTTAAATGAAAAACTTTTGAATACAAGATAGTTACATCTCATCAAGATACTCATTTCATACATAGAACACTTTTGCATTTGGAAAATTTTTAGTAAACTCTTGTCACAGGGTTTGAAAATCCAAGGCGAGACATGGTCAACCCTAGTCAAACGAGGTACCAAATGACCTTAAATAAAAAACTTTTGAATACAAGATAGTTTTATCTCATCAAGATACATATTTCATAGATAGAACATTTTTTCATTTGAGGAAGTGTTGGTAAACTCTAGTAACAAATTTTTGAATCCCACACAGACTTAATGAAACTTCATGCGGGACGAGTGGATTTAGAACTACACTTTCGCAACGCTTTATCGAATGCAAAAATGATCTTTGTATGAATTGTTCGTCTTGACGAGTGGATCAAACTTGATGTTCATGACTTTGCGAGGTGGGCCCATCTAGGGTGTCGAAAACCCGAGTCTAGCCGCGAAAAACTGAAGTTTCAAAGTTTGATTGGTCCAAACAATTCCAGATGAAAAGGTGACCATTGGAGAAAATATGTATCTTGACGAGTGGATCAAACTTGCTGTTCATCACTTTTGCATCTGAGGCTATCTAAGGTCCCAAAAACACGGTCAAAGTGCCATTTTTAAAATAATCGAAGATTCAATTTTTTTTAATTCAAAACCTTTTCTTTTTCTTTTTACTAAAATGTTTTAACTGAATTTAATATATATTGGGTTTTTAACATTTTTTTGTAATTAATTTTCCTATTTTTTAAGTTAATACTCGTTATTTTTTGTATTGTTATGAATTTATTAAAAAAGAAAAAAAAAGCCGTGTAAGGGCGGTTCTATCCGGAACCGCCCTTACGGTGGTGCCCGTGGTGTATATAGGCAGGGAGCGCTTCAGGCCATCCCAGATCGCCTAAGTCTGGGGCGAATTCATCACTTTGGACGCCGTCAGGCTGTCCAAATTCCCCACCGCGCCGCCGCCGCCTCCCCACCGCGCCGCCGCCTCCCCACGGCGAGCTCCCCCGTGGCCAACGCCGCATCTCCGCCCTCCGCCCTCCGCATCCTCCCCCTCCCTCCGCATCTTCCTCTGATGGCATCGGGCGGCTAGGGTTTCGCGGCCCTGCTCCTTCCTCGCCGTCGTCCGCCTCGCCGCCGCTCCCCCGACCCGACTCGGCGAGATCTTGGGAGGAGGTGTCCGCCCCCTCCGTCCTCGCGGCGCCGGCACCGTGGAGCTCCACCGCGCCGTGCCCCGCTCGCGGCGCCATCCCCGCTTCAGCACCACCGCTCCTCCTCCCTCCGGCGCTCTCTCCTCCCTCCGGCGCAGGGGCTCTCGGCCCTAAGACTCCGCCACCGGGCTCCCACGCGCCGCCACCGGACTCCGCCACCGTGCTCCTCGCAGCAGCGGCTAGGGTTTGGCGCCGGCGCTCCCCTGGGCCCGTGAAGGACAGCGGCCTGTGAAGTGGGGGCTCTCCCTCGCACGCCGCCTCCTCCTCCCTCGCACGCCTCCTCCTGGCCGGGGCTCTCATCCGCACGCGCGGCCGGCGGCTAGGGTTTCCCCTCCATCACCCTCTTCGGCATCCTCCACCTCCCTCCAGCATCGTCGACGCTGTGAGGTAAGTGTCCACCCTCCCCCCTCGCTGTGCACTTGCTTTGTTTGCTCCCTGTGCAATTCGAGCCTGGTCATTGCTCCCTGTGGAATTACAGTGGTTTTATTTACACTGAAATACTTGAGCCTGGTGTAAGCTTCATCTCTTCCAATTATGCGCTCTTTCCGACACGATCGTGGGCATGTTTGGTTCTAGGCTCCAATTGGCCATTGGCCTAGCCAAATTTTGCCTGGCCAAACTGTCTTGCTGTAGAGCTCTGTCTATACTTTAGTAAGCTAGTTTCCAGATGTTGATAGTAAGAAAGTACTGTATGAACCAATTTCAATCCTTTATAGGTAGCAGAAGTCTAGGAGATTGTGCATGGTGCCATACTTCTTACATAATCTAAGTAGGTCAATTTAGTAACCATGTTCTAGATATGTGTCATTGTGTCTAATACATATTCTACAAAGGTTCTTGCAGACATATGTGTCATAATTGTTTTGATCATATCTTGAAGACATCCTAAAAACTGGCTTGAAATACTTGATTGTTGTCAATGTGGCCTTGATTATTGTCAATGTGGCCTCAATTCATATAATTCACCATTGTGCCTTTGTCATTTCCATGGTAATTGATGCTGCCAAGCTAATGGTGAACTGTTTTACTGAAACATCTATATGTCTGTTTTACCTTGCTGTCCATGCTTCAGTTTGCTATCAGTTTGCATATCCAATTTGGATGTCAATTCTCATGCATCTGCTTGTAACATGCTGCTGCTTACCATATGTCTACTACCATGCTTAACTGTCTACTATACACTTGTCTTACCTGAACTTTGCTATAGAACATGTCATTTTGATTTTTGGCTTAACTGAAATACACTTGGCTTTCTGTCTCCACAACTATTCTCTCAAACTGAACCTGTCATTTTGCTATCTTCTACCTGCCATAAAACTGAACTACTCCTAAAATGTTCATTCATGTTTTACTCAAAGTTTGTGATATACTTATTGCTGCTATATACTACTTGTTGTCTAGATTGATTTAGTACTTGCCAATGAAATAAACCTATCATTTGGCAGGCTTACTGTCATGGTCTACACCTACTGTCCTCTACTCCTCTCCTCTACTCCTCTCCTCCACTCCTCTCCTCCACTACTTCTCTATACTACTGTCTACTACTTTTTGAGGCAATTATCATGTTGAGCCCGAGGCTGTTATGATCTGATAATATTTTGCTGAGGCATAAGGCATGTGGAATGATGTTTTATTTTGATGCTACTGTAATTCTGAGGCATGAGGCATGTGCAATGATGTTTTGTTTTGATGCTGCCATAAATTTGAGGCATAAGGCATGTGCAATGCTGTTTCATTTTGATGCTACTGTAGACACCTCTAACACCACTTACGCTAAGTTGTCATCCCTAGCATGGCGTCAGAAGTGTTGGTATAGAAACTGCTCCTCTAATCAAGAAAAATATGGGATCCGCAAGTGAACAGATAATACACCATCATAGCATTTTACCAGGAAGTATTCCAGGTATCGTAATTTATATTTAGCTCAAAGGAAAGAACTTAAGGACTTAAACAATGAGATAAATTTGCTAAACACGACTACTTATGAGTGATTGATTACACAGTCACATACTTTGGCAGAGGGGTAAACCATGATAAATAAGGAAATATAAAGTAACAAGCTCAGGGTATAAATCACACAGAGGTTAGATATAGACTACTCACAAAAGGTAGGTTGACATCTGATTAGTGCAAGAAATAGAAATCCTATGTAGGTTCTAATCTACTAAGTCATTCATCTACTCCAACTCTACACTATCATATACAGCACAAAAGACTCTTCATCTATGTATAAGGATCATTGCTATAACAAGCCAAGGCATAGCGGGACTTACTACGCAACTTTGGTTCCGCTAGACCTACCAACGGGGATGGAATACGAGAGGACTCAACGGAACTGTCACTTCCGCGATCTACCACATGACCCGCCAATAGGATGCATTTGCGGGTAAACGGCATCTAAGCACCATGCTTACATGAAATCTACCACCTAACCCTCCCGCGAAGAGAGCTAAGCGCTTTGCAAACATATACATAAACTTATTACCAATCATAACCATATCAAATGTAGAACTAGAATAAACTAGGAACATAATAAATAGAAACATAATGATATTAGAATAAAGTCACAAGAATAGATACAAGATAATACCAATTCGATGATGAAGATCCGAAATCCGAGCACAGCGCCCGATTCTTCCTCTATCTAGTCTAAACCTATGTAGAACTTGAAGATCTAGAGTAGCTATTCTAATTCTCCGGTGGAGATCTCTCTCTAAACCCCGGCTTTGCCGATGGCTACCTCGAATAATGAATTCTAGAATAAATTAGGGTTTAGCCGGGGGGCCGGGGGCTCGAATATATAGCCCCCTAGGATTCACCACACCATCGGATCAAACCGACCTAAATGGACGATAATTATTGCTCCTCAAAGTCGGTGGAGGCAGGATCCGCGAGCCTCCACCTGATTGGTGGAGGTGGGGAGTCGGCCGACCCACCCTTGGAGTCGGCCGACCCACCCCTATGCCAGGTGGGGCTCCGCTTCCAGGGTTTGCCTTCTGGAGTCTTCTAGAGTATACAATTTTACCCGTTCGGTATTTCTCTCTATGTAATCATGACATGTGGGCCTCCTTGGATGTTTTCTTGATAATCCCCTGCGAAAACACATATTCACCAAAACTTGTGGAATCTGTCAGTTTAAACCCTAAGTCTATGGTGGTGAACAGATTATACCCCTCTTTCTCTCGCTGGTTGACATATAAAATTGATCAATAACAACCGTCAACAAACTCCCCCAAGCTTACCCTTTGCTCGTCCCTGAGCAAATAGCTACAGAAGATGGATCAGGAGTTGCTGCAATGCTTTCACGTTTTACAAACACACATGCTCTAAACAAGAATTCATCCCCAGACTAGAGTGGACTATCATAACTCCCAAACTTACTCATGTTTCTTTCAACCATGGGGCTTTTACCTGCACTTGGGTCTTGAGTAGTTGAAAGACAGAACAATTAAGTCAAGCATTGTTGTCTCATGCTCTGTTGTTCCACCTCTGTTCTGGAGTTTTTACAAGATTTTCAATAAAAACTCAGAGTTCCTTAATACGACCCTTTCAAGTCTCTCGATATGTAGTATTTTTGGATCCTCTCTTAAGGCATTGAAAGGAAGTATGCCTTCTCTCTTACTCTTAGAGTATGTAGTATTTGTGGTTCAAGGCATATATAGATGAGCCTTCACTCTCTCTCTCTCTCACCCTACTCTTAATAAAGGCTTATGTGGAGCTTATAGGTGTGGAGAACTAATGCATTGGCCTCATCAAACCATGGATCCGAAGGAACTCAACATACAACCAATCGGTGTGTGCATGTGTGGTTTTATATGTGGATGATATAAATAGAGAGAAATATTTGTGGGAGGAGAAGGGGTGCACAAAGGAATTATCAATGCTCCTTTATTTGGATAAAACTTGGAACTTCTTCAACACTTGAATCTTCTTGGGAATTGAACTTGAAAACTTGAACAAAGACTGGGCTCATAAATCTCTCTTCTTTTCTTTTTTTTTAAATTGTTCTTGCAGCCCAAAAAAGGAATGAAATACTTCTTGAATGGAACACTTCTCAATCTTGACAACTTCACATCGGGAACAAATGGAACACTTGGAGCATTGATTTTGGATAAATGGCTAGCAAAATGAACAGGGGAATATTTTTGGGTGTTCACTCTCAGTGTAAGAGTAGAACAATTTCAATGAATGGCGATAGGCTTTATGTGGTGCGTACTTCTAGGGTAGAAGTAGCAGGGGTGAATGTGAATGTGTGAAACCAGGATTTAGCTGTATGATGAGTTCATAAGGATACGACACAGCCGACAGCACGAGCCCTAACCAAATGAGGAGGCTTCCTATTCTAATAATCAAGTTTTGGCTGTGGTAGGAATTTTAACTCTCTGTCATATAAGGAACTCATCATGAAACATTTATAATTTTCACAAACAAATCTCCAGAATTTAGTGGCACTTTGGAACACAATGAACAAGCGGCTCGAGACTATCATCATATCATGCCCGTCAACTACCTAGACTTAGTTTAAGCATATGCTCCCACAGGTTTCAGGTGTAGAGTAAATCCAGTTGTCAAACAGTGTATCCAAATCTTGGGAGAACTCAAATTTAAAGCTAGGTACTTGCAAAAAATTAGGCAGAGCAACTATTCATCATTTCCATCATGCAGTCCTCAAGTCTACATCATTTTATTTATAGCAAACTGAATTGAAAGCAAACTTACATACTCTTTTTATTTGGTTTTCATCTTAAGGCAAACTCGAAATGTAAACATACTTAAAGAAAGCAAACTAAACAAACTCAAGCAGATTTTTATTGGGTTTTTCTAGGTTTTTCTGATTTTTTTTCAATGCATAAAACAAACTGAAGAACGAACAAACTGAAACAAAAGGAAAGAAATACTTGTCTTGATAATGGGGGTCCTCCCCCAAGCTAGCCTTGCGGCGGTGGTGGTGGATAGTGGATGTGCAACAGGTCCACCAAGCCATGCAACATGGAGGCGGCTTCTTCCTGGCTCTCTTGAATGGTGCCTAATGTCCGGGTGCCGTTCCGGTTCCACGTTGTCGGTCATTCCACCTCCGATCATGGCGATTCGAGTGGCGGTGGTGTTGTGGCCGGAAGGCTACTTGTTCATCATAGTGCCGCTGGGTGAAAATGAAACCGGTGGCATCGGAGTGGCGACGTGGCTCAAAGTCATGGTGGGGTTCTTCTTCTTCATCGGTGGTACCAAAGGGGTCATAAGAGTATCTTGGTGGCAGTGAGGGTCCCGGCTCGATGTTCCCGGCTCGTGTATGGTGGGTAGAAACCACAGAATGGTTGATGTGGTTGGCTTTGTGGTGGGTACACCCATGAGTTTAGTGAGTGGTGCTGAGGTACATTCCACTCATTAAAACTGGCATGCGCTGGTTCTTCTCGGGCGGTTTCGGCACCACGCCAAACAGGTTCACGATTTCCTGTCACCCTCGCCGAGCGAACCCTTCGAGGTGCTCTCTCATTCACTGGTTCTACCTGCAACTCAACATGATATTCTTGCATGTGATACAAAGCCAGTTCCGGGTTAGGTAACCGGATCGCAGCTTCACCATATTTTGCATAAAAAACATCATTCACTTTTTTCAGTAAGTGACCTTGGCCAAAAGTGTAGAGGTCATAAAATTCTCTATGATGTTCAATGTACTCAAAAGTAGCTCCCTCTAACAATTTCAAGCTTGTGGCAATGTGAGTGATAAGCGAGCAAACGGCCACACTTCCTACTTTGTAACCGGGGACACTCATCCAATGGTTCACTAGGAGGTGGACAGGTGACACTTTCTGTTTCTTGACAGCCGCATAAAGCAACTGCAAGTCGGCTATTCTGATCTTGCTTTCGTCATATCGTGGGAAAAAGGTGACTCCTATCCAACGATGCAAAAATCTAAGCGTAGGATGCTCTATGTCTGCGGTGCGGTGTGCTACATGATAAGGTGCTCTAGAAATGTTTGCTCCAAAACCTATGTGCATCAAAATCACCTAGTGCCGCATTTAAGTCTATGAGAGCATCTTGAGGGAAACCTAGGAGGTCACTAAGGTTTCTCCAAGAGACAGAATATTCCAAAGCAAACATTCTAAAATAAACTCCATTGTCCGTGTATTGAAGGGTGCTAAGGAATTCTATGGTCAAGAGCCTAATCCCCTTCTCAGTGAGGTTTGCAAAGGAAGTCCAACCAACTAGTGGGAAAATTGTGTCGAATTCATGAGCCATACCTGTCTCTAGCAGAAGTGTCGGATCGATGACTGGCGTGTGGATGAAGCGCTTGTTCTTGAGCTTCTTGTATATCTCCTTCTCATGGGCTGTCCTCAGGACGAGGTCGGATGTCCTCATGAGAACTCTTTGAGACGCTGGTGGTGCCGTCTTGTGCCGCCGCCGGGTGCCTTGCGTGTGCCTTTGGTGGTGGGTCGACACTCATGTCGGAACTAGCCACCGAGTTCGGCGGGATGCACTTCTTGTCCCGATTTTCCGAAGGTTCCCGAGATCCCCCGGAAGACGCCCTTCATCCCGCAAGTTTCTCAAAACAAACAAAAACAAACACCGGTGGAGAGAAGGATTAGCACAAGGTTAGTGGTTAGCTGTCCACGTCCGCATCCGCAGGTTAGTTGTTCTTCATGACAAAAAGTTTCTAAACTTCAGGTCTTGATTTTGACAGAACCTCCCCTTGATTTTAGATTGTCTTTATCCTATTTGGATAGCATCTCCACTAATTTTTGTGATGTTCTACTCAGCACTATCCCTTCCCTTCATTTGTCACTAAACTCTTGCTCACTCTTTCACTTCTTCTTTCTTCCTACTCTTCTCCTCTTCTCTCTAACTCTCTCCAGGAAACACGAAGTCGAGAGCAGAAGGTTTGGCTAAAATTCTGGAGTGTGGGTGGTGCATGGAAGCCATGGGAGGAGGCCTATTTATAGAGAAGGAGGGGGAGAGTCGGCCGCCCCAATGGTGGGGTCGGCCGCCCACCCAGGGTGGCCAACGTGGCTGCCACTTCACATGCTATTGCGTGCTCTTTCCTTCATCCAGAAATTTTGGTCGGTTGAGTGGATTTGGCGGTGGAAAAGAGAGGATAGTGGAGGTGAGTGGAAGTGGATGAAATTATGTGATTTGATGTATGTGAGGTGTAGTCTATGACATGTGGGACCCATGGTGAGGGACCTACCAAGCACTAAATGCCATGATAAAAATTATAAACAATGTAGAAATTTAAATGAAAGTAAACTAATTTAAATGCATGGAATGATAAATTTTTGTGCCACCACGATAAAATATTTTCAACGGGTTGTAACGCACCGTAAAATTATTTATATGGGGCGGAGAATTTTTATAATGCAATGCTTGAAATAAATATGTCTAAGAAAATTATAAGAGATGCAATTTAAAATGCGGATGAATACCGAGTTACCTTCCGGCGAGGATTCGGATTTTTAAAAGTCCTCCGAATTGGACCTTCAACATATTTATTCCGCTGATGTTCCCAGAGATGCATTCTCTGCCTCTGGTGGTTGCATTGTCTGATCTTCTTCTACCATCTTCGCGGATTTATTGAGCTCTTGTTTTGACTTGAATGCGAATTGCTCTTCTTGCCCATTTATAGTGAACTTGATTTCCGCCTTCCCGACATCAATGTGTGCATTGGCGGTGCTCAAGAAGGGTCTTCCAAGTATGAGTGACACCTTTGAGTCTGGATGCATATCCAGTACTACAAAGTCTACTGGCACGAAGAACTCTCTTATCTTGATCGGGATGTTTTCAAAGAATGCCCAATGGATAACGAACCGATTGGTCGGCTAGTTGTAGACACATTGATGTTGGTTCAAGTGCGGTGTGGTTGAGCTTGTAGTAGATCGCCGCGGCATCACACCGACACTTGCTCCAAGATCAGAAAGAGTGCATTATTGAAATGTTGATCTCCAATTGTGCAATCGATAGTGGGACATCCCGGGATCCTTCTTCTTTCTCGGTAGTTGGTTGAGGATGGCCGCACTACATTCTTCGGTTAGCTTGATCACTTCATTGGATGGCAAGTGGTCTCTTCTTGTTAAGAATATCTCTTATGTACTTGGCATAAGTGAGGACCTGTATGGCATCCAGTAGAGGTATATTGATATATAACTTTTGAATTACCTCCACGAACTTACCAAACTGCTCATCTGTCTGTTGTGGTCCTCTCTTCCTTTGAGGAAACGGTAAATAGTTTGTATCTCAAAAATTGTGTCTCATTTCTTGATCTTGTACTGGCTTCTGTACTGATTCTTGTGGTAATACTTCTAACTCAGGTTGGAAGTCTTCTTCTGCCACTGTTGGTAACACAGTTGGCCTTTTTGCTCCTTTTGGATAGGGAGGATCTCTGGTGGAACTCCCTCTTCTTGTAGTAATAGATCTCACCTTTCGGGGTTAATGGCAACATGTGCAATGCGGTGGCCAACTTGGCTATCTTTTCCTCTATTTTCTTATTGAACTCTAGTTGGTCATTAATGGCAGAGGAGAAACTATCCATTTTAATACTTAGATTTTCCAGGATTTTGTCATTAGCAGCAAGCCTATCCTCCATAGATGAGTTGATCTTGGACTGTTGTAGAACCAACTCTCTTAAAGTAGGTTGCTTTGTATAATTACCTGACTGTGTACCTTGATTAGTGGGTGGTTGCACCCAATGTGGAACCTTTCTCACGAGGGGACTTGAATTCTGCTTATATGTTGCTTCAATTGCCCTTTGATCTTCCTTGTACTTGGCCCTCTGGTCAAGCCAATGGAGTAAGACATCCATCTTAGTTGATAATGCATTCACTTCTTCTATTGCTTCTTCACTCTGATGGCAATCTTGAATGTTGTCTTGGGACCAGCTTTGATTATCTGCTATCTTCTCCATGAGTCTTTTAGCTCTCCCAAGAGTGAGTGATAAAAATGATCCTTCAGCAGTTGCATCTAGGTGCTCACGCGTCTTCGGAGTTAATCCGTGATAGAAACCTTGCATGAGTGACCATTCTTCCATCCCATGATGGGGACAATCTTGAATGTATCCTTGCAAACGCTCCCATGCTTCTGACATGGTCTCAGTCTTCTGCTGTTGGAAGTTGGTAATCTTTCCTCTTAAGACATTGGTTTTGCCTATTGGGAAGAATTTGCTAGAAAGGCCTTGGAACACTTCGCCCATGTATTGATATCTTCTTTATTTGCATAGAACCACTGCTTCGCTCTTCCCTCTAGTGAGAATGGAAAGAGGCGAAGAAGTATGAGGTCTTCCTTAACTCCATCTATGGCGATGGTGTTTCCAATTTCCATGAAGTCCTGTAGATGTGTACTTGCATCTTCATGTACCTTTCCACTGAATTGGATAGCTTGCACCATGTTGATTAGACTTGGCTTGATCTCAAACTCCATATTAGTGTGTATTGCCGGACTAGTGCGGACATTCTCTATTGTTGGAGCAGAGAACTCCAAAGAAGGTCTTCTCGCCCATCTTGATTGGTGACGAGCTTCCTTCTTGATTGAACCGACTACGATGATCGAGAGTTTTGAATGAATCGATTCAATCCCGCTAATACCCCGTATAAAATATAGACAAAGAAAAAAACAACGGGGGTGAACCCGCCAAAGTAGAGGTGACTAGTGACAATCACTCATTTTCTAAGTATCTGCTTAAGCAATTTTTCTCTAAAGGTTTATTCCTTCCCCGGCAATGGCGCCAAAAATGCTTGTAGACACCTCTAACACCACTTACGCTAAGTTGTCATCCCTAGCATGGCGCCAGAAGTGTTGGTATAGAAACTGCTCCTCTAATCAAGAAAAATATGGGATCCGCAAGCGAACAAATAATACACCATCGTAGCATTTTACCAGGAAGTATTCCAGGTATTTTAATTTATATTTAGCTCAAAGGAAAGAACTTAAGGACTTAAACAATGAGATAAATTTGCTAAACACGACTACTTATGAGTGATTGATTACACAAATCACATACTTTGCGAGTAGGGGTAAACCATGATAAATAAGGAAATATAAAGTAACAAGCTCAGGGTATAAATCACACAGAGGTTAGATATAGACTACTCACAAAAGGTAGGTTGACATCTGATTAGTGCAAGAAATAGAAATCCTATGTAGGTTCTAATCTACTAAGTCATTCATCTACTCCAACTCTACACTATCATATACAGCACAAAAGACTCTTCATCTATGTATAAGGATCATTGCTATAACAAGCCAAGACATAGCGGGACTTACTACGCAACTTTGGTTCCGCTAGACCTACCAACGGGGATGGAATACAGAGGACTCAACGGAACCGTCACTTCCGCGATCTACCACACGACCCGGCCAATAGGGTGCATTTGCGGGTAAACGGCATCTAAGCACCATGCTTACATGAAATCTACCACCTAACCCTCCCGCGAAGAGAGCTAAGCGCTTTGCAAACATATACATAAACTTATTACCAATCATAACCATATCAAATGTAGAACTAGAATAAACTAGGAACATAATAAATAGAAACATAATGATATTAGAATAAAGTCACAAGAATAGATACAAGATAATACCAATTCGATGATGAAGATCTCGAAAATCCGAGCATGTGCGCCCGATTCTTCCTCTATCTAGTCTAAACCTATGTAGAACTTGAAGATCTAGAGTAGCTATTCTAATTCTCTCGGTGGAGATCTCTCTCTAAACCCCGGCTTTGCCGATGGCTACCTCGAATAATGAATTCTAGAATGAATTAGGGTTTAGCCGGGGGCCGGGGGCTCGAATATATAGCCCCCTAGGATTCACCACGGCCCATCGGATCAAACCGACCTAAATGGACGATAATTATTGCTCCTCAAAGTCGGTGGAGGCAGATTCGCGAGCCTCCACCTGATTGGTGGAGGTGGGGAGTCGGCCGACCCACCCCTGGAGTCGGCCGACCCACCCCTATGCCGTGGGGCTCCGCTTCTGTGGTTTGCCTTCCGGAGTCTTCTAGAGTATACAATTTTACCCGTTCGGTCTTTCTCTCTATGTAATCATGACATGTGGGCCTCCTTGGATGTTTTCTTGATAATCCCCGCGAAAACACATATTCACCAAAACTTGTGGAATCGTCGGTTTAAACCCTAAGTCTATGGTGGTGAACAGATTATACCCCTCTTTCTCTCGCTGGTTGACATATAAAATTGATCAATAACAACCGTCAACAGCTACTATGAACCTGAGGCATAAGGCATAAGGCTTTCTAAATGTTGATGGTCACTTGTATGCTATCCTAAAATTGAAATAAAACTGAACTACTCCTAAATGTTGTTTACTACTTGTATGCTGTCCTGTTTATCCTGCTGTCTTACTACTACTACTACTGATGAGGGTCACTTGTTTATGGTCACTTGTTTATCCTGTCCTGTTTATCCTGCTGTCTTACTACTACTACTACTGCTGTCTTTCTAAATGTTCATGGTCACTTGTATGTGTCCCGTTTTATCCCTTTGTCTTACTACTACTACTACTACTACTGATGAGGGTCACTTGTTTATGGTCACTTGTTTATCCTGTCCTGTTTATCCTGCTGTCTTACTACTACTACTACTGCTGTCTTTCTAAATGTTCATGGTCACTTGTATGCTGTCCTATTTATCCTGCTGTCTTACTACTACTACTACTACTACTGATGAGGGTCACTTGTTTATGGTCACTTGTTTATCCTGTCCTGTTTATCTTGCTGTCTTACTACTACTACTACTGCTGCTGTCTTTCTAAATGTTCATGGTCACTTGTATGCTGTCCTGTTTATCCTGCTGTCTTACTACTACTACTACTGATGAGGGTCACTTGTTTATGGTCACTTGTTTATCCTGCTGTCTTACTACAACTACTACTACTGCTGTCTTTCTAAATGTTCATGGTCACTTGTATGCTGTCCTGTTTATCCTGCTGTCTTACTACTACTACTACTGATGAGGGTCACTTGTTTATGGTCACTTGTTTATCCTGCTGTCTTACTACTACTACTACTGCTGTCTTTCTAAATGTTCATGGTCACTTGTATGCTGTCCTGTTTATCCTGCTGTCTTACTGCTACTACTACTGATGAGGGTCACTTGTTTATGGTCACTTGTTTATCCTGTCCTGTTTATCCTGCTGTCTTACTACTACTACTACTGCTGTCTTTCTAAATGTTCATGGTCAGTTGTTTACTACTTGTCTTACTACTACTACTAAAAGTTGTTTACTACTTGTCTTACTACTACTACTACTTGTCTTATGCCAATGATGAGGGTTTTTAAATACTGAGCACCTGCCTTATGCCACTGATGAGAGTTTTTATATACTGAGCACTTGCCTTATGCCAATGATGAGAGTTTTTATATACTGAGCACTTGCCTTATGCCAATGATGAGGGTTTTATATTCTGAGTACTTTCCTTATGCCAATGATGAGGTTTTTTTTCTCTCCTCTGTCTTCTCCTTTGTTTTGCCGATGATGAGATTGTCTAAGTCCATTCTTTGTATGGAATATGAGCTGATGATCAGGAACTTGTGAGCAACTTGGCATCGTTACCAGCCGCCCCTACAGTGCCTTTTTCTCTATTCTCTGTTCTCTATTTTGATGCCTTGATGCTCCAAGTTCTTGATCAAATGAGGCTAGTCATGTTTCTGAGGCCTTTTTTTAAACCTTTCCCTCTCCACACTTCTCTTCCTTCCTCTCTCATCCTCTCTCTTCTCTTCTTCTTCTTCTTCTTCTTCTACTACTACTACTACTACTACTACTACTACTACTACTACTACTACTTCGCCGCTGCGCCGCCGCCGTTACTCCTCCTACTACTACTACGCGCATCGGCGCTATCAAGTATCGTATCGCATCAAGTATCAAGCATCGCTACTCCTACTAGGACTAGGACTAGGACTAGGACTAGGACTAGGACTAGTACTACTAGTACTACTACTAGGACTACTACTACTAGTACTGATACTAAAGCACACTTTATTCCTTGCCTCTGTTAGAACAAATCACGTGATGGCGGGGACAACAAGGAATGCAACCCCATCCAACCCACCTGAAGAGCACCCTAGCCCTAGAGGGCAAGGAAACAACCTTCCGCTTGGTTACGATCATTTCGAAAAACTGGCGTCGCAGAATCTAGAAATGCTTACTCAAGAGGATCTTGCCGAGGACCAAGTGGGAGAAGCGGGAGGAGAAGGAGAGGATGATGAAGGTTCTGGCGGGGACGATGGCTCATCCTCGGCATATGAAAGTCCCGAGGATCCTTTCCCGAGAACCTGCATAAGCCAACGGCGGATGAGTTGGACAAGGACTTTGATCCAAACGACGAGGTCAACGAGGAGGTAGGGATATGAGAGTCCCTTAGTAAATCATAAAGTTTGGTAACGCTATGTTTTGCTTACCTCTGATAACACTTTGACCTGTTGTTTATACAGGCTCCTCCCCCACCTCCGAAAAGACGTCGTCGGCGTCCGGCACGTTTTGCCGAAAACGACGGAGTAGGGGACAGGAGGGCAGAGGCAACATGCACAGAGACTACCAATGTGGCCTCTGCTCCGCAGCCTAAGGGCACAACTTCGGCCTCGACTACCAAAGAAAAGAGGAAACGAGGGCCCAGGAAGCCAAACATATATCCAAGTGACAAAATGATCTATGTGATTCAAGAGGTCGGGGAAGAAGGGCAGGTCCTCAAGCCAGAAGCCTTCAGAGCAAAATACCGCAATGCGATTGGGGCACTCATGAAAGACAATTGTAACCCAGCAATCCCTAATTGGAAAAACATCACAGAAGAGGAAAAGAAGTCCCTATGGGACCGTCTGTTGAAAAATTTCGATTTCAGGATTCCGGCAGAGAAGCTAGAACTAGTAAGGCGACGTGCTATGAAGATGATGGGAGAGTCCTTCCGACGGTGGAAGACAGAGCTGAACACAGAGTACATCCAAAAGGGGTTAACTCCGTACCAAAAGTATGGAAAAATAACTCCGGCTGTCTGGGCGTTGCTCGTGGCTGACAAGTCTACGCCGGAAGCTTTGGCCCTAAGTGAAAAGAACCGCTTGAAAGCGAAGAAGAACATACACCACCCTCGTCTAGGCCCCGGTGGCTATGATGGCAAGGAACATGTGTTTCGTAAGATGGAAGCAGATGCCATAGCTGCTGGGAACACACGAGTGATGAAACTGAGAACCCGCACCAAGCGTTGGGTCTTTGCAAGGAGTGAATCAGGGAGCAGTCTGAAATTTTCCAAGCCAGAGACCGAAGAGGCAGTGTCAAGGATAATGAAATATGCTGAAGATGCCGAGAAGGGCACATTCACTCCTGCTAGAGAGAGGGACGAGCTTACCCTTGGCTTGGGAAACCCCGAGCACACAGGCCGTGTCAGGGGGTTAGGGAAACATACGACCTGGAAGGATGGATTCAAGCTCAATGAGGAGAGGGAGATGTACAAGAATTATGGGAGAAACCCGGAGACTCTTCAATCCATAGTGAATGAAATAGTCGACCAGAGATTCCAGGCGGCAGGACTATCTACTGAGCGGCGGACACAAATGGAGCCGCCTAGAGACTTGGCTATAATAAGCAGCCCTCCTGATGTTCGAAGCAGCCAAGGTTCCAATGTAGCAGCCCCCGCCTCAGTCGATCACATACAACGGCCAACTAGTTGCACCCTGTTGACACCCGTCGGCAGGGCACAGGTGATGACTGAGGTGGCAACGGGTGTGGCATATCCTCAAACTCCAGGCGCCATCTGGCATCATATTCCAGTCCCGGATGACTACACTAAGGTTGAGGCGCTAACCATGAAACCCGGCTACTTGAAGCATAATGTTGATTTTCCAAATAGCGAGGGGGTACGTGAGCTCGGACTACTCACGAAACAGTTCATCCTCTGGTACAAAAAGGACATTGTGTTGAATGTTACATCGCCAACTCCGAGTGATGCACATCTGGAGACAGTCCGCCTTGAGGATGGAGAGATCGGCTATTCACCGTCTCGTGAGGAGAACTGGATGTATGAGGCAGCCCCGCCAGAGCATGATGAGGCGGCATGGCCAGAGCATGATGAGGGGGCACCGCCAGAGCATGGTGAGGGGGCACAACTACAGCATGATGAGGGGGCACCAATAGAGAATGATGAGATGCCACATGTGAGTAACCGCCCGCAACAACCTCCTGCAGCTCATGCCGAGGCACCACAAGTGCCTCTCGAGCCACAACAAGGTGCAGCTCATGCCGAGCCAGAGCGTGATGTGACGCCCTATGTGCCTCCCGAGCCACAACCATGTCCAGCTCGCCCCGAGCAAGGCCATGAAGAGATGGCATAGTTTTCTAAACAATCTGAAGCTCGAAAGAAGATCCCCATCATGATAAGAAAGGACACAAAGTCGACAACTTTTGTGGAGCTGCCGAAGACCAATTTGATGAAGTGGCATGCTCATGACCGAAAGAAGCCTGAGAACACAGGCACCAACACTTTTGCCTACAGGAAAACTGTTGATGCCTCAGAATACAAAGCGGCAAAGAAGTATCCAAATTTGGAAGGCATCAAGTGGTCCAAGGATTGCCTGAGAAAATATGAAAGAGGCAAACCTTTCCTACCAAACCGGTATATCGAAAAGATGCCACTTGGAATGAAAAGGTTCCATGATTGGTACTTCTTGCATGCTTCAAAAACAAAAATGAAATTGGTGGAAGCTATAGTACCTGAGGGCACATTTGGAGGCCCAACTACTACCATTTCCTTCGACTTCAGCGACGTCCGCGAAATGTTTTGCCTCGGTTCAATGTCGATGAATCTGGTTCGCACCTGGTGCTTGTAAGTCCTCTTCCTCTTGATACGAGCTTAATGTAACCTAGTTGGATTTTGTTGTAACTAACTTACGTCGTGATCTGTAGAATGCAAGCACACTTCATTAAAGCTACAAAGTCTTTAGAGGCTGGGTATATGGACCCACAGCCTATAGCAGAGATAAACTTTAACTACCCAAAGGATTGGAAGATAGATGGGCCAGAGCTAGCTGCTGGGGAGATGGTTGAGGAGGAAGAGAAGATCCGCTTCGCAAAAATAAAGGATGAGGGCTTTAGGGTTGCGTCGTGGATGGCTGTATACATAAAGTATCTCGAAAACTTCAAAACAATATGGATACCATACCACTTCAGGTGAGTTCGGCTGTATACTTAAACATTGTTCGGTATATCTCATTTCGATGCAAACAAACTTATGTGTCTATTCTATATTTAAAACTCATGCAAGAAGCAATCGGATAGTCATAGGCCTCAGCCTCAGGAGAAACATGGCATACATCTGTGATTCTGCAGATTTTGACCCTGATACATATATGGACTTCGTGCGGTTCTCGCGATGTAAGTAAATTTGTAATCCCGTTGACATTATATGATTCACTTTGATGTTGAATTCTACACACTAAGTTTCTTTTGTACGGGGCATTCGTGACATATGTCACAAATTACGATGGCATACATGATCCGAGAAGGGGACCCACTTGACTTACAAAACTATGTGTTCGGTAAGTGCATTATAGTTTGGCACTAGATTACGTGGTTTTCAATACTTGTACTTGACATTTTCATATGCGAATTGAAACACACACAAGTACCCAAGCGAAGCCAGGGAGTCTCCATTGTGGATATTATGTATGTAACTTCATCAGTAACTGTAGGGGCTACAGGAGACACCCTGAATTGGTAAGTTCGAATCCCTTAGTAGGTCGTAGTATGATGCATGCAATCTCTCTAGAACTAAACTTAGCTTTGCAATCTCTCTAAAACTAAACTTGGCTTTTGTGACCAATGTAGTGGGAAGAAGAGCACGAAGTGCAAAGGGATGTCTACAAGGATGATGAGCTAATAGAGATGGTAGGTGACCTATGCAACTTCATAATGGACCAAGTAGTATATGTCAACGGTCGTTACCATAACCTACTCTCAGAGTTAGGTACCATTCCGGAGTATGAGTTCCTTCGTCGGACCGATTTGCTATGTCTAGGTCGTTGAGTGCTTGTGCACTTGTGCTAATGGACTTGTGTTACTTTTGATGGACTTGAAATGTTGGACTTTCGATTTGGTTGTATTATGTTGGACCTTTGAACTTTTTGATGGACGTTTGAACTTGTTGATGGACTTGTTGATGTAATATGCTGAATTTGGCTGTGATGGAGATTATATATGTGTATATATATGCTGTGCTGTGCTGTAAATGAATTATTGCTATTTATTATTTTTTTGCTGAAAATTCACTGTAGGGGCGGCTCTTGATTGAGCCGCCCTTAGTACACGACCACTGTAGGGGCGGCTGGTGTTCCAGCCGCCCTTACTGTGCCTTCCACTGTAAGATCGGGGGCGTAGGGGCGGCTCGCCCAGCCGCCCTTACAGTGCCTTTTTGACTGCCCCTACAGTGCCTGAGTGTAGTAGTGTCTATTGTTATCCTCTTATTCGATGCTCCTAGTCTAGCCTCGTAGTAGACGGATGTTGAACAGGACCATCCCGACTTCGTGTCTTGGCTCGCCAATTGGTGTGATGATATCGTTAGATGGTCCGTGCTACGAGAAAAATCTAAAGCCTAGATTTGCATGCATTTTACTCGTTTAAATTTCCTTCAAAACCATGGCATGTTTCTTTTGATCACATTCATTCACCTCGCTTGCATTGCCTTGCACATAAAAAACGGTTCTCCAATTTATCATTCATTGTTCGTACATTCGTTTGAATCAATCTCATGTGTATCATTTTCATGTTACCTTTCTCTACTCTAGTATGCTTTGGTTTGGGAGTGTTGGTCAGTCATGACGATCATACTTCCATAGGCTTTTAAATTAAGCATGTGTTGACGGGAATTAAGACCAGTTTTGGTACACCCAGAAACCCATCAACAGTCCTCGATGGAGGGAAGATAAGCATCACATGAGCATATTTATCACTAATAAAGTTCCACTTGTACTCTTAGCTTGTGAAATGCAGGGAAGATGGAAATAAGCCCTATGAGACCCAAAACCCAGTTCTACCGACCTAGTTATGGTCTCACCAGGAGCTGACCACCAAGCAGGGTCCCTGACATGCTACAGGAAGACCTGATCCTGGATCCAAATGTGCTACAACTCAACATTACAATCACTTAGCACATTGGTCCAAGGATCCACATAGAAGCAAGCAAGAAATCAAGCGAACCCAACTTCAGACAAGACTTCACATGACAAGTCAAGACAACACTAGGGAGCTGCAGGTGGGCCAGGTTCATTAGAGTGTTGACATTTATTAAGTGCAACTAAAATATGGAGGGTTCCGCAAGCGCACAGAAAATATCATCGTAGCATTTTAACCAGGAGTAATCCAGGTATCGTTATTTATAATTTTACCACTGGGAAGGGAATGCACTGGATAATGAGTGATGAGCAATGCACATGCGATAATGGAGAGCTTAACCTTGTCTGTATCTATCATCTCATACAGGGTAAGTGTCACATAAAATATAGGAATGAATGATAATTGACATAAGATAAATGAGAACATTTAGCCACATAAAATAATGGTAACCATCTCAACTTAGCACTCTAAGCTTATAGCACTAGCATGGACTAGGACGATCTAGGGTATAATCCTATGTTATTCTAACTATAAAGTCAAAGCATACAATGATTAGTGCAAGAACATCTAGCAATCATGGCGAGAAAAGGTTACATCTATGCATAGTGATATTACCAGAGAAGACTAGAGACATAGCAATGACTTCAATGTAATAGGGGTATTCTGCTAGACCTATACTCGGGAGAAGGACTACAAAGGACTCAACAGGACTGTCACTCCCGCGATCTACCTCACGATCCGGAATATAGGGTGCAATCGCAGATAAATACGGTCTAGGCACCACGCCTACACAATATTTACCACTCACCCATCGATCTAATGAGCAAGCACTATACGATCCTATGCATAAACATAATTCTAGTCCAACTATGCTAAACATATAATCAAAGTAGACTAAGAACAATATAATTGAGAACATAATCAAATAGAGCAAAGTCAATTCTGATATAATTGAATAGAATAAAGTACTATTCATAGTATCACGAACAATGATGAATATTACAAGAATGTAGAGGGGAATTACCAAGAACTCCGACAGATCTGGACTCCAAGCTAGCCTTGATTCCCTCTAGATCTATTCCAATGTAGCTATGTGTTGGCGGTCCTTATTGCATATCTAACCCCGCCAACTTAGGTTCATAGTTCACCAAAAACCACCTAGATAGGAGATTTATACTAATGAAATTCTATAGTTTTGGTGAACACTTGTTTTGCAGGAGCATTCATGGAATATATATTTTGGGCCAAAAACTAGAGAAAAGAGAATAAATATTTGAATTATAAAATGGGCCTAAAAGCAAGACAAGGAGAAAAGAAGTGAAAGGCCAAACCGACGTGCCAACGTGACGAAACACCACATGGGCCAACTCCAGGCCCAGAACCAAGCCCGCCAGCCAAAGTCGGTGGCCGGGGGCGGTTCACCTGGCGCGAGCGTGCCAGTGGCGCGGGCACGCCAAGGAACCTGCCGCCCGACCCCACCTTCCTGGAGGCGGTGCATTCAATGCTCCAGAGGGCGGTGCGGGGGTGTTTTGGTCATTTGGACTTGCGGGAACCGACCATCCACACATATAAAAGCCCTTCTCTCTTTCATTTCACACATTCACTTTTCATTCTTCATTCTCATTCCTCCGTCTCCACTTCCACAAGTTTACACTAGAGGAAGAGTAGAGTCATTATACCTAGCTTCTAGCTAGAATAGAAGTAGGGGAGTGAGAGAGGCCAAGAGCGGAGTAACTCTTTTCGAGTACTCCCGGAGGCTAGTCTTCCATGGGGTGGAGTGCCGGATTTGTCGGCTCCCTCCTCACTTGTACCTCGATGACTTCTTACGCTTGAAGTAAGAGGTTCGTGTTTATCTATTCATACGTTCCTTCTTGCAAAGTTATCTTTATCGTTATTTGGTTGCGGGTTCGTCGACCGTCCTTGTGGCGGTAGTTCTAGTAGAGGACTCCTGATAGAAAAGGATGTTCCTGGCCAATGCTAGAACTGTAACGTTAGCGTAGACGTGGTGTCTAAGCTGATAGTTACCTTCGTTTGCCTCGTACTCCACGGTTGAGGTGGTAGGCGGCAGGTGGTGACAGCCCTGTCCGTCCCTTGTAATCCCCCATGTCCGGGTACGGCGTAGAGCTACAGGCCGGCATCACTTGGCAGACCAGGTGCGATCCGGTTGAGTTATCTTTCTCTAAGGATTCGTCCTATAGAAAACCTCACTTTCCCAATTATCTACTCTCTCCTCTGGGCAACCTAGCTAAGACCTAAACCTGACCATACCGTTCTTCGTGAAGTTTACGATACCCTGTTCATCACCGGGTGAAGCGCTACAACGGTCTTTCCGTGCGCTTGCGGAATTTACTGCTTTCGCTAAGAAATACCAACACTATGCTACTAAACTATGGAGCTCTAATTGAGATGGTGGCTCTGGCTTCTCTGAATTCTCTTAGATGAATGAATAGAGAATGAATTAGGGTTTCTCCCAGGGTCAGGGGCTCTGAATATATAGCCCTCTAGAATGCACCATAGCCCTCGAATCAAACCGACCTAAACGGACGATTATTATTCATCCTCAAAGGCGGTGGGGGCATAATCCGCGAGACTCAACCTAATTGGTTGAGGTGGAGAGGCCGCCGCCCCTAGGGGGAGTCGGCCGCCCCTGGAGGCTGCCAGATGGGGCCCAGCTTCTAGGGGTCGCCTTCCCGAGTCTTCTAGAGTATTCTTTTTTACCCGTTCGGTCTTTATCTCTATGTAATCCCGACATGTGGGCCTTCTTTAGGTTCTTTCTTGATAACCCCCTACAGAAATAGACAATCACCAAAACTTGTGGAATTTTGGCAGTGTAACCCCTATATCTAGTAGGTGAACTTATTTTAGTCCTTTCTCTTGCTGCGTTGACGGTATAAAATTGATACTTAACTATCGTCAACAAACTCCCCCAAGCTTACCTTTTGCTCGTCCCTGAGCAAGGATAGACTCAGTGGTGGATCAGGAGTTGCTACAATGCTTTCACTCCTCAGAAGTACACATGCGTTCAAACAAGAACTCTCCTCCGGATTAGAGTGAACCATTCTGACTCAAAACTTACTCATATTACCTTTCACCATGGGGCTTGTAACCGTCACTTAGGTCTTGAGTAGTTGAAGGATAGAACGGTTAAGTCAAGCACCATGTTTCTCGATCTTTGATCAACTATTATTCTAGAGTTTTTTTGCAAGGTTTTGAAATAAAACTCAGAGTTCCTTGTATAAACCTTTCAGGTCTGTCATTTGTGGTATTTCTGGATCCTCTCTAAGGCATGAGTAGTGTATGCCTTCTCTCTTCTCTCAAAATATGTGGTATTTGTGGAACTAAGGCATAATGGAAAAGTGCCTTCTCTCTCTCACCCTACTTTCTAATAGGCTTATGTGGAGCTCATAGGTGGGGAGACACTCAAACTCACTTGCATATATTGCATAGTTAAGCCATGGATCCAAAGAACTAAATAATAAAGTCATATGTGCATGTGAATGAGGGAATGGGATGAATGATAGGATGATGATGATAAGGAAATGATTATGAGGGGTGATCACTTGGTGAACATCTACTTCTACACTTGCTCCTTTGGGGATAACATGACTCCCTTTATTCGGAAACTTTGAAACTTAGGGAAGGACTTGGCTACTCTTTCTTTTCTTTCTCTTTTCTTTTTTTTCTCTTTTTTTAGAGCAACCAATCCTCTGAAAACAAAACTTTAGCAACGGGGAGTGTATAACTTGAAATGATAGTGACTGGAGCTTTTATGTAGGCAAATGGGATGGCAATGATTATTTCTAGATGTTCACTCCCAGGATAGGAGTAGAACCTTTTCTAGATGAAGTGAAATGAGTGGCGTATGTATATGTAGATGGATGGATGGATGGATGCGTACTCCCAGGGTAGGAGCAGCATAGGTGCGTGTTTTCAGGGTAGAGACAACACATCATATGGGGGAATGCGTACTCCCAGGGTAGGAGTAGCATATGTGTGTATCTCTAGGGTAGAGATAGCACAATATGTGGTGGATATGGATCTATATGTGGGTGGTACCTCTAGGGGCAGAAGTAGCACAAAGTGAATGTAACATTTATAAATTGAGTTCATGCTTCTGAGGACAGAAGTAGCATAGATCAATGGATGGAGAGCACATAATATTGACTTAAACTGCATGACTGATTCCTTACGGGTTCACAACATAACTACACTCAATGACTATAAAGACTACACTCAATGCCTACAAAATGATCTATATAAATAGATGGGTTTTCCTAATCTAGTAAGCATGAATATATGGTTGTGGTAGGAATTTGAACTCTCATCATAAAGGAACTAATCATGCAGGAATTTAATATTTTCACAGATAAATTCTCCAGAACTCTAGTATCTCTAGGAACAAGATGGATAGCAGCTCAAAACCTTCCTATATCATACCCGTCAACCACCTAGACTTAGATCAAGTGTTTGCTACCCACAAGTTCCAGGTTCAGAGCAAATTTTAAATCTAAACAGTTGTGTCCAAAACTCGGGAGAGTGCAAGGTTGAAAACTAGGTACTTGAAAGGAATTACGGTAGAGCAACTATTCATCATCTCCATGCAGAGTTTATTCCAGGGATTACTTAAAGACAGATTAATAAGAGCTCTCCAAAAGTAGAAAAGATAAATAAGAAAATCTTTCTGGGTTTCTAAGGTTATGCATATTTTTTAGTTGTTTTAACAAAACAAAATCTAACAAGGCATAAATAGCTAAGTTGGAAACACTTAGCTTGGTACACGGGGGATGCCCTCCCCCAAGCTGGATGTTGACATAGTCTCGCCGATGTTGCCGACAAAGCGGTGAAGATGTTCGAGTCCTCCCGGAGTGTCGTAGATAGTTGCCGTTGGAGACAAAGACTTGAATGTTGTGGGCAGCACTCCGACGTGGGACCGAATGTCCTTCGCCCGTTAGCTCTTCTTGATCCTTGATGTTCAGTAAAGCTCAAATAGACAACAAAGCTTGTGGAACCGATTAAGCGTCGTGATAAAACCCTCGAGCATTGGTTGTCTAGAACTTTTCTAACTTAAACTTATTCTAACAGGATCACAAGAAATATTTTTATATTTTTATTATTTAAGGAATGCGACAGGGGAAAGATAAATATGCTTAGAAATTATTTTTTGTGCCACCACAGTGAATGATTATCCACATGGGGCTTAACGATTTTTTGGATGCCAATGCACAACATCTTTATTTTCTTTTCTAATGCAGAGATAGTAGAGCAAAGATGCAACTAAAATGCAAGTAGGAAAATAAATATGCTAAAGTAAAAAATGCAATGCTAAAAAGGAAATGCTGATAAATACCAATTTACCTCTTGGCGCGGCGTTCGGTGGTTTTAAGTCCTCCGAACAGGACTTGTCATGTATGCTCATTTTTCAAGGGACGCATTGGCTGGCGCCTCTGATGGTGTCGCCTCTTGTGTAGGAATTGATTCTGATTTTGCTTTTACCTTCCACACCTTCTTTGTTAGAGAGGGTGACCTTGAGGAGAAAGCTTCTTGGGGCACTTGTTTTTTTTCTGCTGGTAGCACCTCTTCTTCTTCTGCAATGTTCTTCTCTTCTGGGTACCGATCTTCATATCTAGACACTTCTCCCTCATAGTCAGCCCATCCATCTGTAGCGATGTTCTTCTTGTTCTGGCGACTGGTACGCTGCCTTCTCCTTGCTCTATTCTTCTTGGGCTCCTCAGTGATTATATAATTATTGTTGAAGTAGTGGCGTACCTTCTCAGTGGGAAAGTGGAAATGAATCTCTCCTGTTCCAATATAGATGATAGCTCTGGTTGTGTTCAGGAATGGTCTCCCTAGAATGATCGGAGGGTCGTAATCATCTCCCATATCGATGACTAAGAAGTCTGTTGGGACATAATGGTCATCTATCTGGATGAGGACGTCCTTCACTTCTCCTTCGACGAAGCGGAATGTCTGATCTGCCATCTGTAGCTGTGCATAGGTGGGCTCCAAAGGCATAGTGCCATATAGATATTCATAGGTTACCTTGGCCATAATGTTGATGCCCGATCCGGTGTCACAGACAGCTTTATTGAAAGAGCTTCTGTTGATGGAGGATTGAATGGTTGGGACACCTGGGTCATCTTTCTTGATCAGACGTGGGGACCTGAGTAGGTGGTCATGCTCCTTGTGGACTGCAGGGACCTGAGTAGGTGGTCATACATGTGCCCACATTATTAGTTCGACATCTCCATGTCCATGACTTGTGAAACATAGTCATCAACTAATAATGTGCTAGTCTAATATTCATGTGTGTCCTCACATGAACTCCGACCAGGGACAAATATAGAATAACCATACAAGTAAAAGAGTTCCACAAACAATTCACATAATTGCCAATCAATACAAGTTGTCTTTAATGGATATTCAATGGAGATATTACAAATCATGGGTACATGCGGAATATCATCATCTCTATGATTACCTCTAGGGCATATTCCCAACAGTCTCCCACTTGCACTAGAGTTAATCTCTAATATGTCTAATCCCCATAGACCTCATGTGCGCCTCATGCTTAGGCTGTGGAAGGGCCTTTGTCAACGGATCTGCTACATTCAAATCCGTGTTTATTTTGCACATCTTGATTTCACCTTCACTAATGAATGTCGAATGAGGTGAAATTTCCGCTATACATGTTTGTTCTTCTGGTGATTCCTTGGCTCCTTAGCCTGCGCTATCGCCCCATTGTTGTCACAATGTAGATTCAATGGGCTAGCTGCATTAGGAAACACACCAAGATCAATGAGGAAACGCCTCATCCAAACACCTTCCTTTGCGGCTTCGGAAGCCGCAATGTACTCGGCTTCGTTGTAGAATCGGACACCTGTCTCCCCGCTTGGAACTTTTCCAGCTTACCGCACCACCATTTACTATGAACACAAAACCCGACCGAGATTGTGAATCATCTACATCGTTTGGAAGCTAGCATCGGTGTAACCATTTACAACGAGATCCTCCTCACCTCCATAGATCAGAACTCATCCTTAGTCCTTCTCAAGTACTTAAGGATGTTTTTAACCGCGCCAAAGTGACTCTCACTAGGATTGCCTTGGTACCCGCCGCAACACTTAGAGCATATGAGACATCTCGGGCGAGTACATATCATGGCATACATGATGGAACCGTTCGCCGAAGCATATGGAACCTTACTCATGCGTTTGCGCTCTTCATCTGATGAAGGACATTGCTTGTCGCTAAAGTGCATACCATGTGACATAGGCAAGAACCCTTTCTTGGATTGCTCCATGTTGAACCATTTCAACACCTTGTCAATATATGTATCTTGGCATAATCCTATTAGCCTCTTCGACCTATCTCTATAGATCTTAATGCCCAAGATGTATGCTGCATCTCCTAAATCCTTCATAGAAAAACTATCATTCAGTGAAGTCTTTACAGATTGCAACATAGGAATGTCATTCCCAATCAATAGTATGTCATCCACATACAAGATTAGAAACACAACAAATAGCGCTCCCACTAGCCTTTTGGTAAACACAAGGCTCTTCTTCATTCCGACGTAAGCCAAACCCTTTGACAACCTCATCAAAATGAATGTTCCAACTCCGAGATGCTTGCTTTAACCCATAAATAGATTTCTTAAGCTTGCATATTTTTCCAGCATTATTTGGATCAACAAAACCTTCGGGCCGTATCATATACACGTCCTCCTCTAAATTTCCATTTAGAAAGGCTGTTTTAACATCCATCTGCCAAATCTCATAATCGAAATAGGCAACTATTGCTAGAATGATCCGGATAGATTTAAGCATCGCTACTGGAGAAAATGTCTCGTCGTAGTCAATTCCTTGAACTTGCCAAAAACCCTTTGCGACAAGTCGAGCTTTATAGACGTGAACATTTCCGTCCATATCTTTCTTCTTTTTATAGATCCATTTGCACTCGATGGGTCTAACACCATCGTGTGGGTCAACCAAGTTCCAAACTTGATTATTTCCCATGGAATCTATCTCGGATCTCATGGCACTCGTCATTGCTCGTAATCCGAGTCCATCATAGCTTCGCGTATGTTGCGGTGTTCGTCATCGTCCAACAATAACAGATCCGCATGCAATTCGCGAAGTCCCGCGATCTTCGTGGTTGTGGAGGTGTTTCGGTGGCCACGGGCATCTCAACTTGTTCTCGCTACATTAGCATCACTCGTAGAGTCCTTCTCGACCGGCTCATCTTGAACATCTTCAAGATACACCTTTTGTCCACTCTTCTCTCTTTTGAGAAACTCTTTCTCTAAGAAAACACCATTTCGAGCAACAAACACTTTGCCCTCTCGAGCGGTTGTAGAAGTAATATCCTAAAGTTTCCTTCGGATATCCCACGAAAAAACATTTGTCGATTTGGGTGTTAGCTTATCCGATATAAGCCGTTTGACATAAAATTCACAACCCCAAATTTTTAGAAAAGACAAACTAGGACTCTTCCCAGTCCATATCTCATATGGTGTCTTAACTACGGACTTAGATGGTACCCTATTCAATGTGAAATCGGCTGTTTCTAGAGCGTATCCCCAAAACGATAAAGGTAGGTCCGTCTGGCTCATCATAGACCGAACCATGTCCAACAAAGTCCGATTACGCCGCTCAGACACGCCATTTCTCGATGGCGTTCCAGGTGGCGTAAGCTGTGGAACAATTCCACAACTCTTAAGATGATTGCTAAACTCGTGACTCAAATATTCACCTCCACGATCAGATCGCAAGGCCTTAATTTTCTTGCCACGTTGGTTCTCTACTTCATTCTGAAATTCTTTGAACTTGCTTCATTAGGTAGACATAGCCATATCTACTAAAGTCATCGTAAAAAGTTATGAAGTACGAAAACCGCCTCTAGCCGTCGTGCTCATTGGTCCACATACATCACTATGTACTAGTTCCAATAAGTCGACGCTCTCTCGAGAAAACCCGAGAAAGGCGTCTTGGTCATCTTGCCCAATAGGCAAGCCTCACATGTCTCATAAGATTCAAAATCAAATGAAGTTAGAAGCCCATCATCATGGATCCTCTTCATGCGTTTTTCACTTATATGACCCAAATGACAATGCCACATATATGTAGGACTTAACTCATTAAGCCGAGGCCTTTTAGCATTAACATTACAAACAGGTGCATCATCAAGATTTAATATAAATAATCCATTCACAATGGATGCAAAAGCCACAAACATATCATTCTTAGAGATAACACAACCATTGTATTTACTCGCAAATGAATAACCATCCTTCATCAAACATGAAGGTGACACAATGTTTCGACTTAAGCTAGGAACAAAATAACAATTATTCAATTCCAATATAAATCCTGAAGGCAGGTGAAGTTGCATCGTCCCGACGTTCAACGCAGCAACTCTTGCATTGTTGCCTACGCGGAAATCAACCTCTCCTTTCTCCACGCTCCTACTTCTTATCATTCCCTGCATCGTATTGCAAATATGAGCAACCGATCCGGTATCAAATACCCAAGAATTGATATAAGAGTTAGCGAGGAAAATGTCCGTAACATAAACAACAAGCGTATGAGCGGGAGTACCTTTACTACCGCCGTCCTTCTCTAAGGACGCCAAATACAACCTTGCGTTTCTTTTCCAAAGTGACCATTCTTACCACAATGAAAACATTTAGCATCGCCCGGTGGTCCAGCTTTGGGGGCGGCGGAGCCGGCTTGGAGATCTCATCTTTAGCCTTGCCCTTCTTCTTCCCCTGCCCTTCTTTCTCTTAAAGTTAGGCTTGTTCGGGATCGCCAACACTTGGTCACCAACCCGCTTCTTAATGTCCGCTCTCGCTGTTTTCACCGCCACACAACTCATTCAAGCCCCTCTCCGCACCATGCATATGGTAGTTCGCAATGAAGTTTCCATAGCTTGGCGGCAGAGATGAGAGAATGAAATCAGTTGCCAACTCTGGGCCAATTAGGAAGCCTAGCTTCTCCAACCTCTGAGTGTAACCAACCATCTTGATTACGTGTGGCCCAACAGCTGCACCCTCTGCTAGCTTGGTTTCAGCAAGCGCCTTAGAGACATTGAACCTTTTAGTCCTAGCTTGAGTTTGGAACATATCCTCAAGCGCCACGATCATATCGTTCACCGAGTGATTGTTATCGAACCGCATCCGCAGATCGGATTCCATACATGCAAGCATAAGGCGGCTTATTTCAAGATCAACATCACGTGCTTTCTTGTAAGCGTTTTTCAAAGCGAGATGCATCATCGCAGCTCATCTCGGTAAAGGGGTGTCTAGATATTCCTCCTTTTTCTCACCCGAGAACAATTCTCGATTGCGGATCCAATCCGCATAGTTTGTTCCATTCAACTTATCTTTCTCAAGAATCGAACGCAAAGTAAATGGTTGCTTAGAAGACGCCATTTAATCTACAACAAAAGTAATGCAAAATACTAAGACAAAGTATCCATGATAGAGTAAATAATATCAAATATAATCTACTCCCACTAAAATCAATATCCCTCGATTTAAACTTAGTGATTCAAGACCCACAACTAGCAAGTCGACTAGTGAGCTTTAGCATCACCGCTAGAAGACATGATAGATCGGTAAGCAACTCTTTGCTATTCATATTACATATGACTCTTGTTGTTGGATAGCATCTCTATGCTTGGGTTACCAACTTCTTATGCTCCAAGGTCCCTAACCATTAGGATGACCTCGTTCAAGCAATCAAACCTTCTGCAGTAAGTATCCGATACGAACCTGTCTAGTCAAGGAAAATTGGTGGCACCCTAATTTCATAGACCCACCACCGATTGTACAAGAGCGACAGTGCAAGGTTTGGGGGAGCATGAATGTAGACAAAAACATTATAGCATGTGAAAGTAGAACATAGTAAGAACGACATAAATACAGATTTGACTTGGTATAGCCCATTGTTCTTTTTGAGATCTCCATCTCTTCAATCTGTTCGTCATGGTGATCTCCATCTCCATGATCCATGTATGCCATCCTTCAGTGATGAATCCGCCATGACTAACTATCACTAACGCCAAAGCTAGTGAATTAAAATTACATAGTCGCGGATAGGACATCACAGATTGGCACGCAGGCCATTACAATAATTTTGACAATATCTCTATGGCTCCAGCCCATATTGTCATCCTCATGACATGCAAGCCATGAATTAATTACATACATGCATCACATACACATAAGGGCTATACCAGTCACGAAATCCTGCAAAACAGAGTTAACCGATTCGACTACTAAAAGTAAATCACGAAAAACCCTATCTTGCGGACCTCTTTTGACAATTGTAATCTTATCGAATCCGATGGAGTGGGATTCAGTTGGTTCCATCTTGAAATTCTCTACAAGTTTCGTTTAGAGATCGTCTCCATCCGAGTTACGGTTCAAAAGTTACGGCCGTTTTACGAACAGAACTTTTCTCGGCAACTCAGCGCCCGACGGCTGATCCAATCTGCCGCCGCCGCGCATCTCACTTGACCTAGGGTTCAATTCGATCAATCTGATTGATCTCAAACTCGCCGTGATTGGATTTACATGTATCACTTAACTCGGATGGCGGAATTCCGACCGGTACGAGTAGATCGTTACAAGACCAACGCGGCAAGACCATGAACCAAGATCAGAGACACATCTAAAACCACGCATATCACATATGCAATATCCAGAACCTATAACGACGCAGCATAGAGCTCGGATACCATTGAAGGGTTATGAGGGTGCTACGCTAGCCGGAAAACAAAACTTTTCTACCTCATATCCCAGGATCTACTGCTAGTTACAGGTTACGGGATTACCACTAGACGCGCAGATGCAGCGGAAGATGACTCAATGTAGTCGAACACGTCGCAGCAGTGCCGTGCAGTTGCGTGGTCATCCAACAACTCCTCCCACCACTTGCGGTTCGTGCGGTTGGTCCTCGTGCTCCAGATGCAGCACCTCTGAGGTATCACACACGTACGAGGGAGAAGCGATGCGCATCCGGACTGCTAGGTCCGCGAGGAGCGAAGGCGAGAGCGTGGAGGGCGACGACGGCTACCAAAGGCGTGGATTAGGTTTAGCCGCGCCCCTCCCCTCTACTTATATAGGCGTCTCTCATGTGCTCCCGAGTTGGAGGCCCATTAGAAACCCTAAGCCTTGTCTAATTTGGGTCCAACCCGAATTAGGCTTCCGGCCCCTTAAGCGTGCGACCCTATGGGTTCACGCACACATAGACATGGGCCGAATACTCCTATTCGCCCAATAGCTGACAGTGGCCTCTAGCAAGGCGTGACAACTCCTATGTGCACGCAAATGATCATATCAGACGAACCACCACGACCACATACAAGTTACTCCCTTGCCACATGATATTTGGTTCAACTCGTGGGTTAACACTTAACCCAAGCACGGCCATGCATTTGTTGATCCAATCACTTGAGTGATCCAGTGATATCACTCTCATTAGAGAGGGGCAAGTCCCATCTTGATTGTCTATGTCTCACAACATGCTTCTCGACAAACCCGAAGACATCCTTTATAACTACCCAGTAACGGAGTAGCGTTTGTCAGTCCCTAAGCAAGTCGATACACATCTCGAGTACATACAACAATCTCAGGTCGAAGGACATAACGTATATGATGTGTATAGAGACAATCTCATGTTGGGTCATCCGGCCTACATGTCGGACATGTGCCCACATTATTAGTTCGACATCTCCATGTCCATGACTTGTGAAACATAGTCATCAACTAATAATGTGCTAGTCTAATATTCATGTGTGTCCTCACATGAACTCCGACCAGGGACAAATATAGAATAACCATACAAGTAAAAGAGTTCCACAAACAATTCACATAATTGCCAATCAATACAAGTTGTCTTTAATGGATATTCAATGGACATATTACAAATCATGGATACATGCGGAATATCATCATCTCTATGATTACCTCTAGGGCATATTCCCAACATGGTCTCCCTGGATCGCCCTTCTTGATTGGCAGAGTTGAATCAATCCATGATCCTTTCGATGGGTCACTCCAGCTGCTTTCTGCATTGAATATATCAACAAGATTTGCAGTCTCTAGCCCTTCTGGTTGTCCCGGCATTTTACCTTGGTCGGCGGATGGAACAAAGTTGGCAAGCTGTTGCACCTGAGACTCTAGCATTTTATTGAAGCTGAGCTGATACTTGATGGCAATGGAAAAACCATCCATTCTATTGCTGATTGTCTCTAGGACTTTGTCATTTGATGCCAGCTTCTTGGACAAGTTGTCCATCAACTTGCCTTGATTCATCACTAATTCTCTCAAAGGCGGCTGATTGTAATTATTGTAGGAGGAGCTGTTACCTTGGTAGTTGCCTGAGTAATTTCCTTAGTAGTTAGGCCTCTGCTGTTGATTCCAGTCTTGATTCTGCTGAGGACGGTAGTAATTGTTGTTGTTGTTGTTGTTGTTGTTGTTGTTGTTGTTGTTGTTGTTGTTGTTGTTGTTGTTGTTGTTGAGTGTTGACGGGAATAAAGACCAGTTTTGGTACACCTAGAAACCCGTCAACAGTCCTCGATAGAAGGAAGATAAGCATCACATGATCATATTTATCACTAATAAAGTTCCACTTGTACTCTTAGCTTGTGAAATGCAGGAAAGCTGGAAATAGGCCCTGTGAGACCGAAACCCAGGTCTACTGACCTGATTCTAGTCTCACCAGGATCTGACCACCAAGCAGGGTCCCTGATATTCTACAGGAGAACCTGATCCTGGATCCAAATGTGCCACACCTCAACATTCCACCCAATTGGTACATTGAACCAAGGATCCACATAAGCAAGCGAGATATCAAGTGAACCCAACTTCGGACAAGACTACACGTGACAAGCCAGGACATCACCAGGAAGCTGCCAGGTGGGCCAGGGACCCCAGGTCCAGGTCGGCCGACCAGGCCCTGGTGGCCTGACACCTTGGCACTACTCCCACAGCCACCTGGACCTTCTAGAAGGGGAGTGGGACCCACATGTCAGCCAACCCCTGGTCGGCCAACCTGCAGGTGGGCCCCACTTGAGGTCGGTTTGCTTCCACCGCCTTCCTGCATGACCTCCACGTGTCCTACACCGAGAGATGTCCATTCAAGTCGGTGGGAAGGTCGGTTTGATCCAACGGAGCATGTGTTGGCATTTCTTAGCGTAACCACCAGAAGTATGACAGCAATGCCAGAGATGCCAGGAGGGATAATTCTCTAACTATTGGATATTCCGCAAGCGCACAGAATGTACCGCTGTAGCATTTCACCAAGGAGTATTCCAAGGTTGTCGATTTATATTTCTCCCAAGGGAAAGCCGTAGATAGGAGTCAATAGGGAAAGGAGATCCAGATGTCTATCATCTAGTATCACTAGTGATAGGGGGATGAACGAAGTGGATAGGAAGGATGGATCAAGGAGTTGGTAAGAGAGTCTAAGGGATAACTAATGGAATAGCAGCTAAGTGAGAGGATAACGAGAGAGTGTAAGATTCCTAATGGGTCTTGGCTTACTTCCATGAATTAGTCCTAGCATTTAGATTCCGACCTAGCTATCCTAAGGATATGTGAGAGCTAACTCTATCTTTCTGCTGCGGCCGATGGGCGAGACAGGTTGTTAAATAACACAGCCCGAAGCGGCCACCAGTGCAGACCTACAATCTAACCGAACAACACTCACAGGAGAACTCCAAGGTCCCAACGGAAGGCTGTCACACTTCACTCTGGGCGTTCCTGGGTGCATCCAGACGTTCACACCGGTAGATCTAGTCTAGACACCGCGCCTACACTATTTCTACTACTCTAAACTTAGCTAGGGTTTAGAGCACTTCACTCAAGAGCCTAACATACGCTCGCTCAGGAGAGAGCAATGTGCCAGCAGAAAGGATGTATACTTACGATAAACTAAGACAGAAAGTAATTACTAGTACTACTCAGAGGAAAGCAAAACAAGAATACTATATATTAAATACTGAGAATCTTTCTAGAACAAGAGGAAGACATACCAGACTCCCCAGAAGACGACTCCGGAGACCCCGAGCTCCGCTCGACTCACTCTAACTCACACACTACTACTACTACTATAGTGGACTACATAGCTTTATATGGCTCTCAAGAGGCTTCTCCTTGATGTCTTGAATGAGAGGGAGTGAGGGGGTATTTATAGTGGGAGGTAGAGTAGGGGTTACTTCACCGCCACGTCATCGATCCGCGTGACATGCCTTCTCCACCCTTGGATCAAACCGACTTGGAATGGATGTTTGTGGGCGGAGGACACGTGGAGACCATGCAGGAAGTCGGTGGGAGGCCAACAGACCTTTGGTGGGCCCACATGTCAGGTCGGCCGACCAGCCTTTGGCTGACATGTGGGTCCCACCAGCCTTCTAGAAGCTCCTGAGGTCGGTGGGATGCTTGGTAAGGTGAAATCCCACCAAAGTCTGGTGGGCCGACCGGGCTTCTGTCATGTGGGCCCACCGGCCTTGCTCCACTGCTGTCCTGAGGTCTCTGGTGATCTGGCAGTGTCCGAGATGGTCCCAAACCTTGGTCGGTCGACCTGCCTTTGGTGGGATCAAAGGGCCATCTTTTGCAGGTAGTTTCACTATGCAATTCTAAGCACAATGGTGGTATTGGACCCACAAATGTCAGGTCGGCCGACCTGACCTTTGTGCCCATCTTTTGCACACTGTCTCCAGAGGTTATGACATTGATGAATGTGGAGATGGTTTGGTCATTGGCCATCTTGGTTGGTTGATCTACCTTCATTTATAGCTTCCGAACACTGAAAAGTGTCTGTTTACACCTGCACCCAAATAATGACACGTACATCTGGAACCAAGTCAATTGTACCTATGTCACTACTCATTGGCATGGTGTTATCTCCGAACTCAACCATTGTTAACGGCTTTTCATGGGGTGAAAACAGGATATAATTGCCATCAACAGCATGGCGGAGAGCACACGGATCGCTGACGTGGCGCTGGAGTAACCCCTACTCCACCTCCACTATAAATACCCCCTAGTCCCTCATTGTAAAGTGTCCCCAAGTAGTTCACAATAGTGTTCTCAAGCTCAAGCTCTCTTGGGAGATCAAGAGTAGTGTAGTCTAGTCTGGAGTAGGAGTTAGAGTCGAGTCGAGCGAAGCTCGGGTGTCCGGAGTCATCTTCTGGAGAATCTGGTATAGCTCTTGTACCTTACTTTTGAAGTACTTTCCTTATATTAATATAGTCTTGCTTTACTTTATTAAGTATTTACTTTGAGTACTTTACTTTTAGTATTTACTTAGTGCACTGCTATACTAGTGTAGTAGTGTTGTGTCTTAGTCTCTTTAGTGTAGAGTCTGAACTAGTTTAGTGTCTAGATCCTTTGTGTGTGTTTCACTACCAACTGGGGCCGAGGTTACTTATGTTTTAGCCAGTCTTAAGGCTAGATTAAGCGAGGTGCTTAGGCTAGTGCTTAATAGTGGATGCACCCTATCGTTGATTGGTATATCCATTCACTTTCCGACGTATATTAGCGGGGGCGGTTGTGACAGAACGCAGACTCCCAGTTGGCTCTATTTGCACAGGGATAGGCAGTAGGGCGCCCATAAGACAAAGGTCCGCTGGAGCAGGGGATGAACCCTCCTGTTTGTCAGCCGACTTCCCCTATCACACAGATTGTCTAGGCATTAGTTTAGTTAAGTCATTACGCTAGTAAGATTAGAACACCGGAGTATAGTTAGATACATAGGAGTCCTTACTCACTCGTTGTCCTCCCACCTAGCTAGCTACCTACTAGTTACCTTTAATCTACACTACAAGAAATCTAACCTTTTATGACAAAATACAGTACGACGAGTGCCATTTTCGTCATATAAGGTACCATAATATGACGATAAATATGAGGTCGTCATAAATCCATTTTAGCCAGAAACATTTGTGACGACTTCATATGTTGTGTCATATAAAGGTACCATGTATCGTCATAAATTGTGTGTCCCAGGAGACGAATGGTGACTGAGTTTTTTGTGACACAAGGAGCAGGCTTTATGTGACATTTGTGAGGTGTCACTTTGTCGACTTGACTATTGTGACTGCCCATGTTGCTCACCCTCATCTTCTCCTTTCACATTCTCAACAAAAATATATGGCACACAACTTCATTAACAAAACAAACTCAACCGAAGTGGGGATAGAAACAAATTTCATAGCATATAATATATATATAGGCACATTTCAGTTCAAGCCATAACCTTAAAGGGTACCACATATAGTTTCATTCCCACATCTACTATGCCCACTTGGGCTAACAAAAGTACATCATTAGTGGCATACCACTTGGGCTAACAAAAGTCATCACTTTATTAGTGCACACACTTGTGCCTCTAAAAGTCTTCACGCCACGCCTAGGTAAACATCCATCACTTTGCCTTCTTGTGCGGGCCGGCGTCCTCCAAGATCTTCTCATACTTGACTATCTTGGCTTGGATGGTCCGAAGTTCCTAAAGGAACCCTTCAATCTTCTTATTGTGGATGTCGTCCTTGACCCGGCTCGGTGAGGTTGTCAACCTTTGAAGTGAGAGAAGCAATGCTCTGCTGCAGGGGACGGGTCACGCTTTTGATGGCGCTTATGAGCGCTGGTTGAGTCATCACCAAGTTGGAAACATGGTACTACACAAATGGACAAGATGAACTGTTATAATGTGCTCAAACAACAACAAATACATAATAGCTACAAATGTGTGGATAGGACTGTAGGTAGCAACTGTCTATATTGATTCACATACACATAATTGATATGACAAATGTTGGTGGCACATATTTTCGAAAAACAAGTCAAATGAAGACAACAAGATCAGCGACCATGGAACCATTGGAGACACCACACCCAAGCCATCAACCAAGCCATGTTATGGAGTTGCTTGGGTATGGATGCCTCCCATGGTTTGATGAACACCATGAAAAACAGCAACAAAACCAATTGCTTCTTACTAGCAAATGCACATGTGTATATATGTTAAAAGTGAGGATGTGGGGCTCAAACTACCAGACATAGTTCTATATATATGCTAGGTGACAATGACATGATTTAGGCTAAATAAAAGACCAATGCCATGATGAACTAAACCCTAATTTGCAGAGAACGTTGTACCTCGGTGCTAGTGGGCAAAGTGACGATCTTCGTAGGTGGATTGTGCCCCGAGGCCGGAGCCGGATGGTGAATCGATGTAGCCGGTGGATCGCGAACAACAATTGGAATTGTTGGGATTGCGGATGCATTTGTGCCCCCGCGCGAAAAAAACCGCAATACTTGCTCTTCCCGCAAAGCAATTGTTGCGAGAGGAGCTTCACGGCGTCGCCCTTTGACGATGAAGATGGAGAGGGGGCCTTCTTGGCCACCCACCGCCGCGGCCTTCTTCTTGGCTGCCGGCACGCAGACAAGACCTCCCCCCCTTGCCCGCCGCCAAGGCGGCTTGGCCGCGGCCGGCTTCTTCTTGGCCGCGGCCGGTGCCTTCTTCTTGGCCGCGGCCGGGGACTTCTTCTTGGCCGCGGACTTCTTCTTGGCCGCCACCGGGGCCTTCTTCTTGGCCGCCGCCGGGGCCTTCTTCTTGGCCGCCGCTTCCCTGGCCGCCGGCGTGGCTTTCGCCCTCAGAGCCCGGGCCAAGAGCTCTGCCTTCCTCGTAGCCGCCGTGGACAACTTCCTCCCCGCCGGTGCGGCTAACGCGCCAGCCTACACCGAGGAGGAAGGGTCCTTCAGTGATGGCCTCCTTGTAGGCCTCATTGTCTACGGCGGCGGTAGTGTGGTTGGGGGCGGTGGTGTGGGCGTGGGCGGGGCGCCGGCAGTGGTGGCGGCGGTGGCGGCGGTGAGAAATGGGGAGGTGATAAGGTAAAAATGGGGATCGATCTGGCCAAGGTGAAAAGCGACGGTAGGTTTTTAGGGCAAATCGATAGCTTAATGTATTTGTAAATTAAATCTTAACATTCTAACGAAGTCACAATTGTAGCATAGTGTTTAAGAACTGAGCCCGTTGAGCGTGAGGTCTCCGGTTCGAGCCCCATCGCGGGCAATTTTTTTGGAAATTTTGTAGAAATGAAGGAATACTTATTCTTTATATAAACCTTTCTACTTACTTCAACAAATCCTCTACTATAGCGCATTGGTTAAGACAGGAGCCCGAGGAGCGTGAGGTCTCCGGTTCGAGCCCTATCGCGGGTGATTTTTTTATAATTTTTTTGATAATTTATTTGTACCCTGCCAGTGGGCCCAAGGCTTCATCCCCATTTTCCCCAATCCCCCTGCCCAACGGTCCTCATCCCCATTTCCTCCGACGAGCGAGCGGCCGACGGAGGCGGAGGCGGAGGCGCGGAAGACGGCGAGCGGGCGGCGGGCGAGCTCATCCTCCTCCCCATCCCCCCAACAACCCGAGCCCCATTTTCCCCAATCCCCCTGCCCCAACGGTCCTCATCCCCATTTTCTCCGACGAGCGAGCGGCCGGCGGAGGCGGAGGCGGAGGTGGAGGCGCGGAAGACGGCGAGCGGGCGGCGGGCGAGCTCATCCTCCTCCCCATCCCCCCAACAACCCATTCCATCTCCCACGGCGACGAGCGAGCGGCCATTGGAGGCGAAGAGCGGAGGCGGAGGTCGTCGGGCGAGGTAGCTTCCACACTCCCCAGGTGCCACCCGACCCTCTTCCCCCTCCCGATCCATGTGCGCGCACCTTCGTGCTCCTGCTGGCCCCAATCCATTTCTGGGCAGTGGCGCCCTCATCCCCACCCCCCTGCTCATCTCCCCCTACTTGATGTGCTTGTTCTAATGAATATATCTGTTGTTTCTAGTGATGATGTCACAGGCTTCATCATCTACCGGTCTCAATCGCCGTTCAAGCACAGGTAGGAACGTCCTGCAGTCGCAACCGCTAGCTGTTGTTGCTGCAGGCAGTATGACCACTGGTTTCGATCCGGAGGCGGTGACCGATAATGCCACCGGGTTGCCATTGATATTCTGCCCAGATTGCAATGACGTGAGGGTGTTTAGTGCCATTACCAAGTCGGGGGTTAATGAGGGAAGGAGATATTTCAAGTGTCCTAGGAAGACTCATGTTAATGTCAGTGAAGTTGTTAAATTTGCATTGGTCAATTTGAGTCTTGTCAGCCTAAAACTCATTGCCTTTTCGTTATATTTTGGATGCAGCCGAGATGCATGAGGTATTGGTTCGAGGAAGAATATGTGGTGTACCTTCACGACAATGGATATCTATCTTCCGCATCTTCGACAACCGAAGTTCCTGAGGTTGTGGGAAGACTTGATAGCTTAGAGAAAAATTTGAAGTCGATGGAGGACAAAGTTGGCAAGAACAGAGATGGCATGGGCAGTTGCATTTGTCTTGTTTGTGGTTGTGTCAATGTAACACTATTCCTGGTGTTGGCCATCTGTGTGGTGGTAGCTGTTGTGTTCAAGTAGGTGTGTGTTCAAGAGAATGATGTACTGGAACCTCTTATGCTAGATTTGGCTATGACTGTTGTATGGGCCTTTGTGCCCTTGGACATCTGTTGTGTGCATGTTATCTGTATGTTGGAAATAAATATCCCTTGTGGTTTGTTGTGTAGCCTGTTTGGCATGAATTATGGCAGCATGTGGCATAATCTTCCAGCCAGTACATTTTGTGACGACTTTTTTACATTCCATGACAAATTATTGGCATTACATGACAGTATCATGTGTCATGAAGCTGGACACTATATATTTGCATCAAGTGAATGAATTCTGGGCACTGTCACTTGCATCACACATCAAGAAATCACTAAAAATGAATCACTGCATATATGGTCTTACAATTTCACAGTTCAGATAACATGCAGTAGCATGATTCAAATACAATAGAAGCATGTAGTAGCATGATTCAAATACAACAAAATCAGTCATCATCATTGTCTTCATCTTCTGAAGTATTGTCTTCTACTGGACTGTGGTACTCAAGCCAGGTTTCATCTTCATCTTCATCTTCAGCTATGTCAACTGCTTCATCACCTCGAGGAGTATGTGGCTGTCGCCGGAGGCTCTCCACAAGGTCTCTACTAATAGGGCTCCCTGGTTCATTATCCATGTGCAACAAATCCAAATCATGATCAATGTCTCTCACTGCACCATCTTCAGTTGAAATATTCTCCTCTTGGTATGCCTCCTGACATCTCATCTGTACCTGTTCTTGAATTGGCTGGTTTGTGTCAGTCTCTTCAACATCAAATATATGTCGGTGGCCAAATTCTTGTAGCACTCGCCAACTTGGGCCTAACTTTGTATCTTCCAAGAGAAATACTTGTGAAGCATCTGTGGCTATAATGTAAGGGTCATCCTTATACCATCGGCCTTTGATGTTTATGCTCTTGAAGTAACCATCATTTTTCATCTCGGTATGTCCTTCCCTCTAGATGGTACCACTTACACCGTAATAAGACAACATGATCCTACGCCCATTGCTATTCGTATTGTAAGTCAACTCAATAATGTCTCGTGATTGTCCCATAGAAGTCAATTGTGTCATCACCGTGAGTACCTGGACTTTTTATGGTGGAGTTCGTGTCTTCCGTGTTCGTCACGAGCCAAAGTGTGGTACCGTACCCCATTGATTATACAAGCCGTGTACGAATGCACTCGCGGATCCGGCCGACATGCTAGTGAGTACAAGTCTTCATCAACTTGTCTTTGTGCCTTGGTATTTCAAATTGGTAATCTGTAGGTTCAAAACAAACAAATTAAAATAAGTTAGTTTCAAATTGTGTTGTACCATAAATTATGTAGTCAAGTTGTACAAGTTCACACACATGATCCTCAAACCATGTAGCAAATTGTGTTGACATCGTTTTATCAACATCGTTTACCCCTAGTTGTTGTAGTTCGCCCTATAGATCTTTTGCAAAGGAAGAACATACTTAGTTATTTTGGGACACTAGTATTGAATAAACATGAGTGAAATGAAATGGCTGGAATTACTCACTCTCTCGTATTCATCAACCTCTTCGCAGTTATTCGAACAAACCAAACCATGGAGTCATAGTCTTTGTCTTTGTAATGAAATTTTGAAGCACCCAACGGGTTAATACCATGACCAAAAATAGAGCACTGGGTCTTTGTCTTTTGTCCATCTAAGTTTCTTTCAGGCCTAGTGAACCTACTAATGATGTCGTTGAAATATGGTGAGCACTGGGTCATACACTCATAGGCAGTGTATGCCTCTGCAATAGATCCTTCAGGTCTTGCTTGATTGCGAACAAACTGCTTAAAGGTGCCCAACCTTCTCTCAATGGGATACATCCATCCATACTGCACCGGTCCCCTAAGTAGTGCCTCATCAGGTAAGTGTACTGCTAGGTGAACCATAACATCAAAGAATTCTGGAGGATAAATTTTCTCTTGCTTGCAAAGGTAAGTGCATCAACCTTTAGAGTTTTGGAGCAGAGTTGTCTGAAAAACTACCCAATTCAGCAATTACTTCGTATACGTCTTTGCGCACCAAACCACGAAGTCCAGCTGGTAAGATACGTTGCGCATTATATGCGGTCATGTGTTTTCAAGCCATGAATAGATCCTACTCCCTCCAAATTGACACATCTTGATATATTGGAGGCATAGCCATCTCGGAAACCTAACATTGCTCACAAATTGCAAGAACTTGTTCCTGTCTCTGGTTTTAGAACATAACAAGCTCTTGGCTTTGATGATGAACTCGCCACTCTTATCTAGCATATGAAGCTCTTTTCGATACCTCTATCCTCCAAATCTAATCTAGCATTGACGGTGTCCTTTGTCTTGTTTGGAATATTAAGTAGAGTCGACAAAATGTTTTCACATATGTTTTTCTCTATGTGCATAACATCAAGGTTGTGATGTAGCTTCAGTTTTGGCCAGTACTCCAAATCATACAAGCTAACCTTCAGATGCCATACTGGTTCATTTTCATTACGTTTGCGTTTCCTTGTTTTTGGCATATCTGGATTCTTGCCTGGAACATAGCAAACTTCATTCACCCTTGCCATAACCTCATCTGCAGTAAATGTTCTTGGCTTCCCTCTTTTTTCAGTCTTGCCATTAAAAGATCTGTTTATCCTCCATGTATGGTCCTCAGGGAGGAAACGTCTATGGTCTAAGAAACCAATTTTGTTTCTAAGACCGCAGGAGCATGGATCCTCATCACAGTACACACATGCGAAGTAACCTTTAGTGGTTCTGCCTGACATGGTGCCTAATGCAGGGTAGTCATGGATTCCCCACAGAATCGCTGCACGTAGGCTGAAATCTTTGCCTTCAACTGCATCATAAGTTTTGACACCCTTCCAAAGCTCTATCATGTCTGCTATCAGAGGTTGCATGAACACATGGAAATCTTTGCTTGGTGATTTTTTGCCTGGAATTAGTAAAGCAAGCATATAGTTGGATTAGTCCATACACATCCATGGTAGAAAATTGTATGGTACCACTATCACTGGCCATATGCTATATGAATTGCTCATCTGACCAAATGGGTTAAATCCATCGGTAGCAATGCCTAACCTCAAGCTACGCGGATCATCTCGAAAAGACGGGAAAGTGTCATCAAAATCTTTCCAAGCTTCCCCATCAGCAGGATGTCTCATTTCATTAGGAACTTCTACCCTCTTTTCCTTGTGCCATCTTGCAAATTGTGCCCGCTGCTTTGACATGAAAAGCCTTTGAAGGCGTGGAATTATTGGAAAGTAACGAAGGACCTTGTGAGGAACTTTCTTTCTGCCCACCTTGTTCACTTTCCATCTTGTGAAACCACAAACTGGGCAATGATCATCGTCTACTTGGTCCTTCCAAAATAAGGCACAATCATACTTGCACACATCAATAGAAACATAACCAAAACCAAGCTTCCGAAGGAGGGCTTTCATTTCATTATAGGACTTAGGAAGTCCAGGCACATTCTTCAGGGATCCAGAAATCAACTCAAGCATTGCATCAAACCCAGATGTTGTTATCTGATTGTACACTTTTATACGCAGCAATTTAATAATGAAAGATAGCCTCGACTCCTCGGTGCAGCCTGGATAAAGTTCACGCTTTGCCTCTTCCATGATTTGTTTATATAAGTTTCCACCGAAGCCATGGCTTGCTGCATCGCGCAAATCTTGAACCAACCCCTGAACTCCCCTTGCACCATCATCTAAGACATCTTCATCTTGTCTTTCATCATGATGTGGTTCCAGCTGGTGTATATCATCTGGTACATGAAGTTCTCCATCTTCTTCAGCAACATTATATTCATCTCCATCTTGTCCAGGAAAATAATATTCCTCTGCATCTTGTCCATCTTGCCTAGGAACAATATTTTCCTCTCCATCTTCTCCATCTTGTGGAGCAACATTGTATTCCTCTCCATGGTGAACCCACCTAGTATAGCACCTAGACATTCCATTGATTTCGATATCCTCATGTACATCATCTAGACTTTTCTCTTTCAGATTCAAGCGTTTTCTGCATGGGCACTTGATCTTCTCATCTGGATTATATCGACCTCTGACATGTTCCATAAATTTCTCAACACCACACATAAACTCGTGCGAAAACGGTTTACTATATATCCAACTCCTATCCATGTTAACCTTCTGCACTAGTCTTCTATATCTAGCTTCTAAAACACAGAGAGGATGACTACTGTGAGCTTTATTTTCATTCAAAGTAGAGTAGCTAGATATGGTCAAGAAATAAACCTCTTTAGCAAGCATCACCGATGAACATTGATGGAGCATCTTTGGTGGGGTGGTCCCGCTGGGTGGCCACGCGAGCTTGCTGGTGGGGTGGCCTTCCGGCCTATGTCAAGCCATGGCCACCTCTTCTGCCCACCTGGGCTCACCGGCTAGGCAGCAGATGCGGTGGCCGGCAGGCGGGTGTCACCTCGACGCCAAGGAGTAGGTGGGGATGGGGGGTGGCCGTCGAGGGAGCAGTTGAGGGCTCGCCGGCGAGGGAGAAGTTGAGGGCTCGCCGGCGAGGCAGCAGCTGCGGCCCGCCGGCGGGTGTCGATCTGGAGGCGCCAAGGAGCAGGTGGGGATGGGGCTGGCCGTCGAGGGAGCAGTTGAGGACGAGGGGGCTGCGGTGGCCAGCGGCCGCCGAGGATGTAGGGCGAGGGTGCTGCGGTGGCCGGCGGCCGGCCGGCGATGGGGCTTTGGTCGCCGGCGAGGGTGCTGAGGTGAGTGACAGTGAGCACTGAGCACAGAGCAGCTAAGTGTTCGATGTTGAGGGTGCTGAGGGGTTTTTTCAATGACAGGTGGGCCCAACACTCTTAATAGTATGGGCCGTGGCGTCAATGACATGTGGGCCCAGCAGCTGGCCTGGCCACTATCAGCGAGTTCATGTTGTAATCCACATTTTTTCTTTTAATTTGTAGATCAATATTGTAACTAGTTTATCTCACACATACTTAGTCGAAATGCGATGATTTTTTTTTCTAAAAATTTCTAAAATTACGACCTATCAATATACTGCATTGCTTTTGGATTATTTTTCATGATTCAAAATTTTGAATGCATCTATTTTTGATTTATAAAAAGTACACATTTTGGCCCACATTTTGGGACCCAAAATGATTTCAGACAAAAAACTCATGAACACAAAGTTTGATCTACTCATTGTCAACTTCATTTCATATTTAGGGTGTTTTTGCATCTGAGCAAGCGATGATAACTTTGTTCTCAAATTTTACTCATCCATCTCATAGTTCATGAGACTATGAGAGAGTTGAGTAGAATTTGAGAACAAAGTTATCATCACTTGCTAGGATGCAAAAACACCCTAAATATGAAATGAAGTTGACAATGAGTAGATCAAACTTTGTGTTTATCACTTCTTCATTTGAAATCATTTAGTACCTTATTTTTGGGCTATAGGTTATAAATTATGAAATTCAAATTTTGAACTCTTGAAACAAAGTCAAATGAAATAATGACAAATGTACAGAACGTTCATCTCGATGTGGGAAATAATTTTGTTTTTAACCATATTTCAATTTGAAATCATTTGCTACCCCAAAAATGTGTTAACAAATCCTAATACTACTAACTGTGTCACTGACATCATGGGTCCATGCGCGACCAAATTTTCGCACCCAACGCGCCCCCTCCCGCCAAGGCTACTACCGTGATGTGTGGGCCCGACACTACATCCCGCCCCGAGCTCAAAATTCCCCACCTGCCTTCACCTCTCTCTTCTCCCGCACCCGCCGCATTCGCCTCCCTCTTCTCCCTCTGAAAACCTAGACCTAGCTCCGCCCGCCGCCACCGCTCCACCGCCGCCGAACCCACTGCCGCTCCACCGCCGCCGAACCCGCCGCCGCCTCTCAAAACCAGTCCACTCCCTCTCCAAACCTAGACCTAGCTCCGCATCCCACGCCGCCCGACGCCGCATCCCACGCCGCTCCCCGCCGCATCCCACGCCGCTCCCCGCACCGCCGGATCCGCCAATCCCGCCGAGAATGGGATCCTACTCCCACCATGGAACTTAGCTGGAGGAGGCGCCAGCACTAAGCCGGAGAGAGCTACCCCCACCAAGCCGCATCCCACGCCGCTCCCCCGCCGCCGCATCCCACACCGCTCCGCCGGATCCGCCAATCCCACCGAGAATGGGATCCTCCCACCCTGGAACTTAGCTGGAGGAGGCGTCAGCACCTAGCCGGAGAGAGCTAGCCCCACCAAGCCGCATCCCACACTGCTCCCCCGCCGCCGCATCCCACGCCGCTCCGCCGCATCGCCGAATCCACCAATCCCAATCCGGAGCGAGGTGCCACCAAGTAGCTCAAGACACCTACTCAGCAACACCTCTCTCAGCTCTGCTTCCGCAAACTGCAAAGGTTGTCAGCTCTGTTTCCTCTTCAATTTGTTGTTTTTGTTGTGGTCATGGTGATAGATGCATGCATTTTCTTTTGTTGTGGCACTACTGACCACCGAGTAGTGATAGGGGTGTACTGACCATCGCTACATGCTTTTTGTGTTGGTCAACAATAAGATAATATACCTCGGTGTGTAAACAATAAAATTACCCTTGATTTGGCCCTGTACTTAGACACATATTCAGTTGGCTTGGCCCTATACTTGGACAAAAATTGGACCGTACATGTAAAGCTTGAATTTAGCTTCCGGCTAGAATAGGACCTTGTAGCTAGAAATTGAATATCGGCATTAATATGCTATTCACTATGCTTAGTTCATAGACATGTCATGATTGATTAGGGTACAAAAATGATACAAATTATCTTGCAATGCCCCGTACTTCCATTCATGCTTCATAATTGCCGACATGTCATAGATAGTCTCGTTATTTTACATACTTTATACAATGTAAAACAATACTAATATGTTAGTTTTTCCTTCTACTTATTTACGTGAAAACCGAAACCGTTTCGCTCTCCTCGTGTTTGCTCATACTTAGTAATACAAGAATGACAAAACCAAAGTATGAGACAACATAAAGAGGTTAACATTTCATGTCTCTTGGTATTTTTCACTAACGCAGTTAAAAAGGCAAAGGGCTTACGGAAGACAAGAGAAAGCCACAATTCAGGTTCTGACATTGATTATGATCCAACATCTGACATAGATAACCAATCTGATAGTGATGATGCTTCTGATGACCAAGATAATGATGGGGTGACTAATGAGGTGAGATGCATTACTTGACAGTGACGATGTTTCTAACCAACTTATTTGAAACATGTACTTCATTGTACTCATCTAATCCATCTCACACTGTCTTATATAACTGTTAACATTCATGTTTCTCTTGCCAGGTACGAGAGATGGTTCCAGGAACCCGGCCTGTGAAGAAGAAAAAGGCAGGGGCATTTGCTGCCATTACCAACCAACCACTAACACCATCCAGAATGACTAGATCCCAAGCACTCATGCCTTCGTGTGCAGGCCGTCGACCGCCTAGAGAGAGACTACCATTGCCTACAAAGAATAATTCAAAGCCCATCCCTAAACCTACTGCCATTCACAGTGCCACCCAACTGCAAGCCCAACTAAGTGCAAGTGATAGCCAGACCCATACCACTGAAACTACTAGCACAGTGCCTAGTAATCTACAAAACACCAGATTAATCCCAACCATGTCTGCCCCTATTACAAGCACAACGCCGAGTCCTAATCTAACCAATGCATCTGCAGCCTGTTCTGAGCCTGTTGCAAACCCTGTCATTTCAGCCTCGTCAGTGCCCCGAGCAACCAGTGGGCATACTACTACTCCAGCTCAGGAACCTACACCCACAATTAGTGTCACCCAACCAGCACCTAATGACTCCTCACCAGGTGGACAAAGCTCTAGGCAAAGCAATGACATAAATGAGTTTGGTGACCAAGTTGATGCTGCAAATTCAGAGGGCCATAATACTGAAGGACAACAAGATGATACTGACTTGGTTCCAGGTGAACACATTGTCCAAGCATTATTCCCTGCATTACATATTTACTCTGGTTATTGCTATATGAACACACTTTTATTATTATTTGCCATTGCAGTGCGCCGCAGGGAGCCCCGGAAGAAAACCATTGGTCTTGGCTTAGAGAGGCTGGTAAAGAAAGGAAACAAGCTGCCTATCCAAGTGGTGAAGGGAAGAAGAGACCCGATATCCCACTTCAGCCGCAAAGCCGGCATCGAAACCGGTGTTGCCCTTAGGGACCAGCTCCCTATCTACACCTCTTGGAAGCTTTATGAAAAAGATCAGGGGCCTGCAGAAGTACAAAAAGTTCTTGACAAAGTGGCGGTGAGAAACTTTTTGAAACCCAATACTTTCTTCTACTCTTGTACTCCTATGCATAATCTTGTGTCTATTAACTCATTTGTGTGGTCAGACAAGGTTGGATGTCCAAGTCACGGCAGAGGGACCATGCAAAGATGCATGTACAGATATCGTTAAGAGGGGAGGCGGCAAGACAGTACAACCTTAAAAGGAAGTACTTCAATCCATCATTGACATTAGAACAGATGTTGGCCAAACCACCTCCACCTAAGATGAAGAAACAAGATTGGATCAAGCTAGTAGAGTACTGGTGTGACCCAAAGAATCAGGTCAATGCCATGCATTATCTTTTTTTGTTAATATGCAATTTAAGCTATGTCCATATAAGTGAAAACATTTTATTGCATTTGTGGTGCAGGAGAAAAGTGACAAGAATAAAGTAAACCGGGGGCTAGTGCAGCTTCACCAAAAGACAGGATCTAGGTCCTACATTGCCCATCGTTATAGCCTGGTAAACTATATCTTTTGTATGCTCCAATTATTTCTGGGTTGACATCTGGTTTTCAAGCACAGACTAGCCTATGCATGATCCTGCTATTTCTGTGAAAATTCATACATGAATGTGTTATAGGAAATGATGGATTTGTAGCATAGTTGTTATCTAGTGCTTCTTAAATGTCAAGTTACCACATGCTCCGTTTATTTTCGGATTGCAATCGCTTTTCAAGCACGAGACAACCATAATATGATGTTTGTTTTGGTGAAGATTCATACATGCATGTGTTATAGTAAAACATGCATGTGTTATAGTAAATGATGGATTTGTGATGATGTAGTGCTGACATAGTGTGGGATCCTGTTGTTCACATATACAAATAATGCCATGTTTGTCCACCCCTCACTTAACCTTCTTGTAAATCATTGTAAATTATTTGTTTACATGCTGCAGAGGCCAAAGTACAACAACAGGGAGCCAGATCCTATTGAGTTCTTTGGAGAATGTATGAACAGTCCCCACAATGGTCGTACTCCACTTGCAGAGGAATTATATGTAAGTTCAAAATTATTGCATAAATGGAACGTACTAAAATTCAAGTATGGTTGAACCCTGTTGTATGGCATTGTTTTGAAGTGAAATCATTCTATGTAGGCACAAATGGTTGCGGAGAAGGCCGAGAGAACCGAGAAGAAGGAGAACCATCAAAGTCTCCATCCCAGCATTGTTGCCGATAGTCTCGGCCCGGATCGGTCGTTCCTCGACCTTCCTTCCAAACATTGGTGTCACCAAAGCGCAGAAGGCTGCCCGATCATCAGCAGCGGCAGTAGAGGCCCGCCTGCAAGCTCAATTTGAAGAACAACTCCAAGCAGAAAGAGAAGAAGCTGCTAGGAAGCAGGAAGAGTTACAAGCACAACTTCGAGCTCAGCAGGACCTCTCTTGAAGAAAACCAGTCTTTGTTGCGCCAGACCCAAGAAGAGATGAAGAACAAGTTCGAAGAGACCAATCAACTACTGCGAGCTATGCTAAACCTTCAGAGAAATGGATGAAGGTAATGCATATGTGCCTCAGCTTGTCTCTGTTGGAACAAACTTTTCTCTGTTGGAACTTTGTGTAGTCTAAACTTGTGTGGTGTGGTGTGGAGTGAGAACTATATGTTGCTATGTTTGAACCTGTTTTGTGTATGAACTTGGTTGATGGAACCTTACACTTTGTGTGTAAGGTGAAGTTAGAAGAACCTGTTAAACTTGTTATCATTTGTAATTTATGTGTATGATGGATTGGCTCAGTTGTGTATGACTTGTGAGCTATGAAAGCAAAGTGTGGTGTATGTTTGGATGATGGAATCGATTCGATATTCATGTGATTGAATGACCTTTGATGACAGTCGGTGATCTCGTGTGGCATTCGTCACGAATATGCAAGGACGTTTTGTGATGATGTAGTATGACACCACTGGTCATCACAACATGTCTCCCACCCTGTACAAAACATGACCTAGGTTAACTGTCATATAATGTAGCATGACACAACTGGCCGTCACAAAATGTCGCTTCGGTGCCTTTACCGCCACCCAAAACTAGACGAAAATACATTGTCAAAAATTAATATATGATGTTAATTTCCGTCACAAAATATCTCCTCCCCACACTATCAGAAGCACAAACAAGACGAAGAGAAAAATGTCATGAAATATTATGTGACGTTCACCGGCGTCACAAAAAGGTTGCTAAACGAAACGGTTCCTTTTTTGTTGTGACGGATCACAAGGTTATATGACGCGTTGACCACAAATATGTGACGGTACATGTCATCATTAAATTCTACATTCTGTGACGACTGTAAATTGTCCGTCATAAAAGATCGTGATCTTTTGTGACGCTAACACATACGATCGTCATAATATTTTTTATGACGGAGCTTTTGTGACGACTCGTATGACGACACCTTTTTCGTCATAAAGTTCCTTTTATGACAGTTTTGGTTCTTTATATGACGATTTGAGTTCGTCAACAAAGCCACAAATTCTTGTAGTGCTATCACTCATATCAACACTTAGCCCTTGATCAATATCAATAGCTTAGATTGAGTAGAACCACCACGGGTATCCATCACCCATTTGCTAGAGAGTCTTAATCCGCTTCCCATGAGTGAACTACAAATTCGACACCGGAATACTCACCTGGTTGAAGTGCTACAGCGGTACCTGTGCGCTTGCAGAGTTACCCTTGGTCAGTCTTACGTTGTCACTAGAATCTAGCTTCGCTTAGTATTCTTAGGCTGTTGCCGGAGGAGGAATTGTGACACCCTCTCTCTGGTGGTAGTTCAGGTTTGCAATAGGCTCAGCTACCAGACGCTGTTGGCGGTCCTTATCGCACATTTTAGACCGCCAATAAGAATATAAAATCTATCCCAAACTTAGCAAATAGTACTTTACACTAACATAATCCACGAGTTTCGATGATTGTCGCTTGCAGGAAGACAATTCCATAAATGCACACAAATGGGCCAAAGCACACAAGAAAACCATAAATAAGAGGGTGGCCCATTTGCCTGACAATGGTGAGTCTCATACATGGGTCAAAATGCCAAACATAAGCCCAAAAGATGGAAGATCAAAACCCGGTCCAACTCCATCTCGGGCTGGATGAGTGGGTCCCAGTAAATGGGCCATATCTCACTCATACGGACTCCGATTCAGGCAAACGAATATGCGTTGCGAAGCTATTGATGAGGCCCATCCACTCACCAAATTTCATCCCATTCGGCCCAGGACCTGGCGCGGCTGCCAAACCGGACCCACTTTTGCAGGTCGGTGCATTAACTCGCTAGGAGGTCGGTTCTGGGGTGCGTCCAGGTTCATTGCATCTCAAACCGACGTATGGAGATCGGTTTGCCACCTTCCAAGTGGGGATGACACATTTGCAATGACCCCCTCCTCTCTAGATATAAAAGGGGCTCTTTTCACTTTATTCACGATCAACCATTCAAAGGAGAAAGAGCACCACACTAGAGCTTCATTCAAAAGGGCTATGCCCTAGTAGCTATAGAGTTAGAGAGAGAGATATGAGGGAAGAGAGTGGGGAAGCACCGGGCTTGTCGGTGTCTCCCCGACCTTGTACCTCTGCGGATATTCTACTCGGCTCCCTAACGGGATCTTGGCTAAGTGAGTATTCGTGTTTCTTATAGTCTTTTGTGTCTTTTGTTTAGTTGAGCTTTACCATGCTTGTTTGCGGGTTTGTTGTCCGTCCTTGTGGCGGATGCTCTAGTAGAGGGACCCTGATAGAGACGGGTCACCTTGTACGACGCTAGAGCAGTGGTCGCTACCAAACGTCTGAGAGCAGCGTAGAGCTGTAGGCCGGGATCGCCTGGCAGACCAGGTGTGCTCCGGTGCCCGAAGTGAGCAAGTAGAAGTATTGTATCACTATACTTAGGACCCTAAAGCTATAGGAATCCATCTCTACCCACCTTTCTATCTCTACCCTTGGGTTGTTCCTTGGACGAATTAGCTAGGAGAAATACCTCCGTTCCCTGTGGAAATTACGATACCCTGAATACTTCCGGGTGAAGGCTACAATGGTACTTTCGTACGCTTGCGGATTCTCTGCATACGTTAAGAAATACCAATAGACGCTAGTCGTATTTATCTTTACTCTAGTCGGTGTGCGCTAAGAAGTGTCGACAGGCATTTCTGACGCAGTTGCCAGGAAACTAGTATCTTTTTCTAGTGATTGCGCTAAGATATGCCAACAAGCATTTCTGGCGCCGTTGCCGGGGAAGCGCCGTATTAAGAATCTCTAGTAAATTGGAATCCGTGGTCTACTCTAAATCTAAGCATCCGTAGTGTAGGGGCTTATCCTTCACTTGTCTTGTTTTTGTTATCATCCTTGTTTAGACAGCGCATGAGCGGTTTCAGTCTGCCATCGAACTTCATCGAAGATCCGAAGAAGTTGCTGAAGAAAGCTAGACGCAGTCTAGTCCCTCCTCAGAGAATCATCTCAGAGCCTGAACCATTTGTGGAAGGAAGTCCCGCACCAGTTGTTAAGGCAGTCATGGCTCAGAAGACCATCGCCGAGTTCTCATCGCCGTCAGCCGACTTTGTCGCTACGGGTCCGAACGGGAACTTGGGCGATGCGACTTTTGAACTCAAGCCTGCACTGATCAACATGGTGCAAGCAAATCAATTCTGTGGGAAGCCACATGAGGATGCCAATGCCCACCTCCAACACTTTCTGGAGGTGTGCAACACCTTCACGGTCAAGAACGTCACTGCAGATGCCGTTCGCCTTCGTCTTTTCCCATTCTCATTGTTGGGAAAGGCGAAGCAATGGTTCTACAACAACAAGACTGAGGTGACAACTTGGGACAGATGTGCCAATTCATTCCTCAAGAAGTTCTTTCCCGCGGGCAAGACCAGTGTCCTGCGCGGGAAGATCTCAAGCTTCCAACAAAAGTCCGACGAGACGTTTCCCGAAGCATGGGAACGTCTCAATGAGTACATTTAGGCCTGTCCCCACCACGGGATAGCCCGGAGTCACCTTGATGCTTCCGCTGAAGGGGCATTCCTGCAACACAATGTCAGGGATGCCAAGGAGCTCATCGAGAAGATGGTGGTCAACCAAGGATGGAACGAAGAGCGCCTTCAGCCCAAGAAGAGAGGTGTCCACACCCTTAGCGAGGTGGACATGCTCTCTGCCAAGATGGACCTCCTGATGAAGAAGATAGAGGGATCGTCCTCTAACAAGGAAGTAGAGGCCATCCAGACTCCTGCCGCCATCTGTGCTGTGGGTACTGACCCATGGTGTGAGGTTTGCGGAGAGGAGGACCATTCGGGCAACAACTGCCCCATGACTCAGGAGGAGGTGAACTTCGTCAACAACAACAACAACAACCACTTCAACAATGGGAATCAGCCCCAGTAACCGCAATGGAGTTCACTCCCCTTCTACCAAGGCCAAGGTATGGTTACAACAATAATTCTAGTAATTCTTTCAATAACCAACCTTCCTTGAAAGAACTTGTCTTTGGTCAAATTAAAATTAATGATGGTCTAAATAAAAGAATGATGGCTAATGACAAGATCTTAGAAAGTCTTAGTGAGAAAATGGATAGCTTTAACTCTGCTATGAAAAATCAATTGAGCTTTAATAAAATGTTAGAAAACCAGTTAGCTCAATTAGCTGCAGCTGTCCCCACTTTTGAGCAAGGCTGAGGACCCCATTGAGGGTGTCAGGCTGGTAACTACGAGGTTCAGTAAGCCTCATTCTCGTTCTGTTCGGGTAACGGTTGTTGATGTTTATTAAGTGCAACTGAAATAAGGAGGGTTCCGCAGGCGCACAGAAAATATCATCGTAGCATTTTAACCAGGAGTAATCCAGGTATCGTTATTTATAATTTTACCACTGGGAAGGGAATGCACTGGATAATGAGTGATGAGCAATGCACATGCGATAATGGAGAGCTTAACCTTGTCTCGTATCGATCATCTCATACGGGGTAAGTGTCACATAAAATATAGGAATGAATGATAATTGACATAAGATAAATGAGAGCATTTAGCCACATAAAATGATAGTAACCATCTCAACTTAGCACTCTAAGCTTATAACACTAGCATGAACTAGGACGATCTAGGGTATAATCCTATGTTATTCTAACTATAAAGTCAAAGCATATAATAATTAGTGCAAGAACATCTAGCAATAATGGCAGGAAAAGGTTACATCTATGCATAGTGATATTACCAGAGAAGACTAGAGACATAGCAATGACTTCAATGTAGTAGGGGTATTCTGCTAGACCTATACTCGGGAGAAGGGCTACAAAGGACTCAACAGGACTGTCACTCCCGTGATCTACCTCACGATCCGGAATATACGGTGCAATTGCAGATAAATACGGTCTAGGCACCACGCCTACACAATATTTACCACTCACCCATCGATCTAATGAGCAAGCGCTATACGATCCTATAAATAAACATAATTCTAGTCCAACTATGCTAAACATATAATCAAAGTAGACTAAGAACAATATAATTGAGAACATAATCAAATGGAGCAAAGTCAATTCTGATATAATAGAATAGAATAAAGTGCTATTCATAGTATCACGAACAATGATGAATATTACAAGAATGTAGAGGGGAATTACCAAGAACTCCGACAGATTCGGACTCCAAGCTAGGCTTGATTCCCTCTAGATCTATTCCTATGTAGCTATGCTACTAAACTATGGAGCTCTAATTGAGATGGTGGCTCGGCTTCTCGAATTCTCTCGATGAATGAATAGAGAATGAATTAGGGTTTCTCCTGTGGTCGGGGGCTCGAATATATAGCCCTCTAGGATGCACCACAGCCCTCGGATCAAACCGACCTAAACGGACGATTATTATTCATCCTCAAAGGCGGTGGAGGCATAATTCACGAGACTCAACCTGATTGGTTGAGGGGGAGGGTCGGCCGACTCCATGCCAGGGACGGCCGCCTCTGGTCAATGCCAGGTGGGCCCCCGGTTTCAGGTGTCGCCTTCTGGAGTCTTCTAGAGTATAAAATTTTACCCGTTCGGTCTTTACTATGTAATCCCGACATGTGGGCCTCTTTTGGTTCTTTCCTGATAACCCCCTGCAGAAATAGACAATCACCAAAACTCGTGGAATTCTGTCAGTGTAACCCCTATATCTAATAGGTGAACTCATTTTAGTCCTTTCTCTTGCTGCGTTGACGGTATAAAATTGATACTTAACTACCGTCAACAAACTCCCCTAAGCTTACCTTTTGCTCGTCCCTGAGCAAAGATAGACTCAGTGATGGATTAGAAGTTGCTACAGTGCTTTCACTCCTCATAAGTACACATGCATTCAAACAAGAACTCTCCTCCGGATTAGAGTGAACTATTCTGACTCAAAAACTTACTCATATTACCTTTCACCATGGGGCTTGTAACCGTCACTTGGGTCTTGAGTAGTTGAAAGATAGAACGATCAAGTCAAGCACCATGTTTGTTGCTCTTTGATCAACTATTATTCCGGAGTTTTTGCAGAGTTTTGAAATAAAACTCAGAGTTCCTTGTATGAACCTTTCAGGTCTCTTATTTGTGGTATTTCTGGATCCTCTCCAAGGCATGAGTAGTGTATGCCTTCTCTCTTCTCTCAAAATATGTGGTATTTGTGGAACTAAGGCATAGTGGGAAGTGCCTTCTCTCTCTCACCCTACTTTCTAATAGGCTTATGTGGAGCTCATAGGTGGGGAGACACTCAAACTCACTTGCATATATTGCACAGTTAAACCATAGATCCAATAGGAACTAAAATAATAATAAGGTCATATGTGCATGTGAATGAGGAAATGGAATGGATGATAAGATGATGATAAGGAAATGATTATGAGGGGTGATCACTTGGTGAACATCGACTTGTACACTTGTTCCTTTGGGGATAACATGACTCCCTTTATTCGGAAACTTTGAAACTTCTTGAAAGGAAGGACTTGGCTACTCTTTCTTTCTTTCTTTTTTTTTCTTTCTTTTTTTTAGAGCAACCAATCCTCTGAAAACAAAACTTTGGCAACGGGAAATTTATAACTTGAAATGATAATGATTGGAGCTTGATTGTAGGCAAATGGAATGGCAATGATTATTTCTAGCTGTTCACTCCCAGGATAGGAGTAACCTTTGTCTGGATGAAGTGAAATAAGTGGCGTATGTATATGATGGATGGATGGATGGATGGATGGATGGATGGATGCGTACTCCCAGAGTAGGAGCAGCAGAAGTGCGTATCTCCAGGGTAGAGACAGCACAACATATGGGGGAATGCGTACTCCCAGGGTAGGAGCAGCATAGGTGCGTATCTCTAGGGTAGAGATAGCACAATATGTGGTGGATATGGATCTATATGTGGGTGGTACTTCTAGGGACAGAAGTAGCACAGATCAATGGATGTAACATTTATAAAATGGGTGCATGCTTCTGAGGACAGAAGTAGCATAGATCAATGGATGGAGAGCATATAGTATTGACTTTAACTGCATGACTGATTCCTTACGGGTCCACAGCATAACTACACTCAATGCCTACAAAGACTACACTCAAGCCTACAAAATGATCTATATAAACAAATGGGTTTTCCTAATCTAGTAAGCATGAATATATGGCTGTGGTAGGAATTTGAACTCTCATCATAAAGGAACTCATCATGCAGGAATTTAATATTTTCACAGATAGATTCTCCAGAACTCTAGTATCTCTTAGAACAAGATGGACAGCACCTCAAAACCTTTCCCATATCATACCCGTCAACCACCTAGACTTAGATCAAGTGTTTGCTACCCACAAGTTTCAGGTTCAGAGCAGATCTCAAATCTAAACAGTTGTGTCCAAAACTCGGGAGAGTTCAAGGTTGAAAACTAGGTACTTGAAAGGAATTACGGTAGAGCAACTATTTATGATCTCCATGTAGAGTTTATTCTAGGGGATAACTTAAAGACAGATTGCAAGAGCTCTCCAAAAGATAAATAAGGAAATCTTTCTGGGTTTCTATGGTTATGCATCTTTTTTAGTTGTTTTAACAAAGCACACTCTAACAAGGCATAAATAGATAAGTTGGAAACACTTAGCTTGGTACACGGGGGATGTTCTCTCCCAAGCTGGATGTTGACATAGTCTGCTGATGTTGCTGACAGGCAATGAAGACGTTCTAGTCCTCTTGGAGTGTCGTAGATAGTTGCTGTTGGAGACAGTGTTCGAATGTTGCGGGGCAAAGACTCCGACGGGGACTGGATGTCCTTTCGCTCGTTAGCTCTTCTTGATCCTTGATGTTCTGTGAAGCTCAAATAGACAACAACGCTTGTGGAACTTGATTAAGCGTTAGTGATAAAACCTCTAGGCCTTGGTTGTCTAGAACTTTCCTAACTTAAACTTATTCTAACAGGATCTCAAGAAATATTTTTATCTTTTTATTTTAAGGAATGCAGACAGGGAAAGATAATATGCTGAGAAATTATTTTTTTGTGCCACCACAGTGAATGATTATCCACATGGGGCTTAACGATTTTCTGGATGCAAATGCACAACATCTTTATTTTTTTTCTAATGCGCAGAGGTAGTAGAGTAAAGATGCAATTAGGATGCAAGTAGGGAAATAATATGCTAAGGTAAAAACAATGTAATGCTAAAAATGAATTGCTGATAAATACCAAGTTACCTCTTGGCGCGGTGTTCGGTGGTTTTAAGTCCTCCGAACAGGACTTGTCATGTTCGCTCATTTTTCAAGGGGCGCATTGGCTGGCGCCTCTGGTGATGTCGCCTCGTGTGTAGGAATTGATTCTGATTTTTCTTTTACCTTCCACACCTTCTTTGTTGGAGAGGGTGACCTTGAGGAGGAAGCTTCTTGGAGCACTTGTTTTTCTTCTGCTGGTAGCAACTCTTCTTCTTCTACAATGTTCTTCTCTTCTGGGTATCGATCTTCATATCTGGACACTTCTCCCTCATAGTCAGCCCATCCATCTGTAGTGATGTTCTTCTTGTTCTGGCGATGGGTACGCTGCCTTCTCCTTGCTCTGTTCTTCTTGGGCTCCTCGGTGATTATATAATTATTGTTGAAGTAGCGGCGTACCTTCTCGGTGGGAAAGTGGAAATGAATCTCTCCCGTCCCAATATAGATGATAGCTCGGTGGTGTTCGGGAATGGTCTTCCTAGGATGATCGGAGGGTCGTAGTCATCTCCCATATCGACGACTAGGAAGTCTGTGGGGACATAATGGTCATCTATCTGGATGAGGACATCCTTCACTTCTCCTTCGACGAAGCGGAATGTCCGATCCGCCATCCGTAGCCGTGCATAGGTGGGCTCCAAAGGCATAGTGCCATATAGATATTCATAGGTTATCTTGGCCATAATGTTGACGCCCGATCCGGTGTCACAGACAGCTTTATTGAAAGAGCTTCTGTTGATGGAGCATTGAATGGTTGGGACACCTGGGTCATCCTTCTTGATCAGACGTGGGGACCTGAGTAAGTGGTCATGCTCCTTGTGGATTGCAGTGACCATCCTTACTGTCTCCGTCTTCTTGGTCTTCTTATCCTTGGTCTTGTTCTTTTTAGCTAGATTCTTCTTCTTCTTCTCATTGTTCTGCTGATGAGGGTGTGCTGGGAACTGCAGCACTCTGTTCTTGAAGAAGGTCTCTCTCTTGCCCTTGATGTTGAAGATGATCTTGGAAGTGTTGGCATACATAATAGCTCCAGCAGTGTTTAAGAATGGTCGTCCCAGAATGATGGGGGACCTTTCGTCACTGCCTGTATCCACTACCACGAAGTCTGCAGGAACGTACGAGTTGCCTACTTGTACACATATGTCTTCAAGTATTCCCAAGGGAACATGGAGTGACTGATCTGCAAGCTGCAAGCACATGGTTGTGTATGCTAGGGGACATCTGAATAACTTCTCGTATATCACTCTTGGCATGATGTTGATGCTTGCACCGAAATCACAGATTGCCTCATTGAAGTTGGTACTTCCAATGGAGATCGGAATGACTGGTCTCCCTGGATCACCCTTCTTGATTGGTAGAGTTGAATCAATCCATGACCCTTTCGATGGGTTACTTCCAGCTATCTTCTACATTGAATATATCAACAATATTTGCAGTTTCGAGCTCTTCCGGTTGTCCTGCCAGTTTACCTTGGCCGGCGGAGGGAGCAAAGTTGGCAAGCTGTTGTACCTGAGACTCTAGCATTTTGTTGAAACTGAGCTGATTCTTGATGGCATTGGAAAAACCATCCATTCTATTGCTGATGGTCTCTAGGGCCTGTTGGCGGTCCTTATCGACGATTTTATACCGCCAATTAGACATGAAAAAGGATGAATTATATATTCCTATATGCATATACATGTGCAACTAACCCAAATCCACGTGCACTAGGAAATATACTGTCATAGCAGGAATCATATAAAACTGCAGGGATTAAACATCAAAAAGGCGCTTTCCGGAAAGCGCCAAACCACCCCAAATGGAGAAGGGCCACTTCGGGACCTAGAATGGGCCAAAACACCGAATCACCATGGCCCAGGCCCAAGGAGGAACCGACCTGACAAAGTTGGTCAGGGGGAGGCGGCACCCTAGCGCGCTCACGCCAGGGGCGTGCTCGCGCCCTCCCCTCTGCCATGTGGGGCCAGCCGGTTGGAGGCGGTTCATTCAATGCTGGGGAGGACGGTGCGCTGGTGTACCTTCCATCTTGGCGCCCGAACCGACCTGAGCAACATATAAAAGGGGAGAAGAATTGGTTTTACAACACACACATTCATTTGGTCTCTCTCTCCCTCTCCTCCACTTGTTCCTTAGCTTAGAGCTAGTAGTGTTGGAGCTAGGAAAGCTATCAAGGAGAGCTTGTCTCCTAGGAAGAAGAGATACATCTTGGTAAATCTCTATGGAGTGTTCTTCCTTGTTCAAGTTCTTATACTTTATATATTGCTTAGTGCATGAACTAGAGCATAGTCATGATCATGTTCATGTTGATGCATATGAACTAGAGCCTAGTTCATATGATCAGTTCATAGCGTGTTCATCTCTGTTCTTCATCGTTCATATGTTCTATACAATTAGAGTCTCTGAGGAGAGTGGAGTAACAGTTCGATGTTCTTTCAAGTTTGCCTATGTTCTAGCTCGTCCATCCGTAGGGTGGGAGTACTGGGGAGCATAGGTAGTTCCTTAGTATGCCGGGGTGGTGTCCGGATACGAGGGGGCCTTCGAATATGACGGCATGCCACGGTTGAGGGGTAGGCGGTAGGTGGTGACAGCCCTGTTCGTCCCTTGTAATCCCCCACGTCCGTATGTGGTGTAGGAGTTCATAAATGCCTCTATCGGCTGGCAGACCAGCTACGGGGGTCTCCCTGTTACTTTAGGCTCTGACTTGCCTCTAACTCTGTATAACATGTGACTTAGCTAATCTACGCTTAGCAATATACGACCAACCAGCTCCAGTAGATTTATTCTTTATTCTTTCCGTTTCTTTTATTCCTTGTTTCTCTTTATCCTTGAGTGAAGGCCAAGTGTGTGTCCACTATCCTCAAACTACCATTTATCTTACCCCTGCATAGCACTAAGGCTCATTTCAATGATGTGAAGTACCATATCCATGTGCTAGAGATATTTTACACCATGCCTTCCTTTGGGAAAATATAAATAACGATACCCTGGCATACTTCCGGGTGAAATGCTACAATGATAGATCCGTGCGCTTGCGGATAATATCTTTAGAACACAACTATCAACCCTGGCGTTTCTTAGCGTGACCACTGGGATGTAACAATTCTAGTGATTGCGTTAAGAAATGCCAACAAGCATTTCGACGCCGTTGGGGAAGGCATTGGTTAAAATAATCTAGCATGGCATGGATATAACTTCATTAGAAATAGTCCGAGTCTATGCGGGCTAACTTTTATGTTTTCTCCTGTTGTGGGTGAAAACAGGATAGTGTATGTCCGGTTTCTCCCTGCCAGACAATTTCCATCCAAATCTGAAGGCACTCCTAAGGAAGAAGAAGCCTAGAGCTACTCCTTCTGCTACTCCGTCGGCGTCCGAACCGGTCATTTCTGCACCTTCAGCGACCAGCCAAATGGCTCAGAAGACCCTCCACGAATTCTCCGTCCCCGCTGTTGCCAACGTGCCCACTGGGCCCGTTGTCAACGTGGCGGACAAGAACTTTGAGCTCAGGACTGGCCTGATCACCATGGTGCAGGGGATTCCATTTTGCGGACTCCCCAATGAGGATGCCAACGCTCACTTGCAGCGTTTCTTGGAGCTCTGTGACACTGTTGTCATTAAGGACATTGAAGCTGACGTCATCAGGCTCCAGCTGTTTCCCTTCTCCCTTGTGGGGAAAGCGAAGCAGTGGTTTTATAAGGACAAAGAGGCTGTGAGCACATGGGGCAAATGCTCCAAGGCATTCCTCACGAAGTTCTTCCCCATGGGCAAAACAAATGCTCTGAGGGGGAGAATTGCCAATTTCCAGCAAACGCAGATGGAACCCATTCCTGAAGCTTGGGAAAGGCTCCAAAGCTTCATTCTAGACTGTCCTCATCATGGGATGGAGGAATGGCTGGTGCTCCAAAACTTTTACAATGGGCTTACGCCCATGTCAAAAGGGCACCTCGATGCTGCGGCTGGAGGCGCATTTCTATCACTCACTGTTGATAATGCTACGGCGTTAATCAACAAAATGGTAGAAAATCGAGCTTGGGGGGAAGAAAGAGCCCCAACTAAGCAATAAAAAGGCTCGCACCCCATGAAGGAGATGGAGGCGCTGGCCGCAAAAATAGACCTGCTCCTGCAAAAGTTTGACGAGAGAACCACCGGGGATACATCCAGCACTGTCAAATCCATAGAATCTCGCATAACGTGCGAGGTCTGTGGCAATGATGGACATTCGGGAAATGATTGCCCCGAAACCCGTGAAGAAGCTTCTTCCATCAATAACGGGTGTCGTCAATAGCAAGGAGGTAATAATGGATGGAGCAATCAGTCCCGTCCATAGTATCAAGGTAATTCGAATTACACTTCAAATAAATTACAATTCGAATCAGCCTACTCTCAAAGATTTAGTTCTTGGCCAAGCAAAAATCAACGAAAACCTTACCAAAAAGATGCTGGCCAATGACAAAATCCTAGAGAGCATCAGTATTAAGATAGAAGGTTTAACTTCTGCTGTCAAGAATCAGTTGAGCTTTAACAAAATGATAGAAAGACAGCTAGCTTCTGATGTCCCCGTTGATCCAAATGGTAAAACATCGGATCAAGCTACTAGTGCTTTTGAAAATGTTAATTCTGTGACCACGAGAGGCGGTAAGGCCACTCGTGATCCACCATATCCTAAACAAGCAGCCAGGAAACAAGCAGCACCACAGCAAGAAGAACCCTCAACTCCTGAACCACAAGGTGAGGCAGAATCAGGGACAACCCTGGATTATCCAGACACGACACATCTGCCGTTCGCCACAAGAACTAGGAAGCAAGCTGTGAATGATCAGTTCGCTCGATTTGTTGAGATGATCGAGAAAGTACATGTGAGCGTTCCGCTCATGGACATCTTACATGTACCTTCCTACGCCAAGTACATCAAAGACATCATCAAAAACAAGCGACCGCTGCCATCCACAGCTGTGGTCAAACTCACAGAAGAATGTAGCGCGGCAATCCTCAATGCCCTACCAGAAAAGAAGAAGGACCCAGGATGCCCCACCATCACTTGCTCCATTGGAGGACAGCAGTTTGACCATGCACTCTGTGATCTTGGTGCCAGCGTCAGTGTCATGCCCAAGACGGTATTCGACAAGCTAAATTATACAAGGCTGTCACCGACAACGATCACACTCCAACTAGCCAACTCCTCCTTACGCTACCCAGCGGGAATAGCTAAAGATATTCCTGTAAAAATTAGAGGATACGTCATCCCAGTGGATTTCGTGGTACTCGACATGGAGGCCACCAAAGAATCACCACTTATATTGGGGTGGCCATTCCTCGCATCATTGATACGCATTGATGTTGGAGCTGGAGAAATCCGGTTCAACATCAATGGGAGTGAGGAGAAGTTCCACTTCCGACCACGGAAGACGGAGGAGTGCAACATGATTCACATCAAGTACGAGCCAACCACAAGAGAGGTCACGGAAGTTGAAATCCGACCTCTTGGTGCGAATCGAATTCCCAACATTATTTGGGAACAGAGGCCCGAGCCGCAAAAAGCAAAGGGTACCCAGGAACAAAAACAAAAGAAAAAGAAAGAACAGGAGCCAAAAGAGAAAATGGAGCAAAGAGCTCCTAAGAAAGGAAGAAAGAAGGCTCCTACAAAAGAAACAAAATCGAAGGTCATTCCTGCGCAACCCAATGAGAAGAAGGATAAAGGCAAGGTTCCGGCCCAAGAAAGAGTGGAACCCAAAGCAAAACCAATTCCACTCAAAACCTCTGGGGGACCAAAATTGGTCCCTAAAGAGGAGACAAAGGTGTTAAAGGTGGAGAAAATACAAGCACCTCCAAGAGAAGCCGACCAACCACCATCCTCACCAATTGTCACCACACCACCAAAAATAGTGTGGAGGCCCAAGCAGGCATCCCCGTCTACTTCTCCTGAGACGGATGCCTCATCATCAAGCTCAAATTGAGCAGGAGAAAAGTCTCGCTTCACGGACTGTAAACTGTGAGCCCTGACCGGCAGGATAATCGGTAAGTTATCTTTTTATAAGTATTTTATTTCATTATATACCTACATAGTCTGTCAAATAAAGTTCTATCTTGCTATCCCTGTTCCCGCTTAGTTTGATGTTTTGGAACATGTTCAAGCTTAGCATGTTCCATAGACTCGTAACTTGAGCATGGTTCTTAGGTTGCTAGTTTACCTTGGTCGACTTGTCGATCATTGAGATAGATTACTAATAGGAATATTGGTAGTACGCTATGAGCTAACCCTGCAGGATGGTCCTCAACCATAAGGAAGCCCTGACGACAGACTCAGAATAAAATAAAATAATTTGTTACCTCAGAATAATTCTTAAGGGGCCCCATTTCCAAGCAAGCTTGGGGGAGGACCCCCAATAAGAGGTATTTATCATACTAACACTTACGCATATATATATAAAAATGCTTCATCATTTCCTATACATATGCATCATAGAAATATTTAATTCTACCCTTGTTGAAATGATGAAAAGTTGCTCTGTCTCGTGACTCGCTTGTACCTTGTTTATAATCAGGCTTTCTCCTAAGTTTGAATTTATTGGCTAAAATGTCTTATCCTTGAAAACTTGAGCCTAGTGGGTTGCATAGGCTAGGCCCTGTCTAAGTTATTGCCGGGTATGATATGGTGCCATGAGCAAGGCTATGACTCTGTCCTGGGTGAAAACCTGACTTCCGGAGTTTTATTTTCAAAACTATCAAAACAAAAGTTCCTCAATGATTTTGAAATACCTACCAAGGCCATATGACGTAGCTGTCAAACTCATTCAAAAACCCAGTCGTCATATGATGCTTGATCACTAGAAGTCTATAACCTCCGCGAGATTATGGTCTTACACTCACGATTGAGATTCACTTGCACCCACCAAATAAATTTACCGACCTGTACACTGCGAGTTGAGCAACCTAACTTTTCATCCAATCCACCAAAAACGCCAACTCTTGATCCTAGAGTTGTGCACCTTCTTCAAAATAAAGCATGCCGACCCTTACATTGAGGATCGCGCATCCCTTATTCATCATCCCTCAAAAACTACTCGACTTTCATCATGACTCCTTCCCGCCAAAAATCTTCATCGAATCTGAAAGAGAGTATTGGGCATTAGCATCTCTTGAAAAAAAATAATGATGATGAAAGCCAAGGGGCAACAATAAAAGCTTCAAAGTAGACAAACGGGAATCCCAGCTAGTCTCCCGTTCAAAAAAAAAGAAGAAAAGAAAAGAAAAAGGGAAAAAGAAAGAAAGAAAAGAAAGATCTTAGTTTTTCAAATCAAGCCCATACTCTCTCAAATTTCCCTTCCACAAATAAAGAGGAGTCATGATGCCTGGAGTACCAAAAACATTTAGAGATAGGAATCATTCACCCTCACACACTTGCACAAATCTCAATCAAAGTGTGTGATCTTAATCTTCAGATGGTTCGTTCTTTGACTTCACCAACTCTATGTGATCCAAGCATAGCCACCTTTCATACCTACCCAAAGCTCCACTCTCAGCCATAGTAGTAGGTTAGAAAGAAAGGCAAAAACACAATGCCTTTGGTGAGGTACAAACACTTCTGAGCGATTGAGAGAATCATTCGAGGAACTTGAGTTTCTTTTACAAAACTTTCAAAACCTCCGGAGACTTGGTTGATCTCGGGTAGATGATAAGCAACGCTTGTGAATCTATTCTATCTTGCAATTTCCCAAGACTTGGGAAAGCTGGGAAGCCCCATTTTGTCTTGAGATAATAACAGGGTGAGCAGTCATGCCGATTTATTCAAATTCTGGTAGAAATCTTGCTTATACGCTTGGTACATTTGACTCATGATCGGCATAGTAGCAACTCCTGATCAACAACCTAAGGCTGAGCTTTGCTCGGGACGAGCAAAGGGTAAGCTTGGGGGATCTTGTTGGCGGTCCTTATCGACGATTTTATACCGCCAATTAGATATGAAAAAGGGTGAATTATATATTCCTATATGCATATACATGTGCAACTAACCCAAACCCATGTGCACTAGGAAATATACTGTCATAGCAGGAATCATATAAAAGTGCAGGGATTAAACATCGAAAAGGTGCTTTCCGGAAAGCGCCAAACCACCCCAAATGGAGAAGGGCCACTTCGGGACCGAGAATGGGCCAAAACACCGAATCACCATGGCCCAGGCCCAAGGAGGAACCGATCTGACAAAGTCGGTCAGGGGGAGGCGGCACCCTGGCGCGCTCGCGCCCTCCCCTCTGCCATGTGGGGCCAGCCGGTTGGAGGCGGTTCATTCAATGCTGGGGAGGGCGGTGCGCTGGTGTACCTTCCATCTTGGCGCCCGAACCGACCTGAGCAACATATAAAAGGGGAGAAGAATTGGTTTTACAACACACACATTCATTTGGTCTCTCTCTCTCCCTCTCCTCCACTTGTTCCTTAGCTTAGAGCTAGTAGTGTTGGAGCTAGGAAAGCTATCAAGGAGAGCTTGTCTCCTAGGAAGAAGAGATACATCTTGGTAAATCTCTATGGAGTGTTCTTCCTTGTTCAAGTTCTTATACTTTATATATTGCTTAGTGCATGAACTAGAGCATAGTCATGATCATGTTCATGTTGATGCATATGAACTAAAGCCTAGTTCATATGATCAGTTCATAGCGTGTTCATCTCTGTTCTTCATCGTTCATATGTTCTATAGGATTAGAGTCTCTGAGGAGAGTGGAGTAACGGTTCGATGTTCTTTCAAGTTTGCCTATGTTCTAGCTCGTCCATCCGTAGGGTGGGAGTCCTGGGGGAGCATAGGTAGTTCCTTAGTATGCGGGCGTGGTGTCCGGATACGAGGGGGCCTTCGAATATGACGGCATGCCACGGTTGAGGGGTAGGCGGTAGGTGGTGACTGCCCTGTCCGTCCCTTGTAATCCCCCACGTCCGTATGTCGTGTAGGAGTTCGTAAATGCCTCTATCGGCTGGCAGACCAGCTGCGGGGTCTCCCTGTTACTTTAGGCTCTGACTTGCCTCTAACTCTGTATAACATGTGACTTAGCTAATCTACGCTTAGCAATATATGACCAACCAGCTCCAGTAGATTTATTCTTTATTCTTTCCATTTCTTTTATTCCTTGTTTCTCTTTATCCTTGAGTGAAGGCCAAGTGTGTGTCCACTATCCTCAAACTACCGTTTATCTTACCCCTGCATAGCACTAAGGCTCATTTCAATGATGTGAAGTACCATATCCATGTGCTAGAGCTATTTTACACCATGCCTTCCTTTGGGAAATATAAATAACGATACCCTGACATACTTCCGGGTGAAATGCTACAATGATAGATCCGTGCGCTTGCGGATAATATCTTTAGAACACGACTATCAACCCTGGCGTTTCTTGGCATGACCACTGGGATGTAACAATTATAGTGATTGCGTTAAGAAATGCCAACAGGGCCTTGTCATTTGATGCCAGCTTCTTGGACAAGTTGTCCATCAACTTGCCTTGATTCAGCACTAACTCTCTCAAAGGCGACTGGTTGTAATTATTGTAGGAGGAGCTGTTACCTTGGTAGTTGCCTGAATAATTGCCTGAGTAGTTAGGCCTCTGCTGTTAATTCCAACCTTGATTCTGCTGAGTACGATAGTAATTGTTGTTGTTGTTGTTGTTGTTGAGGTAGTTCACGTCCTCCTTCAGCTCCGGGCAGTTAGCACCTGTGTGCCCAGTTTCTCCACACTCTTCACATGTCATGCAAGCATCATGTATATGCATGACTTCTTTCTTCTCCGTGACTCTCTCATCGAGCCTCTTCATTAGCGAGATCCATTTTGCGACAAAGCATGTCTACCTCCTTCAGCCGGGTGCATTCCTCCACCTCTCTTGTGGGTCGAAGTTCTTTCTTCACTCCAACCTTGGTTGGATGCCATCTTCTCCACAAGAGCTATGGCTTGAGGAATAGTGAGTGATAAGAATGCACCTCCAGCAGCGGCATCCATCGTCTCACGCGTGTTGTTCCGAGCCCATGGTAGAATGTCCGCATAAGCAGCCAATTCTCCATGCCATGATGAGGACATTCGAGGATGTAATCTTGAAAGCGCTCCCAAGCTTCTGGGACAGTCTCATCATGTTGTTGTTGAAAGCTTGATATCTTCCCACGAAGAGCATTTGTCTTGCCCATGGGAAAGAACTTCGCCAAGAAATTGGTGGAACATAGTGCCCACGTAGTATTCTTCTCCTTATTGGCGTAGAACCACTGCTTCACTCTCCCAAAGAGTGAGAATGGGAAGAGGTGAAGTAGTATAGCATCTCTGGGGACATCCTTGATAGTGAATGTGCTACAAATCTCCAGGAAGTGTTGGAGATGAGCACTAGCATCTTCATGGGCCTTCCAACAGAACTGGCTTGCTTGCACCATGTTGATCAGCGCAGGCTTGGGCTCAAAAGCTCTATCGATGTCCGCAGCTGGTCCAGTACGAATGTTGTCCGTAGTGGGAGCTGAGAACTCACGGAGTGACTTGTTCGCCATGGCTTCAAACGCTGGTGTCAAGTCTCGAACGAAAGATCGACTTTCTACTTCCGACAAACTTTCAAGTTGAGTTGATGATGATGATTGATTGGTCTTCTTCAACTTGCTTCTGGCCTTCCTGAATAAAGCTTCTGGATTGTCAATATAATTATCAGGAAGAGTAGTCTTTTTCATACATTACCCTGCATAAGATATAAAATAAATGAAAGACAAGGGTAAGGCTGTATGAGTAGAGAATGGTGATAGCGCTCAATCTCATTATCTAGTGCAATGCTTCTCATTATCCATTGGCCTTCAACCTTCCCCGGCAACGGCGCCAAAAATGCTTGTTGATGTTTATTAAGTGCAACTGAAATAAGGAGGGTTCCGCAAGCGCACAGAAAATATCATCGTAGCATTTTAACCAGGAGTAATCCAGGTATCATTATTTATAATTTTACCACTGGGAAGGGAATGCACTGGATAATGAGTGATGAGCAATGCACATGCGATAATGGAGAGCTTAACCTTGTCTGTATCGATCATATCATACAGGGTAAGTGTCACATAAAATATAGGAATGAATGATAATTGACATAAGATAAATGAGAGCATTTAGCAACATAAAATGATAGTAACCATCTCAACTTAGCACTCTAAGCTTATAATACTAGCACGAACTAGGATGATCTAGGGTATAATCCTATGTTATTCTAACTATAAAGTCAAAGCATACAATGATTAGTGCAAGAACATCTAGCAATCATGGCGGGAAAAGGTTACATCTATGCATAATGATATTACCAGAGAAGACTAGAGACATAGCAATGACTTCAATGTAATAGGGGTATTCTGCTAGACCTATACTCGGGAGAAGGGCTACAAAGGAGTCAACAGGACTGTCACTCCCGCGATCTACCTCACGATCCGGAATATAGGGTGCAATCGCAGATAAATACGGTCTAGGCACCACGCCTACACAATATTTACCACTCACCCATCGATCTAATAAGCAAGCACTATACGATCCTATGCATAAACATAATTTTAGTCCAACTATGCTAAACATATAATCAAAGTAGACTAAGAACAATATAATTGAGAACATAATCAAATAGAGCAAAGTCAATTCTGATATAATAGAATAGAATAAAGTGCTATTCATAGTATCACGAACAATGATGAATATTACAAGAATGTAGAGGGGAATTACCAAGAACTCTGACAGATCCGGACTCCAAGCTAGACTTGATTCCCTCTAGATCTATTCCTATGTAGCTATGCTACTAAACTATGGAGCTCTAATTGAGATGGTGGCTCGGCTTCTCTCGAATTCTCTCGATGAATGAATAGAGAATGAATTAGGGTTTCTCCCTGGGTCGGGGGCTCGAATATATAGCCCTCTAGGATGCACCACGCCCTCGGATCAAACCGACCTAAACGGACGATTATTATTCATCCTCAAAGGCGGTGGAGGCATAATCCGCGAGACTCAACCCGATTGGTTGGGGGGGTCGGCCGACTCCATGCCGGGGCGGCCGCCCGGTCAATGCCAGGTGGGCCCCCAGTTTCAGGTGTCGCCTTCTGGAGTCTTCTAGAGTATAAAATTTTACCCGTTCGGTCTTTACTATGTAATCCCGACATGTGGGCCTCTTTTGGTTCTTTCCTGATAACCCCCTGCAAAAATAGACAATCACCAAAACTCATGGAATTCTGTCAGTGTAACCCCTATATCTAATAGGTGAACTCATTTTAGTCCTTTCTCTTGCTGCGTTGATGGTATAAAATTGATACTTAACTACCGTCAACAACGGTGGATTCACCGTTTGTCCCGAAGAAGGGAGATCCTGGCATGCCGACGATCACTTGCCAGATCGGACCGCAGATCTTTGACAACGCCTTCTACGACCTTGGATCCAATGTCAACATCATGTCTAAGGTAACTTATGATAATCTGTTAGGGAGCCCTTGGCACCCTACATATGTGCGTTTGCAGATGGTGGACCAAACCATCCGGTTTCCCGAGGGGTTGGCACGGGACATCTTACTCAGAATTAAAGATGAGTATATCCCCGTCGACTTCCTGGTACTGGACATGGGAGCCAACGTCGAAGTGCCACTCATCCTGGGATGACCATTCCTGAACATGGTGGACGCAACCATCTACGTGCAACATGGCGAGATGTACATATCAGTCCAAGGACGGTATGTGAATGTGCCTTTCAATGGTTTTAAAGCTAACATGCAGGCACAAGCACCCCAGAAGCCACATCGTCGACACCGCCAAAGGAAGAACACTAAGATCGCTAAGTCGGCCAAGAAGGCCGAAGCCAAGAAGAGCCCGCCGAACCGGAAGCCGAAGTCAAGCAAGAATGGCGGAAGAAGGAGACACCCTCAAGGTCCCCATCTCCGGGACCGACTGAGGTGTCCACAGAATGAATCCAACAGGAGAGGTCCTGCTCTATGGACCTAAAGCACGGAGCCCTCCGCTGACCAGGTATGTCAGTAGTTATCTCATATTTATTTTTATGCATTTCAATTCTGCATTTCCCTTTTCAATAGCATGTTTACTTTCACAACTGCATTTTGTTTCATTTCAATAAAATAAAGTTAGATATAGGTAATAAAACTTGAGTAGAGTGTTTGGAGAAAAGTTGAGCTGGTGGGGCCACCAAAGCCTGGTCGACCGACCTGCTTCTGGGGTCCACCACCTCTCTTCACTTTGGCCAGAAGCAGGGATCCAAGGAAGTGCACTAGGTGCCCTGGGGCTCACAAGCCCAGGTCGGCCGACCTGGACTTGGTCCCACCAGGCACCCAGCTGCCTCTCACTGCTGACACACATGGATCCTATGCCCATCCCACTAGCCAGAATTCGAAGAGAGATGGTCCAATGCTCATGACTTTAGCTTAGGATGCTACTTTAAGCATAAGAATGCTTTAGGGAACACACCAATAGCCAAAGCAAGCACAGGGAACAACATTGCATGCCTGGAGACAACCTTTATCCTTGTCTCCACTTTTGCCCTCTCCTTTTCTCTTTCACCAAACACTAGACATAGGAATCCGAATCAACCAGCAGGAATCTTGGACCAGGACCACCACCACCTTTATCAGACAACCAGACAAAACATGTCCAAAGTGGTGGGGTGCCAGATCCTTGGTCGGCCGACCAAGGTTTGGTCCCATCTTCCTGACTTTTTGCAAGCACGAGGCAAGATTCCTTGTCTAAAGTGAGACACAAGTGCACATGGCCCTAGGGAGTGGTCAGCCGACCAGCCCCTTGGCTGGTTTGGCCTTGCCCTTTCACGCCTATAAATACCACCCCAATGTGAGCTCAATTCCACACCACAACCAGTAGAATCATCTCGAGCTCACTTGGCCTTCTCTTCTCTCTTAGTGTTTCAAGCCTTCTCAAGTCTAGTGTAGTAGTAGTCATAAACCCAAAAACCCAAAAACATTTCCCTAAAGCATTGAGAGTGTTTTAAGCTCAATTCTCTTAGTAGTGTAGTAGAAAGCTTGGTCTTGTTTGCCCACTAGTGTAGTTAGGATGAAGAATCCCTTCCGAAAGTCTAGCAAAAAGAAGGGCGATGGCTCATCTTCTAGCTCTCGCCAATCCGAAGGAAGGAGCCATGAGAGGGTGGAGGAAGAACAAGTGCACCATCTTGTCCCTGCCATCATGCCTGGCAGGATGATGGAGCCTCTTAACAACCTCATGGTCACCCATGAGGAGTTAGGAAAGCTCTATACTCTTCGCACTTGCGGTTTCCAGCACTCCGCACTCTTCGACCAAGAACTCCTCGACAAAACATGTATGAGCACCGACTTTTCCATAGTTTTTAATACCATTGGTTGGTCCTCATTTTGGCAAATTCCTGAGCGTGCCATAGAGTTACTCACCCAAGAATTCCTTTGTTCACTTAAATCAAATGCTTTGGGTGTTAGCTTTCGCATGTTTAACAATGACTATAACCTGTCTTGGAGTGAGTTGAGCATTGCTCTAGGCTTTGATCATGATTGCATACTAGATGAAGAGGTTGCTCTAGCAGATTTTAACCTTGCTATCTTTTGGAAATCAATTTCTGTGTCCAATGACTGGTCCAATCCTAAACCCAAGCAAATTCATAATCCAACCTTGAGGTTTATGTTCTTTTGGATCACAATCACTCTGTTTCCTAGGACTGATTTAGGAAGAATAGGTCTTAAAGAGATGCAACTCATGTATGTCATGGTTAATAAAATTAAGTTTGCCCCTGTTAAAATGCTAGTACACTTTTGGGAGAACTCTGTTGTTCAAGAAACACCCATAGGATTCACTTCTTTCATAACTAGAATTGTTGAAACCTTGGGTTTGCTTGAGGGGAATATTTATGAGTTTATGCCTACGGAGAGACCAATTATTCTTGAAGAGATGTTTATACGAGTTGGGCTAATCAAAAGGGATCCAAGAGGTGCGCTTAAAATGCCTCATGGGACTGATACATTCGAGGTCTCTCTCCCCAATGAGAGACTTTGGCTGTATAATGTCTCATCATTAACCATGGATAGAAGGGGAAGACCTTGTCCTGTTGCAGGGACGGACAAAATGACGTGGGCACGAACCCGTGCTGCTCAGGAGCAAGCTGGCCCCTCTCATGCTGCACACTATGAGGAAGAGGAGGTGAACTCCTCCCACATGGGAGCACCTCCTCACTCCAGGACACCTTCCTGGGCACACACTCCTCGCCCTCACAGAGGGAGGCGTCAGCCGCCGACCGAGATTGAAGCACTCACCCAGGAGGTGGAGAACCTCCACATCGAGCAGCAAGCCACGTTGCAAACCATGCAACAGAACTTGGACATGGTCCAAGGCGCCATTACGGAGGACAGGCACCGCTGGGACCAGTGGAACGAGTGGTTCTCACAACAGTGAGCAACAGACAAACTTGGGGGAGATCCTCTCCCCCACTAAGGTAAGTTCATCCAAGGTATGTTTCCAATCCCCCTCATTTAATTCTTGTCTTTTTGCATTTTAGTTATTGCTTTATCGCAATTAAAAAATCTAAAAATTCAAAAAATCCAAAAATATTTATTTCCTTTATTTCCCTTTTGTATATATGCTTCATGTGTGCTAGACTTTCTATGGAAATAATGATGAAATTGCTAGTTAATGTTTCTCTAGTGCTTGTTTACAACTTAGCACTTCTCTAAGTTTGGATTACTTGGCACCTTTAACCACAATGAACTTGATCACTTAGTGGGTTGCAAGTGCTAAAACAAAGACTAAGTTGCTGTAAGATATGAGATAGTTAAGATAGGAGCCCTACTCTATTGTTCTAAGCATGCATGATTGCCAAAGATTTTCTTTTAAAATGAATGAAAAACTTAATCGTTCCTCAATGGTGTTGAAATTCCTACCACGGCCATAAATACCTTGATATATCCAAAAGCCTTCTACATAAGCTACTTGCTTGCATTGAGTTTGGTTAAGACTTGTAGAACCTGTGTTAGAGGTTTGTCATGGCTCTAAGATCAAGATCCACATACCACAAAATATGCTGCTTTTAATCCGGAAGTACGCAACCATGCTGCTCCTACCCTGGGAATATGCATCATACTACCATCATTATGCTGCTCCTACCCTGGGAGTACGCATCTCACCTCCATCATTTATGCTACTCCTACCCTAGGAGTACACATTCATTATTATGCTACTCCAACCCTGGGAGCACGCATCATCATCCATATCACCATCCGTGTGCTGCTTCTACACTGGAAGTACGCACCTTCACCATTTTTCATCCCATAGGTTGCTCCATGCTCCAAAGTTAGAAAATTCTCTCTCAGTTATCATTTGTTAGGTGAGACACATCTCATAAAGGCTAGGCATCTATTGAGATAGATTCAAAAAAACTGAAAAAAAGAGCTAGCCTTGTCTCAATAGAAGTAGAATGAGAGATAGCATCAAATAAAGGAGCAACCTCATCCACCATACATCCACCCTTTCCTCATCATCTTACCATTCATCCACTCCATACATATCATTTTACATCTTGATCTGGGGGTATGATGAGTCTCTTCTGTGGTCCAAGATCCTGTTCTTTCTTAACTAAGACAACATATGCCTTGCAAGTATGCTATTCCTTGACATACCTACTTAAGCTCCACATAAAGCCTTATTAGAGGTAGGATGTTTTTGAAAGGCAAACACATGATGTGCCTTAGTGAGGATTCATACACCACTTGAGTGACTTGAGAGAAACCATTTGAGGAACATTAAGACTTCCTTTGAAAAATTTATCAAAAACCTCTGGCATGAAACTTGCTAAAAGAATGAGAAAAGTAGATGCTCTAGTCAAAACTGTTCTGTCCTCCAACATCCCAAGGCTGAGTTAATGGCATAAGCCCCATGGGTGCTAGAGTAATATGGGTGTGTTAACATTGCTAAATTTTCCATTCAAGGAGAAGTTCTTTGTTGTGCACTTAGTTCTATTGAGATGTTAACTTAGTAATGATACCTGATCCAATCGAACCAAGTTTTGATCGTTTGCTCGGGACGAGCAAAGGTTGAGCTTGGGGGATCTTGTTGACGAGAATAAAGACCAGTTTTGGTACACCTAGAAACCCGTCAATAGTCCTCGATAGAAGGAAGATAAGCATCACATGAGCATATTTATCACTAATAAAGTTCCACTTGTACTCTTAGCTTGTGAAATGCAGGAAAGCTGGAAATAGGCCCTGTGAGACCGAAACCCAGGTCTACTGACCTGACTCTAGTCTCACCAGGATCTGACAACCAAGCAGGGTCCCTGACATTCTACAGGAGAACCTGATCCTGAATCCAAATGTGCCACACCTCAACATTCCAGGGATCCACATAAGCAAGCAAGATATCAAGTGAACCCAACTTCGGACAAGACTACACGTGACAAGCCAGGAGAGCACCAGGAAGCTGCCAGGTGGGCCAGGGACCCCAGGTCCAGGTCGGCCGACCAGGCCCTGGTGGCCTGACACCTTGGCACTGCTCCCACAGCCACCTGGACCTTCTAGAAGGGGAGTGGGACCCACATGTCAGCCAACCCCTGGTCGGCCGACCTGCAGGTGGGCCCCACTTGAGGTCGGTTTGCTTCCACCGCCTTCCTGCATGACCTCCACGTGTCCTACACCAAGCATCGTCCATTCAAGTCGGTGGGAAGGTCGGTTTGATCCAACGGAGCATGGCGGAGAGCACACGGATCGCTGACGTGGTGCTGGAGTAACCCCTACTCCACCTCCACTATAAATACCCCCCTAGTCCCTCATTGTAAAGTGTCCCCAAGTAGTTCACAATAGTGTTCTCAAGCTCAAGCTCTCTTGGGAGATCAAGAGTAGTGTAGTCTAGCCTGGAGTGGGAGTTAGAGTCGAGTCGAGCGAAGCTCGGGTTTCCGGAGTCGTCTTTTGGAGAATCTGGTATAGCTCTTGTACCTTACTTTTGAAGTACTTTCCTTATATTAATATAGTCTTGCTTTACTTTATTAAGTATTTACTTTGAGTACTTTACTTTTAGTATTTACTTAGTGCACTGCTATACTAGTGTAGTAGTGTTGTGTCTTAGTCTCTTTAGTGTGGAGTCTGAACTAGTTTAGTGTCTAGATCCTTTGTGTGTGTTTCACTACCAACTGGGGCCGAGGTTACTTACGTGGTAGCCGGAGTCTTAAGGCTAGATTAAGCGAGGTGCTTAGGCTAGTGCTTAATAGTGGATGCACCCTATCGTTGATTGATATATCCATTCACTTTCTGACGTATATTAGCGGGGGCGGTTGTGACAGAACGCAGACCCCCAGTTGGCTCTATTTGTGTCAGGGATAGGCAGCACGGCACCCATAAGACAAGGGTCCGCTGGAGCAGGGGATGAACCCTCCTGTTTGTCAGCCGACTTCCCCTATCATACAGATTGTCTAGGCATTAGTTTAGTTAAGTCATTATGCTAGTAAGATTAGAACACCGGAGTATAGTTAGATACATAGGAGTCCTTACTCACTCGTTGTCCTCCCACCTAGCTAGCTACCTACTAGTTACCATTAATTTATCACTCATATCAACACTTACCTCTTGATCAATATCAATAGCTTAGATTGAGTAGAACCACCACGTGTATCCATCACCCATTTGCTAGAGAGTCTTAATCCGCTTCCCGTGAGTGAACTACAAATTTGACACCGGAATACTCACCTGGTTGAAGTGCTACAGCGGTACCTGTGCGCTTGCAGAGTTACCCTTGGTCAGTCTTACGTTGTCACTAGAATCTAGCTTCGCTTAGTATTCTTAGGCTGTTGCGGGAGGAGGAATTGTGACACCCTCTCTCTGGTGGTAGTTCAGGTTTGCAATAGGCTTAGCTACCAGACGCCAGTAGTATTTATCTTTACTCTAGTCGGTGTGCTCTAAGAAGTGTCGACAGGCATTTCTAACGCAGTTGCCAGGGAACTAGTATCTTTTTCTAGTGATTGCGCTAAGATCTGCCAACATTGAGGTAGTTCACGTCCTCCTTCAGCTCTGGGCAGTTAGCACCTGTGTGCCCAGTCTCTCCACACTCTTCACACGTCATGCGAGCATCATGTATATGCATGACTTCTTTCTTCTCCATGGCTCTCTCATCGAGCCTCTTCATTAGCAAGTCTATTTTGGCAGACAGCATGTCCACCTCCTTTAGTTGGTGCATTCCTCCACCTCTCTTGCGGGTCTGAGTCCTTACTTCACTCCAACCTTGGTTGGATGCCACCTTTTCCATTCAAGTCGGTGGGAAGGTCGGTTTGATCCAACGGAGCATGGCGGAGAGCACACGGATTGCTGACGTGGTGATGGAGTAACCCCTACTCCACCTCCACTATAAATACGCCCCTAGGCCTTCATCCCAAAGTGTCCCCAAGTAGTCCACAAGTGTGTTCCCAAACTCAAGCTCTCTTGGGAGATCATGAGTAGTGTAGTCTAGTCTAGAGTGGGAGTTAGAGTCGAGTCGAGCGAAGCTCGGGTCTCCGGAGTCGTCTTCTAGAGAATCTGGTATAGCTCTTGTACCTTTTCTCTTGTATTACTTTCTTAATATTAATATAGTCTTGCTTTACTTTATTAAGTCTTTACTTTGAGTACTTTACTTTAAGTATTTACTTAGTGCACTGCTATACTAGTATTGTAGTGTTGTGTCTTAGTCCTTTTAGTGTAGAGTCTTGGCTAGTTTATTGTTTAGATCCTTTGTGTGTGTTTCACTACCAACTGGGGCTGAGGTTACTTACGTGGTAGCCGAAGTCATAAGACTAGATTAAGCGAGGTGCTTAGGCTAGTGCTTATTAGTGGGTGCAACCTTTCCTTGATTGGTATATCCATTCACATTCCGACGTATATTAGCGGGAACGGCGAATCGTGATAGGACTCCGTCTCCTTTAGGTTCTACTTGCGTTGGGTTAGGTTTGTAGGGCGACCATAAGCCAAAGGTCCACTGGAGCAGGGGATGAGCCCTCCTGCTTGTCAGTCGACTTCCCCTATCACACAGATTGTCTAGTCATTAGTTTAGTTGAGTCGTTACATTAGTAGGATTAGAACACAGAAGTATAGTTAGATACATAGGAGTCCATACTCACTCGTTGTCCTCCCACCTAGCTAGCTACCTACCAGTTACCCTTAGTCTATCACTCATATCCATTACAACCTATCCCCTTTATCGACACCGATAGCTTAGATTGGGTAGAACCACCACGGACATCCATTCACCCATTTACTAGAGAGTCCTAATCCGCTTCCCTGTGAGCGAACTACAAATATTGACACCGCAGATACTCACCCGGTTGAAGTGCTACAGCGGTACCTGTGCGCTTGCAGAGTTACCCTTGGTACGTCTTGCGTCATCACTAGAGTCTAGCCTTGCTTAACATTCTTAGGCTGTTGCCAGAGGAGGAATTGTGACACCCTCTCTCTCATAATAGTTCGGGCCTGCAGTAAGCATTGCTACCAGGCACCAATCGTGATTACCCTTACTCTAGTTGATTGCGCTAAGAAATACCAACAAGCATTTCTGGCGTCGTTCCTGGGGAATAGACTTTTTGTCTATCTTTGGTAATTGCGTTAAGACGTATCAACAAGCATTTCTAGCGCCGTTGCCGAGGACACGCCGCATTAGGAATCTCTAGTAAATTGGAATCCGTGGTCTACTCTTAATCTAGGTATCTATTAGTGTTAGGGGGCTTGCCCTTCACTTGTCTTGTTTCTCTTGTTATCATTTTAGACAGTGCATGAGCAGTTTCAAACTGCCTTCGAACTTCGTTGAAGATCCTGAGCAGTTGCTGAAGAGAACTAGACATCGTCTAGTTCCTCCTCAGAGGTTCATCTCGGAGCCTGAACCGTTTGTGGAAGGAAGTCCCGCACCAGTTGTTGAGACAGTCATGGCTCAGAAGACCATCGCTGTCGCTGCGGGTCCGAATGTGAACTTGGGTGATGCGACCTTTGAGCTCAATCCTGCACTAATCAACATGGTGCAAGCCAATCAATTCTGTGGGAAGCCACATGAGGATGCCAATGCCCACCTTCAACACTTTCTGGAGGTGTGCAACACTTTGACGGTCAAGAACGTCACATCAAATGTTGTTCGTCTTCGTCTTTTCCCATTCTCACTGTTGGGAAAAGCGAAGCAATGGTTCTACAACAACAAGAGTGAAGTGGCAACTTGGGACAGATGTGCCAATGCATTCCTCAAGAAGTTCTTTCCAGCGGGCAAGACCAGTGTCCTACGTGGGAAGATCTCAAGCTTCCAACAAAAGTCTGACGAGACGTTTCTTGAAGCATGGGAATGTCACAATGAGTACATTCAGGCCTGTCCCCATCACGGGATAGACGAATGGCTCATTATTCAAGTTTTTTTACCACGGGCTGACCGGCATAGCCCGTAGTCACCTTGATGCTTTCGCTGGAGGGGCATTCTTGTAACACAATGTCAACGATGCCAAGGAGCTCATTGAGAAGATGGCTATCAACCAAGGTTGGAATGAAGGGCGCCTTCAGCCAAAGAAGAGAGGTGTCCACGCCCTTAATGAGGTGGACATGCTCTCCGCCAAGATGGACCTCCTGATGAAGAAGATATAGGGGTGTTCCTCTAACAAGGAAGTTGAGGCCATCCAGACTCCTGCCGCTATCTGTGCTGTGGGCACTGACCCATGGTGTGAGGTTTGCGAAGAGGAGGACCATTTGGGCAACAACTGCCCCATGACACAGGAGGAGGTGAACTTCGTCAACAACAACAACCACTTCAATTAAGCTATGAAGAATCAATTGAGCTTTAATAAAATGCTAGAAAACCCAGTTAGCTCAATTAGTAGCAGCTATCCCAACCTATGAGCAAGGTAAGATTCTGGCAAAGCCTATTGACCCTATTGAGGGTGTCAGGCTGGTAACTATGAGGTTTGGTAAGCCTAAGTCTCGTTCTGTTCGGGTGATGGTGGATTCACCATTTATCCCGAAGAAGGGAGATCCAGGCCTGCCGACGATCACTTGCCAGATTGGACAGGAAATCTTCGACAACGCCTTCTGCGACCTTGGATCCGGTGTCAACATCATGTCCAAGGTAACTTATGATGACTTGTTAGGGAGCCCTTTGCACCCTACATATGTGTGTTTGCAGATGGCAGATCAAACCATCCGGTTTCCCCAGGGGTTGGCACGGGACATCTTACTGAGAATCAAAGATGAGTATGTCCCTGTCGACTTCCTAGTGCCGGACATGGGAGCCAACGTCGATGTACCACTCATCCTAGGACAACCCTTCCTGAACACGATGGACGCCACCATCTACGTGGGGCATGACGAGATGTACATGTCAATCCAAGGACAATATGTGAGTGTGCCTTTCAATGGTTTTAAAGGTAACATGCAGGAACAGGTGTTGGCGGTCCTTATCGCACATTTTAGACCACCAATAAGAATATAAAATCTATCCCAAACTTAGCAAATAGGGCTTTACGCTAACATATTCCACGAGTTTCGGTGATTGTCGCTTGTAGGAAGACAACTCCGGAAATGCACACAAATGGGCCAAAGCACACAAGAAAACCATGAATAAGAGGGTGGCCCATTTGCCTGATAATTGTGAGTCTCAAACATAGGCCAAAAAGCCCAACATGAACCCAAGAGGTGAAAGACCAAAACCCGGTCCAACTCCATCTCAGGCTGGATGAGTGGATCTCGGTAAACGGACCATATCTCACTCATACGGAATCCGATTCAGGAAAACAAATATGCGTTGGAAAGCTATCTACGAGGCCCATCCACTCACCAAATTTCAGCCCGAGATGGAGTTGGACCGGGTTTTTGTCTTCCACCTCTTGGGTTTATGTTGGGCTTTTTGGCCCATGTTTGAGACCCAATATTGTCGGGTAAATGGGCCACCTTCTTATTCATGGTTTTCTTATGTTTCTTGGCCCATTTGTGTGCATTTCCGGAGTTGCCTTCCTACAAGCGACAATCACCGAAACTCGTGGAATATGTTAGTGCAAAGCCCTATTTGCTAAGTTTGGGTAGATTTTATATCCTCATTGGCGGTCTAAAATGTGCGATAAGGACCGCCAACAAGATCCCCCACACTTACTCTTTACTCGTCCTCGAGTAAAGTTTAGGACTAAGAGGGCTCATCTCTTTGATATAAAACCTGCATACAAGTTATTCCAAGCTTCACCTGCACATGTGAACTTTTGAATTGTCTATCACATTATCTTGGGTAATTGAATAATGGAACAACATGGATTCAAATCCCCTTGCATCAGTTATATCAGAAACTTGGGTTTTTTGAATGGTTTTATAAAAAGAAAGGATAGCCTTGCTCCTCATATGATTCACTAAATCGTTCAATGTGTATAATAACCTCACCAAAGGCATTTTGAGTTTTGCCTTCTTCCTACTACTAAAAAGCTGAGAGTGGAGTTTTGGGTAGGTATGTAAAGTGGGCATACTTGTATCACATATATTGTAAGGTCAAGGATCGAACCATACGGAGATTAAGCCATACACCTTGATTGAGACGTGCAAGTGTGTGGGATGGAAAAAATGGTTCCTAATCCTTGTAGTATTTTTGGCTACTCCATGCATCATGATTCTCTCTTTATTGAGGAATGAATTTTTTGGGAGAGTATGGGCTATGAGAGGTATGCTAAAAAAATCTATGTTCTCTCTCTTTTTTTTCTTTTCTTTCTATATTTTTTCTCTTTTTTCTTTCTTTTTTTTGAAAAATCATGGGACCTTCATGTGTCCCCATCTTTTTTTCTCTTCTTTTTTTTAAGCCTTGGGACCTTCATGTGTCCCTATCTTTTTTCTAAGTCTTGGGACCTTCATGTAACGTCCCGCCCCTCCGAGGCCGGGCCCGCTTACATCCGGCAGCTTAACTAGGACATAGACTACCCTCACAGACCAACACTAGCCTTTTCTGCGCACTTTGTCCTCACTCGTGCACACCCGGGAAGAACTTCCCGGTCGGTCACCCATCGCTCCAAGGCAAGCACGCTTAACTTTGGAGTTTTTAGAAGATGGGCTCCCGAAAAAGGAGTTGCAACTTGTTGATATGAGTATCCTATTAATCCTGTTAAGCCCTGGGCCGGGATGTTACATTCTCACCCCCTTAGGAAATCGACGTCCTCGTCGATCAACCCCAGGCCAGGAACGTCCCCTATTGGCCACGTCCAGGTGTGTCCGGTGCGCGCATGTGCCATGCTTTGTGTGACCACTCCGGATCCACACCTGCCCATGAACACCATGCTGCAAGAATCGACACACGCGCCCGTGAAACCGCAAGGGTCGGCTCGATACCATCCGTAACGTCCCGCCCTCCGAGGCCGGGCCCGCTTACATCCGGCAGCCTTAACTAGGACATAGACTACCCTCACAGACCAACACTAGCCTTTTCTGCGCACTTTGTCCTCACTCGTGCACACCCGGGAAGAACTTCCCGGTCGGTCACCCATCGCTCCAAGGCAAGCACGCTTAACTTTGGAGTTTTTAGAAGATGGGCTCCCGAAAAAGGAGTTGCAACTTGTTGATATGAGTATCCTATTAATCCTGTTAAGCCCTGGGCCGGGATGTTACACTTCATAACTCTCTATGAAGAAAATTGGAGAGGAGAGAGTGTTGGCATTTCTTAATGCAATCACTAGAATTGTTACATCCCAGTGGTCACGCCAAGAAACGCTAGGTGATAGTCGTGTTCTAAAGATATTATCCGCAAGCGCACGGATCTATCATTGTAGCATTTCACCCGGGGAGTATTCTCAGGGTATCGTTATTTATATTTCCCGTAGGAAGGCATAGTGTAGAGGTGTCTAAACATGGATATGGATACTTGACTTCACATCATCGAAATGTGACTCTAGTGCTATACAGGGGTAAGTATAATAGTTTTGCAAGATAGTGGACACATATTTGGCCAAACTCAAGGATAAAGTATAAAAGAAAGAATAAACGAATGAACGAATAAAGAATAAATCTAAGCGGAGCAGGTAGGTCATACATAGCAATGTCATGAACAGCTAAGTCATATAGTCTACAGGGTTAGAGATGGGTCAGAGCCTAAAGTAACAGGGAGACCCCACAGCTGGTCTGCCAGCCGATAGAGGCATTTACGAACTCCTACACGACGTGCGGACGTGGGGGATTACGAGGGACGGATAGGGCTGTCACCACCTGCCGCCTACCCCTCAACCATGGCATGCCGTCATATCCGAAGGCTCTCTCGTATCCGGACACCACGTTCGCATATTAGAGAACTACCTACATCCCCCGCGGACTCCCACCCTACGGATGGACAAGCTAGAACATAGGCAAACCCGAAGGAACGACGAACCATTACTCCATTCTCATCAGGATCTCTAATCCTATAAAGCATATGAACAACGAAGAACAACGAAGAACATGCTAAGCAATGATCATAAGAACCTTGGTCTAGTTCATATGAATCAGGTTTAGCAAGAACCCAACTATACTCTAGTTCATGAACAAGGCTACATAATAAGAACAAGAACTTGAAATAGGAAGAACACTCCATAATAGATTACCAGGTGATGAATCTTCTTCCTAGGAGACAAGCCCTCCTTGATAGCTCAACCTAGCTCCTAAGCTACTAGACTAGGCTAAAGAACAAGAGTAGAGGAGAATGGCTCAAATGAATGTGTGTGTTGGAAAAGCTTGATTCTCCCCTTTTATATGTTGAGCAGGTCAGTTCGAGGGCAGAAATGGAAGGAACACCAGCGCACCGCCCTCCTCTGCAATTAATGTACCACCTCTAGGAAGATGGACCCACCTGGCAGGCTGGGGGTGCGAGCGCGCCAGGTTGGAGCCTCCCCCCAACCGCCTTTGGCCAGTGGGCCTCTCCTGGTAGGTGGGTCTCGCTGGTGTGGTGTTTTGTCCCACTTCTGCTCCGGTTGGGCCTGTCTCCTCCTTGTGCCTCTTTTACGCTTTGCTGGAAAGCGCCTTTTCTGCATAAAATCCACTGTACTTGGTGTATTCCCTGTAAACGTTGCTAAACTCCAGGTACAAGTGGAATTCGGTTAATAGCACAAGTATATGCATATAAAAACATGTATTTCTCCCTTTTCTATCTTAAGTTGGCGGTTAAAATGTGTCGATAAGGACCGTCAACAAGATCCCCCAAGCTTACCCTTTGCTCCTCCCGAGCAAAGTTGGGCTTTTTTGGGTTGTTGATCAGGAGCTGCTTCTATGCCGATCGTATTTCTAATATACCATAGTTATACGCATGTTCTCCACTAAATTTGAATAAACCGGCATTTCTATCCACCCTTTTATTTTCTTGCTCCAATGGGGCTTTTTGGCTCCCAAGTCTTGGGCGATTGCAAGGCAGAACAGCACCACAACCTGTGCTGATCATTCATCCAAAGCTTGACCATTCTTCCGGAGGTTTTAAGAATTTTATAAAATAAATCCTAAGTTCCTCAAATGATTCTCTCGATCACTCAATGTGTATAGCAACCTCACCAAAGGCATTTTGAGAATTTGCCTTCTACCTACCACTAAAAAGCTGAGAGTGGAGTTTTGGGCAGGTATGTAAGTGGGCATACTTGTATCACATATATTGTAGGGTCAAGGATCGAACCTTACGGAGATTAAGCCATACACCTTGATTGAGATGTGCAAGTGTGTGGGATGGAAGAAATGGTTCCTAACTTTTGGATGTTTTTGTGTACTCCATGTATTATGTCTCTCTTTTATTTGAATGATGATGATGATAAAGGAAGAGTATGGGCTATGAATGAAACAACTTCTTTCCTTTCTTTTTCTCTTCTCTTTTTTTTTGAACGGGGATCTAAAGATTTTCCCGTTGAGTTATTGCACTATCCTATCCCTCTTTCTTTCCTTTGCTTTTTTTCAATGAATGAATAGCCCATCTCTGACGAATGATTAATGAAAATAGAGAGAGACGTAATGATGAAAAATGCAAGAAGTACTTTTTGGTGGCTAAAGAATGCGTGATCCTCAGGATAAGTATCGGCATTTTTTATTTGGTGGAAAGGTGGTGCACAACTCTCAGTGTAAGAGTTGGCAGATGGAAAGGGGTGCATGTTGTGCGCGACTCTCAGTGTAAGAGTCGGCGTTTATTTGGTGGGTGCAAGTGAATCTCAATCGTGGGTGTAAGGTCATAATCTCGCGTCGGTAGCAATCCGACCGAACTCAATGTATGAACAAGCAGCGTAAGAAGGTTTTGTACTACAGATAAGTCATATGGCTCTGGTGGGTATTTATAATCATTGAGGAACTTTTCATTTTTGATCATTTTGCAAATGAAAACTCCGGAAGTCAAGTCATTCTCTAGAGCAAAGTCATAGCGGTGGCTATAGTACTATATCATACCCAGCAATAACTTAGACAAGAAAACACAAGTGCTCCCACTAAAAACAAGTTTTCAGGATGAGACATTTCTAGCCGATAAACCCAAATCTAGAGAAAACAATGTTTATAACTAGGGTACAAAGAAACAAGAGACAGAGCAACCTCATCATTTCAACAAGGGTGAACTACATATTTTTACAGCACATACTAAGAGGCACAGGAATAAAGATATTTTTGTTTTTTTTGTATGCATAAGAACAGGAAGTAAACATGCTAAAGAGAATTAAAATTACCTTGGAAAATAAATATGCAATGCAAGGTACCTTTGGGGGTCCTCCCTCAAGCTAGCATGAAGCTCACTGTCCAGGGTGATATCCCATAAACCTCCAGAACTCCTCATGTTGAGCCTGGTCGTGTTGCATCTATGCACTCAAGCCGTCCCACCTTTGATCTATATGTGCCTGCCAATCATGGGTCTCTTGCACAAAGGAAGTGAGAGAGTGCTGTATTTCACCTGTCTGGATCTGCAGCTGTCCGATGCGGGTGCCGAGGGCTTCTATCTCGGGGTTATGTCAAGGCTGGACTGGTGGTGGAACATCTTCATATTGCTGCCTTTGGCGCTCCCACTCGTCCGTGCCCACCTCAGCCCACGCATCTGTGGTTGGCGCAGGAGGTACAAACTTGTCCCAGCTCCCGCTGCCCTGTGGAGCATACCCTGTGTAGTCGTGGTAGGGGGGCCCATCCTTGGTGTTGCTCAGGCCGCGAGGAACTGGGGCCTGCTTCGTCCTCCGCCCTGCCTCGTCGTGTCCTGCTGGTGAGTTCTTCCCTGCGAATATCTTCAGCAGTCTTGAGCACAAAGGTTAGTGACTGGCAATTACGCAAATAGTAATCCGGGTTAGGTAACCGGATCCTATTTTTGTAGCCAGGGAAAAAGAAGAAGAGCTCATCCTTTGTGCCATGGGTAGTCAACGTGTGCCCTGTTGATGTTTATTAAGTGCAACTGAAATAAGGACGGTTCCGCAAGCGCACAGAAAATATCATCGTAGCATTTTAACCAGAAGTAATCCAGGTATCGTTATTTATAATTTTACCACTGGGAAGGGAATGCACTGGATAATGAGTGATGAGCAATGCACATGTGATAATGGAGAGCTTAACCTTGTCTGTATCGATCATCTCATACAGGGTAAGTGTCACATAAAATATAGGAATGAATGATAATTGACATAAGATAAATGAGAGCATTTAGCCACATGAAATAATAGTAACCATCTCAACTTAGCACTCTAAGTTTATAACACTAGTATGGACTAGGACGATCTAGGGTATAATCCTATGTTATTCTAACTATAAGGTCAAAGCATACAATGATTAGTGCAAGAACATCTAGGAATCATGGCGGGAAAAGGTTACATCTATGCATAGTGATATTACCAGAGAAGACTAGAGACATAGCAATGACTTCAATGTAATAGGGGTATTCTGCTAGACCTATACTCGGGAGAATGACTACAAAGGACTCAACAGGACTGTCACTCCCGCGATCTACCTCACGATCCAGAATATAGGGTGCTATCGCAGATAAATACGGTCTAGGCACCACACCTACACAATATTTACCACTCACCCATCAATCTAATGAGCAAGTGCTATACGATCCTATGCATAAACATAATTCTAGTCCAACTATGCTAGACATATAATCAAAGTAGACTAAGAACGATATAATTGAGAACATAATCAAATAGAGCAAAGTCAATTCGGATATAATAGAATAGAATAAAGTGCTATTCATAGTATCACTGATGAATATTACAAGAATGTAGAGGGGAATTACCAAGAACTCTGACAGATCTGGACTCCAAGCTAGGCTTGATTCCCTCTAGATCTATTCCTATGTAGCTATGCTACTAAACTATGGAGCTCTAATTGAGATGGTGGCTCTGGCTTCTCTGAATTCTCTCAGATGAATGAATAGAGAATGAATTAGGGTTTTTCCCAGGGTCAGGGGCTCTGAATATATAGCCCTCTAGGATGCACCACAGCCCTCGGATCAAACCGACCTAAATGGATGATTATTATTCATCCTCAAAGGCGGTGGAACAGGGATCCGCGAGACTCAACCTCATTAGTTGAGGTGGAGGGTTGGCCGCCCCAAGGGGGGAGTCGGCCGCCCCTGGAGGCTGCCAGGTGGGGCCCAGCTTCCAGGGGTCACCTTCTGGAGTCTTCTAGAGTATACAATTTTACCCGTTCAGTCTTTATCTCTATGTAATCCCGACATGTGGGCCTTCATTATGTTCTTTCCTAATAACCCCCTGTAGAAATAGACAATCACCAAAACTCGTGGAATTCTGTCAGTGTAACCCCTATATCTAATAGGTGAACTCATTTTGGTCCTTTCTCTTGCTGCGTTGACGGTATAAAATTGATACTTAACTACCGTCAACAATGCTCCGTATTGAACAAGCGGAAAATAACACCATCATCGGTTTCTTGCAAAGTGCTGAGGAACTGTATGGTTAGGATGCATGAACCTTATTCCTCCACGGGTTCAACATCCTCCCAACCAACAGACCTCCACACAAGATCGAATTCATCATCCATACCTATGCGGCGGTGGAGGTTTGAGTCGTAGGCTTGAGTGTGCAGGAAGAGATGATCCTTGAGGTGGAAGTAGGCTTGCATCTCCCGACCTTCTTCCAGGTCGAGGTACAGCTTGTCCTCCTCATCCATGACTTGCTCTTGTGGCGCTTCCGGTGCCACCTCTTCCTCTCCAGCTCCTTCAACCTCCTCAGGCTGCTGCTCTTCCATGGGGGCCTCGGGAACTTGAGAGCTCGTCTCACCGAGGCGACGCTTGGAACGTCTCCTAAGCAAGCTCCTGATTCCTGCCATGGCTTCAAGAGTAGAGAGAGCTTTCTTGGGTGTGAAGGGTTAGTAGAGAATGAACTTCTACACCCAAGAGTGCTCTTGCTACTTGCTCTACACAAAATATGTTGGAAAAATTGCTTGAAGAATGAAGTGGAGAAGTGAGAGGAGTGAAAGTGAGTGAGTGTGAGTGGGGTGAAGCTCCACCGCCGGCTCCTCTCCTATTTATAGGCCAAGCACCGACCCAAGGGGGAGGGAGCAACGGCTCCTAGCCGTTGGCGCCCTGGCCCGCCTGCCACCGCCCTTTGGCTGGTAGCTCCCAACGGCCATTTCAAGAATGTGGCCGTTGGGGGTTTTTGTCCTGGCCCAAAATCTCCCCAAATTTTGAATTTCCAACAAATTTTGAACAAAAATAAATTTTCAAAAATTATTTTAAAAATAGTTTTTGAAAAAACAAAAAATGTATTCCTCCTAACTAACTTATTTTCAGAATTTTTGGGACAAAAAGTTTTGAAAAATCCATGGAACCAGGTACTATTTTGAAGTTGGATTATGAGAAAGCCTATGACAGAGTGTCATGGGACTTTTTGTTTGAAATTCTAAAGTCTAGAGGATTTAGTGATATTTGGATTCATTGGATTAAACAGTTAGTGATAGGTGGTTTAGTAGGGGTTAATCTAAATGGTGAGGATAGTAGTTTTTTTAAAACAGGTAAGGGGCTTAGACAGGGGGATCCCATTTCTCCCTTGCTGTTTAACCTAGTAGGTGATGTGTTAACCAAACTTCTCCAAAAAGGAGCTGATAGTGGCTTGATTAGGGGTGTTGCTGAGGACTTTAGAGAAGGTGGGGTTATTTCTCTTCAGTATGCTGACGATACTATTTTGTTTTCTAGAGTAGAGGAGGGGTATACTAGAAATCTGAAAGGGATTTTAATGTGGTTTGAACAAATCTCTGGTATGAGAATCAACTTCCATAAGAGTGAGCTGATTCCCATGAACCTAGACCCTGAAGTTGCCCATAGTTTGGCACATCTTTTTTCCTGCCCTTTGGGGAGTCTACCTATTAAGTATTTAGGTGTTCCTCTGCACTTTGGGAAGTTAACTAGAGAAGATATTCAGCCTCTGGTTGACAAGATGTTAAATAGGTTGGCTGGTTGGAGAGGAAAGCTCTTGTCTTCTGCTGGGAGACTAGTGTTAGTGAAAGCCTGTCTAGCAAGTATCCCAGTGTATTTACTTTCCTTCATTAAATTCCCTAAGTGGGCAATTAGAATTCTTACTTCCCATATGGCTAATTGTCTTTGGAATGATAACCCTGAGGCACATAAATATCACTTGGCAAACTGGGAAAGTGTTAGTATGTTGAAAGAGTATGGAGGCCTTGGGGTACCCAACCTTAGGGACTTAAACATTTGTTTGCTTGCCTCCTAGTTGAAGAGGTATAACCTGGATGGTGATAAGTTGTGGAAGCAACTTATAGATCATAATTATAGGACTAATAGGCCTAACATTTTCTACAGTAATTCGGTTGGGGCATCTCAATTTTTTAAAGGTATGATGTGGGCTGCTTCAGCAGCAAAGATGGGGTATAGATGGGTGATTGGTAATGGTAGAAAATGTAAATTTTGGGAGGATAATTGGCTTGGCAATTCTAGCTTAGCAATTCAGTTTTGGGAGATTTACATTCTAGTTAATGAGAAATCTGCCATAGTAGAGAATCTTTGGGATGGTGTTAACCTGAAGTGTACTTTTAGAAGATGTGTAGATGTAAGATTATACAATCTTTGGTTAGAAGTAGTTCAGTTAGCCTCTACAATTGTGTTTATTGAGAAAGATGATGAGTTAGTGTGGCAGTTCAACTCTAATGGGGTGTATTCTTCTAAATCTTTATATAAGGTCATTAACTTTAGAGGAGTGTTTCCTGTTTTTGTGCTCGTTGTACGGTCCTTGAAGGTGCCACCCGGGTGCACTTCTTTCTTTGGTTGTCAGTTTGTCTAAAAACAAGGTGCTAACTAGAGATAATTTAGCTATCGTGCAATAAGTAGTTGATCAGTCCCGCCTGTTTTGTGAAGAGCATGAATCTGTTCAAAGCACCTATTTTTTGATCGTGTAGTTGCCGCACGCTTGTGGACTGATATCTCGAGGTTGTTGGTAAGAGTGTAGGTGCTGATTTCCGTCAATTGGCTCTTTGTGGCTGTGTGAGAAAAAATTCCTAGTTATTAATGTGTTTTGTACAAAGAGCCCGTGGGGGTTGTGGAAACTAAGGAATGAGTTATGTTTTCAGGATTCCAAGTGGAGAAATGGTCATGTTCTGCTACTGAAGGTAGCGATCATGGTGGAGAATTGGGGTTCTCTGTGTCCACTGGAAAGGAAGATGGAGTACTTGGGTTTCCTGGAGAAGCTGAAGAATCTTGCTGCAAGGCCGTTGGCGCTGACATGGTGAGCATGGTGAATGAAAGAGCTGACAAGTTGCTGTTCCTGACCGCGGCCAATTGGGATGCCAATCCACCTGAGGAGGACCGGGAGAGGCTCTCTGCAGATTGGGAGAAAGCATCGAAGGCTGGGATGTGGCATGACTTCTCGGCGTTGAAGAAGGATTGGAACATGTAGCTGGTAGAAAAAGCAAGTGCTAGTGTCGCTGGTTTGCTTGTAGCCAGTAGTGGTGTGGATGTGACTTGAGTTGCGTTGTGAGGTTTTGCCCAGGTGTGGGTGGTGTTGGCTTATGAGCTTGCTGTCGAACTTAAACTTTGTGGTCTTTTTAATAAAAGGCCGGGGCCACCCTTGAACTCAAAAAAAAAAGTTTTGAAAATAAAATTTTATTTTATTTGCTCACTAAAAAGTGAGTGCACAAAGAAAATACTTTTATAAAATAAATAAATATTTTGTAAATAAAGGAAGATTTTTTTAGATAATCGCCGGTTTACTGTCGGCCGGGGCTCACCAATTTTTAAGTCCGTTGAGCGGGACTTCCTCCCTCATCAATTGTTGCTTGATGATTCATCCGCCCGGAGAAGTGGGTCTAGATTTCTTTGCCTTAGTCCCGGGTTGTCGCTTCTTTGGCGGGTTCTTCTTTACTTCTGCCGGCTTGGGATAGCCATTGAATCGAAGGTTGATCACCTTCTGCTTAAAGTGGAAACTGGCTACGCCCTTCCCAACATATAGTGCTGCTGTTGACATTTCTTAGCGCAATCACCAAAGATAGATAAAAAGTCTATCCCTGACAACGGCGCCAGAAATGCTTGTTGGCATTTCTTAACGTCATCACTAGAATTAGCAACAACGCCAAGAAACACCAGTTGGTATTCTGCAACATTTACAGAACAAGTCCGCAAGCGCACGGAAATACCGTTGTAGCATTTCACCCGGAAGTATTCAGGTTATCGTTATTTATATTTCCCAAAGGAAGGCATAATGTAAAAGAGTCTAATCTGGACATGAACAAGATAACAAGATTGCATAGCAGACCAATACTCATAACAGGGGTAAAGTAAGATCGGTAGTTGGATAACTGACACACACACTCGAGCCAAACTCAAGGATAAAGATAAGAGAAAGAATAAAGAATAACCTAAACCGGAAAGGCATTCCCACACAACTATGTCGACAACGGACGATCACACAAACATATGCATGTTAGTGAGATTCTACGTTAAGATAGCCAAGGCCAATTTTAACTCACTTCGGGCACCGGATCGCACCCGACTCTGTGTGATGCCGGCTCGTAGCTCTACGCCGTACCGGACGTGGGGGATTACAAGGGACGGACAGGCTGTCACCACCCGCCGCCTACCACCTCAACCGTGGAGTACGAGGCAAACGAAGGCAGCCCCTAGCCTAGACACCACGTCTACGCTAGCGACTACGCTCTAGCGTCGTACGTGGTGACCCGTCTCTATCAGGGGCCCTCTACTAGAGCATCCGCCATGGGGACGGACGACGAACCCGCAAGCCAACATTAACCAAGACTACGCTTAAGATAGATCTCAACATCACAACCTAGTTCTAGGTCTAAGCATGCATGCACTGATGTCAAACATTAGGTTCTATATGATAAGATCAAAACATGTAAACTATATTCTAGTTCATATGCTAAGATCACATCATAAGAACTATGCTCTAGTTCTATAACATGACTATACTAAGAACAAGAACATCTAAGAACTAGAACAAGAACAAGAACACGAACATCTAGAACAAGAACATATGAGAACAAGAACGAATAAGAGGGACCTTGATATTGCTCATACCGAGATCCTCCTAAAGGTTCAAGCCCTCCAACGAGGCTTGCCTTGCTCCACTACATAACTAAAACTACTAAAGGAGAAGATACAAGTGGAGGGAGAGAGACTCAAATGTGGTGTGTGTTGAGAAATGATTTCTTCTCCCCTTTTATAGTTCAACTAGGACAGTTTGGTATAGCTACACATGGAAACACCCTGGAACCGCCATAAGGAACCACCATAGCACCTTCCAAACGAAGCTTGGCCCGATTGGTTCCCGCGCTGGCGCGCTCGTTCCCTTGGCGCGAGCGCGCCAAGGGTGGCTCTGCTGGGCCTCATCTTTTGCAGGCTTGTGGGCCTCGTCGTTAGCTTTCCAACGCGTATTCGTTTGCTTCAATCGGAGTCCGTATGAGTGAGATATGGCCCGTTATCGAGACCCACTCATCCAGCCCGAGATGAAACTCGACCGTGATTTGGTGTTTGGGCTCGCCACTCCCATGTCACCGGTTTTGCCCAGAACTGCCGTGATCGGTGGGCTATGCTCTTTGACCCTGTCACGCTTTGTAGAAAAGCGTGTTTTCTTTATAATTCCTCTTGTATTTGGCTATAATCCCTACAAGTGTCAATTCTACCGGTACAAGTGGAATTCGGTCAATAGCAAAAGTATATGTGTATAAGAATAAATAATTCTCCCTTTTTAGTCTTATATTGGCGGTATAAATTCGTTGATAAGGACCGCCAACAAGATCCCCCAAGCTTACCCTTTGCTCGTCCCGAGCAACGCTGAGCCTTAGGTTGTTGATCAGGAGTTGCTACTATGCCGATCATGTTTCAAATGTACAGAGTTCATAACAAAGTTTTCTACCGCAATTTGAATAAGTCGGCATTCTATCCACCCTGTTATTATCCTGAAACTGAATGGGGCTTTTCAACCTTTCTCTGCCTTGGGCGATTGCAAAGTAGAACAGATTCACAGACCTTGCTTATCATTCACCCTAAGATCAACCATCTATCTGGAGGGTTTTGATGATTTTTTTGTAAAATAAAGCATAAGTTCCTCGTATGGTTCTCTCAATCGCTCAATGTGTATGAAATCCTCACCAAAGGCATTTTGAGATTAGCCTTCTTCCTATCACTAAAAAGCTTGAGAGTGGAGTTTTGGGTAGGTATGTAAGTGGGCATACTTGTATCACATATATTGTAAGGTCAAGGATCGAACCTTACGGAGATTAAGCCATACACCTTGATTGAGATGTGCAAGTGTGTGGGATGGAAAAATGGTTCCTAACTTTATGTGGTATTTTTGGCTACTCTTATGCATCATGATTCTCTCTTTATTGGTGGACGGGGATTTTTGGGAGAGCATGGGCTATGAGAAGTACACTAAGGATCTATGTTTTTCTTTCTTATCCTTTTTTTTTTTCTTCTTCTTTTTTTTTTCTTCTCTTTTTTTTTTTCTTCTCTTTTTTTTCTTTTTTTCTCTTTTTTTTTTCTTAACGGGGACCTATAACTTCCCGTTTGTCTACTTAATGGGACCCTTGTCCTCTTATGTGCCCCTTGGCAATAATTTTTTTATTTTTTTTAAAGGACAATTAAGCATAGCCCATAGCTCTCTTTTGGAGTATGAAGAGCGCATGAGGATAGAGATCTCATGATTTAAAGGCACAGAGCAGATTTTGGTGACTACAGGATGCGCGGTTCTCAGGGTAAGAGCCGACATCTTTATTTAGTGGACTGGTGCGCAACTCTCAGTGTAAGAGTCGGCATTTTTGGTGGAATAGATGCATGTTTGTGCGCGACTCTCAGGGTAAGAGTCGACAGTTTATTTGATGGGTGCAAGTGAATCTCAATCGTGGGTGTAAGATCATAATCTCGCGTCGGTAATAATGAATTGACCGAACTCAATGTTCGAACAAGCAGCGTATGAAGGTTTTTGTACTAAAGATAAATCATATGGCTCTGGTGGGAATTTCATAATCATCGAGGAACTTATGTTTTTATAGTTTTTGAAATAAAACCTCCAGACGTCAAGTCTTTCTCAGAGCAAAGTCATAGCGGTGTCTATGGCACTATATCATACTGAGCAATAACTTAGACAATTTCAAGTATATGCAACCCATTAGCTCAGGTTTTTAGGATGAGACATTCTTAGCCGATAAACCCAAACTTTAGAGAAAGCTCAATTATGAATTGAGTACAAGAAAAACATGAGACAGAGCAACTATTCATCATATCAACAAGGGTAGAACTAAATATTTTTATAACACACATATAGAGAGTGGAGAAAATAAATCATACCTCATCTTTTTATAAGATAAACAATTTATTCATAGAAATTTGAGATACGAGTTACCTTTATGGGGTCCTCCCCCAAGCTAGCTTCTGACTTACCTTTAGCTTGGAATGCTGCTAGCTGGTGCATGTTATGGCATGATTCTCAGTTCATTGCCTCCTTTGAGCATGCTTAGAAGGTCCCCTCCCCCAAGCTTGTCATGTGGTGACATCGAGACAAGAGGACAACAAACTTGGGTTGAAAGGTTTATTATTATTATTTTCTTGTTGTTCACCGAACAAATATTCATCTCTGTTGTCATCTCCAAGACTTACCCTCATAAGATTTATAAATTCCTGCAGGGGTTAGTCCATATGACCCACCAAAAATCTATACTGGCAGCTTTGGTTCAAAGATCAAACTAGACACCATGTCTAATGTGATCTAGGTAGGCAAGATAAGCTAAGCACAAAGCTTAAATTACAGAGCCTATGGAAGCATGATTTTACATCCGAGCTTCAAACTAAGCACCATGCTTAATTTAAAAGATACAAAACCATCACATCCAAACCAAAACGCACAACATAGGAATTGGAGGCATGAAAAGATATAAACAAGATTCATCCAACAGAGGTGAGGCATTGCACAAGTGAACAAAATAACCAGAGGTTTTTTTTAAAAAAAAAAGTTCAGCCAACTTTTATTCAAACTCGAACAAAGCTTGAAAGATCATGCCTTGCTTTGTCTCCAACATGAATTACTTCTATTGCTTATGATAACAACTCCAAGTTCATTAATCAAATTTCAACACCAAGCCAAAATTTGATTAAAGAAGACTATTTTAATCTAAGCACCACGCTTAAATCAAAATGGTCTATGGATGCATCTATAGAATGCACCCAAACCGAAGCATTAGCATAAACAAAGGAAGCATGATTTTTATTTCTATGGAGACAAAAGTGAGAAAATGAGTTGGTGAACTTTACCTTTGCATACCCGAGAGTTGCTACTTGGTGACATACATGTATGAAACATCAAAGTTGCTTTTCGGTTGGCATGATGGCTTTGCCTGTGTGAACGTCGGGACCAGCCCACACATAGCCGATTGTGTTCGGGCCATGGGCCTTGACGGTTGTAGCAAAGGCTTGGAGGTGAGCCCTTCTTGCTTGTCAAAGCAATGTTGGGTGGAGTTGGGTAGCCCAAAGGTATTTCTCCTTGGTTATGGGGAGCCATCCTCTTCTTTCCTCTCCTCCAAGATTTTTTTTATTTCCCCCTTTTTTGCGTAATATATATTTTTTTTTTTTTTTTTTTCAGCACTCTCTTTTTTTCTATCTCTTCTTTTTTTTTTAATTTTCTCTTACTCTTTTTTTTTAAACAAGGTAGAGCCAACATCTCTATTATTGTTTTTTTATGATAATCGGGGTACCTCGGTGCTTGCTTTATGGTCATAAGCTCGACCTCCAAAAACTAGGACGAAGTTTGTAGCTAGAAGCTATGATTGGCTTCCAACGACAAGGCTAAAGAACTTGTCCCAATAAGGAGAGTTTTTTTTTTGGGCTTGGCATAATTTTTCAAAGATCACATGCAGTAGTTTCAAACAGTGATGAAACATGTTGTTCAATCAAAGTAGGCAATTCAATCTAAGCTCCATGCTTAAATTGAGAAACCTATGAAGATATGATCGTGCACCAATCATACTCCAAACCGAAACATACTTCATGCAAAAATTTTGAAAATAAACCAAGGTTTTAATAAGATATTTTTTTGTGCAAAGAAAAATATTTATATTTTGATTTTGTAAAAAGGATAACTCAAAACTAGTAACATAATTTTTATATAAATATTTTTAATACAAAAATATTTTTAAAATAGTTTTATAAAATAGTTTTTTTTTCGTTATGAGCAAGGGCTACAAAGACAAGCAAGCTATCATAAACATGTCCTCATAATTTCTTTTAACCAACGCCCTCCCCGCAAGGCGCGCCAGAAATGCTTCTTGACATTTCTTAGCGCAATCACCAAAGATAGATAAAAAGTCTATCCCCGGCAACGGCGCCAGAAATGTTTGTTGGCATTTCTTAACGTCATCACTAGAATTAGCAACAATGCCAAGAAACACCAGTTGGTATTCTGCAACGTTTACAGAACAAGTCCGCAAGCGCACGGAAATACCGTTGTAGCATTTCACCCGGAAGTATTCAGGTTATCGTTATTTATATTTCCCAAAGGAAGGCATAGTGTAAAAGAGTCTAATCTGGACATGAACAAGATAACAAGATTGCATAGCAGACCAATACTCATAACAGGGGTAAAGTAAGATCGGTAGTTGGATAACTGACACACACACTCGAGCCAAACTCAAGGATAAAGATAAGAGAAAGAATAAAGAATAACCTAAACCGGAGCAGGCATTCCCACACAACTATGTCAGGACAACGGACGATCACACAAACATATGCATGTTAGTGAGATTCTACGTTAAGATAGCCAGGGCCACTGTTAACTCACTTCGGGCACCGGATCGCACCTGACTCCAGGTGATGCCGGCCTGTAGCTCTACGCCGTACCCGAACGTGGGGGATTACAAGGGACGGACAGGGCTGTCACCACCTGCCGCCTACCACCTCAACCGTGGAGTACGAGGCAAACGAAGGCAGCCCCTAGCCTAGACACCACATCTACGCTAGCGACTACTGCTCTAGCGTCGTACAGGGTGACCCGTCTCTATCAGGGGCCCTCTACTAGAGCATCCGCCATGGGGACGGACGACGAACCCGCAAGCCAACATTAACCAAGACTACGCTTAAGATAGATCTCAACATCACAACCTAGTTCTAGGTCTAAGCATGCATGCACTGATGTCAAACATTAGGTTCTATATGATAAGATCAAAACATGTAAACTATATTCTAGTTCATATGCTAAGATCACATCATAAGAACTATGCTCTAGTTCTACAACATGACTATACTAAGAACAAGAACATCTAAGAACTAGAACAAGAACATCTAGAACAAGAACAAGAACAAGAACATCTAGAACAAGAACAAGAACACGAACATCTAGAACAAGAACATACAAGTGGAGGGAGAGAGACTCAAATGTGGTGTGTGTTGAGAAATGATTTCTTCTCCCCTTTTATAGTTCAACTAGGACGGTTTGGTATAGCTACACATGGAAACACCCTGGAACCGCCATAAGGAACCACCATAGCACAACGAAGATTGGCCCGATTGGTTCCCGCGCTGGCGCGCTCGTTCCCTTGGCGCGAGCGCGCCAAGGGTGGCTCTGCTGGGCCTCATCTTTTGCAGGCTTGTGGGCCTCGTCGTTAGCTTTCCAACGCGTATTCGTTTGCTTCAATCGGAGTCCGTATGAGTGAGATATGGCCCGTTTACTGAGACCCACTCATCCAGCCCGAGGTGAAACTCGACCGTGATTTGGTGTTTGGGCTCTGCCACTCCCATGTCACCGGTTTTGCCCGCACTGCGGATCGGTGGGCTATGCTCTTTGACCCTCTGTCACACTTTGTAGAAAAGCGTGTTTTCTTTATAATTCCTCTTGTATTTGGCTATAATCCCCGCAAGTGTCAATTCTACCGGTACAAGTGGAATTCGGTCAATAGCAAAAGTATATGTGTATAAGAATAAATAATTCTCCATTTTTAGTCTTATATTGGCGGTATAAAATCGTCGATAAGGACCGCTAACAGCTGCCTTGGTGGTGAAGAGAAATGGTCGACCTAGGATGAGTGGTCCTTCTTCTGTGTCCCCTGTGTTGAGGATGACGAAATCCACTGGGACGTACTCATCCTGGATTCTAATTAGGATATCTTTTGCTATCCCCTCGGGCTGTGTGATAGTCCGATCTGCCATCTGCATCATGAATGCTGGAGGGGACAGAGGTCCTCCCAACACTTTCTCATATGTCGCCTTGGACATCATGTTTACACTTGCTCCGAGGTCGTAATAGGCATTATCAATGGTGTGTGGGCCTATTGCGATGGTGATAGTCGGTCGGCCTGGATCTCCCTTCTTTTTCAAGACAGAACCCCAACTGGGACATGGCTTACCAGGCCATGTTGAGATCATAATAACTGTTTCAAGTGAGATCTCGGGTTGCCCGGGTATTCCTCCTGAGCCACTATTGTTTGGTAGAGATGCAGCTATCTGGGCTAACTGGGTTTCTATCATTTTGTTGAAGCCCAGCTGATCTCTAACGGCAGAAGATAAGCCCTCTATCTTATCATTGATGCTTCCAAGAATTTTATCATTGTCGAGCATCTTTCTGGTTAGGTTTTCATTGATCTTGGCTTGCCCAAGGACTAGGTCTTTGAACGAAGGCTGATTCGAATTATAATTGGAGTTATAATTTGAATTACCTTGGAATGGTGGTCGAGAATAGCCACTATTTCCTCCTTGTTGTTGGCGAAACCCGTTGTTGATGTATGCTGCTTCTTCACGGGTCTCAGGGCAGTCACCTCCTGAGTGGCCAACATTACCACAGACTTCGCAAGTCATGCGAGAGTCCATGGTTTTGACGGAGTTGGGCGTGCTAGCTGTAGCACGTTCCTCCATCTTCTTGAGGAGTAGCTCTATCTTATCAGCAAGCATATCAGTCTCCTTGACTGTGTGCATGCCCTTCTGTTGCTTGGTTGGGGTCCTATCTTCCCCCCAAGCTTGGTTTTCCACCATTTTGTTGACTAAAGCCGTAGCTTTGTCAACTGTGAGTGATAGGAATGCTCCTCCAGCAGCGGCATCAAGGTGCCCTTTTGACATGGGTGTTAACCCATCGTAGAAGTTTTGGAGCACCAGCCACTCCTCCATCCCGTGATGAGGACAATCTTGAATATAATCTTGGAGTCTCTCCCACGCTTCAGGGATGAGTTCGTGTTGTGTTTGCTGGAAGTTGGTAATTCTTCCTCTTAGGGCATTTGTTTTGCCCAAGGGGAAGAATTTGGCGAGGAATGTCGTGGAACATTTGTTGCATGTGCTCACCGCTTCTCTATCCTTGTAGAACCATAGCTTCGCCTTCCCTGATAGGGAGAAGGGAAACAGACGGAGCTTGATGACATCAGCAGATATGTCCTTGATGATGACTGTATCACAGAGCTCCATGAAGTGTTGCAAATGAGCATTCGCATCCTCATTGGGTAGTCCAGAGAATGGACTAGATTGCACCATCGTGATGAGTCCAATCCTGAGCTCAAAGTTCTTTTCTGCTGCGTCGACAATGGGCCCCGTGGGCACATGGGCAACAGCGGGCACTGAGAACTCGCGGATTGACTTCTGGGCCATCTTTGATGGTGTGGATGGTACTAGTTCAACTGTCAGCGGAGCTGCCTCTGGATTCGTATCAAAATTCGGGCAAATAAACCAGTCCTGCACTATCCTGTTTTCATCAACAACAGACGAAAACATGAAAGTTAGCCTGCATAGACTATGTCCATTTCTAATGAAGTCAATTCATATCCATGTTTATGCTAGATTCTTTTCAACCAATGCCTTCCCGCAACGGCGCAGAAATGCTTGTTGGCATTTCTTAACGCAATCACTAGAATTGTTACATCCCAGTGGTCACGCCAAGAAATGCCAGGTGATAGTCGTGTTCTAAAGATATTATCCGCAAGTGCATGGATCTATCATTGTAGCATTTCACCCGGGGAGTATTCTCAGGGTATCGTTATTTATATTTCCCGTAGGAAGGCATGGTGTAGAGGTGTCTAAACATGGATATGGATACTTGACTTCACATCATCGAAATGTGACTCTAGTGCTATACAGGGGTAAGTATAATAGTTTTACAAGATAGTGGACACACATTTGGCCAAACTCAAGGATAAAGTATAAAAGAAAGAATAAACGAATGAACGAATAAAGAATAAATCTAAGCGGAGCAGGTAGGTCATACATAGCAATGTCATGAACAGCTAAGTCATATAGTCTACAGGGTTAGAGATGGGTCAGAGCCTAAAGTAACAGGGAGACCCCCGCAGCTGGTCTGCCAGCCGATAGAGGCATTTACGAACTCCTACACGACATGCGGACGTGGGGGATTACGAGGGACGGACAGGGCTGTCACCACCTATCGCCTACCCCTCAACCGTGGCATGCCGTCATATCCGAAGGCTCTCTCGTATCCGGACACCACGTCCGCATATTAGAGAACTACCTACATTCCCCGCGGACTCCCACCCTACGGATGGACGAGCTAGAACATAGGCAAACCCGAAGGAACGACGAACCGTTACTCCATTCTCATCAGGATCTCTAATCCTATAAAGCATATGAACAATGAAGAACATGCTAAGCAATGATCATAAGAACCTTGGTCTAGTTCATATGAATCAGGTTTAGCAAGAACGCAACTATACTCTAGTTCATGAACAAGGCTACATAATAAGAACAAGAACTTGAAATAGGAAGAACACTCCATAATAGATTACCAGGTGATGAATCTTCTTCCTAGGAGACAAGCCCTCCTTGATAGCTCAACCTAGCTCCTAAGCTACTAGACTAGGCTAAAGAACAAGAGTAGAGGAGAATGGCTCAAATGAATGTGTGTGTTGGAAAAGCTTGATTCTCCCCTTTTATATGTTGATCAGGTCGGTTCGAGGGCAGAAATGGAAGGAACACCAGCGCACCACCCTCCTCTGCAATTAATGTACCGCCTCCAGGAAGATGGCCCAACCTGGCAGGCTAGGGGGCACGAGCGCGCCCCTGGTGCGAGCGCGCCAGGTTGGAGCCTCCCCCCAACCGTCTTTGGCCAGTGGGCCTCTCCTGGTAGGTGGGTCTCGGTGGTGTGGAGTTTTGGCCCACTTCTGCTCCGGTTGGGCCTGTCTCCTCCTTGTGCCTCTTTTACGCTTTGCCGGAAAGCGCCTTTTCTGCATAAAATCCCCTGTACTTGGTGTATTCCCTGTAAACATTGCTAAACTCCAGGTACAAGTGGAATTCGGTTAATAGCACAAGTATATGCATATAAGAACATGTATTTCTCCCTTTTCTATCTTAAGTTGGCGGTTAAAATGTGTCGATAAGGACCGCCAACAATGATTCATACCTTTTCTATCTAAAGTACTTAGAAGTTTATCTTTGAAAATGTCATAAAACCATAGTGTCACTACTCCACAATAGTGTTGAAATTCCCACCACGGCCATATACACTGGATTTCCAAAAGCCTTCTACATAAGCTACTTGCTTGCATTGAGTTTGGTTAAGACTTGTAGAACCTGTGTTAGAGGTCTGTCATGGTTCTAAGATCAAGATCCACTTACCACCAAAATATGCTGCTCCTGATCCGGAAGTACGCAACCTTGCTACTCCTACCCTGGGAGTACGCACCCTCATATCACCATGCTATTCCTACCCTGGGAATAGGCATGTTCATTCCTACCACCATTCTTGTGCTGCTTCTACACTGGAAGTACGCACCTTCACCATCTTCATCATATAGGTTGCTCCATGCTCCAAAGTCAGAAATTCTCTCTTAGTTATCATTTGTTAGATGAGACACATCCCAAAAAGGCTAGGCATCTATTGAGATAGATCAAAAAAAACTGATAAGAAAGAGCTAGCCTTGTCTCAATAGAAGTAGAGAAAGAGACAGAATCAAATGAGGGAGCAACCTCATCCACCATACATCCATTTCCTCTCCATTATCATCCATTACATTCCTTCACTCCATTTTACATCTTGATCTGGGGGTATGATGAGTCTCTTTTGTGGTCCAAGATTTTTTCTTTCTTAACTAAGACAACATATGCATTGCAAGTATGCTATTCCTTGACATACCTACTCAAGCTCCACATAAAAGCCTTATTAGAGATAGGATGTTTCTGAAAGGGGCAAACACATGATGTGTCTCGGTGAGGATTCATACACCACTTGAGTGACCAGAGATTATCTTTTGGGGAGTAGGAATGACACATGTGCTTTCTTTTTGAAAATCTAATATCAAAAACTCTAAGTACTAAGGATATGAAAATGAGTAGAGAACTGTGCCTTGAGAACTATTCCATTTGTTTCAACAACTAAAGGATTTATGTTAGACAGTACCACATAACCCACATGAATGACTTATGCCTGAGTAAACTTAGTATTTGCTGATATCTTAACAATGTCATAGTATACCTTTCTCTCTAAAACTTTGCTTGAGGACAAGCAAAGACTTAAGTGTGGGGGATCTTGTTGACGGCATTTAGACCCTATTTTCATCCCATGAAAGCCATCAACATTGGTCACATTCCAGAGCTACATCTAGCAAACAAGTAGTGATATTGGTGCATTTCACTTGGTTCCACTTGTACATGTCATTATTTGGATGCAGGTACAAACAGCTTACAGTCAAGCCTGAACAAGCTCAAATAGAGCAAATCTGACCAAACTTCAAATGAGCAAGCAACACACTCCAGGACATGTAGGAACATCGGTGGAACAAGGCTGGTGGGCCCACCTGACCAGACCCTGGTCGGCCGACCAAGGGTTGGTGGGACCCACCTGTCACACCAACTCCACCGACCTACTGGACCTTCTAGAAGATGCCACATGTCAACACCAGGGCAAACCCTAGGTCGGCCGACCAAGACATGTGGGCCCACTGAAGGTCGGTTGCCTCCCACCGACTTCCTGCATGACCTCCACGTGTCCTCTGCTGGCAAACGTCCATTCCAAGTCGGTTTGATCCAAGGGTGGAGAAGTGATGTCACGCGGATCGATGACGTGGCACTAGAGTAGGGGCTACTCCATCTCCCCTATAAATACCCCCTAGAGCTTAGTGCAAAACACAATGTATCATAGGAAGAGCTACTCTTAGCTATAGTGTGAGAATAGAGGGAAGAGAGTGGGGAGTTCTAGCGGAGGAGTCCCGGCCTGTCGGGAGTCTTCTTCCAGGAGCGCCTCAGCGGATGCTTGTCTTCTAGTAAGTCTACTTTCTAGTTGTCTTTCATCTGAGTACTTTCAATATTTACTTTCTGTCTTAGTTTATCGTACGTATACATCCTTTCTACTGGCGCATTGCTCTCTCTTGATCGAGCATATGTTAGGCTCTTGAGTGAAGTATTCTAGGCCCTTGCTAGGTTTAGAGTAGTAGAGATAGTGTAGAGGTGGTGTCTAGACTAGATCTACCGGTGTGGACGTCTTGCCGCACTCAGGAACGCCCGGAGTGAAGTGTGACAAACTTCCATCGGGACCTTGGAGTTCTCCTCGGGTGTTATTAGGCAAGATAGTAGGTCTGCATTGGTGGGCGCTTCAGGCTGTGCTAAGTCACAATCTGTTTCGCCTGTCGGCTGCAGTAGAAGGGAGACTTAACTCTCACGTATCCTTAGGATAACTAAGCTAGTGCCCAAATACTAGAAATACCTCTCTACCCAATCCTAAGCCCTTGATCATTGCCTGACGGCATACCTTGGCCTAGTTAGTCCACTTCTCGTTCCCTGTCGAAAATACGATACCTAGAATACTCCCGGTGAAGTGCTACATTGACTACCCGTCCGCTTGTGGTAATCCCGTTTGCCACATCTGGTGTCAACAAAGAGTTGCTCCGCTCTTGACCTCTCTCACTCCCCTACTTCTATCCTAGCTAGAAGCTAGGTGTAGTGGCTCTACTCCTCTTGTGTAGACTAAATGGAAGTGGGGAGGTAGAATGAATAATGGAAAAATTACATGTTTGAGAGAGAGTGTGGCCATGCTTAAATAGGTGGAGGATGGTCGGTTCCAAGCACGCAAATGACCAAAACACACCCCCGCACCGCCCTCTGGAGCATTGAATGTACCGCCTCCAGCAAGGTGGGGTCGGGCGGCAGGTTCCTTAGCGCACGCTCGCGCCAGGTGAACCGCCTCCGGCCACTGACCTTGGCTGGCGGGCTTGGTTCTGAGCCTGGAGTTGGCCTATGTGGTGTTTTGTCTTGCTGGTGCGTCAGTTAGGCCCTTTTCTCCTTCTCTCCCTTGTTTGTGTTGTGTTTTTCCAAGGATTATGGTGGGGAATAATGATGGGTTTGATTTGCTGATGTTGGGGTTGATCCTTTTAGTCGAGGGTTAAGGGTACCCCTTACTCAAGTACCTGACTATGCATAGTAGATTTTTTTTCTTCGTTCTGCTGTTCTACCCGTTGGAAAAAAAAACATAGTTCCCTGTTTCGGATTTCGAATGGCAACAGGGCTATCCCGTCGGGTTTTAGCAGAACGTTCTCATCCCTGTGACATAAAAACTCTCCCGCTCCCGGCTCCCCGTCCCCGCCTCCACCCCCGGGGACAAAACCGTCCCCGTCCACGGCCCCGCGCGGGGATTTCAGCCCCGATGAGGACCCATACCCGACTAATCCACGAAAACACTGGCCATCTTCCAGACCGGCAGTAGATCCCGACAGCGCCGCCATGACAGGTGCTCTCTCCTACTATCGTTGGACGGCTGGATCACTGTCTCTCCTTGTCGCTGCTAACTGAGTGGCCCGAGTTCAAGTCTTGGAGGGAGACTGGGAGAGGGACGGGGCGGAGTGGTGGTTGGGGGCGATGGGCACGACCGGAGCGAGCCGCAGCTCAGAGGCACGGCGGTGCCGGAACTACGAGAAACAACAAAAGGGAGGGGCGGGGCGGAAGGGAGGGGCTAGGCCATGCGCCCTGTGCCATGACTTCGCGAGAGGAGGGTCCGCGGGGCGGGAGTAGCCTAGCGCGTGCGGTGGCTGCTCGACTGGATAGGGTGGGGAGTTACCAAAAAAAAAGACTAAGCTAGGGTTGCAAGTGTTTTTTGCTTTTATACTTCATAGTTGAGCTCACAAATTGGGCCAATAATTAGTAAAATAAAATAAAATAAACAGTGTCCCAACGGGGATCGGGGACGGGCAGCAACGGACGTTCTCCTCCCTGCCTCACCCGCTAGCTGGCCGTCCTCCCCGCGCCCGGCAAATGGGCCCGCTTGTCAGTGGAAGGAGGCCGAGCGCAAACACCCACCCCCTAGGCCCACGCTCACGGTTTTTTTTTTTTTTTTTTTTTTGACAACGGCCCACGCTCACGTTGCGAGCCCAACACCAGAAGCCGTGCCCTGGAAATACCCCGCCGCCGCCGCCGCCGCCGCCTCGCCGCTCTCTCCCATTCCGATTCCCCTCTCCTCGCAACAGCCCGACGGTCATCTGCCCTGCCGTCGCCGGCTCGCACCACCACCACCACCAGGCGATGGAGCTCTTCCCCGACGGGGGCTTCGTGATGCTGAAGAACCGCGGGACAGGCAACTACGTCCACGCCGATGCGGACTGGGTGAAGGTCACCCTGCGCGCCGTCCCATCCCTGAACACGGTGTGGCGGGTGCAGCACTGGGTTGACCCGTTCGACGAGCGCACCTTCGTCCTCCTCCAGAACGCCGCCTTTGGTCGGTACCTCTCCTTCTCGCTCCAGGAGGCACCGCACGGCTGCTATGGCCACCGCACGACCCAGCTCGACCGCAGGGAGCTCAACCTGCCGAGCCCCGCGACACGTGACTACCCGTGGATGTGGAGGGTAGAGAGGGTGAACATGAACTCCCCTGATCAGGACTACGTCCGTCTGAGGTATTTCAACTGTAACCTCCGCGCCAACGGTAAGTACCTCTCCAGGAACAACCGCGTCACCGCCGATCCAGATCGTGGCATCACAAACATGATACACTGGACAGTCCATGAAGTCGCAGAGAGCCGGGTACCACGAACCTTCCCTGTCACGGTTGAGGATAAGGTGCGTGGTTTCGCCGTCCTTTCCCCTTCCTTGCATTCCCAAAGGTCTGATTACTCCTTTGCAGTTATACTTGCCTAAGTCTGAAACTCTTCGTCAAATGCTTTGTCATGTTAGGTTCATGTGCTTCGCTTTAGGGTGCTATTCATGAGAACATTAAAATCCACAAATTATTGTGTATATTGTGGTCCCTGCGCTCTACCAATTTATAAATATCCCTTATTTCTGAGTCGAATCATGGTATGGAGAAATCCCTACTTGAGGACACAATTGGAGCAGCGCATTTTGTTACGAACGAACTTATCCATGTGTACTCGAATGATTTCGCTGTTTGGTGTTCACCTTCCCGTTCCCTACCACTTATCCACAAAGTACTGTCTATACCAGATTGTATCCCCTTCGCTTTATGAATTTATCTGTCATTCATTTAATCTGAGTCAAACCCAAGCTGATGTCACCACTTTTTGTCACGATGTATGCTTGAAGATTTGCGCTATTTGGTCTTCTTCATTTCATACCAGATTGATAGCAATGGTTTTTGTTTTACTGATTTCTGTGAGAGATTCCGAAAGAATTTGGTCTCTGAACATTCCGTTGTGAATAAAATGTACAGACATGCTCATTCAGTTATGGCTTTTTCCAGCAGTTTGATTTCTTTAATTCTTTTCGTAAACACAGAGAGGCGGCATTGGTCAGCATCTGCCGCGGACGATCTGGCACGTGCGGGCGAACGATGACGGGGAGTTCGACCAGGATCATGAGAAGTGGAGCTCGTTCGCTTTCTACAGCAGCTCTTTGATCGAGCTGAAGCAGAAGCTGGGGCCCTGTCAGGATGACTGGTAGGAGGATGTGAATGACTTCACGCTGTGCATGCAGCCTGGCTTGCATGGGCGGCTAATGCCGCTGGTCACCGACCTGCCTCGCAGCTTAGATTCCATGAACATCGTCGTCTTCAGGACCGGATCAACAGGTGACTACTCTGTAATTTTCTTAGCAGTCTGTGCAGCACTTGCTATCTGTTTGCGCTCTCAGTTTCAACATGTGAGATGTTCAATGTTTGCAACATAGCCCATAGCTCAAGTTTGGTTCTGAATTCGTTATGCAAAGAGGTCAGTAAAAAAATGCATCTGCATGATAGATTTTGAGTAGAGCATAGTGTCATACTAACAACAGGAAATGCAAGTTGCCTGTTGTTTTCCGTACCCATGATGTTCAGAAACTAGTGTAATGGCGCGCGCATCCGCGCGCCCTTCTAGGCCACCGTCATTTAATACTCATGTACTAAAGTCATCCGCGCGCGGATGCCAATTAAAATGCATGTATGAATTTAGTGCATGATGACACTCTTTGCATGACTTTGAAGCTTTATTTAGAAGTCAAATGGGCGAAGTTCTGCTTGCTGGTACTCTTTTTGGGTAGCAAGCTATAACCTGCACTAACCAACATTTTTCAGAAAAGGGACCAATGATAGAGGTCTAGTGCACAAAGATATATCTTCTTTCTCCGAGTTTGAACACTCTTGTGCATGGTTGTTGAGTTCCTGCACCAAAACATTGAGCGATGTCAGAATAAAGCAAAAAAGGAAAAGTAGTTTGTCATGATTAGAGAGTGTACAAAGTAACTAATATAATTAAATAGAAACATAGAGTGTTTATGACCTTGAGTAAACATGCTTTTGAGAGCCATAGCAAACTTGTGGTGCCTGGTGTATTCACATCCTCAGCTGGAAACTGTCACTACATTCTCAGGTTGTACATCCTTCAAATTAATGTTTTCTTAAGTCTCATTAGTCTGAAGCTACCTGATACAAAAAGCAGTACCACAGTTAGTACCCATGTAAGAGCATTGATGCACAGAGGCTAAAATATTCTGGTGGCACCATTTTCCAGTTCCAAAAATAACATAATGCAACATAATAATGTGTTTGTTTAGGTATTTCTGTATAACCGGAGAGATAAATATCATACAGTAGTATTTTTTTGTGGACATCAATTTCATTTTTGTGGCGTAGGAAGGGCATCGAGAGGCATTTAGGAGAAAAGTGTAGACGAAACTACTAATCATCATTTAAAAGAACAATTAGAGAGGGGGGTTACAACAAAAGACATGGCAGTCTCGTTTTGTCGAACCGAGAAATGTATTTTAAACATGAAAAATAAGAAGCTGTTTGAATCTGAAGCTGATTCAATCAATCTCAACCGGTCACGTTAAAATCTGATGGCAGTTAAAATTTGGATGACGTAGATGCCGTTTCCTTTCTAGGAGCCGGTCCTCTTTTTGTCTCTTTAATTCTGTCGTTTAATTCTGGATTATTGTTTTCTATAGTATCCTCTTGGCTTTTGGGGGTTTTACATTTTAGTCAACTTTTGCTTGAGCTAATGGTTTAGTTCGTTTGGTTAGGACTAGTCTACAACCTGTACATTGAAGCAGCACTCAGAATGGAAATAGCCTCATTCTCAAGTCTGTAGTGTTCATAGTGTTGCATAGGATTTAGCAGTCCTTCGACAGATTCTTAACTTGGTCCGTGTTGTCCGAATGCATTTCTACCATGGTGGTCAGATTACAGATTTAGTTGTTCCTGTAATGTGATATCCAGTTCAGATAATTCAGTTTTCTGCTTGTTAGCCAATAGTGTTAATCTTGGAGCTGACTGTCTACTCTTATCTATTTTTGTCCACTGTTGTTTAGTTCTCACTGTTGCAATACCCATGATGTGTGGATATTAGGCATCATCTCAATGATTTTCTTGTTCTCTTGTGAATTCAGGTGCTGCGGCATTAGTGTATCCACGACCTTCCAATGCTGTTGTGGCATGATTTATGAGAGCGGAACTTCTGACAATGTTGAAGTTCGTCTTCTTGGCTACCGAGAGCAGAAAGCACTGCTGCCCCTGATACTGTGACAAGAGAATTGTCCCATAGTTTCTGAAAATTCTGCAACTCTTCTGTAATGGTTGACAGTTTTGATGTGGTCTACTGACCGGAAGCATTCTGTGATAACCTTTCTGTTTGAGAACATCAAACTGCTGAAAGTGTTATGCGGAAGTAATGGTGAACGGTTCTGCAATGTAACATTTGTTGTAGCTACCATCGTCATCTTTGTTGGGTGAACGGTTCAACAAAGTAACATGGGCTGATTTTGACCGTACCTGTGAATTGAGTTCAGCTTTTAGTCATGGACTGGAAATCGTGGTTGCAATGTTACATCATTTGTGTGCTGATAAAGCTAGCAAGACATCCTTCTCTTTGTTTCTTGATATTTTCATGAGTGGAAGTTTAGGTTGTAGTCTTGTAAAACGGTCAGTCTAGTGTGCATTTTTGAAACAGACCTTCCTTGCATGTTGCTCGCCGGTTGTGTGTGATGCCACGACGTGTTGATGTTGCAGGACGTTGATGAGGGCCACCGTACAATAACGATAAGGGTACCATGGTTTCAAAAATACCTAGGTATGTGGGAGAAAGAGAGTGTTTGGATAAAATTAATTCTCAATTTTATTAGCAGAGGTCGGACCCTCTTTCCTATTGAAACTAGGGAAAATTTGCTGGGATACACCAAAAGTGACCGCATTTGCTGAAACACATTTTTTCACGTAACACTCACCATCAAAACAGTTGCCATTTGTAAACCATTAGTATTGTGCCCGTGCTAACGCTATGGCTTTTTTTTAGAGATGCACATGAAAACAATCATTATTGACTCAAGTCAATTGTTTGCCTGCTTTGAAATTGAACCATCTTAGTTTTCAACTTGAGACAAATGCCCTCATGAATACCACCAATTGGCACGGTTCAGATAACTCATAGCAATATGACATGAATTCCTTTTCCTTTATCCATATCAGCTACATTACAATTCATGTAGTTAAGCAAAGTAATAGATAATATCAACTTCAGATGCAGAATGGTGCACTTGTCCTGATTGACCAAGTGCATGATTATCTTTGTACCTACCTACTTGTTCTGAATCATCATAGAACTATCACTGAACTTTTTTTTGTGTGTGATCAGAACTATCACTTAGACATGAAAAAGCCATGGCATATGAAGCATCAAATAAAGGATGGACCAAAAATTTTGCAAATAATTTTACAAAAGAAAATAATTGCAATCTTCATTGTCACAATCTGGACAGAGGTTGTGCAAAGAAATTTCATTCATAAAAATCAATGTCAACTATTTTAATTTTTTCATCTAATCTAACTAAATAAAATAACCAAAATTAGTACTATTGTGCCCTATTATTCTATCCAAATCCAAATAGAGCATAAAGGAACAAAATTGTTTTAGTCCCATATGTAGTATGTCAATTGACTTTTCCATAAGAAAGTACAAAATGATACCCAAATTAGTCCCGATTGAGTCAAAGAGGCGCGACAGATGAGAAACGGTTTCTATAAACAGTTTTCAAGGTCGCTGCTGACTTAGTGCATGGCCTCATGAGTGTTCGACACCTCTTCTATAATGTTCCTATCTTCCGCAATTTTGAGAAATTAACCGGATGACTAACCTAACAACCTTGATACCCCATTTTGATGATGGGATTACTGGCAGGCCAGATTTGTGCAAAGTAACCACTAAAAATGAGTGTACTATTTTAACCTTTTACAAATTGAGGTGAAAATCTTTTGCATCATAAACAGTGGGCCAACAATGTAAATGGAGAATGCAAGAAATAAGGAGCATATCATAGCTAGATGACTATAACCGAAAACCAAATAATAGAACGGTGATGATTATACGATAGCGTACACTTGCAAGGAGGATATGAGCATCACATCAAACTACAACATGTTTATCAAAGTTTCACAAGATTCAATAACTGCGTTAGCACCTGACCTCATGCATAATGTAATAGAGCACACCAAACTGCGTTAGCTCTAGTAGCCAATTCAGATACTTTGCTCATTCGGAATCAAAGTTGTAGGAATGGAATTGCAAAGCAACTCTACAGCTTCCAAAAAAATCAATGATTCCAGTCAAGTATTTGTTTCAGAATGAAATGGTTTAAAACCAAAATGTGCTCACTGGATAGTTGTGTTCTATTACATTCTTCAAAAAAAGAATCAATTGTCCTTAGGAAGGATCGTTTCCTAGCATATGGATATTGTAGGATCTCTGATGTTGTCTAGGAGGCCTAGAGGGGGGGGGGTGAATAGGCCTGGAAACAAAAACTCGAACTTCTGTCAGTTCAGAGTGCGGCACTACCGCCCTTCTAAAATTCAGACTAAACAGAATTCGACAGATCTTGCAGAAACTGAAACTAAAACATGAGATAAGCTTTCTGCAGGGTAAAGGAGACAAAGTAGATACTAGAACCTTAGCAGCAACTCCCAAGAGGATAGAACAAGCTTGAAACCTAAAAGCTTCTCAACAACAAGGTATGGATATAAAGTAAATTAAGCACATGGTGACATAAGTATTTATCCCGTGGTTCAGCTCGCCACTAAGGCTTGCCTATGTCCACGTTGTTGAGGTATCCACACATGGAACGGGCTCGCCACCAAGGCTGGCCACTCCCTCGTTCTCAAGTCAAGAGAATGAACTCTTGAAGTGAGGGGTGATTTCTTTGCTGTAGAGTGAGGTTACAAACCTCCCAAGGTTGCCACACGAGTTGGCAACTCAAGGGCGACGCCTAGCCGGCTAGGAGCAAGCTCCAAGAGTAACAAACCCTAGAACCGCCGGCCAAACGTGAACCAAATGCTCTTAGACTTTGGGAATCAGTAGATCCACTCTCCAATCGAAGTTTGCTGCCTTTTCTCTCAAGTTTTGATGGTGGGAATCATAGATTGACTTGGGAGCTTGAGGGAGCAACAATGGAGGGGGGAGAGAGAGAGAGAGAGTGAGCTTTTGTGTAACACCTCCAGTGTTAAGCACTAATTAAACTACTCTAATCATGTCATCATTTGCATAAGCACATCATCATGTGATTGTTAGACTAGGGAATGCTTTGTTTGATTAGTTGCAATTAAATATATATGCTTAGGTTGATTATTGGCTTAAGGTGTGCAAGCAAATTTATTCCAAAGTGCTAGATAGGTTACTTATTTGAATTGGGTGCTTTGAGATGATTTATGCAGAAAAATATTTCAAGAAACTTTCCTTTTGGGACCAATTTATGAAAATGTGTTTTAGGGCTTCATCTTGGGCAAAAAAAAGTGCAAAGGGGTTTGAAAAATTAGTTTTAAAAGTATTTTTCCAAACTGATTTTGGAATCTCCCAAACCAAGCCAATTTAGCAAAAGTCGTAGTTGGGAAAGTTTTTCATCTTGAAATTTTGAGAAACTTTCATGTTGGAAGTTTTCTCTAATTCGAAATAGTTTTGGAGTTAGGAGGGGTTTAATTTTTCAGTTTGAATAGGAGAGGGGGTGGGACCCACCTGTCAGCGTCCCCCTCCCCTCATCTTCTTCCTCGCGGCGACGGTGTCGCGCCCGGCGTGCGCCACGCGGCGTCCGTACGCCGGCGCCCGCCCGTGCCCGCTGTGTGGCCGCCGGGATCGGCTGCGGCGCGCCACAGGACGGGCCACACCGCCACCCGAGCGCCTCGCTGGCGCCACTGCGGTCCTCGGGCCCGCTTGTCGGCGTCCATACGTCGGCGTCGACCGACGCCACGCGGCGAGCGCCGCCTGCCTCGCCCCCTCCCGCACGCGTCGCCTGCCCGAGACGGAAACGGGACAGAGCCCCGTCCCGTCACTCTTCACTCCACTGTCGCCCGCCTTCTTCCTCCCTCTTTCCTCCTCCTCCGTTTCGCCATGGCCGCCACTCGCTCCGCCGCCGCGTAGCGCGAGTTCCGACCGGCGAAACTCGAATCCGAGGGCAGCATCTTGTTCGCCGTCCTCGACTCCCCCATCGCCATTTTCGTTAAGGTAGCGCTCGCATTCCTTCTCTCTCTCTCTCTCTCTCTCGCACGGAGGTCCGCCGCCGCCATGAGCTCCGGCGAGCTAATGCGGCCGGCTCCTCCCTCCTCTCTGCTGCTTCTTGCGCGTCGGGAAGCCGCATGCAGGGTGTAGCAGTAGGTCGGGGAGAGAAGTGAGCTCGGGGTGCGTCTCGAGCCGTGCGCGCAGAGCGCCGGCGAGCTCACCATTGCCACTCCGGCGAGGGTTTGCCGGGGTTATGGCCGTCCTTGCTTCGGTTCTTGGGGCGCGTCACGTTCGTCAGAGCGAGGCCGAGCCCGTAGGCTAGAAGATGGGCGCAGTCACGGCTCCGGTGGGCCGCTCGCCGACGAGCGCCGCCACCGCCCGTCGGCGGTCGCCTCCGCCGTGGTTTTCGGCCGCTAGGGCCTACGCTTCTTAGCGCGTTGGATGCGCGAGGTCGAGGCGCGTCCTAAGGCGCCCGTGGTTGCGCCGGAGGACCGCCGCCGGCGAAGCTCCGCCGCGCGCCGCGTCGTCCTCTGCTCGGTGCGGCCGACTGGTGGACCCCGTCCCCTGCGGGGCCCGCAGGCAGAGCGAGCGCGGTGTGCACGTGGTCGGGTGCACGTAGCATTTTACCCAGAGCCTGGGTACACTCGGGGTGTACCTAGCGTTTTAGGTCGATCTTCAGAAAAAGAAAATGGGTTTCCCAGATTTAGTTTTAATCTTCCAAAATTCATATCTCATTCATTATTAGTCCAATTGGGGTGATTCAAATTGGGTTATTTTTCTTATGAGTAGTAGATTCTATAGAAATTATGAGATGTGGCTTTTGGCATACTTTGATGTTGAACTTTATTTAATTTCTTGCTATGGCATATATCTTTAAAATTCATAGTAAATCACCTGTTGCTTAGAAAAATGTGAAACCTGCTTTGCTAGGCTAGTTTTGATATGCTTCATCTGTATGAGCTCTTACATGGTCCTATTATATGGCAAATTTTAGATTTGCTCTTCAAGTGCTATGAATGTCACCATGTCTAAATAATTCATAATTAATTCATGCTTTGTCCAATGCTGATGAAATTTGATATGCCCTGTTTTTAGTTCATGCTTTAGACCTACATGTCACTGGTTTGTGATTTGGAGCACTTTTGTAGTACAAAGTATTTTTAGGTGCCCTGTTTAGCACTGCCTTGTGATTTTTGTGTAGGACAAAGTACTTACTGTTTTGAGTTGAATTTTCTGTGGTAGGCTATTCAGGACATGTTTTAGCTACTGTAATTTTTATGGAATTTTCTGTATTGTCCAGATAGCACTTGCTGTTGTAGCCTACTCCTTTTATCGGGTTATCGTACTTGTTTTGCATGAAGGATGGTACACCTAGCTTGAATGTGATATATTGCTGTGGTATACTTGATCATGACATCATTACATCATCCCTACAGCAACACTTGTATTTACTTTCGGCATTGCACCATACAGGATCGCTAGGCAACAACCCGCAGCACGAGGAGCAAGACGTGGAGGATCCTCAGGAGCTCGAGCTGCAGGAGGTAGCCGAGGAGGAAGTGCTAGAAGCTGACCTTCCTGACTGTCCTAACCACGTGCCCAGCTCGTTTGTCAAAGGCAAGCCCCGGTGCATCCTCCTATGTTTATGCAATGTTTTAAATTTGAGTCCTTTACTTATTATGCTGCATTACGTTATAGGCGTTGATATGGAACCATAGAGGTGCACTAGGACTATCCTGCTACCATAACTATCTATTATTAGGTTGAGGTTTCGATAATGCTTAGCTTGCTAACTAGTCGGTAGAAGCCGAGTGATCGACTATCACTCGCGAATGGTAGGTGTTACTACCCCTGGATTGATGATGATGTTGGTAGGTTGTAGAACATAACCATGTGGCCATGATGAAATCACCTCTAATATATCATGGCACACGAGCGTCCTCGGATCATTTTCAATACCGCCTCACAGATAGCTGGAAGGGCCGGAGTGCCCAACCGCGAAGCCTTGCATTCTACTTGGGCCGGGTTTCAACTTCCAGGTATCCACGCTGGCGATGGGTGCTGAGTAAACAAGGGCCCGGTTTGTGAGTCCTTAAGATGGGGCGGTGTCATTTGATGGGCACGCTTACCTGTTGGCAGCCGGGAGTTTCCTTGGTCGTGGTGGTGAGTTGTTGATCCCGCGTTTCCCGAGTAGATCAATGGTGACCGTCACTCACTCTGGCCAATGAGTGTGGTTTGTGTGAGGAATACCCCGCCAGCTGGTTTGCAATCGATTATAATCGCCATCGTTCCTGGATAGTGAATAACTTGACCGAGCGATGGTGCCGCAAATAAGATTTGAAATGCGAGTTGGTTATGTTCTCCACATGATGGTTTAATGAATATTCAATCAATGCGGTGTTGATTAATAGATTGATTACTTCTACTAAAATGATGACTAGTGCAGGATGCTAACTTAGCATGGATAGGTAATTACCTAATGAGATAAGCTAGAGAGTCCTTTATCACTAAATGAAGATTTAAAAGCTCATCTTTTGGCAAAGAAAGGAGTCGGCTAACCCACATACAGCTTGGCATCCACCAAAGTGTCTTTATTTTCTTTTAGACGGTTAAGTCTTGCTGAGTACAATGTACTCAGGGTGCAATTCCCAATTGTTGTTGCAGATGGGGAGATGTTTTATGGCTATTGTCCCACCTGTCTCCATTCGGCCGTCGGAGATGAATAGATCGTGGGCACGATCAATCCAGTTGTCGCATCCCTTTCTTTTGTGGAGTATGATGAAGGACATGGCACTATGTTTCTAAAAACATTTGGGGTGTGTTTGAGAACATGTTAATCTATTTGCTTCCGCACTATGTTGAGAACTTGGTTTGTAATAACTGAAGTATGCTATGTAATATCTATTTGAGAACTTTTATGTAATAATTATGGATGGTATTTCGTTGGGCCTTTACCGGTCTGGGATGTTACTTGATGTTTGTGCGAAAATCCTTCGTGGTTTTCCGGACTACCGGGCTGGTTTGGTTACTAAGTTCTAATTAAGTTGCCACGTCAGCTTGATTAGTGCTTCGTAATTAAATTAGTTGGTCGGTTCTGTTACATTTTGGCTGTCTGTAATGGATAAATCGCGAGGTAGACGAAGAGGTAAGTGATGTGTGCCGGCAGAGGGGTATAAATACCTGTCTGGGCCCAACGGTCACTTAACAGGGCGGCACTGCCGCCCTCACCAGACCAGAAAAGGTGTGTAGAATAAAGGATTGCTGGCTTGGTGTGAATGTGAGGATGTTGTGATTGATTTGAGCATTTGGTTCAACAATTGACCAACTGTCCTCGAGTCCCCCTTAATAGTACGGCTTTTCCTAAACTCAAATTCAAAATATAAAGGAATGTAAATGCCTTTGAGTTGGTTGCCACTTCATATGGTAATTGGGGTCTGTACCATTGAATATGTTTCTAATTCTCATTATACCTTGATCATGTGACTTGAACCATATCCATATACATGAGTTCACTTCATGGCTCCAAGTCACTTCCACTAATCATCTTATCCTCAACACAATATGACTCTCATAGCTTGATTAGTTCCTCGACTAAATGCAAGTACTCTCTTCTTCACCTTAGCCATGGTACCTCAGTCCAAGCCCTTGCTTACCCTTCACCTCCGTTTAGTACCTCGAAGCCCTTTCCTTTCTATCTTCAGCTTATCAGGCTATAATCAAGTCACATCATATTAGGCATCCATTGTATATTATCTCCTTTGTCATTTGCCAAATAAGCTTGCTATCACATGATGCTATGATATCCCACAACATATAAGCCATTTCATTGATTCCATTTATATTGTTGTCTTTTGCTTGAACTAGATTGTTTCCATAATTTTCCAATACAACAATACACAACTTTGGCGTTCCTCTCAACACAATGTGAAATACTATCAAGTTTGCCTACTTGTTGAACCTTATATATACTTGTTGATACACAATCCATAAGTATATACACAATAGACTAAAAACTTCCTGATCAACACTTAGCAAACTCATTAGACCTTTAATTATGTTGTCAATCAATTCACCAAAACCCACTAAAGGGCTAGATGCACTTTCAGATACACAATCAAAATTTTACATGTATTAAAAAAAATAGAAATTGCATCAAGCGTATTCTTACTTTGCGGCTGCTTGCACAAGTTGCATATGCAGACTGATCGCAAGATGCCTTTTCCTGCTCCTGTGCGCTTGGCCTCCGATAGTAGATGATCGCTACCAAGTCGGCTCCTCTCCGATGGTCGAAGCAGCGAAGGAAGGCCTCCGATAGTAGATGATCTGTGCGATCTTGCGACAGGAACTGGAAGGGAAGCAAGTGGGCGAGTAGCAACTGGCGGCGCCTCTGCGTGTGGCAGAGGAGAGGAGTTGCGTGCCGCCGCATCCGGGACCCGTGCCGCCCTGGATGCATCCACGGCGTCTAGGGCTCGTGCCGCCACCTCCTCTGTGTCCGGGCTCGGCGAAGACGCGGAGGAAGAGATCGGGGGCGCAAGACCGCAGATCACCTCCGAGGTATCGATGTGGTTGCCGCAGACGCCGGGCCTTTTGCCCTAACCCTAGGCACGGGCTCCTGTGTAATAGAACCGACCAACTAATATAATTACAGTGCACTAATCAAGCCACCATGGCAGCCTAAGTAGTAAACCGCAATCATACTAGCCCGGTAGTCTGGAAATCTCGAAGGATTTCACCAACGTCACATACATCTCGGATCATTTCCCAACATATGCCATCTCAGATCATTACATCAGGTTCCAGATAAGTATTACATAAAGTTCTCAAATTAAGTTATTACAAACCAGTTTCAAATTCCAAGTGCGGAAGCAAATTTAAACCAAGTTCTCAAACACACGCAAAGTTTTTCTCCAACATAGTGCCAGGTTCTCCATCAGGATCTACTACAGCAAAAGGTATGAAGAAAGGATTGATCGAGCCCACGATCTATTCATCTCCCACTGCCGGATGGAAACATGTTGGGCAGTAGGTGTAGAACATCTCTCCATCTGCAACAACATTGGGAATTGCACCCTGAGTACTTGGTACTCAACAAGACTTAACCGACCGAAAGAAAATAAGGAAAAGACTCTTTTGTGGATGCCAGGCTTTATGTGGGGTAGCTGACTCCTTATTTGCCAAAAGGATGAGCTTATTAAATAATCATTTAGTGATAAAAAGGACTCTCTAGCTTATTGTCGGTGTTTCGTACCCCGGGGGGTATAACACCAACGAGTAAATTTCTATGCGTGCTCCCTAATCCGGATGGTGATGCAAGAAGGACACAAGTGTTTATCCTGGTTCAGGCAAAGAACGCCCTACGTCCAGCAGAGGGGAGAGATTTGTATTATCTTGCACCGGGGTGCTTGTACAGGGGTGACTACAAGCGGGACTTAGCCGTGAATGAGTGTGTGAAAATGTGGGAATGTGCGTGAGTGAAGGCGAAAAACATAGGAACCTTGCCCTAAACTATGCCCTGGCGCCCCTTTTATAGACCAAGGGGAGGCACAGGGTTACATGATCGCTAGGGCGGTCGTAAGAGTGACGTCGAGGTATGGGCGTCATGTCGAGTCGTCGAGACTGTGGACGCTCCCTTTTGTCCGGTTCGAGCCTGTGGATCCATGCTTTGGACCGGTTCGAGCCTGTAGCAGCGTGGGCAATGATGGCCTGCTCGTCCTTCTCGGTCGTGGGCTGACGTAGTCGAGGTACGGTGCCGGCGTAGACGAGCACGTGCGTCCGGGAACCCCGCTGTATGGCCGTCGAGGTAGGAAAGACAGGACACTGCGCGCCCCATGCTCAGGTCGCCTCCGTTATCACTCCTCGAGTGGTTAATGTCTGTTTCGAGGGGTGGATGGTCTGAACGACGGGACTGAGCAACGGGTTTGGTGGTGCGCAGAGTTGACAATCGCGTTCCAAGGGGGTGTCGTACACGGTATAGTGTTCAGCGTGGTGTAATAGTGATGCCTGTCATGCTCGAATCCCGGGTATGGGCGGTGGAATAGGAGAAGTGACCGGCGTACTTCTCACTATTTTATGCACTGTAGCCATGGGGTTAGGTGGTGCAGGCGTACTTCCCACTGTTTCACGCACTGTAGCCATGTGCGTGCCTTGGATAGGCAATTATTGCAGGCGGACTCGAGCGGGCGCTCGCTCGAGCGGTCTCCGTCTCTGGCTCGAGCGGTCGCTCGCTCGAGCAGTTACCGCCTCGAGCGGTCACTCGCTCGAGCGATTTCCGTAATGTTTTCTCGAGCGGGCGAGCGGCTGCTGCTCGAGTCGGCGGGCTTTGTGGCTTTGTGGCTTTGTGGGCCTGATCGTGGGCCGGCCTAGCTCGAGGGGGATTGGGGGTTTCTCTAGTCAGTTAGCTTTTGGGATTTTTAGAGAGGGATGAGGCCGATTTGCTCATCTCTAATTCACCCAATTTAGGACCCCCTAATCTAGGTATCCGACAGTAGCCCCGAGCCCTTGCTTGATTGTGAAAAACTTCAAGCAAGGGATCATGAAGTGGAGTTGAAGTACCTAGACTTAGGGTCATGTTATCTCGAGGAGTTATTTCGTCCTTTCTCCATGGGGGGCGCGCGAGCGTCCCCCGCGGGGGTAGCCCCCGAGGCCCCAGAGGAATGAGGCATTCCTCTGGGGGCTTTGAGATGAACGGTTTTGAGTAAGAGTATTATTAAGCTGGAGTTGTAGCAGCTCGAGGCGGGAGATTTCGACAACCGTTCGAGCCCCGAGTATTTCCTGCTCCTCCGTGTCGAGGAGGTTGTTTATGTGACTCGAGCCCCGAGCCTCGAATGGCCGGGCCGGAGTCGTGATCCGCTTCCTCTTTGGATCTCTTGGATCAGATCCAAGTGGTGAGAGGTCTGACACTACTCGCGACCGAGCGAGCGCCATACCTCCCTGTGAGCTGATGGCGGGTAGTCCAAGTGAGAGCTCGCCTCCTTTCGAGGGGAGACGGCTTCGTGGCCCGGGGGCGCTCTCATTAGAGCTGGGCGCTTAGTTTCCAGAGGACCGGCCCCGTTCGAGAGGACCGGCGGCTCGAGTGCCTCCCGTCGACGGGATCTCTTGGATACCTAGTGCCCCGCCTTGGACACGCCATCTGGGTTCGAGGGTTCGTTCTCGAGCGGAACCTTTCGAGGGTTCCTTCCCATAGGCGCCCCTAACTCGGGTGCTCGAGGGCGGCTGTTCGAACCCGTCCGTGGGTCAGCCTCCGCTCCCTCGAGACTTACTTGTGGGACCGGGGTCCCTGGTTTCCTTACCGTGTAAGGAACCGTCTGTCGAGACGTCCCGTCACCGCGCCTGTTCGAGGCGCATCCGTCCGTTGCAAGCGGTGCGCCTTTTTAGGCAGAAACCGGCGCATCATGATGATCGTGGCTTGGCGACGGTTCCGCTCCGTCTCACGACGCGTGCGCCCTGTAAGTGGAGGTAGGTGGCGGTTTGTCAGGGTAATAAATGCGGTTACCATTTTTTAGCCGAGTCCGCCGGGGGCGCGCAGTCGTTGGATGGTGCAATCTGGGCCGTCAGATGCGATTCACGCGGATCGGCTTGAGCTCTATAAATTTGAAAGAGTGGGCTCCGGTTCTTCTTCCCCGCATTCTCGCCCTTCTTGCCACTCACGCCGCCAGTTGCGCTCTGCTTTAGATCCAATCCGCCGCCGTCATCATCCGCAACCGCCGCCGCCGCCGCCCGCGACCGCCAGCACCGCTCTAGCCCACGACCGTGCTCGCTTTCGCGCCACCGTTCCCGCGCCACCATTCCTCGTGCTCCGCCGCCGTCGTTGCTCCACCGTCCCGCTCCCGTCGCCGACATGAGGAGGTCAGGCGGGAAGACGGGTCGAGCCGGGTCGGGTGCCGGTGGAAAAGGCAAGGGCAAAGGCAAGGAGGCCGCCAAGCCTCCCACGCCGGTGGTGATGGAGGAGGCGCTTCCGTGGCCTCGGTCCACGGTGACCGAGGCGATGCTGATCAACCTGGTCAATGGCGGATTGCTTCCGCCCAATCCGGCGGAGGGGACACCGGCGTGGCGGGTGCCGGACGACGACCACTTCGAGCCCAATCCCCCGCCGGGCTACATCCTGAGTTTTATCAAGTTCCACCGGCGGGGACTTGGTGCGCGGCCGAGCCGCTTCATGCGGGCGCTCCCCCACCATTTCGGGGTTGAGCTCCAGCACTTCAACCCCAACTCCATTTCGCACGCGGCCACTTACGCCGCCGTGTGTGAGGGGTATCTGGGTATGGTGCCGCAGTGGGACCTGTTCACCCACATCTTTAAGGCGACGCTCTTCACCAAGGCGGTGAAAGACAAGGAGGCCGCCGACGACGACGGTGATGATGGTGATGAGGAGGAGAAGGAGGAGAATGAGGAGGAAGAGGAGAAGAAGAAGAAACCGAAGGTCCGCCGCTACGTTCGAGCGGGTTCCTGCTCGATCGGGCTGAAGAGGAAGGAGTGCTGGCCATCCGGCGCGTGGGCGTTGAACAACGCCGGCTGGGACCGGGAGTGGTTCTACCTCCGCAACGAGGAGGGCCTCTTCCCGGAGTACACCGGTGCCGTGCTAACCGCGCCGGTTTCAACCGGATGCACGGCCGGCCCGCGGGGCGCGCCAGCCCCGCATGGACTCCCGCTCAACGCTATTTCGAGCCTCCGCAACCGGAGGTCCGGCAACCTCTTCTTCAACATCGCGCACGTCGTTGCCGAGTTCCACGGCCGCCGGGTGCTCCCGCTCGCCGAGCGCCCGCTACGGCTCGACCGGATGATGGAGGACGCCGATCTGCGGTGCTCGCGGCCGGCGGGATGTCGGACGCGCCCCCCGGTCGCCACAATCGTGGCTCGGGTGCGCGACGCGATTGACGGCGGGAGGAACCGGCGAGACCCAAGTCGGCCTCTTCCGCATGCGTCCGGCCTTCAACCTCTTTGGGCTTTGTGAGTTTTTTCGAGATCCTCTTTCGTTGTTTCTTTTACTCGAGCGATCCTTATCGAGGCCTGTTCTTTTTTTTCAGAATATCAACGACCACGCGGAGTCGAGGCCCCCGGTGAAGGAGGACGCGCCCGACCGCGAGGTAAGACGTTTGAGAGGTGAACGAGAGCACGCGGCGGCAGTCTTGAGGAGGGAGGAGAAGGCGCAGAAGGCCCGTGAGCTAGAGGAGAAGGAGAAGCGCAAGTCTAGGCGACGCCGGGCGCACCAACTGCGTCTAGATGCGGACCCGACCGACTGGAGCTCCAGTCTCGAGTCGACCGACGAGGACGAGGGGGAGGATGATGACGACGAGGCGACCGACAGCGACGACGCCATCGCCACTCGAGCCCTGACGCCTCCTCGCTCTCGCGTGCGGGAGTTGTCTCGCGGCGCCGGGCTTTCGCGTGGCGACTCGTCACCGGGTTCGGGCGGACCGGCAAGAGGGTCGTCACGCCACTCCAGCCACGGCGCTCGGACGCCGTCGCTGACCCAGGCGGGACAGCGGGGGGAACGTCTCACCGCTCCAGCCACCGCGCCCGTTCTCCGTCGCCGGCTCGAACGGGGCGGCGGGGGGAGTCGCCCCGCCGTTCTAGCCACAGCGGGCGGGCGGCCTCTCCGACGCGGCGGGACTCTTCCTCCCGTCGCCATTCATCTTCAACGGGTGCGCACACCCGGAAGCATCAGGCTACAAATGTGCGCACATCATCTTCCGCGCAGCCCGGCGCGCACCATGTGGAGCGCCGGGCTCCTTCCAGCGACCGTCGGGCCGAGCGGACCTCGACCCGCAGGACCCAAGATCCCGCAAGGGACTCCGTGCCCGACCCGGCCAAGGAGTCGGCTGGAACGGGGGCGGCCGCCAAGGTCTCGAAGCCCCCGAGCGGCGCAAGCGGCGGGCTCGAGGCCCCCAAGTCCTCGAGCGACTCGAGGGGGGCGACTGAGGCTCGGAAGCCCCCGAGCGCCTCGAACAAGCCGGGTGGCTCGAGCAGCGCCACCTCGACCGCGGGGTAAGACTTTTTTGCCCCCTATTGTCTTTTTTGCTTACGTGAGAACGCCTCGTCATGATGAATTTTCTGTTTTTCTCTTTCCTTTAGGACCAAGCGCCCCCTGCAGACGTTACCGTCCCTCCCCCCCATGTTGCCTACTAAAAGGCTAAGGACCACAGGAGGGTCGAGCGGCACCCCGTCAATGCCAGGTGGAGTGACCCTTCCGCGTTCTACTCCAATTTGGTTAGAGCAGGCCAAGGATGCAATTAGGCGTGGCAAGCTGATGGCGGCTGCGTCTCGTGCAGGTGTCGGGGCCGTGACCAAGGCCACGGGGGAGGAGGACACCACCGCCACCACGGCCTCGACCACCCTCCCGCTCGAGACCCCGTCGTTGTCAGGCGCACTGGGCGACGCGGCGGCGGGTGACAAAGGGGCGATGGTGCCGGAGTCGGCGGCCTCTATTCTGGCGACGGGGGCTGGATTGGAGCAGCAGCCCATCGTGCTCGAGGACGCGAGTCCGAGCTCGGGCTCCAAGTCCTCCTGGCCAATCGGCCTGCGCCAGCTCGAGGAGGAGCGCAAGGAGAAGGAGGAGGAGGAGGTGCCGGCAGCCACCGATCGGCCGGTGGGGGATGTGGAGATGCAGGAGGCAGGAACGGTGCCTGAGCCTCAGCCAAGCCGGGCCCCAACCCCTCCTCTGGACATGGAGGTTGAATCCTCAGCTGGGCAGCGGGTCGAGGAGGGGGAGGCCCAAGCTATCGCTCGAGATGGGGCGCTCGAGGAGCACCCCGCCGCCACGCAAGAGGAGAAGAGGGCGGAGGAGCCGGTGGTACAGCCTGCCGCCGCAGGCGTCGAGGAGCGTCAGCCGCAGGTGGAGCAGCGGGCTGAGCTAGAGGAGCAGCAGCTGCAGGCGGGGCAGCGAGCGGAGCAGCCCACCGCTGCAGGCTGCGATGAGTACCAGGGCAGCGAGCGGGAGCTCCGTCTGGTGCCGTATCAGGCGCCGCCGCAGCCTCTGCGGCTGCTGGGGGACCTGGTGCCCCACCTCATGCCCGACTCGGAAACGGGTGAGGTGTGGTTCGAGGGCATGACGACCAATGGGAGGAAGCCCAAAGGAAGCAGACGGCGGCGGCCATCGTCGACAGCCACATGCGGTCGGTCGGTCTCGGGCCCACCGAGCCCACCGATGTCTCCATCGAAGAGCGGAGGCGGGTCGAGGCGCGAGTGCTCGCCCAGGAGGTGTCCTCCTCCTGGAGCCAGCCGCAACGCCCGACGACCTTGGCTGAATGGGTGGTGACGGCGGGCGTCGATTTGGAGGCGGTGAGGAGGCTCCACTCCTCCGTCGACAAGGAGATGCGGGAGGAGTTCCCCTTATGGGAAAGGCCGCCGCTGGTGCTCCCCGACCCCCTCGACCACGAGGCCCCTCCGATCGTGATGAACGATCAGAAGGAGCTCGAGGCGCACGCGGAGACCGAGGAGCACCGGCAGTGGCTCGAGAACGCCTTGAAGACCGCCTTGTCGCTCGTTTCTGAGGACATGCCCCGGCTTCTCTCTGTGAGTACTTTAGTTGCCCTTCTTTTTAGTTTATCGTGATTTATGATCTAATGCTTCCCCTTCATGGTTCAGACGACGCAGAGCCGCTCATACGCCAAATCAACGCACATCCGTGCCACGCAAGAGAGCGAGCATGAGATCCGGCGGTACGTGCGGATGGGGCAAGACGCCGAGGGCGAGCGGCACCGCTTTGCTCGGCTCCTTCGAGAGGCCAACGCCGCCCTGGGTGCCGCCAAGGAGGGTGCCAAGAAGGCTCAAGATGAGCTCGCTCGGGTGGCGCAGGAGGCTGAGGTGGCACAGCGGGATGCGGGCGAGAAGCTTGCCCAAGCCGCGCAGGAGGCCGAGACCGCTCGTCAGAAGTACGCGCAGCTGCACGAAGTCTTCGAGCAGCTCAAGAAGGACGCAGCTACGGCGCTGCAAGGCTATAAGGCCAAATGCCGGGACATGGAGCAGCTCCAGAAGGACAAGGCCAATGTCGAGGCATATACAAAGGAACTGCAGGCGGCGGTCACCCGGGAAACTGCCGAGAAGGAGGCCCTTGCCAGCGCGCTCGAAGCGGAGAGGAAGCGGGTGAGCGGTCTCCAGACGGAGGTGGTCAACTTCCGTCAGGTGGTGACGGACAAGGACCTCGCCATCCAGGGCGCCGGCAAAGCTTATGAGGAGCTGCGGACGGAAAAACGCGACGTCGAGCGCGCCCTCCAGAGGAAGGAGACCGAGCTCGCGCGGGCACTCGAGCGCGAGCAAGGGCTCTCGACCCGCTGCACCCGTAAGTAGTCCGAGCCCTCTAACCTTTTTTCCTACGCAGTTTTTGCGCATTGCTCGAGTATTTCATTTTCATCGTTCTTTCTCAGGTTTGGAGGCGGACCTGGTGGAAGCGCGTGAGGACGCAAAGTCAGCCCATGCGCTGGCTGATGGCGTGCTCTCAGCCAAGGCCCACATCACCGGCGCCATCGACACCCTTAGCGCCAACTGGGGCTTCCCACCGGTGGTGGACGTCGAGGGGCCGGATGCTGGCCAGAGCTACGCTAGCCGGGTTCGTGAGTTCGGCGCCTCTCTGCGGGGTCGTATCCAGGAAGCCCTCATCTTCGCTATGCGCCGGACGATGGCCGTCTTCTACTCGGGGTTTAGCATCTCGAGGGAGGACGCCCGGGCCGGGATGGAGGCCGTTGCGAGCGGCTTCACCTACGCCGAGGGCGAGCAAGAAGGAGGGGTCAACCCCCGGATCGAGCAGCTCAAGGCCGAGGCTGAGGAGCCGGGCGCCCGTCTTGGAGGCGATCTGCTGCGAGAAGTCCTCCCGCCTGATGTGGAGTAGTTTTTAGCCGGCCTGCGAGCCGAAATCTGGGCAACAAGGCCCTTGTAAGAAAACAAGTATTTTGGCCATGGAAATGGCCCAAGTGGCCTTAAATCATGATGTTCAGATGTTTAATATTGCTCTAGTTTTTCCCTTGTGCTCCATATTACTTTTCGCTTCCTGCCTTTATTTTTCTTTAACTAAGTGCTAGCGTTGCGCTCGAACCACTTCGAGGGGAGATGAGTTGGGGTGCCGTAGCTCGGAAGCGTGGGAAGCCCTGTGCTCGATCGTCCCGACTCGAAGAGGTCGAGGTGACGCTGATGCTTAGCTTATGAAAAATTTCGAGGCGAGGAGGAGAAAGGTTGCATCGAGCGTCTTTTTTGGAAAAAACTAGGTGCGTTTTTTCGAGGACTCCAGGGGGGTCCCCCCTTGGTCTAGCCCCCGAGGGGGGCTTGGCTTTGTGGAAACAAAGTCGAGCCCACCTTGCATACAAACGAACAAAAAGTAGGAAACTGGTTGGCGGGGTTTTTATTCATTCATACTAGCGGTACATTTGGAACGAGAAAAATGTACAAGGCATCAAGGCCTAGGGGAAAAAGCGACGTAGCTGTTCGATGTTCCACGCGTTGGTGAGGGTCGAGCCATTCTCGTCGGCCAACTTGTACGTCCCCGGTTTCAGCACCTCGACCACGATGAACGGGCCTTCCCAAGGAGGAGTGAGCTTGTGGCGTCCCTTGTTATCTTGGCGTCGACGGAGTACGAGATCGCCGACCTCGAAATCCCTCTTGCGCACGTTCTTCTCGTGATACTGCCGCAGCTTTTGCTGGTAGCGCGCAGAGTGTAGGAGCACCGTGTCTCGAGCCTCTTCAGCCTGGTCGACGGCGTTAGCTAGTCTTTCCTCGTTAGTTTGCTCGTTGTAGGCCTTAAGTCGAGGGACCCGTACTCGAGATCGGTGGGGAGGACGGCCTCGACCCATAGACCGGGAAGAACGGGGTGAACCCGGTGGCTCGACTTTCGGTCGTTCGTAGACTCCGGGACAGATGGGAGTTCAGCTACCCACTTCTTGCCGTGCTTGTTGAGGCGGTCAAAAATTCTTGGCTTTAGCCCCCGCAAAATCATGCCGTTGGCACGCTCGACTTGGCCATTAGTTCAAGGGTAGGCGACGCCGACCGGTTCACACGGATGTGGTACCGATCGCGAAGTCCAAGAACTTTTTGCTCGTGAACCGGGTGCCATTGTCGTAATGATGACGTTGGGGACTCCAAAGCGATGGATGATGTCGGTGAAGAACTCGACCGCTCGCTCCGAGCGGATGTTAGTGATGGGCTTGGCCTCGATCCACTTGGTGAACTTATCGATGGCCACGAGCAAGTGGGTGTAGCCTCCCGTCGTCTTTTTGAGGGGTCCGACCAGATCGAGCCCCCAGACCGCAAATGGCCACGTGAGGGGGATCATCTGGAGTGCTGTTGGTATAAATTAAGTGCACATAAAATAAGAAGGATTCCGCAAGCGCACAGAACTTACCATTGTAGCATTTTACCGGGAGTAAACCAGGTATCGTTATTTATATTTTACCACAGGGAAGCAAGGGTTAAAGAATCTGATAATTCACCATCACGTATCTACTAACTTAGTAAACCAACTAGGCTCAGCGGGGGTAAATGATATATGATAGGATATAAGGATAAAAGCACATATGAGAATTCTATAATAAATGAGTGGCTAGCTAAAGTGAGAGGACAACGGGAGAGATCAGGGTTCCTAAATACTTCTCTAATACTTTGGTTCTATGATAACAGGGGATGGATAGATATAGCGATCACACAATAGCACTTTGGAGCAAAGCAGTCCTTTCCAACTCTCGAAGAAGACCGGGTAAAGAGTAGTTGGGAGAAGGCTGCCGAAAGCTCTACGAAACACCAACCCGAACGTGGTGGAATACGAAGGCCCGACGTAGCCGTCACCTCTCGGGGCTACCACAACTATCCGTGGATTGGGCGCAACCTCGGGTAACCTATAGTCTAGACACCATGCCTATACTATCGATTACAACTCTAGCTATGCGCAATAACTAGAGCACTCAATACGAGCTAAGATCCCATGCTAAGATGCAACAACTATACTAAGCAAACATATGAAAGGCATAAAGTAGATAGAGAAGAATAAATATATTAAAGCATAAGTCTTGTAAAGAATAGATACAAAGGCATACCAAATCTCGAAGACTTCTCGGTAACCGGAGCGCAGCTCCGCTCTCCCTAACTCTCATCTAGATCTAATCTACTACATTGGAATGTCTAGCTCTAATTCTCTAGAGAAGAGAAGTCATCCATTCAAGGGATGCCTCTACAACTCGATCCCGCTCGGGAGATAATGAATTAGGGTTTAGGGGATGCCTCCTCCGGGGACCGGGGCCCCGCTTATATAGCCCCCTAGGATGCACCACGCCCGATCAAACCGACCTAAACGGACGATTATTATTCATCCTCAAAGGCGGTGGAACAGGGATCCGCGAGGCCGACGTTGATTGGCCGAGATGCTTGATCGGCCGCCCAAGGGGGAGTCGGCCGACTCTCCACCGAGCCCGTTCGGGCCCCGTTTGGTCCGAGCCTTCTCGAACCTTCCAGACATTACAGAATTTTCACCGGTTCCCGATTATCTCTATGTAAACCCGACATGTGGGCCTTCCTTGGGTATTTTCGATGACACCTGTTTGAAACAGGACATTCACCAAAACTCGTGGAATTCGTCAAGTATAACCCCTATATCTAGTTGGTGAACATATTTTAGTCCTTGCTCATGTTTACTTGACGGTAAAAATTGACACTTAACGACCGTCAACAACTCCCCCATGCTTACCTTTTGCTCGTCCCTAAGCAAAGATAAACTCAGTTTGGATCAGGAGCTGCTACTATGCTTTCACGCCTCAAAAGCACACATGCGTTCAAACAAGAACTTTCCTCTGAATTAGAGTGAACTATTCTGACTCAAAACTTACTCATATTACCTTTCACCATGGGGCTTGTAACCGTCACTTGGGTCTTGAGCAGTTGAAAGACAGAACGGTCAAGTCAAGCGCTATGTTTCTCGCTCTTTGATCAACTATTATTCCAGAGTTTTTGCAAGATTTTCAAATAAAACTCAGAGTTCCTTGTATGAACCTTTCAGGTCTCTCATTTGTGGTATTTTTTGATCCTCTCCAAGGCATGAGTAGTGTATGCCTTCTCTCTTCTCTCTGGTATTTGTGGAACTAAGGCATAGTGAAAAGAGCCTTCTCTCTCTCACCCTACTTTCTAATAGGCTTATGTGGAGCTCATAGGTGGGGAGACACTCAAACTCACTTGCATATATTGCACAGTTAAGACATGGATCCAATAGGAACTAAAATAATAATAAAGTCATATGTGCATCTCGAATGAGGAAATGGATGATAAGATGATGATGATGAGATGATGATAATAAGGAAATGATTATAAGGGGTGATCACTTGGTGAACATCTACTTCTACACTTGCTCCTTTGGGGATAACATACCTCCTTTTATTTGGAAACTTTGAAGACCTTTGAAGAGGAGGACTTGGTTGCTTTTTTTTTTTTTTTCTCTCTTCTTTTTTTCTCTTTTTTTTCTTTTTTTTTTTTTCTTTTTTTAGAGCAACCAATCCTCCGAAAATGAAACTTTAGCAACGGGGAGTGTATAACTTGAAATGATAATGACTGGAGATTTTATGTAGACAAATGGAATGGCGATGATTATTTCTAGATGTTCACTCCCAGGATAGGAGTAAAACCTTTTTCTGAATGGAATGAAATGAGTGGCATATGTATATGTGGATGGATGGATGGATGCGTACTCCCGGGGTAGGAGAAGATAAGTGCGTATCTCCGAGTAGAGACAAGACAATATGTGGGGGAATGCGTACTCCTAGGATAGGAGAAAGATAGGTGCATATCTCCGGGTAGAGATAGCACAATATGTGATGGATGTGGATCTATATATGGGTGGTACTTCTAGGGACGAAGTAGCACGAGAATGAATGTAGTACTTATAAAATAGGTGCATGCTTCGAGGACGTAAGTAGCATAGATCAATGGTTGGAGAGCACATAGTAATGACTTTTAACCGCATGACCGATTCCTTATGGGTCCACAAGATAACCACACTCAATGCCTAAAGATTACACTCAAGCCTACAAAATGATCTATATAAAATGAGATGGGTTTTCCTAATCTAGTAAGCATGAATATATGGTCTGTGGTAGGAATTTGAACTCTCATCATAAAGGAACTCATCATGCATGAATTTAATATTTTCACAGATAAATTCTCCTAACTCTAGTATCTCTAGGAACAAGATGGACAAGCAGCTCAAAACTTTCCCATATCATACCTATCAACCACCTAGACTTAGATCAAGTGTTTGCTACCCACAAGTTTCGGTGTTTGAGCAAATTTCAAATCTAAACAGTTGTGTCCAAAACTCGGGAGAGTGCAAGGTTGAAAACTAGGTACTTGAAAGGAATTATAGCAGAGCAACTATTCATCATCTCCATGTAGAGTTTATTCTAAGGATCACTTTTAAGACAGACTATAAGAACTCTCCAAAAGTAGAAAAGAAATCTTTCTGGGTTTCTATAGTTATGCATCTTTTTTAGTTGTTTTAACAAAGCAAACTCTAACAAAGCATAGATAGATAAGTTGGAAACACTTAGCTTGGTACACGGGGATGCCCTCCCCCAAGCTGGATGTTGACATAGTCTGCTGTTGTTGCTGACAGGCGATGAAGACGTTCTAGTCCTCCAGGAGTGTCATAGATAGTTGCTGTTGGAGACAGCATTTGAATGTTGCGGACAGCACTCCGACAGGAGACTGGACATCCTTCTGTCTGTTAGCTCTTCTCGATCCTTTATGTTCTGTGAAGCTCAAATAGGCAACAAAGCTTGTGGAACTGATTAAGCGTTAGTGATAAAATCCTTTAAGCCTTGGTTGTCTAGAACTGCCTTAACTCAAATGTCTTTTAACAGGATCACAAGAAATATTTTTATACTTTTATAATATAATAAAGGGATGCAGACAGAGAAAATAGATATGCTGAAAAATTATTTTTATGCCACCACAATGAATGATTATTCACATGGGGCTTAGTATTTTTTTTGGATGCAAAATGCAGAAATCTTTATTTTCTTTTTCTAGTGCAGAGATAGTAAAGCGAAGATGCAATTAAGATGCATGTAGGGAAAATAAATATGCTTAAAGGAAAATGCAATGCTATGAAAGGAAATGCTGATAAATACCAAGTTACCTCCTTGGCGAGGGTTCAGTGATTTAAGTCCTCCGAACAGGACTTCTTGTCATGTTCACTCCTTCAGTGCATCATTTGATCCCAAAGGTAGAGACCTTGAGAATCGCACCTCTTGAGATGGTAACTCTAGGAAAGGAGTCACCCATGTTCTTTCTTGTCCAGCTAGTCTTTATCACCGGAGTACCTTGTGATGAAGAGTAGATGCTTCTAGTGGTCCTTTACTTCTTCTTGGAGTTTGCCTTACTTGATTGACCTCTCTCCTTGAGCATCTTGTCTTCTAAAATCTCACTCCTTCTCTTTTTTTTTTAATGTCTAGACCTTGTGCTCCACTCATTGTTTCTTGTCAATGTGCCAGAGCGACGGGGGCTTGAAAAGAGGAAGAGCATTGCTGGATCATTGTTTGAAGAGTCATCGGCCTTCCTCCCCAAGCTTGACCTTGTTGTCGCTCGCCACGTGAAACCAAATACGAATGTTGAGTCATCCCTCGAGTGTGTTGTACTCCTATGTCCTCGATTAATGTTTGTCCTCTCGTTTGTAAGCCTTCATGTATCGAGAAGGACTTCGATTATAGGTCTCGTTGAGTAGGGATCTCTCCTTTGCATTCTCGCTTTTGTTTGGACTATCCAATCCGGGATGAGGAGACAGACAGAGTTGCATGATCTTCTTTCATCAACCATTCTTGATTTTCATTGAGTCTTGGTTGACGCATTGATGTTCATTGGAGATGTAGACTCGAGTTCTTCCTTGATGGTCTTTGTCTTTTAGCGGCATGGCGAAGAGTTGCAATTAATGATACGCCATCCGTCTTGATGATCAAGGAAGGGTCTTCATCTCCAATGGTTTAGGGACATCATCTTGCAAATGTGGTTGTTCCCGGTCTTCTTGGGTTTGGTCGGTAGTCAACCCTTGATGATGATTGGTTGACACAAGGATGTATGCTTATCATGCCATCCTTGTCCTTGCTGCCGACGTGCAAGATGGTGTCTTCAAGAACAGCGAGGGCAGGTCTTTGATTGGCCAAAATGAGCTGAGTTACACCATACTCCTCATTGGCATCCTAGCTCGAGTTTTGGGCCCAATGCTATGTTGTCTTCAATGTTGCTCATAGCTTGTCGCCTTGTTCATCCACTTCTTTGAGTGAGTTCAAATGATGATCCTTCTTGTGGCACTCTTGTCTTCTTCTTTGTTCCATCATTGAAGTGGCAATTTCGCAGGTGATGCCAATCCACGAACAGGCACATCATAAGTTCTTTCCTACAAAATGTTAGTGGACACATACCCAAAGGATTGCAACAATTTCAAACTATGGGCTATTATCCACCTTCTATTTGAAAGTTCATCTATGCTAACAAGGAGATGGATTTCGAGCTACTTTAGCATAGACTTTATTTATCATGTTTTCTAACAGCTCTTTTTATGGCACGTTAACATGGTTCAAGGCAAAGGTAAGTTGCAACAAAAGACAATGTGAATGATATTTGTTACTTACAATTCTTCCTTGGACGATGAATGAGTTGTGTCTTTTGTGCGATGTTGTTGGAGTTCATCGTATGCCTTGCTTCATCTCTGAAGTGTGTTCATCTCTTGACTTACCCAAATTGGATTTGAGAGTTTTCTGCAGGGGTTAGTCTAACAAAATAACCAATATCTACTAAAACATAATTTTAGCTCAATAACCAAACTAGACTCCATGTCTTAATTTGGTCAAGGAACATAATTTAACCTAAGCACCATGCTTAATTTAAAAAGCCTTTGGAAATACCCTTAGAAGTACTTCCAAACCAAAACATACTATAGCAAACAAGGTGACATGAAAGCACTATAGAGATTTACTCAAATGGAGATGACAGAGCATGATCATGGTGAGGAAATATATATATATAAAAACATTTTATTTATTTATTTATTTATTTTTTAGATGCGGCGATGTGAATGCATGCAAGAAACTAAACATGCAATGGATGAGCAAACATAAATAAGCTAAACGGAGTGAATGTATGAATTGTTAAAAGTAAACATGCGGTGGGGTGCAAGAATTCAAAAAGATAACTACTCATCAATTTTAAAGTCCATGAGCAAGACTATCTCACCTTTCTTGATCATACTTACCATGACTCACATGATGAAATTTATGAGCGGTTCAGCGTCTATGTTCATCACTTGTGAAGTGATTTGAAATTCTTGTGACGACGACCTTTTGTACATTCTGTGAGGTGGCAGGGTTCCAATGTTGATGAATGTTGAATGTTGGGGGACCCTGGGCTCTTCATTGTCTTGTGGAAACTTGTCGGAAGGTCGAAACGACATCTTTTGTCCTGTCTATTCCACAACTCAACGGAACAAGGGGTAATCCTACTAAAGCTAGTGATACACTAAATTAGAGACATCAAGATCCCTATCAAAAACTTAACACCGATTGCTTCCCCGCAACGGCGCCAAAAATGCTTGTTGGTATAAATTAAGTGCACATAAAATAAGAAGGATTCCGCAAGCGCACAGAACTTACCATTGTAGCATTTTACCGGGAGTAAACCAGGTATCGTTATTTATATTTTACCACAGGGAAGCAAGGGTTAAAGAATCTGATAATTCACCATCACGTATCTACTAACTTAGTAAACCAACTAGGCTAAAGCAGGGGGTAAATGATATATGATAGGATATAAGGATAAAAGCACATATGAGAATTCTATAATAAATGAGTGGCTAGCTAAAGTGAGAGGACAACGGGAGAGATCAGGGTTCCTAAATACTTCTCTAATACTTTGGTTCTATGATAACAGGGGATGGATAGATATAGCGATCACACAATAGCACTTTGGAGCAGCAGGTCCTTTCCAACTCTCGAAGAAGACTGGGTAAAGAGTAGTTGGGAGAAGGCTGCCGAAAGCTCTACGAAACACCAACCCGAACGTGGTGGAATACGAAGGCCTGACAGAGCTGTCACCTCTGGGGCTACCACAACTATCCGTGGGATTGGGCGCAACCTCAGGTAACCTATAGTCTAGACACCATGCCTATACTATCGATTACAACTCTAGCTATGCGCAATAACTAGAGCACTCAATACGAGCTAAGATCCCATGCTAAGATGCAACAACTATACTAAGCAAACATATGAAAGGCATAAAGTAGATAGAGAAGAATAAATATATTAAAGCATAAGTCTTGTAAAGAATAGATACAAAGGCATACCAAATCTCGAAGACTTCTCCGAACCGGAGCGCAGCTCCGCTCTCCTAACTCTCATCTAGATCTAATCTACTACATTGGAATGTCTAGCTCTAATTCTCTAGAGAAGAGAAGTCATCCATTCAAGGGATGCCTCTACAACTCTGATCCCGCTGGGAGATAATGAATTAGGGTTTAGGGGATGCCTCCTCCAGGGACCAGGGGCCCTGCTTATATAGCCCCCTAGGATGCACCACAGCCCTCGGATCAAACCGACCTAAACGGACGATTATTATTCATCCTCAAAGGCGGTGGAACAGGGATCCGCGAGGCTGACGTTGATTGGCTGAGGTGCCCAGTCGGCCGCCCAAGGGGGGGAGTCGGCCGACTCTCCACCGAGCCCGTTCGGGCCCCCGTTTGGTCCAGAGCCTTCTCGAACCTTCCAGTTACATGAATTTTCACCGGTTCCCGATTATCTCTATGTAAACCCGACATGTGGGCCTTCCTTCGGTATTTTGGTGACACCCCGAAACAGACATTCACCAAAACTCGTGGAATTCTCATCAAGATAACCCCTATATCTAGTTGGTGAACATATTTTAGTCCTTTCTCATGTTTACTTGACGGTAAAAATTGACACTTAACGACCGTCAACAAGTGCGTGTGCTGGAAGATGCGTTTGCTTGGTGTAGAATTGGCATCCTTCACACGCTCGAACAAGCTTGATGGCGTCAGCAGTTGCAATGGGCCAGTAGAAGCCTCGACGGAATGCGTTCCCGACAAGGGTCCACAAGCCCCCGAGTGCATGTCTCTGAGCAGTTTCCTGCCCTCCTCGATCGAGATACACCGTTGAAGTATACCGGTCGGGCTGCGTCGGTAAAGCTATCTGTCGTCTCCGTAGATGACGTATGTCTTGGCTCATCGTGCCAGTCGTCTCGCCTCTGTTCTTTCCTCTGGCAGCTCCCCTCGAATGAGATACTCGAGGAATGGTGCACGCCAGTCAGTTGGTGGGCTCGTAACCTGGTCGACCTCCATGACTGTGGCCCCCGTCGAGGGGGGTTCGGTCGTAGGAGCAGGCTCAACGACTGGTCCTGCCCCAGCCCCCGAGTCCCACTTCACGGATGGCTCGTGAAGATCTTTCGAGAAGACGTCCGGGGGTAGCGGCGCTCGAGATGAAGCGATTTTGGCCAGTTCGTCCGCAGCCTCGTTGAAGCGCCTTGGGATGTGGTTGAGCTCGAGATCATGGAAGCGGCTTCCAACTTGCGCACCTCATTGCGACGCTTCCATCTTTTCATCATGGCAGCTCGAGGCTTTCATCAATTGATCGATAACGAGCCGCGAGTCGCCTCGAGCATCGAGGCGTCGGACCCCAAGCTCGATGGCAATGCGCAACCCGGTAACGAGCGCCTCATACTCTGCCACGTTGTTCGAGGCGGCAAAGTGGATGCGCACCACGTAACGCATGTGTACTCCGAGGGGTGAGATGAAGAGCAGGCCGCGCCTGCTCCTGTCTTCATAAGTGACCCGTCGAAATACATGGTCCACAGCTCGGCCTGGATCTGGACTGGGGGGAGTTGGATGTCAGTCCATTCGGTGATGAAATCAGCCAGCACTTGAGACTTGATAGCTTTTTGTGGGGTGTAAGTGATGGTCTCGCCCTTGAGCTCGACTGACCACTTGGCGATTCGACCCACTACTTCCCGGCTTTGGATAATTTCGCCAAGTGGGAATGATGACACTACCGTCACCGGGTGGCTTAGGAAATAGTGCTGGAGTTTTCGACGGGTGAGGACGATTGCGTAGAGTAGTTTATGGATTTGAGGGTACCGAGTTTTGGCATCTGAGAGCACCTCACTGATGAAATACACCGGCCGCTGGACGGGGAGCGCGTGCCCCTCTTCCTGCCTCTCGACCACTATGACTGTGCTGACCACCTGAGTGGTTGCGGCAACATAGAGGAGGAGGGATTCGGCGGGTATGCCGTCTCGAGCCGGCCGAGGCGGCACGAGCACAGGAGGAGATGTGAGCATGCTCTTCAGCTTTGAGAGGGCCTCCTCTGCTTCAGGTGTCCATGCAAAGTGCTCGGATTTTCTGAGGAGCCGGTACAGAGGCAAGGCTTTTTCTCCCAGGCGCGCAATGAACCGACTGAGTGCAGCTAAGCATCCAGTTATCTTTTGCACCCCTTTCAGGTCTCGAATTGGCCCCATTCTCATGATGGCCGCGACCTTCTCGGGATTGGCCTCGATGCCACGCTGGGAGATGATATACCCTAACAACATGCCTCGAGGCACACCAAAGACACACTTCTCGGGATTCAACTTGACGTTTTTAGCCCGGAGGCATCCAAACGTCAACTTGAGGTCCGCGACAAGGTTTTCTACTTTTTGAGTCTTGACAACAATGTCATCGACGTAGGCCTCGACGGTCTCTCCTATGTGTTTCTCGAAGACATGGAGCATGCAGCCCTGATATGTTGCCCCGGTGTTTCGAAGGCCGAAAGGCATTGTGACATAACAATACATGCCCATGGGGGTGATGAATGAAGTCGCGAGCTGGTCGGACTCCTTCATTTTGATTTGGTGGTAGCCAGAGTAGGCGTCGAGAAAGGAAAGTACTTCGCAACCCGCAGTGGAATCAACGATTTGATCTATTCGAGGTAAAGGAAATGGGACTTTGGGACATGCTTTATTTAAACTAGTGTAATCTACACACATCCTCATTTTTCCATTCTTTTTCTCTACCAATACAGGATTAGCTAACCACTCGGGATGATGTACCTCCTTGATGAATCCGGCTTTCTCGAGCTTCTCGACCTCCTCGCGGATGATCTGCGCTTCTCCTCGTCGAAGCGGCGCGGCGTTGCTTGACAGTCTCGAACCGGGACGGATCTCCAAGGCGTGCTCGGCGACATCCTCGGTATGCCGGGCATGTCCGAGGGACTCCACGCAAACATGTCGGCGTTTGCGCGGAGAAACTCGACGAGCACCGCTTCCTATGCGCTCGTCGAGGAGGCGCGATGACCAGCGTCTTCTCCCCCGAGGAGCTCGGATCGAGCGGGATCTTCTTGGTGTCTTCAGCGGGCTCGAAGTTGCCGGCCTGTCGCTTGGGTGTTGGAGCAGAGGGCTCAGCCGCCATGCGATCGAGCATCATGGCTAAGTCTTCAGATGCTCCCATCATGTTCGTCAGTGATTCCCCGTACTCGACGCACTCCACATCGCAGTGGTAGGCGTGCTCGTACGTGGAGTTGACGGTGATGACTCCTTTTGGTCCCGGCATCTTGAGCTTGAGGTAGGCATAGCTGGGGATCGCCATGAACCGGGTGTAGCACGGCCCGCCCGGGATGGCGTGGTAGGTCCCCTCGAAACCGGGCACATCGAAAGTTATGACCTCTCGACGGAAGTTCGAGCGTGTCCCAAAGACGACGGGGAGGTCAATGCGGCCGATCGTGAGCGCTTTCTTGCCGGGGACCACTCCGTGGAAGCCCCGGCGCTCGGGCCGGAGGTGAGCTCTTGTGAGGCCGAGCAGCGTGAGGGTCTCCATGTAGATGATGTTGAGGCTGCTGCCTCCATCCATGAGAACTTTGGTGAAGCGGGCGTTGAGGATGATCGGGTCGACGACGAGGGGGTATGCGCCGGGATTGGTGATGTGTTCTGGATGATCATCACGGTCGAACGTGATGGGAGCATCCGACCAGTCGAGGAATTGAGGCGTGGCGGGTTTCAGGGCGAAAACCTCCCTGCGCTCGGCCTTCCGCTCTCGACGTGTCATCTGGGTGGTTGGGCCGCCGTAGATCATGTAGCACTCGGTGATGGGCGGATACCCATTGTCGTCGTTGTCGTTGGCTTGATCGTTTCCACCCTTGCCCTTCTTGTCGTCGTCCTTGCCGATGCCGAGCTTCTTGAAGTAGCCTCGAAGCATGCGACAGTCCTCGAGGTTATGCTTGGCCGGCTCCTTGTGGTAGGGGCACGGCTGCTTAAGCATTTTGTCGAAGATGCCCCCATCCGGAGGGGGTCTAGGCTTCTTGCGCTCGGCTACGGCCACCTCGCCTTCCTCGACCGCGCGCTTGCCTTGCTGGTTGCCTTTCTTCTTCTTCTGATTCTTCTTCTTGTCCTTGCTCGGGCCCTCACCGTCCCCTGGGGGCGGCGCGGGCTTGTTCCCAGCTCCGCCAAAGAAGGCTCCCACGGCCTCGTCGCCGGCAGCATAGTCGGCGACGACGTCCATGAGCTCGTCGACCGTCTTTGGGCGGTTGCGCCCGAGCTCCCGCACGAGCTCTCTGCACGTGGTGCCCGAGACGAACGCCAAGATGACGTCGTGATCGGGGATGTGCAGTAGCTCGGTGCGCAGCTTGGAGGAACGTCGAGCAAAGTCTCTGAGGGACTCCGTGGTGTTTTGCTTACAGTTGTGGAGATCCCACGAGTTACCCGGTCGGATGTATGTACCCTTGAAGTTCCCCTCGAAAATCTAGACCAGGTCGGTCCAATCGTAGATTCGATTGGGGGGGAGCTCCTCGAGCCACCGTTGAGCGGTGTCAGAGAGAAACAGAGGGAGCTGGCGTATGATCACCTTATCCTCTCGAGCCCCTCCCAGCTGGCAGGCCAGCCGGAAGTCGGCCAGCCAGAGCTCTGGCTTGGTCTCCCCGTTGTACTTGACCACGCTCGTGGGGGGTCGAAACGGGTTAGGTAGCGGTGTGTTGCGGATTGCTCGACTGAAGACTCGAGGGCCCGGTGGCTCGGGAGCCTGCCGGTCCTCGTCGCTGTCGTAACGCCCACCTCGATGGGCCTTGTAGCCACGGTCCTCGGCACCCGTAGCCTTGCGTCGTCGGTTGTCGTTGATGTCATGACGCGCATCTTGAGGCGCGCGGTTGTCGAGGATGCGATCTCGAGCGGGGGCTCTACCACCTCGAGGGGGTACCTCTTGGTGGACGGAACCCTCCCGCTCGTGCCGTGGTTGCTCTGGGGCTGCCTCACGCTGTCTCGAGGCTGAGCTCTCGGCCTGCTGGACGGCCGCGACTTGAAGGAGCCCCTGGATCTCATCTCGCATCCGCAACCCGTGCGGATTCGAGGGCGCCGGCATGTCTCGCAGCAGCATGGCAACCGCAAGTACATTCTGACTTGCTCGAGGGAAGTGGGCAGGCTCAGGCGGCACTTCTGGCTGCCCATCATTAACGATGCGGTTGAGGACGCCTCGTGCCTTTCCTCGAGCACCCAGAGCTCGAGGGGGGCGGATGGTTCTGCTCAAGCGCGCGCTTGAGCAGCTCCAGATTTGCGCGTTCCTCATTCATCTTGGCCTCGATCTCTCTGAGCTGGGCCCATTGTGCCGCTCGAGCATCGTCTTCAGGTCGCTGGTTATCTTGGGCTTGTGGTGGCGGTCCGCGCGGCTCGATCACCTGCAAGGCTCCAGCTGCTGATGTTCCGACCGCTGGCGTCACGTCTGCCCGGTTGGCTGTAGGGACGGCCGCGGCGGCGCCATCTCTGGTCTCCTCATCCGACGGGCGTCGCCGTCGAGATGAAAACACTCGCGAGCCGGGTCATAGCACCCTGAGTCCGAGTCATCGGAGTCCGGGTTAGCGGCGGACGGCGTCCGGGGCCTCCCCGTGCTCTCTTCCTCGATCCAGCGGCGCATATCCCCGACCGTGTTGCGGCGTTGCGAGCCAGGTGCTCTGTCAAACCCGCGGTCTACTGACGCCGGCCATACAATCTCCAAGCCCATGGTGGCACGCAGGAGGGGGCCGGGGCTCTCCTCCCGCGGTCCCATGACTGACCGGATCTCATTGGCATACGTAGTGGCGGCGTTGGTGAGCCCAAACGGGGACCTGTGATGGGCTCGGTAGAGCCCGTGCGGCAACAGGTTGGGCGACGTCGGCCGTGTGCCTGCTCGAGGTGCCACACCGGGCTCCCTTGGTGAGCGCATGGCGAACGTGAAGCCAGGGTCCACGTCAAGGACTCCCTGCCCATGCGCCACCCCCTGCCGCACACTTGGTACCCTGGCTGGGTGCATCGTGGCGTCTGACTGGGAAGGCACACGAGCAGGGTGCTCAAGGCCCTGTGCCTGCTGACGGTGATGCTGATGCTGGTGGCGTCGACGACGTGGTGGCGAGCCATGGTAGCGCGGTCGGCGCGCGGCCCCACCAGCGCGTGGGGGTGACGAGCGTCCCCCTCCTGGTTCACCGATCGAGAGTAGAGCCATGTCGTGGCCTGGGCCGAGCGACACGAACTCTAGACTCCCAAACCAGATCACCATGGCGAACGGAAGCGAGGAAGCGGGTGATGCCATCCGGAAAATGGCGGGAATCGAGCGAAAAACACGCAGCACCCCTACCTGGTGCGCCAACTGTCGGTGTTTCGTACCCCGGGGGGTATAACACCAATGAGTAAATTTCTATGCGTGCTCCCTAATCCGGATGGTGATGCAAGAAGGACACAAGTGTTTATCCTGGTTCAGGCAAAGAACGCCCTACGTCCAGCAGAGGGGAGAGATTTGTATTATCTTGCACCGGGGTGCTTGTACAGGGGTGACTACAAGCGGGACTTAGCCGTGAATGAGTGTGTGAAAATGTGGGAATGTGCGTGAGTGATGGCGAAAAACGTAGGAACCTTGCCCTAAACTATGCCCTGGCGCCCCTTTTATAGACCAAGGGGAGGCACAGGGTTACATGATCGCTAGGGCGGTCATAAGAGTGACGTCGAGGTATGGGCGTCATGTCGAGTCGTCGAGGCGCGGACGCTCCATTTTGTCCGGTTCGAACCTGTGGATCCATGCTTTGGACCGGTTCGAGCCTGTAGCAGCGTGGGCAATGATGGCCTGCTCGTCCTTCTCGGTCGTGGGCTGACGTAGTCGAGGTACGGTGCCGGCGTAGACGAGCACGTGCGTCCGGGAACCCCGCTGTATGGCCGTCGAGGTGGGAAAGACAGGACACTACGCGCCCCATGCTCAGGTCGCCTCCGTTATCACTCCTCGAGTGGTTAATGTCTGTTTCGAGGGGTGGATGGTCTGAACGACGGGACTGAGCAACGGGTTTGGTGGTGCGCAGAGTTGACAATTGCGTTCCAAGGGGGTGTCGTACACGGTATAGTGTTCAGCGTGGTGCAATAGTGATGCCTGTCATGCTCGAATCCCGGGTATGGGCGGTGGAATAGGAGAAGTGACCGGCGTACTTCTCACTATTTTACGCACTGTAGCCATGGGGTTAGGCGGTGCAGGCGTACTTCCCACTGTTTCACGCACTGTAGCCATGTGCGTGCCTTGGATAGGCAATTATTGCAGGCGGACTCGAGCGGGCGCTCGCTCGAGCGGTCTCTGTCTCTGTCTCGAGCGGTCGCTCGCTCGAGCAGTTACCGCCTCGAGAGGTCACTCGCTCAAGCGGTTTCCGTAATGTTTTCTCGAGCGGACGAGCGGCTGCTGCTCGAGTCGGCGGGCTTTGTGGCTTTGTGGCTTTGTGGGCCTGATCGTGGGCCGGCCTAGCTCGAGGGGGATTGGGGGTTTCTCTGGTCAGTTAGCTTTTGGGATTTTTAGAGAGGGATGAGGCCGATTTGCTCATCTCTAATTCACCCAATTTAGGACCCCCTAATCTAGGTATTCGACACTTATCCAATTAAGTTGTGGCCTATCAGCTATGTTAGCACCTGTACTACTTCACTTTTAGTAAAAGCAATCAACATTTATCATATAATGCACTGATTGAGTAATCATTAACCAACATGGATGAACATAACCATCACGCACAAAGAATATTATTTGCGACCATGCCGCTGTCTCTCTCAAGTATTCGCTATCCAGGAATGATGGCGATTATAATCGATTGCTAACCAGCTGGCGGGGTATTCCTCACACAAACTAGGCATACTTCTCGATAGTAGCCTTAGTCACCTTGATCTATTCGGGTAGAGACGCGGGATCAACAACTCATGACCATGACCAAGGAACTCCCGGTTGCCGACAGGTAGGCGTGCTCATACCTGACCTCAATGGTAAGCCTACTCATACCATATATAAAGGACTTACGTCCGGGCACCTTGTTACACCCACCCCCATCGCCGGCATAGTACATGGAAGTTGAAACCCAGCCCAAGTAGATTCTAGGCTTCGCGGTCGGGCACTCAGGCCCTATCCAGCTATCTGTGAGGCATTGTTCAACATGATCGAGGACGTACGAAGCCATATTTCTTTAAGAGATGATTTAGGTGGCCTCACAGTTATGTTCACTAGCATCCTACACCAATCTCAATCCAAGGGATAGTAACCCCCCTATCCATGCAGATGATGGTCGATCACCTGTCTTCTACTGATTAAGTAGTAGGCCTAAGCATCTATGTAGCCCCGTACCTACAATAGGATAGCTTTTGTGGCAAGTAGTCCTAATGCATCTACGTCTCCGAACAACTCCTATAACGTAATGCATCATAGAAAGTAAAGGACTCAAGTAAATATTTGCAAATCGTAGGAGAATGCTCCGGGGCTTGCCTTTGACAAAGGAGCTAGGTACATGGTTAGGGTACTCGGGCAGGTCAGCTTCTGGCTCCTCTCCTTCGGCTACCTGTTGGCATTTCTTAGCGCGATTACCAAAAACAGACTTAGAGCCTAATTCTGATAACAGCGCCAGAAACGCAAATTGGCATTACTCGACATAATCACTAGAAACAGGTTCTAGCAACTAAGCGAGAGTCACCAAGGGATAGATCACATCCTATTAGAATAAATATCCGCAAGCGCACGGATCTATCGTTGCAGCATTTCACCCGGAAGTATTCAGGGTATCGTTATTTATATTTTCCCAAAGGAAGGCATGGGTAGTTAAGTAATCTAGCATGGGTATTAATACAATATCTAGCATGAGGAGAAACCGACCAATGTACTATACAGGGGTAAGCATACGGTAGTTGGGATAGTGGACACACACTCAGAGCAACCTCAAATGAATAATGGTAAAATAAAGAATAAAGAATAATCTACATGGAGCAGGCAGGTCCTATATAGTCAATGCTAGAACAGCTAATTCCACATGTTATACAAGTCAAGACTCGACTATAGACTAGGAATATGGGGAGACCGCGGCAACTGGTCTGCCAGTCGATGGCGGTATTTACGAACTTCTACTCAACATGCGGACGTGGGGGATTACAAGGGACAGACAGGGCTGTCACCACCTGCTGCCTACCACCTCAACCGTGGCATGCCGACATATCCGAAGGTTCCCTCACACCCGGGCACCATGCCCGCATACTAAGGAGCTACCTACGTCCCCCAGGACTCCCACCCTACGGATGGACGAGCTAAGACATAGGCAAACCCGAAGGTACATTGAACCGCTATTCTTCTTCTACAATCTAATCTAAACAAGTAAAACATATGAACGATGAAGAACAATGTAGAACACGATGAACAACTCTCACAAGAACTATGGCCTAGTTCTTGATCATTGAATATATCGTGTACTAGACTATACTCTAGTTCATATGCAAGACTATATAAATATGATGTGAACTTGACTAAGGAAGAACGCTCCATAGATTTATACCAAGAGTGTAGCTTTTGTCGTTCCTGGAGACAAGCTCTCCAAGTAGCTTTGCCTAGCTCCAAAGGACTAATGCTAAAACTAATGAACAAGTGAGAGGTGTAGAGATGGCTTCAAATGGTATGTGTGATGGTGGGGGGCCTCTCCTCTTCATTTATAGGGTGCTGGAGGCGGCTCAGGGGTAGTGAGGTAAAAGCACCAGGCGAACCGTCCTTCCTCAGATGGCAGGAGGCCAACCGCCTTGCCCGGGCCCACCTGGCAGCAGGGGGCGCGCGCCCCAGGCGCACCCGCACCTGGGTGGCGTCTCCCCCTGACCGCCTTTGGCCGGTGGGCCTGGGCCGCCTCCTGGGTCACATCCTTGCTGGTGTTTCTGGCCCATGCCGACCTCAGGTGGGCTGCTTTGTCCTCTAGCTCCTTTTACGCCTTCCGAAAAGCGCCTTTTTATTCTGGAAATTTCTGCACTTGGTGTATTTTCTGCAAAACAATATTTTCTCCAAGTACAAGTGGAACTAGGTCAATAGTAAAGATATATGTGCAATAAAATATTTATTTCCCCCAAAATGATCTATATTTGGCGGGTAAAAATCGGAGTTAAGGACCGCCAACAAGATCCCCCAAACTTACCCCTTGCTCGTCCCGAGCAAGTCTTTGCTTTGGGTTGTTGATCAGGGGTTGCTGCAATGCCGATCATATCTCAGGTGTACAAGGTAAAAGAGAGCGTTCTACTGCTATTTGAATAAATCGGCAATTATATCTACTCTATGATTCCTGATAGAGTGGGGCTTCTAATTTTCTCAAGTCTTGGGCGATTGCAAAATAGAACAGTTTCAAAGACCGGTGCTTTTCATTCGTCCCAAGATCAACTTTCAGTCCGGAGGTTTTGTAAAATTTTGTAAAAATAAACCAAGTTCCTCAAATGACCCACTCAATCGCTCAACGTGTATGGTAACCTTACCGAAGGCTTTTGATGGTTAGCCTTTGTATCCTACCTCTAGTATTTTTGAGTGGAGTTCTGGGTAGGTATACAAGGAATGGCTTACTTACCGCTTGTGGATAGCCGAGTCACAACTCCGAACCAGGTTAAGTTAAAAGCCATACACTAGGTTGAGATGTGCAAGTGTGTGGGATGGATGAAGGATGATTCCTAATTTTTGTGGTATTTTTGAGTCTCCATGCATCATGACATACTTTCTTTTATTGGTGGATGAAGAGATGAAGGAAAAATATGGGCTATCAAAGAGTGACTAAAAATTATTCTCTCATTTTTTTTGTCTTTTTTTTGAATGGGGATCAAAGACTTTTCCCGTTTGCCTATAAGAGTGATAAACCCTACAACTAAATCTTTTCTCTCTCTCTTTTTTTTCTTTCTTTCCTCTCTTTCTTTTCTCCCCTTTTTTCTGACTAAGTATATAGCCCATAACTTATTGCTTGGAAAAGGATGAAGTGGAGAGAGAGTTGTCACGATGAAATGCATGGAGAATTTTGGCAAACTACAAGAGAGGGGTGCGCGATCCTCAGGGTAAGGGTCGGCAAAATTATTTGGTGGAATGGTGCGCAATTCTCGGTGTAAGAATTGGCATGTAGGCGTGAGGGGTGCATGTTGTGCGCAACTCCCAGTGTGAGAGTCGGCAATTATTTGGTGGGTGCAAGTGAAACTCAACCATAAGTGTAAGACCCAAATCTAGGTTAGGTTCAAACCGTGACAAGGCCCAACAATTGGTAAGAAGCATACGACAAAAGGGTTTTGTAAACTTGTAGAAGAGCATGTCGTATTTGGTCTTGGTAGGTATTTCATGATCATTGAGGAACTATTATTTTTGAAATTTTTAAAACAAAACTCCGGACGTCAGGTTTTCTCAAAGAGATAAAGTCATTGCTGTGGTCTATGTCACTATATCATATCGCGCAATAACCTAGACTAGAGCAACTTTATGCATCCCACTAAATCAAGTTTCTAGAGCATGATAATGTAAAGCCGATAAACCCAAATATTAGAGAAAACTCTATTTTAAACAAGTACAAGCGAGACATAAAACAGAGCAACCAATCATTTCAACATGGGTAGAACTAAACATTTCATGGCACATATATGGAATGGATTTTTTTTTTGGATTTTCAATGCAAGATAAGAAACTTGAATTTAAACATGCTAAAAGGAAAATAAATTTGCGGGAATTTAAATATGCAATGCAGGTACCTCACGTGGGGGTCCTCCTCCAAGCTATCCTAAAGCTCATGGCCCAGGTTTGATCTTTTGTTTGGGCAGGACTTCCTCCATCTTTGTACTTGTAGATGGTGTGTCTGTTTCAAGAGGTTTTGTTGATTGTACCTTCTTGGGCCTCCACTCCATCTTGATAACTTTCAGTGGTGTAGTTGTAGGTGGCTCTTCCTGCCCCTTTTGTACCACCTTCTTCGGTGGTGTGGAGACCTCTTCTTTCTTAGCTTTTTTGTTTGGGAGCAGCCTTCTTTTTCTTAGGCTGTGTTGCAGCCTTTTGCTCCTTCTTAGGGGTTGCCTTGGGCTTCTCCTTATTTTCTTTTGGCTTTCTTGTGAAGGCCTGAGGCTGGATCTCAACTTCCCATATACCTTGGGTGTTTGGTCCGTATTTGATATGGATCATGTTGCATTGCTCTTGCTTGCAGGGTCAAAATTCAAACTTCTCCTCCTGGCCATTTATGTTGAAGCGGATTTCTCTAGCTCCAACATCTATTTGGGCTCCAGCGGTGCTCAAGAATGGCCTCACTAGGATGAGAGGGTTTTCTTTGGTAAGTTCCATGTCCAGCACCACGAAGTCGACTGGCACAAAGTACCCCCGGATTTTCACTGGGATGTCCTCTGCAATCCCTGCAGGGTAGCGGATGGAGGAGTCAGCCAGCTGGAGTGTCATGGTTGTAGGTGCAAGCTGTGTTGAAAGGTCACAATGGCTAGAGGGGGGTGAATAGCCTAATAAAATTTCTAGCAAGAATACTAGACAACCCAATTAGATAGCAAGGCGGCAAATGTGCAAAGCAATTGCTTCGATTACTCTATGCAAGCCGTCCTATCATGCAAGGCTACTCAAAACAATTTTGCACACAACAATAGTGATCAAGCTACACAATGTTGGTTCACCGAAACCAACCAAGCAATTCTACCCATGGGATTTATTCTACACAATGAGTGGATCCTGACCGACCACAACAAGTAATTCTACCCACGGGATTTACTCTACACAATGAGTGGTGTTGGTGTTCGCTCCAACGACCGAACACCAGCGAGAGTTGACCGAAGACCAGAACGAATGTAAGGGTGAAAGTAAATGACGAAAGTAAACAACGAATGCTTACAGTGAAATGAAGCAACAGCTTTATTCCATTCCAGCCTCGGTCCGTTTACAAAATGCCCCTGGGGGTCTATTTATAGTAGTCCGTGGACTTTTACATGAACAAAATGCCCCTGAACCTAGACTCCTATCTTGGACCAGGTGAAGGGCAGTATCGTCTTTCTCCTTCTCAAACCGACCTTCGTGGCCGCCTCCAAGGTCTGGATGAACCCAAAACGGCCCAATTCGGCCCACGAAGCTCGGCCCATCAACCACCTGTCAAAAGCCAGATGCTCGCACAAGACAATAAAACCAAGTTGGAAATCGAAAACTATCTTCACCTCAGCTTTCGACCATAAGGCGAAAGCTGTGACCTACTCAGCCTTCCTCCACCTGAGTCGGCGGAAGGCCTTTGCCTCTCGGCTTTTGACCGTAGCTTTCGACTACAAAGCCTGAAGGCGCTGCTTCGGGCGAAAGGGTTTGCTCCTCAGCTCTTGACCGTCCCTTTCGACCGCCAAGCCTGAAGGCGCTGCTTCGGGCGAAAGGGTTTGCTCCTCAGCTTTCGCCCGTCGCTTTCGACCACCAAGCCTGAAGGCGCTGCTTCGGGCGAAAGGGTTTGCTCCTCAGCTTTCGCCCGTCGCTTTCGACCGCCAAGCCTGAAGGCGCTGCTTCGGGCGAAAGGGTTTTCTTCTCAACTTTTGACCGTTGCTTTCGACTGCCAAAGCCTGAAAGCGCCGCTTCAGGCGAAAGGCTTTGCCTCTCAACTTTCGAACGTTGCTTTCGACTGCCAAAGCCTGAAAGCGCTGCTTCAGGAGAAAGGCTTTGCCTCTCAACTTTCGGCGGCGAACTAGCGAACGGGGGTGGACAACTTCCGATCTACCCCCAACAGTAGCCCCTTAGCGCTGTCGCGGCTAAACTCTCTTGGCCAAGACACGCTAATAATCTTTCGCCAACGCCGCCCCCAGAATTTGTTTGAAAAATCTTTAAATTTTGATCTCTCGACTTTCAAAATTCGAGTTTTGAGTTTTCGACCAAATTTTGAATTTCCCGCCAATTTTCCTTCATTAATGCTGGCATTTTTCATTTTCTTATTTTATTTTTAATTTGATTTATCCTCTCGGGATTCGTGCCTGGAGGGGGGCGGTCGCGTCGGCTCGCAAACCGAGGCGACCGTTGCCGACGGCGCCTATATAAGCCGCGGCCCCACCCGGTGGATCTCACCCATTTGCTCGCTGCTGCCTTCACGCTCGCGCCTGCTTCCTTTCGCTTATTGCTTTCGCTAGGCGCTTTCGCTTGGCAGCTTTCGCCTGGCACTTTCGCCACAGGAGCTCATGGTGCTTTCGTCCCACGGGTGAAGCCTGGTCCGACTTGCTCTCGGTAAGTTTTGTCTTCTAGCTTTCACCTTCTGCTTTTATTTTTACTTTCGCGTGTTTTTTATTTCGGTCTTTCGCGTTTTTAGATGGCGAGTGAAACTTCTTCCACGAATTCCTCTCATTCTAACTCTTCAGAGCATTCGTCTTCTGCTAACGATGAGGAAACCAAGCAAGTTCCTACTAGCTCTAGTTCAGAGGACAGCTCGGAAAGTGAAGAGCAGCCCGCTCCCCCAATTGCTGCTGTTCCGCTGCGCGCTTTTGATGCAGCGGAAGAGGATGTCAAGATTGACGATACTTTCGAAATTCCTACTTTTCCTCCTACGGACGGAATTGATCTTTCTCATCTTTCGGTTGACCAATCTGAGCCCGGTTTTGTTGGAGCTCCAGCGAATGATTCTGACGCTGGGAGCGATAATGAGCCGGAGGATATAAATGTGGAAGTTACTGCGACCTCCCAAACCAATCTCAAGCCAAAAGATTACCCTCGTGTTCCGGTTTATGAGCTGAAAGTGTCGAAAGTTGATGAGGAGGAATTGGATAGTTATGTGTCGAAAGGATACATGACTCAGGCAGTTCGTGACAGATGCAGGGCTCTGGAAGATGAGACCATCCCTGAGCCCAAAGAATATGAAGCTATCGTTTTTCATGACTACTTCTGAGCTGGGCTGACCATTCCCTGTGAACCGTTTGTTGAAGAAGTTCTTGGGAGATTTGGACTGCAACTTCACCATCTTACGCCTAATGGCGTTAGTCGTCTCAGCATTTTCGCTATGGGACTAAAGTTCATCGGTTGCCCACTTAATTCCGAATCATTTATACGGAATTACAGTGGTTATGGGAGATTGGATACCAGATCTGATAAGAAAAGGAAAATTCGGTATACTTCAGAATACGGTGGCTATAACTTCACCTCTCGGATATGCTGGTTTTATTGCTCGCTTACATTGGCGCATGTCAGAGGATGGCTGACCGTGAGTGGATGTACACTGGCTGGACAAGGGAGAAACAGAAATGGTTTTATTGAATCCCTTATTGAGAATCAATTTGATTAACGGATTGTGTGATCGGTCGACGGGGCTCTCATGGATACCCTTTCGGAGGTGGCCAGGAGGTTGGACTTCTCCATTGGGGAGGGGTTCGAGGAGGACGTCCGTCGTCGTCTCGGAGTTCAGGTGCATCATCAGTCCCCTTGCGTTCGGGGATCTTTCTTCTTGCTCGCAACCTTTCGCCGCTCCCTCATCCGTCTGACTGAGGAATCGGTTGGTCTTGTTCTTGAATCTTGCCTTGGCGGTCATGCTCCTTTTTTTCCATGTTTTGGAAGTGAGTCAAAACCATTTCCGTTTCTCGGTTTCCTGCAAATCTGTTGGTTTTATGGTTTATTCTTTGAAACGTGTGATTGGAGCTTCGTTTGATATATACTTTCACCTCTGGAGCAATGGTGCTCCTCACTGGGAACGGGAAAAATGCCTATGGGAAGCTGAGGAAGCTAAGAAGTGGACTGAAGTTCGTTCGAGGGGTCAGATCCGTGCTGCTAGGGCAAAATCAATTGTCAAAGACCCGTCCAAAAGAGTCCGATTCAACCCCAGTTTGGTTCTTCCGTCCCTGATCGCCAAGAAAAAACCCTATTCTCGCTCCATCGCTTTTGGTGCTTTTCAGGCTGAGGTTGATTTGTCTATCAATAGTACTCAGAGGACGGCTTCGGATTCAGTCTCTCATTCTTTGCAACATTCGGTTGGCGCTGATCCTGTTCAAGCTTTGCTAGTGGATGCCATGGGCCATGTTCATTTTCAACCAGCTAACATTCAGTCTGATCGGGATCACTCAGTTCAATCAGCTCCTTCTTCAGTCCAGCCTTCTGTGATGTTGTCAGGTTCTGATCTTATGGCTGAAGGTGCTGCAGACAATCTGGTTTTCAGTCATGCTGAGTCAAGTGCCTCCCATTCACAGCATTCAGCTCTTTCTCCTGAGGTTCAGTCAATGGATTCTGAAGCATTTGTTCTGAAGCCTGCTCTGAAGGTGTCCATGCCGTTTGACAGTCTGAATTTGTCTGCTGGTTTTCTGGTTCGCAATTCTGTCAAGACCGTTTCTAAATCTGCCGTTGAAGATTTTTCAAAATCAGTGACGCCTCCCGAGGCTCAGGTTAATGGAGCTTCTAGGGACTTGATTCCCATTAACTCGACGTGGTGCAAGAGGTGCCTTCGAAGGGGCCATTCACACCGTGCATGTGGCTTCCAGGTAGATGTTTAAAGTGTTTCAATTATGGTCACTGGGCAAAACGTTGTATTTCGAATCGTGTCACGCCTCCTGGCTTCTTTTGGAGGCCCAAGGTGCCGGTCTTTATGACTCAATCTGAGCCGGCTCTTGACTGGAGGCCCAAAGTCTGGAGGCCCAAATCTCCAACAGTCCAGGTCATTAAGCACTCTCTGGAGGGTGCCGTTCACACTTCTTCTCGGGAAGAGCGAGGGGCTCCCTCCTCGAATTCTCAGGCCACCGAGCCCAGCCCCCATTTATATCCAGAGCTCCACTCGCAAGAAGATTCAATCCAGCATTGCTCTCCACCTCCACCCCATCCACCTTCTAGTCCTGAGCAAGAAACCATGGCGAACTTCACGTGCGATCCTACGCCGTACCTTCCTCTGGGCGCTCATGTTGAGGACGGCTGGCAGCGGCCGGCGAGGTCAAGGGTGGCGATTGGGGGCGAGCCACCCCGCTGCCATGAAGAATATGCGATCATCTCCATGGAGCCTCCTCCGCATCAGATCCACGCTAGGGCCACCTTGACCAACGTCGTCAATTTTCTGGAAGCTCAGTTCCCGGTCAGGATCTTCTCTTCATTTCTGTCTCCGCTTGGTTTAGGCCTGCTGGAATGTGGTTCGTCAATCATGCGTCAGACTCTGCTAGATATCAGTCCAATTCAGTATGATGGGGCCTCGGTTCTGCGTGTTGTGAAGCATGATGAAGCCGGGAATCTCAGGTCCTGCCCTTACTCCAGGGAATGCTGGATCATGTTCTTAACCTTCCCCTTGGACTACCAGAAAGAAGAATTTTTTGATGCTGCGATCGCGCCTTTTGGCAGGCGTCTGTATTGGCATAAGGGGCCGAACAAAACCAGGAGCTTGATCAAATGTCTGATCCTCTCCCCTGAACGTGTGCCGCGCAGTATTGTGATTTCCAAGGGAACTTCGATGGGTGGAGCTGGCCGCTCTTGGTCTGCCCCTACCTACATCCTTGGTGGGGATTTTGCAGAACAGCTGATTGCTGAAGAGGATGCCCTTCCCCCTGATGGCAACCCCCACCCTGAGCATGGCGTCCCTCTGCAAGGCAATCCTGACATCTTCCAGAACTGGATGCATGATGTGGCAGGAGCTGGTGTTCAAGTTTTAGCCGATGTCGGTCTGAATGTGCAGCAGGTCCAGGACATTGAAATGGAACTTCAGCCTAACCTGAACAACAACAACGTGTTTACTGAGGATGCCAATCTGAACCAGGATGTGGCTGCCGATCTTGAGATGGTCGATGATGGGGTTGTGGATGAAAATGTGGTTCCACAGCACCCCGCTCAGCCCCAGGACACCATTTCCTTTGATCAGTCTGGTAGTACTGCCAACTATCTGCGTGCTACTGGACCTGATGTGCATCTGTCAGTGGAAGAGGTGCTGGCTGGGATTCAGAACAATGATGGTTCCTCGTCTGATGATTCTGGAGTGGTTTCCTCTGTCAGAGTTATGTCCGTTTTCATCCCTGAATTTGTTGTCAATGCTTGTCAGAAGCTCCCCGTGGACTGCCTGTCCAAGCTCAAGCTGCATGGTTCCCCTGCTGCTTGGAAAGAAGACGTTTCAAAGGCCATTCAGGTCATCTGGCCCATCAAGGATGCTCTGCTGCTTCATCTCTGGGCTGCTAACCATGACAAGCTCTTCGCTCAGCCCTCGGTGGCTGACTCTGTATCTGTTTTCAACTCTGTCATCAGTCCTGGGCCTCTCTCTCTGCCCAGCTTGGTGTCAAGCAGGCCGGGCTCCAAGACCCCCCTCATTGACACCATGGTGCGTAGGAGCCCGAGACTCAACCCTGAAGCTGTCGATGGTACCAAGGTGATCAAGATGTCTGCTTCAAAGCGTAGGAAGAAGCTCGTTACTGTTCTGAACCTGGACCCTCCCAGGAATGCAGAGGAAGCCATGGGCCCTATTCCAATTGGGGCCTTGCAGGACTGGGCCGTGGCTTGTGGAGTTGCTCCTAGCGAGCTCTCTGAAGAGACCCTGATGGAGGGGCGCCCTGAATATCTGGAAGAATGAATCAAGACACCCGGAGTAAATGTCGCTGTTCTGGCTTTACAGCCAAAGTTATCCAAGTTATCTTATATTATGTAGTACTATTTCCTGCTTTTATGTTTTTCAGCTCTTGGAGCATGCTTGTAATGAACCCCTTATATAAGTTATGCACTATCGTGGCTGCTCGATGGCTTTCTGTGAAAGTCATCCTTTATCTTTACTTAGTTATGGTTTTAAATGAATAGATCCTGGAATATACTCTTTGGAATGTTCGTGGGATTAATGGGGCTGAGAAATGGCCTTCCATCAGAAACAAAATTGAGGAAAGTAGCTGTGATATTTTTTGTTTCCAGGAAACAAAGAAGGAGACTTTCGATATCTCTTTAATCAAGAATTTTGCTCCAAGAAGGTTTGATAAATTCTGTTTTTCTCCCTCCCATGGAGCTTCTGGAGGCATCCTAGTTGGATGGAATGGACATTTGTTTGAAGGAACAGTCTCTGCTATCCAACCCTTTGCTATTACAATATGCTTCTCCTCCAAGATGGATCTTCACTTGTGAAACCTCACTGTGGTTTATGGTCCTTGTGTTGAACCTGCAAGATCTGTTTTTATTAATTGGCTCGGTCAGCTAAATATTCAGGATGACGATAATTGGTTGCTTATTGGGGACTTCAATTTCTATAGATCTCTGGATAACAGAAATAGAAGTGGGGGTAATTTTCAGGATACTCAAATCTTCAACAATGTGATTGACTCCCTAGGTTTAGTTGAACTACCTCTTAAGGGAAGAGCTTTCACTTGGAGCAATATGCAGACCACTCCTTTACTTGAGCAGCTTGATTGGTTCTTTACCTCGGCCAATTGGACCCTGGATTTTCCAAACACTTTGGTCACTCCTTTGGCAAGACCCACTTCTGATCATGTATGATATGACCGCGCCAACCCCACTTCAAGATGCACCAAGTTCAACCCAAATATCACTGACTCCTACAATAGATCATCTCATCTATCGGTTGTTTACACGTAGTCAAGTAAAGAAACTGCAACAAAAGGTGCACGCGCTACTTTATGAAATTCATTTAAATGTTAATGAGAACTATAGACTACCTAAGTCTTGCACGTTGTTATTGCTCAGGTTTACCAAGGAGGATGACATGGACACATCAAGAGAGGACTACAAAGAAGAATCACGTTCGAGCCAGTCCAGCGTGACAGAACCATCAAGAAGAATCCGTCATATCTTTTGATACACAAAAGCTATGAAGGCTCATGAGAACTTGTTGGAAAGCTTATCGAGTCTAGTTTCGAATGGTTCAAGTGCCGACCAGTTTGAATCTTCCATAATGCCTGCCGACCAGATTTAGTGCAGGCTGGTCAGATAGTCAACAGCCTGCATGAAGCTCAAGTTTTTATAATAAACTGTACCATTCTACAATATTTCGTAGAGCATGCTGCACATGGTGTGAAAGGTCATCAAGTTAACTTTCCAACCCAACAAACCGCATGTCATTTGGAGATTCCAAGATAGCGTTATTGCCAAAACATTGAAGACTGCGCAGAAGTCAAACAGCCACGCGGAAACTCTCCAAGAAGGCATCTCGAGGAGGCCCATTCACATAGTCCGTGTTATCTATTTTATTTCGTGTTTCCACCTATCTAGCAGGGCTGTTGCTAGTATAAATACCCCCTAAGACTCATTGCAATCTCAGACTTTGATAATCGAATATAGAACCCCTTTTGTTCAGCTGCGTGCTAACAAATTCAGAGAGAGATCTCTACCCCTTTGCTCTTGTGATTTCCTTTGCGGGATTTACAGAAGCGGCGGCTTTATCCGCTCCCAATTGGTGCTCCTACTCCCTTCGAGGTTTCCTTGATTGATTGTAGGTTGTGTTGGTTGGTTCTTTGAGAGTGTGGTTGGGCGAATCCTCGATTCAGGTTGCCGGTTAAAGACGGTGGTTGGCTTCGAGTTTTATTTGCCAGGTTGCACTAGTTATCGCTGCTTGCAGCAAGTTATCTTGGCTTCTCTGAAGCTAGTTATCTGGTGTTCATCCTACGCCGTGAAGATCGGGACATCGTATCGTATCATCTGGCATCAGCTCTTCGGTTGCCACGGTAGGATTCTTTACCCTTAGCTACATATATTTTTGTTTCGTCCTATCCACTATAAAGCCAGCAATATATATTGTTTTAGCCCTTTGTTTCAATCTGTTATTTTAGTGAGTTCGGTTAAGTCGCTATCCATTAGTGTTTTTGTTTAGTTGCTGATCATTATTCTTCGTGTGTTCTTTGTGCCTCTTTTATATATCCAAAATTCCCCACAAAAAAATCTCTATAGCCTATATCATCCTTTGCGTTATCTTTGATCCTATCAAGTTTTAGCTACTAGTTATATTTTGTTTCTATCATAAAGTGTTCAAGTGTTATATCTGATCCTTGTGTTTAGTTATAAAAGAAAAGAGTGAGTCAAAAAAAAAGAAGAAAGAAAAAAAAGTGCAAAAAAAAAGTAAGAGAAGTTCAGAAAGGAAGTTGCAAAATCAGTTTGCTAGAAGTGCATCATTGATGAAAGTTTTGTATCAAGTTAAACATCCAGATTGCTATCTTTGTTTGGTGCAAAGTTTTGGTTGGGTCTGATCGCAACACTTGCATCCCAATCATAATCCTTGTTTGCATCAATTCTGAAATTTCTTTGCATGTGCGTGTGATCCATTTACATCTTTCATACTTTGTGATCAGCACTAGGCAGGGAACTTCTAGCTTGGATTGATACTTAACTTTACAATAGCTAGAATTCAGATTGTATTCCTTGTGCATTACTCCCACCCAAGCACCACATACAAGCCACCGTAATCGGTATTCTCTGGTCTTGTATTCTCCCAACCATCACTCTCGGATACCGCCACACACTATTTTTCCTGTAACCCGCAGGGATTTCATAAGAGCTTCGGTTGGTTAGAGAGGTAAGGTTGTGAGATTCCAGAAATATTATCCTATTCCATACATATGCTTGCTATTTCGCATATGCAATAACCATGACAGGCCGAAGATATACCCATCTTCCATTCTATGGAAGTACCGATCCGGAGGAATTTCTTGTTTGGCAAGAGAAAATGGAAATTGAACTTAAGGTTCAAGAATCTTCAGAATCCAAGAAGATATCACGAGCCATACTTGAATTTGAAGATTATGCTCTTGATTGGTGGAAACAATATCCACATAAGTGTCTCATCAAGAATTGGGAAGATTTAAAGAAAGCCATGAGAAAGGAATTTGTTTCAAGAAAGTATGGGTTGGTTTTGCTTCGTCGTTTGGATAATGTAAAGCAAGGTAGTAAATCTGTCCAAGCATATTATGATAAGCTATTTTCTTCCTTGCATCGAGCAATTGTTTTTGATGACATGAATGCAATGAGATACTTCAAGAGAGGTCTTAGTGCTAGAATTGCTGCTGCAATTGATGGGAAACATTTTAGAAGCATGCAAGATCTTTTGAGTTGTGCAATTAGAGAAGAGAAGAAAATTGTGAAGATGGAGGAAGACAAGATCACAAGGTGCATTAGTTTGTGCCAAGATATGTGTTCTATTCTACAGCCCATTGTATCCTCTGTTGCTACAGAGAAACAAGCCTCAACTCCATGCAAGAAGAGAGGGCCTGCTGTCCCAAAAGACTTTTCAGTTGACTCTAGTGCTAAGAGAAGAGAACATCAACAATGCAACTCTAAGAAGAACTTTATTGAGCAGCAGGAAGAGAGATTTATACCTCAAGTTGATAAGGGAGGTGATGAGATTTGTCATGTTACTATGGATCATAATATCACACCAACTCCGGAGAGAGTTGCTGTCCCAAGGTGTCAATTACAAGCTGAAGTTGTGAAGGAAGAAGTTACAGATATTCTCATCACTTGTTCTCTTAGTTCTAAGCAAGATCAAGAAGAAAATTCTGATTCACATGCCACACAAGTTGAGCTAGAAGAAGCCACTATGCAAGTCATGGAAGAATATCAATCAAGTTTAAAAACTACGAGAACATGCTCCTCATTTCAAGATTGGTCCATTGTGTGTTCAATTGAATGAAGTTGTTGCAGTTCCACATTATTCAAATCTGAATTTTGACAACAAGAATGAGGTCATGGTTGTTGTCTCCCCTTGCGAAAGTGTCCACTTGATTCAGCAAGAAGAACCATTGCATTGCATGAAAACAAGTGCCGAAGATGCTACAAGTTGTGTGCCCTGTACAAGTGCCAATTGTGGTGAAGTTATATGCTCCAAATCTGTCCAGAATGTTTCTGCACAACATGATGAAAATTCAGAGCCAAAATGTGATCAAAAGATTGAAAACATTTCAGATTTTCAGAGATCATATAATCTGAATTTGAAGGCTGACCATAGTGTCAATTTCATAGCTGAATGTGAGAAGAAAGATGCTTCTATAGTGCCATCTAGTGAAAGTAACAAATCTGTCCGAGATGTTCATCATGCTTCAGAGAATCTGCAGTTACAAGCTAATCTTGTTCCAAGCTTGAATATGATACTACAATGTGGTGTGCCATCAGTGGCAGCATGTGATGAATTATTGGACAACTGTGAGGAAATTGCGAGCTCCAACATGTCACTTAATATTCAAATTGAATGCAACGTTGATGAAGATGATTCCACCTCAATGAAGGCAAGATCAATGTCCTTTGAGAAGGATACACTTGATGATATCACTGCAACCATTGCTGCCCCAATGGCAAAGACCAACATCATGAATGAAGGCACATATTCATATGATGCTCCACAAGATGTTCAAGTGATTGTGCATCGTACCCATGTGAGATTGAGAGCCACATAGCCAAATGGAGTGAGAGTGAAAACAAGAGTGAGTTGTGTGACTCCACTAAATGTGAGGATGAGACCCACATAGCCAAATTGAGTGTGAGTGAAAATACAAGTGAGATGAGTGATTCCACCAAAAGTGAGGATGAGTGCATCCAGAATATGAGTGTAAGGGATTCACCACACAAAAAGGGAGAGCTTCATGGCAAGAGATGTGAGGATAATTTTAATGCTAACCCACTAATGTCTACTCTTAGTGTTATTTCTCCAAATGTGCAGGTGTGGAAAGATGATGTGCAAAGAAGATCAGTAGAGATAGCTGCTCATAACATTGCCATGCTCGATGAGAGAAGTGAAAAGGTAGCCATTGATGACAAGCAATTCACTGCTGTCCAAAACCTGAACCATGACAAGGATAAAGGTAAAATTTCAGAGGTACAATCCACCATTCCTGGACCATCAGCAAATCTGAAAGGTAACAAAACTATATCAGATATGAATTTGCAATACAAATTGGTGAGCAAATCTGACGACCCACTTGTTTCAATTGGAATTGATTGTATACAAAATCTTTGTGCTGATTTGATTGATCCACATATTGATATAAGTACTGAAATCTTGCAAGTTGATAACCATTGTGCAATCATGAAAGATAAATGTTATTCTTTGATTGATATATATGCTACTTTACATGTTAATAATATTGACCATGTCAAGTTGATTACTCATGCTGAAATTTTTACAAAAATATCCCCTGCTGAATGTATGTTCTTTCTCAAGCTTGATGAATCTATTGATATCAATAAAATGTTTCAAAATGTTCTTGACATATCATCTCTAAAATCGTTCAATAGTGCATACAGTTGCAAGTTTACATTTAACTTCATTGGACATCATGCTGTAAATAAATTTTATGCTTGTGCTCTTTGCATAACATGTGACAAGTCTTCTGAATTGAAGTTGAATAAAATGTGTACATCTTATGAACCATACTTTCCTTTATATGAAATGAAGAGATTGCTTAATGCTTGCTATTTGGAACAATCCATGTTATTCCCTTGTTCATATTCCTCTTTAAAAGAAAGAAATCTTGTGCAAATATGTTCTTTTATTTGTTCATCCAAAGGTTTTATATCCTCATGTGGAACCATTAAGTCTCGAAAGGTATGTTTTGAACCTTTGCATGAGTTGTGTATCAAGAATTCTTCGAACATTGAAAATGCTTCATTTCCATCTTTGGACATATGTGATTTTGCAAAGATGAAACATGATAACCTGAACAAAATGTGTGGTCTCCAAGAATTTTTTGTGCTTCCATATACAAAGCTCATTACAGTCCCACAAAATTCCAAAAATTATGTCTATCACTCTAAAAGAAATAATATGCATGTGAATTGTAAAGAAGGCAATAAACAATCTCCAATAAGTGATCATAGCAGTTGTTATTTGCGTCCACTCTCTACTTCCTTTGGACTGTTTTCAGGAGGACAAAAGCAAAGGACATTTTCTCTAGAAGAGAGGAAGGATGATAAGACCGTGCCAAAGAATTCAACATTCACTCTTCTTTCCCAGGATCCATTCAAGGTGAAAGCTAAACTTGATTCAAAATTCTTTTGGTTTCCACCTACAAGACTACCACTTGGTTTGTATGATTACAGATTCAAACACCTTGCCTTGCCGTCTTTGGAAGAAGGAGATAGTAACAGAAATAATGCATTTCATCATGTTGGACTAGCACAACTATTGGACCTAGATGGTTCAGAGTCGAGGATGACTCTCTTTCAAGGAGGGGAGGATGATACGACCGCGCCAACCCCACTTCAAGATGCACCAAGTTCAACCCAAATATCACTGACTCCTACAATAGATCATCTCATCTATCGGCTGTTTACACGTAGTCAAGTAAAGAACCTGCAACAAAAGGTGCACGCGCTACTTTATGAAATTCATTTAAATGTTAATGAGAACTATATACTACCTAAGTCTTGCACGTTGTTATTGCTCAGGTTTACCAAGGAGGATGACATGGACACATCAAGAGAGGACTACAAAGAAGAATCACGTTCGAGCCAGTCCAGCGTACGGAGAACCATCAAGAAGAATCCGTCATATCTTTTGATACACAAAAGCTATGAAGGCTCATGAGAACTTGTTGGAAAGCTTATCGAGTCTAGTTTCGAATGGTTCAAGTGCCGACCAGTTTGAATCTTCCATAATGCCTGCCGACCAGATTTAGTGCAGGCTGGTCAGATAGTCAACAGCCTGCATGAAGCTCAAGTTTTTATAATAAACTGTACCATTCTACAATATTTCGTAGAGCATGCTGCACATGGTGTGAAAGGTCATCAAGTTAACTTTCCAACCCAACAAACCGCATGTCATTTGGAGATTCCAAGATAGCGTTATTGCCAAAACATTGAAGACTGCGCAGAAGTCAAACAGCCACGCGGAAACTCTCCAAGAAGGCATCTCGAGGAGGCCCATTCACATAGTCCGTGTTATCTATTTTATTTCGTGTTTCCACCTATCTAGCGGGGCTGTTGCTAGTATAAATACCCCCTAAGACTCATTGCAATCTCAGACTTTGATAATCGAATATAGAACCCCTTTTGTTCAGCTGCGTGCTAACAAATTCGAGAGAGATCTCTACCCCTTTGCTCTTGTGATTTCCTTTGCGGGATTTACGAAGCGGCGGCTTTATCCGCTCCCAATTGGTGCTCCTACTCCCTTCGAGGTTTCCTTGATTGATTGTAGGTTGTGTTGGTTGGTTCTTTGAGAGTGTGGTTGGGCGAATCCTCGATTCGGGTTGCCGGTTAAAGACGGTGGTTGGCTTCGAGTTTTATTTGCCAGGTTGCACTAGTTATCGCTGCTTGCAGCAAGTTATCTTGGCTTCTCTGAAGCTAGTTATCTGGTGTTCATCCTACGCCGTGAAGATCGGGACATCGTATCGTATCAATGTACCTTACAGGATTTCGGTGGAAACTAAAATCCCAAGAGCTAAAACTTTCAGGTTTGAAAATCACTGGGTAAACCAAGCTGGTTTCCTGGATACTGTGCAGCATGCTTGGAGGAGTATCAACTCAAATGTGAACAACATTGCTTCAGTCTTGTCTGCAAAATTCAAGCATCTTAGGTATGAGCTTAAACAGTGGAGTAAGGGTATTTCCAATCTGAAGCTTTTAGTTGATAATTGCAATAAAGTTATTCTTTACCTGGATACTGTGGAGGAATATAGACAACTCTTCAACCCTGAATAGAATGTTAGAGTCATCATTAAGCAGCAATTATTAGATCTTCTCAAAAGGCAGAATACTTACTGGAAACAAAGGAATACAGTCAACGAATTCAATATGGTGATGAATGCACCAAATATTTTCATTCCATGGCCACCATTTCTTATAGAAGGAACCTGATTGCCCAAATTCAAGATGACCATGGAGTCTCTCTGCTGCTCCATGAGGACAAGGCTAATCATCTGTGGTGCTCTTTCAAGAATAGAATGGGACAGTCCAGCAATTCCTTCATGGCCTTTGATCTGTCTTCTTTAATTCCTAATCTGAATGTCGACTTGAGTCCCTTGATTGAGCCTTTCTTGCACCAGGAAATTTTGGACATTGTTAGAAACATGCCTTCGACAAGGCCCCTAGGCCTGATGGTTTTAATGGCATATTCATCAAAAAGTGTTGGCCAATCATCAGAGATGACTTTTTCAGGCTTTTCCAAGACTTTTATGATGATAGAGTCAATCTTGCTCCACTTAATGGCTCCCATATTGTTCTTGTTCCAAAAATTCAGAGCCCTATAACTGCTTCTGATTACAGGCCGATTTCCCTCCTTAATTGCTGTGTGAAAATGCTAACCAAGCTCCTCGCAAACAGACTGCAGAGAGTCATTCTTCAGCTGGTCCACAAGAATCAGTATGGTTTTATCAGACAAAGATCCATTCAAGATTGTTTGGGCTGGAGCTTTGAATATATTCACCAGTGCCATCAGTCAAAAAAGCAAATTGTCATCCTCAAATTGGATTTTGCTAAGGCTTTTGACATGGTGGAGCACTCCACCATCTTACAGATGTTATCTGCTCTGAACTTTCCTCAGAAATGGATTGGTTGGGTGCATACTATTCTCTCTACTGGGTTTTCATCAGTTCTTTTGAATGGTTCCCCTGGTAATATCTTCAATTGCCTTCGGGGTGTTAGGCAAGGGGACCCCTTATCCCCCCTCCTTTTTGTTCTGGCTGCTGAATTGCTACAGCACATCATTAATGGCCTAAAAGATGAGGGTGTCCTGAAACTCCCAATTCCTCAGCCTTCCAATGATTTCCCTATTGTGCAATACGCTGATGACACCATCCTAATTCTTGAAGCTGATGCTAAGCAATTGTTTTGCCTCAAAGCTATCTTGAATACATTTGCTTCCTCCACTGGTTTAAGTGTCAACTTCTCTAAGTCCTTTATGGTGCCCATTAATGTCCCTGATGATAAAATGAGGATTCTTGCTGCCACTTTTGGCTGTCAGATTGGATCAATGCCTTTTACTTATCTCGTGTTGCCTCTTGGAACTACTAAGCCGAAAATAGAAGATTTTGCCCCTCTGATGGACCGTGTTGAGAGAAAACTCACTGCCTGTTCAACCTTCCTCTCCTATTCTGGCAGGTTAGAATATGTGAACACTGTCATTACCCCAATTGTCTCCTATGCTATGAGTGCTCTCAAGCTGCATAAAGGTGTCATTGAAGATGTGGACAGAATCAGAAAACAATGTTTATGGCGAGGTAATTCTAACAAAAAAAGGGGTGGTAACTTGGTGGCTTGGCCACTGGTTCAGAGACCCAAAGAGAAAGGTGGTGCTGGTGTTAAAAATCTCTACTTGCAGAATGATGCCTTTTTGATGAAGCAACTTCATATGTTTTATTCCAAAGAAGATATCCCCTGGGTTCAGCAGATTTGGTTCAAGTATTATGACAACTCGGTTCCCCACTCTCATAGGTCAGTGGGTTCATTTTGGTGGAAGGATATCATGAAGTTGAAAGACCTCTATGGTGAAATTACTACCTGTCATTTGGGTGATGGATCTTTGGTTCTCTTCTGGAAAGATAATTGGGCTGGTGATGTCTTGATTAACAGCTTCCCTGCTCTGTCTCAATTTGTCAGAAATCTTGACAGTTCTGTCAGAGATATAGCCCAAGCCATCAGTCTGGATGATTTGTTCCATCTGCCGATTTCCCAAGCTGCTGCAGATGAGCTTCATGATTTAAATGCCATCATTCATAACTTTGAGCTCTCCAATGGTCCTGATGTTAGAGTCTTCTGTTGGGGTTCTAGTGTTTTCTCTACTGCCAAGTTATATAAATTGGCTTTCTCTCATCTTGAGACCCCTCCGGTGTTTGGGTGGATTTGGAAATCCAAGGTCATTCCTAGAATCAAATTCTTCAGTTGGCTTCTTTGTCTGGATAGACTCAATACAAAGAACATGCTGGTCAGAAGAAACTTCAATGTCCAGCCAAATTCTCGGTGTGTTATGTGCAACTCCAATTCAGAGGAGACCATTGAGCACTTGTTCTTCGACTGCCAGTTTGCTGCCAGTTGTTGGGCCAAGCTCTCTATCAATTGGGTTCAAGATGCTGTTGCTTATAGAAAGATCCAACGAACCAAGCCCCGTTCTGCTCTCCCCTTCTTCATGGAGATTTTTCAGATTGCTGCTTGGGAATTATGGAAGATGAGAAATAGATTGGTCTTCGATGGCATCCCTTCCTCGCTGTCCAGATGGTTCCAGAATTTCAAAGATGAAGCCATTCTTCAATCTATCGGAATCAAAGAAGCAGATAGGAACTTAGTTCTGACATGGATCAACAATTTGTAATCTTGTTTTGTTGATTAGTTGATAGTTGTTAGCTGTTAGCTTTTAGTTGCTAGCTGCACTCCTCCCCCCCCCCTTGTTCTCTCCCCATGAATCGTAACTTGTACCTCTTGTTTTTATTTATAAAAGTTTTTCGTACCGTGGGGACCTCCCCCACGGTCTTTTCCGTCAAAAAAAAAAACTTCACCTCTCGGCTCCATAACCGCCTCCAAACTCTGGTACCATTTTACAAGGGCAAATGGTCAGGCTGGAAGGATCATTGGTTCTATATTCGTGTACGTGAGGCGGAGGATGTTGAAGCTGCGAAAGCTGCGGGATTGGAGAAAGCCCATCCTTTGGTGTCTCGGCTTTCGCCAATGGTGGAGGAGCGAAAGCGAGTTTATTCCGAACCGGGCTGAAGAAGAAGCCGCCCGGCTTTTTTTTACGCGCGCTTCCAAGCAGACTAGCCGTGACTTGGCGAAGAATGGATGGTATTGGGTCGGTTGCCTCTTGACCCTAAAGTTGTTTTCAACTGTTTCGTCTCAACTCCCTCAGGATGTTCGGCTCCTGATACGCATTTTGATCATCTGATGGAAGCTGACTGTTGGTATAAATTAAGTGCAACTAAAATATAAAGGATTCCGCAAGCGCACGAGAACATACCATTGTAGCATTTTACCGGGAGTAAACCGGGTATCGTTATTTATATTTTACCACGGGGAAGCAAGGGTTAAAGAATCGATAACTCACCATCATGTATCTACTAACTTAGTAAACCAACTAGACTAAAGCGAGGGTAAATAATATATATAAGGTAATATAATAAAGCACACATGAGAATTCTATAATAAATGAGTAGCTAGCTAGAGTGAGAGGACAACGGGAGAGATCAAGGTTCCTAAATACTTCTCTATTACTCGGTTCTATGATAACGGGGATGGATAGATATAGCAATCATACATTAGCACTTCGGGACATCGGAGCACTAGCCACGGACATGGATGAGAAGGGGGCTAGGAAGGTCCGACTACGGTCCTACAAACACCAACCCGAACGAGGTGGAATACGTCGGCCGTCGGGCTGTCACTACCACAGGGCTAGCACAACAATCCGCGGGATTGGGTGCAATCTTAGGTAACCTCTAGTCTAGACGCCATGTCTACACTATCAATTACTACTCTAATCTCATGAAAACTAGAGCACTCGATGCGGCGAAGATCCCATACTAAAGCATAACAACTATACTAACAATCACAAGATAGGCATAAAAGTAAATAGAGAAGATAAATATATTGAAGCATAAGTCTTAGAAAGAGTAGATACAAAGACATACCAAATCTCTACGAAGACTTCTCCGAACCGGAGCGCAGCTCCGCTCTCCCTAACTCTCATCTAGATCTAATCTACTACATTGGAATGTCTAGCTCTAATTCTCTAGAGAAGAGAAGTCATCCATTCAAGGGACGCCTCTACAACTCGATCCATTTGGGAGATAATGAATTAGGGTTTAAGGGATGCCTCCTCCAGGGGCCAGGGGCCCTGTTTATATAGCCCTCTAGGACGTGCCACAGCCCTCGGATCAAACCGACCTAAACGGACAATTATTATTCATCCTCAAAGGCGGTGGAACAGGGATCCACGAGGCTGACGCTGATTGGTTGAGATGGCGAGTCGGCCGACTCTAGGGTTGGGGTGGCCGACTCTCCACCGAGCCGGTTCGGGCTCCCGTTTGGTCCAGAGCCTTCTCGAACCTTCCAGATTACAGAATTTTCACCGGTTCCCGATTATCTCTATGTAAACCTGACATGTGGGCCTTCCTTGGGTATTTTCAGCTGACACTCGTAGAAACGAGACATTCACCAAAACTCGTGGAATTCATCGGTATAACCCCTATATCTAGTTGGTGAACATATTTTAGTCCTTTCTCATGTTTAGTTGATGGTAAAAATTGACACTTATCGACCGTCAACAACTCCCCAAGCTTACCCTTTGCTCGTCTACGAGCAAAGATAAACTCAGATGATGGATCGGGAGTTGCTACAATGCTTTCACGCCTCAAAAGTACACATGCGTTCAAACAAGAACTCTCCTCCGAATTAGAGTGAACTATTCGACTCGAAACTTACTCATATTACCTTTCACCATGGGGCTTGTAACCGTCACTTGGGTCTTGAGCGGTTGAAGACGAAGACGGTCAAGTCAAGCGCTATGTTTCTCACTCTTTGATCAACTATTATTCCGGAGTTTTTTGCAAGATTTTCAAATAAAACTCAGAGTTCCTTGTATGAACCTTTCAGGTCTCTCATTTGTGGTATTTCTGGATCCTCTCCAAGGCATGTGTGTAGCGTATGCCTTCTCTCTTCTCTCAGAATATGTGGTATTTGTGGAATTAAGGCATAGTGAGATTGCCTTCTCTCTCTCACCCTACTTCTAATAGGCTTATGTGGAGCTTATAGGTGGGGAGACACTCAAACTCACTTGCATAATTAAGCCATGGATCCAGAGGAACTAAGCATACAATCAAGTCATATGTGCATGTGAATGAGGGGGATGAAATGAGTGATAGGATGATGGTGATAGTAAGGAAATGATTATGATGGGTGATCAATGGTGAAGATCTATTTCTACACTTGCTCCTTTGGGGATAACATACCTCCTTTTATTTGGAAACTTTGAAGACCTTTGAAGAGGAGGACTTGGTTGCTTCTTTTTTTTTTTTTTTCACTTTCTTTCTTTCTTCTTTTTTTTTTCTCTTTTTTTCTTTTTTTTTTTTTTCTCTCTTTTTTTCTTTTTTTGAGCAACCAATCCTTTCGAATAAAACTATAGCAATAACAATAGGGAGTATCAACTAAAATAATTGGAGCTTTATTGCACAATGGAACAGGATAGGATGGCAACGAATATTTTTGGGTGTTCACTCCCGGTGTAGAACATTTTCGGATGGAATGAAATGAGTGGCATATATATATATGTGGAAAAATGGATGGATGGATGGATGGATGGATGGATGCGTACTCCCAGAGTAGGAGCAGCATGAATGCGTGTCTCCAGGGTAGAGATAGTCACATCATATGGTGGAATGCGTACTCCTAGGGTAGGAGCAGCATAGGTGCGTATCTCCAATGTAGAGACAACACAAGATGTAGTGGATATGGATCTATATGTGGGTGGTACTTCTAGGAACAGAAGTAGCACAGAATGAATGTAGTATTTATGAAGCTGGGTGCATGCTTCGAAGGAAGTAGCATAGATCAACGGATGGAGAGCACATAGTATTGACTTTAACCGCATGACTAATTCCTAAAGGTCAACATAGCATAACTACACTCTATGCCTACAAAATGATCTAAATATATAAAGCTGGTTTTCCTAATCTAGTAAGCATGAATATATGGCCGTGGTAGGAATTTAAACTCTCATCATAAAGGAAATCATCATGCAATAATTTAAGATTTTCAAAGATAAATTCTCGAACTCTAGTATCTCTAAGAACAAGATGGACAAGCAGCTCAAAACCTTCCCATATCATACCCGTCAACCACCTAGACTTAGATCAAGTGTTTGCTACCCACAAGTTTCAGGTTCATAGCAAATCTCAAATCTAAACAGTTATGCCTAAAACTCGGGAGAGTGCAAGGTTGAAAACTAGGTACTTGAAAGGAACTACGGCAGAGCAACTATTCATCATCTCCATATTGAGTTTATTCTAGGGATTATTTTAAAGATAGATTAATAAGAGCTCTCCAAAAGTAGAAAAGATAAATAAGGAAATCTTTCTGGGTCTCTAAGGTTATGCATCTTTTTTAGTTGTTTTAACAAAGCAAGCTCTATGAATAAATAGACAAGTTGAAATACTTAGCTTGATACACGGGGGATGCTATCCCCCAAGCTGGATGTTAACATAGTCTGTGGATATTGCTGACAGGCAGTGAAGGAGTTCTAGTCTTCCTGGAGTTTCGTGGATAGTTCTTTGTTGGAGACAGCGTTCAAGCTGTTGAGGGCAGCACTTCGACGGAGAGATTTGGACATCTTTCTATACGTTAGCTCTTCTTGATCCTTTATGTTACGTGAAGCTCAAATAGACAACAAAGCTTGTGGAACCTGATTAATGATAAAAACCGCTAAGCCTTGGTTGTCTAGAAGCGCCTTAACTCAAATGTCTTCTAACGGGATCATAAGAAATATTTTTATCTTTTTATAATAAAGGGATGCGAGACAGAGAAAATAGATATCTTTGAAAAAAATATTTTTATGCCACCACGGTGAATGATTATTCACATGGGGCTTAGTAGTTTTTACGGATGCAAATGCACAACATCTTTATTTTCTTTTTCTAATGCGAGAGATAGTAAAGCGAAGATGCAATTAAGATGCATGTAGGGAAAATAAATATGCTTAAAGGAAAATGCAATCTTGATAAATACCAAGTTACCTCCTTGGCGAGGGTTCGGTGATTTAAGTCTTCCGAACAGGACTTCTTGTCATGTTCACTCCTTGATGCATCATTTGATCCCAAAGGTAGAGACCTTGAGAACTCCACCTCTTGAGATGGTAACTCTAGGAAAGGAGTCACCCATGTTCTTTCTTGTCCAGTTTTTATCTTGGAGTACCTTGTGATGAAGAGTAGATGCTTCTAGTGGTCCTTTACTTGTTCTTGGAGTTTGCCTTGCTTGATTGACCTCTCTCCTTGAGCATCTTGTCTTCTAAAATTGCACTCCTTTTTTCCATCCTCTTTTTTTATGCCTAGACCTTGTGCTCCACTCATTGTTTCTTCTCAACATGCTAGAGCGACGGGGGCTTGAAAAGAGGAAGAGCATTGCTGGATTAATGTTTGAAGAGTCATCGGCCTTCCTCCCCCAAGCTTGACCTTGTTGTCGCTCGCCACGTGAAACCAAATATGAGTGTTGAGTCATCCCTCAGAGTGTGTGTACTCCTATGTCCTTAGACACAGTTTGTCCTCTGTTCTTAAGCCTTCATTTGTCTGAGAGGGATTTTTGATTATAGGTCCGTTGAGCAAAGATCTCTTCCTTGCATCCTGCCTTTGTTTGTACTGTCCAAACTAGGATGAGCGTACAGACAGTTGCTTGATCTTCTTTCGTCAACCATTCTTGATTTTCATTGAGTCTTGGTTGACGCATTGATGTTCATTGGAGATGTAGACTCGAGTTCTTCCTTGATGGCCTTTGTCTTCTAGTGGCATGGCGAAGAGTTGTACGCCATCCGTCTTGATGATCAAGGTAGGAGCTTCTTTAGTATTTGTATATGCAGGCTTCATCTCCAATGGCTTAGGGACATCATCTTGCAACCATGGTCATGGTCCTACGAGGCTTGGTCGGTGGTCAACCCTTGATTGGTGATTGGTTGACACAAGGATGCATGCTTATCATGCCATCCTTGTCCTTGCTGCCGATGTGCACGATGATGTCTTCAGGAACAATGAGAGCAGGTCTTTAATTGGCTAAAATGAGATGAGTTGCACCCTGCTCCTCATTGGCATTCGAGCTCGAGTTTTGGGCTCAATGCTATGATGTCTTCATGGTTGCTCATAGCTTGTCGCCTTGATCCACTTCTTGTGACTGAGTTCAAGATGTTGATCCTTCTTGTGGCACTCTTGTCTCCTTCTTTGTTCCATCATTGAAGTGGCAATTTCGCAGGTGATGCTAATCCACGAACAGGCACATCATAAATTCTTTCCTGCAAAATGTTAGTGGACACATACCCGAAGGATTGCGATAAATTCAAACTATGGGCTAGTATCCACTATCTATTTGAATTTCATCTATGCTAATGAAAAGATGGATTTTAATTAATTTAGCATAGATCATGTTTTCTAGCAACTTCTTTTTTTTTTTGGGACTTTAACATGGTTCAAGACAAATGTAACTTGCAACAAAAGACAATGTGAATGATATTTGGTACTCACAATTCTTCCACAGACGATGAATGTCTTTTGTGTGAAGTTGTTGGAGTTCATCTTATGCCTTGCTTCATCTCCGAAGTGTGTTCATCTCTTGACTTACCCAAATTGGATTTGAGAGTTTTTACGTAGGGGTTAGTCCAACAAAATAACCAGTATCTACTAAAGCACAATTTTAGTTCAAAAACCAAACTAGACTCCATGTCTAATTTGACTAAAAGCGAGCAATTTAACCTAAGCACCACGCTTAATTTAAAAGCCTATAGAAATATGATCAGTACTTCCAAACCAAAACATACTATAGTAAACGGCGGTAGCATGAAAAGTCTTGTAGAGTTTTACTCAAGTGGAGATGAAAGAGTATGATCATGGTGAGGTTTTTTTAGATGCAAATGGCGGGGATGAACACAAGAAACTAAACATGCAGTGGATGAGCAAACATAAATAAGCTAAATGGAGCGAATTCATGAATTGTTAAAAATAAACATGCAATGAGATGCAAGAATTTAAAAGATAACTACTCATAATTTTAAAGTCCATGAGCAAGACTATCTCACCTTTCTTGATCATACTTACCATGACTCACATGATGAAATTTGTGAGTGGTGCAGCATCTATGTTCGTCACTTGTGATGTGATTTGAATTCCTATGACGAAGGCCTTTCTCCAATCTACACATGGTTAGAAAATATATATGTATACGCAAACCTGAGAGGTGGCAGGGTTCCGGTTGAATGTTGAATGTTGAGGGACCTTGGGCTCTTCAATGTCTTGTGGAAGCTTGTCAGAAGGTCGAAACGACATCTTTTGTCCTGTCTATTCCACACTCAACAGAACAAGGGGTAATCCTACTAAAGCTAGTGGTACACTAAATTAGCAGATATCAAGATCATTATCAAAACCTTAACACCGATTGCTTCCCCGGCAACGGCGCAAAAAATGCTTGTTGGTATAAATTAAGTGCAACTAAAATATAAAGGATTCCGCAAGCGCACGAGAACATACCATTGTAGCATTTTACCGGGAGTAAACCAGGTATCGTTATTTATATTTTACCACGGGGAAGCAAGGGTTAAAGAATCGATAACTCACCATCATGTATCTACTAACTTAGTAAACCAACTAGACTAAAGCGAGGGTAAATGATATATATAAGGTAATATAATAAAGCACACATGAGAATTCTATAATAAATGAGTAGCTAGCTAGAGTGAGAGGACAAGGGAGAGATCAAGGTTCCTATATATTTCTCTATTACTCTGGTTCTATGATAACAGGGGATGGATAGATACAGCAATCATACATTAGCACTTCGGGACATCGGAGCACTAGCCACGGACATGGATGAGAAGGGGGCTAGGAAGGTCCGACTACGGTCCTACAAACACCAACCCGAACGAGGTGGAATACGTCGGCCGTCGGTGTCACTACCACAGGGCTACCACAACAATCCGTAGGATTGGGTGCAATCTTAGGTAACCTCTAGTCTAGACGCCATGTCTACACTATCAATTACTACTCTAATCTCATGAAAACTAGAGCACTCGATGCGAGCGAAGATCCCATACTAAAGCATAACAACTATACTAACAATCACAAGATAGGCATAAAAGTAAATAGAGAAGATAAATATATTGAAGCATAAGTCTTAGAAAGAGTAGATACAAAGACATACCAAATCTCGAAGACTTCTCGAGAACCGGAGCGCAGCTCCGCTCTCCCTAACTCTCATCTAGATCTAATCTACTACATTGGAATGTCTAGCTCTAATTCTCTAGAGAAGAGAAGTCATCCATTCAAGGGACGCCTCTACAACTCGATCCAGCTGGGAGATAATGAATTAGGGTTTAAGGGATGCCTCCTCCGGGGGGCCGGGGGCCTGTTTATATAGCCCTCTAGGATGTACCACGGCCCTCGGATCAAACCGACCTAAACGGACAATTATTATTCATCCTCAAAGGCGGTGGAACGGGGATCCGCGAGGCGACGCGATTGGTTGAGATGGCGAGTCGGCCGACTCTAGGGTTGGGGCGGCCGACTCTCCACCGAGCCGGTTCGGGCTCCCGTTTGGTCCCGAGCCTTCTCGAACCTTCAGTTACAGAATTTTCACCGGTTCCCGATTATCTCTATGTAAACCGACATGTGGGCCTTCCTTGGGTATTTTCAGGTGACACCTGCGAGAAATAGACATTCACCAAAACTCGTGGAATTACAATCGGTATAACCCCTATATCTAGTTGGTGAACATATTTTAGTCCTTTCTCATGTTTAGTTGACGGTAAAAATTGACACTTATCGACCGTCAACACTAACAAACTGGAGTATGCGGAGCATATCGAAAGTTGTGTCTCTGAGATATTCGGTCCTTATGGCGAAAAAGAACATAAGCTATGCGTCCAACTCGGACTGGCTGGCGCACGATTAAACCGAATGTTCGATTTGATTGGTGTTCCGTACTCCAACAGAATTGATCCTCAGTCTGTTGAAGACGCGGAAGCTGTCCCGAAAAAACGTGGACGAAGGGGACGCCCACGATCGACCCGGGGACATGGTGGGCGTGCGCCGAGGACTCCTTGAACAGAAAAAGCGAAAGTCGAGATCTTGGGAGGTTCGTCGTTCTGAACCTGCTAATGTTCAATTCGGAAGGGAAATTGCGAAAGCTGTTAAGCCCAGTTGCGGTGTGACTTTTGGTAGAACCCGGGCTTGGGGAATGTCTCCTTATGAAATGGTTGGATTTGTTTATTTCGATAGTTCTGTGAATTCAGGCTTTGTTTTCCAATTTTTTCTGTTTAAGTAATAGATTTTCGTTTGTTTCTGATATTTTCAGGCTGAAGAAGAAGAAAATACTATGGCTGGACGTGCCAAGATTCCGGATCCTCGGATGCTGGACGATGATGATACTATGTCGTTTTTGAACCTTGGGTCCAACCTTGGTGAAAAGCGTTCCGCCGCTGCGTCGGATAAGGAGCCGAAGAGACAGAAAGTTTCAGCTCTTAAGGTTAATGAGCCTGCTGCGGCTCCTAAGGAGACTTCAAAGGAGGTTTCGAAAGTATCTAGCCGGTGCCAATCGCTGAAAGTTGGTAAGTCTCAATTCTTCAAAGAGTCTTTGGTTGAGAACATCTTCGGGGTCACTGTTCGGACACGGCGGGTGGATTTAGACTCGTGTTCGACGATCATGGCGAAATGGTGGTTTATTGTGGGACCGGTTCATCGGAGAGCGTGACCCCGGTCGAGAAAGAGCTTACAAGATCTCAAACTCTCTTGGGTTTCCCGCAGACACTCGCTTAATGGCGAAAATTGGGCACGAGGAGATGGGCATTTTTCCGAATGCCGCGGCGCTGCAGGCCACTGATGAAGCAGCCAAGTCCTTTGGGATGCCGCAAGTTGAGAATTCTTTGCTACGGTTCAACCATGACGGTCTTCACGATGCTGCAACTTCTCACCTTATCCAGGTGAACCGCTATTGAGCTTGTTTAATTTTCAGCTTTCGATAATTTTCTAATTCTGTTAAGCTTTCGATATTACGTTTTAATCTTTCGACTTTTTTTTTGTACAGGCAGTGATGTTGAACCGCTCCCTCTTTAAGAAAGATGAGGCTAAGATCTCTTCTCTTCGGAAGACGATCAATGAGAAAGATGAACGGATTAACAACCTGGAGAAGGCAATGCAAAAGTTGAAGAAAGATCTCGAAGAAACGAAAAGGATGTCTGAAGCTCTTGACGCCGAAAAGGTTTCGCTTGCGGCGGAAGTTGTTCAGCTCAACCAGACTGTTGACGAGCTGCGTAAGCACGAGGAAGATTTTCTGAAGGACCTCAGCGTCGAAGGACGGAAGGTCTTCCTTGCTTATAAAAATCTGGTTGAGGGGGTCGGCCCGGAAGTTGAGCTGCCCCAAAACTTGCCGCCTGTGGAATATATGACTTGGCTGGCGGATGAACTTTCGAGCTATGAGGACGTGCAGAACACCGGCCATGACTTTGCTGCCCTTGAAGCCATCAATGCTTTTGCGCAGGCTCTTCGAGACCATGGATGCACTCATGCATCTGAAATGGCGATTAAGGCACCCAATGAGTATTATAAGCGCCACGCCGATGCGAAAGCTGATGCCAATCGCTTTTATGATGAGTTTTGGGTGAAAGGCGGCCGTGACCTTGCGCTCATTCGTGCTGCCATTTCGCGTGGCCAGGTGGCGTTGTTGGCGGTCCTTATCGCACATTTTAGACCGCCAATAACAATATAAAATCTATCCCAAACTTAGCAAATAGGACTTTACGCTAACATATTCCACGAGTTTCGGTGATTGTCGCTTGCAGGAAGACAACTCCGAAAATGCACACAAATGGGCCAAAGCATACAAGAAAACCATGAATAAGAGAGTGGCCCATTTGCCTGACAATTGTGGGTCTCATACATGGGCCAAAATGCCAAACGTAAGCACAAAAGATGGAAGACCAAAACCCGGTCCAACTCCATCTCGGGCTGGATGAGTGGGTCTCAGTAAACGGGTCATATCTCACTCATACGGACTCCGATTGAGGCAAACGAATATGCGTTGCGAAGCTGGCGACGAGGCCCATCCACTCACCAAGTTTCATTCCATTCGGCCCAGGAGCTGGCGCGCTCGCGCCAGGGGCGCGCTCGCGCCCCGGCGGCTGCCAGCCCGGACCCACTTTTGCAGGTCGGTGCATTAACTCACCGGGAGGTCGGTTCTGTGGGTGCGTCCAGGTGCATTGTACCTCAAACCGACGTTGGGAGGTCGGTTTCCACCTTCCAAGTGGGGATGTCACATTTGCAAGAAGCCCCCTCCTCTCCACATATAAAAGGGGCTCTTTTCTCTTCATTCACAATCAACCATTCAAAGGGGAAGAGCACCGCACTAGAGCCTCATTCCAAAGGGCTATGCCCTACTAGCTATAGAGTTAGAGAGAGAGATGTGAGGGAAGAGAGCGGGGAAGCACCGGGCTTGTCGGTGTCTCCCCGACTGTGGCAGAACCTCCTAAGTAATGTGGCCCACATGCACTAATCCTCGTCTTAACAGACCTTAGATTACTATGCACATGTTCCACACGACTTAACAAGCTCTGTCGGGATGAACCCGAAACCTCCACGATTCTCCGAGCAGGATCAATCATTATAAGAGACATTGTAGTATTACACCAGTTTTGTACAAATAAAATATATCAGAGTAAAAGTGCGGAAGTATTACGATAACATAAGTTTATAAATCATTTATAAATAAACTTTACAAATAATAAGATATGTTTATTACAACCATAGTAGTGGAATATCGTTACTTAACTTTATGATTCACCAAAATGTAGTGCTCGCCCGGGAGCCAAACAAACTACTCGACGTCCTCACTTGACGGACACACACCGCAACGGGGGTAGAACAAACCCGAGTACAAAAGTACTCCGCAAGACTTACCCGACGAAAGAGGGGAGAAGACTCGGGAATGAAGGCCAAATAGGACAAGGTAAGGCTTAGCGAAGATTCAAAGCATTTTGCGAGAAAAGCACTAAAGACTAGTTTCAACCTCCAGTTTTACTTTCCAGATTAGTCATTAGGTTCTAAAGTGAGTCTAGTCTAGCTTGAAAAAACGAGATCAAGATAATTCACGAAGATCACATTCTTAAACTTCCATCAAATTACTTCAAGTTCCATAAATTACTACGATGAATGGTCGGAGGATCAAGTCTCCATAACCGAGGAGCACGACGATTTGAATCGATTTACTCGGTGAGGATCCCTAAACACACGATATAAGTGGGACTCTAACCCACAATTATATCAACAATACCGTCGGACATTCTAGAACTAGGCTCAGCTTCCGTGCCACCCGAGAGTACGGTCCTCCTCGAACCCGAGACCTTGTCCCCCGAGGATACCCGCTACTCCCGCCATCTCGCCACTCCCAGTGCACGGGCTCACCGTACTAGTCCTTAGATTATCCTAGGGTAAAGCTTTTCCGTAGATATGTGAGTAGTTGCAAGGTCTTGTCCAGCTGGCCAAACAACGGCCGGTCCTTAATCGACAAGTCGGAAACACTACATCAAGACTCCATTCCCGATGCAAGTTACCCGACCGGTCTCAACTTCATTAAAGGTATAACTGATCCAGACCGAAGGATTACTTCGAGACGTCATTCGATGTAACCCAATAGCACGATCAAAGATAACATTCTTTGAGTAATATTAACCTTACCGACAGGGTAAGCACTTCCTTTTTAAAACGTTTTCGAAATCCGAGCTAAATTAGCAAGGCTAAGCATTGTTACGCATTTTTCAATCAAAATGGTTTCAAGGATGATGTTGAAATAATCAAGGTAGTTCATGCGTCAAATAGGTGATCACTCAACTCCTATTACTTAATGCAGCAATACAACTCAAGTGATAAAACTTTGTAAAGTCAAGGAATGGGTTGATGGATCCGGGGCTTGCCTTGAAAGTCGGTGTAGACGTTCTTCAACGACGTATCTGGAAGATATGACCAATCATCAAAGATGGACTGACTTCCTCAGGAACTAGGGTTGACCCGACAATACTCTCCCAAAAACAAGATCGACAAGACTCTCCTCGACCACGGGGACTACACGTGATAAATGAGATGCTTTAACATGATGAAATAGTAAACATGACACTTATTGAATGCATAGCCAAAACAAAAACTTGAGTACAACTTTCCTTCGCGATAACGTCGCAAACTAACAGAACTATTTTATTAAATAAATAAGCAGAAATAAACATTTAAACAAAAGTTATCAAAACCATCCCAAAAATTAAACTTAAGCTCCTCATGTCCTGAGAAGGCTACAAAATAATTTTCATGATTTTTGGAGGAATAAATAAATAACTAAAAATCAAGGAAGACTCATTTTTCAATTAAAAGAGCTAATTTTAAAACATAACAAAAGCACTCAAAATAGGCATATAATATTTTTCCTAGACCAAGATCATGACAGGGAACACACACAAAAAATTTTATAATTTTTGGAGCTACCAAAAATTTAATATGAAATAAACAATTATCAAGTACTATTCACCAATTCGGAAAAGAATAAAACAAAGAAAAAGAAAAAGATTCGCTTGGGCCGAAACCGACCCATCTCGGCCCAACCTTGTTGGCGGATCGGCCCACGAGCAAACAGGCCGGCCCAACAGGCCCTCCCGCGGCGACGACGCGCGCGAGCTCGCCGGCGGCGAGGTCCTAAGCGGCGCGGCTCGGCTCTACGCGATGCTCGTGACACGGCGCACCTCCTAGTGATACGACCACGCCAACCCCACTTCAAGATGCACCAAGTTCAACCCAAATATCACTGACTCCTACAATAGATCATCTCATCTATCGGCTGTTTACACGTAGTCAAGTAAAGAAACTGCAACAAAAGGTGCACGCGCTACTTTATGAAATTCATTTAAATGTTAATGAGAACTATATACTACCTAAGTCTTGCACGTTGTTATTGCTCGGGTTTACCAAGGAGGATGACATGGACACATCAAGAGAGGACTACAAAGAAGAATCACGTTCGAGCCGGTCCGGCGTGACAGAACCATCAAGAAGAATCCGTCATATCTTTTGATACACAAAAGCTATGAAGGCTCATGAGAACTTGTTGGAAAGCTTATCGAGTCTAGTTTCGAATGGTTCAAGTGCCGACCAGTTTGAATCTTCCATAATGCCTGCCGACCAGATTTAGTGCAGGCTGGTCGGATAGTCAACTGCCTGCATGAAGCTCAAGTTTTTATAATAAACTGTACCATTCTACAATATTTCGTAGAGCATGCTGCACATGGTGTGAAAGGTCATCAAGTTAACTTTCCAACCCAACAAACCGCATGTCATTTGGAGATTCCAAGATAGCGTTATTGCCAAAACATTGAAGACTGCGCAGAAGTCAAACAGCCACGCGGAAACTCTCCAGGAAGGCATCTCGAGGAGGCCCATTCACATAGTCCGTGTTATCTATTTTATTTCGTGTTTCCACCTATCTAGCAGGGCTGTTGCTAGTATAAATACCCCCTAAGACTCATTGCAATCGGAGATTTTGATAATCGAATATAGAACCCCTTTTGTTCAGCTGCGTGCTAACAAATTCAGAGAGAGATCTCTACCCCTTTGCTCTTGTGATTTCCTTTGCGGGATTTACAGAAGCGGCGGCTTCATCCGCTCCCAATTGGTGCTCCTACTCCCTTCGAGGTTTCCTCGATTGATTGTAGGTTGTGTTGGTTGGTTCTTTGAGAGTGTGGTTGGGCGAATCCTCGATTCGGGTTGCCGGTTAAAGACGGTGGTTGGCTTCGAGTTTTATTTGCCGGGTTGCTCTAGTTATTGCTGCTTGCGGCAAGTTATCTTGGCTTCTCTCGAAGCTAGTTATCTCGGTGTTCATCCTACGCCGTGAAGATCGGGACATCGTATCGTATCATCTGGCATCAGCTCCTTCGGTTGCCACGGTAGGATTCTTTATCCTTAGCTACATATATTTTTGTTTTGTCCTATCCACTAAAAAGCCAGCAATATATATTGTTTTAGCCCTTTGTTTCAATCTGTTATTTTAGTGAGTTCAGTTAAGTCGCAGTCCATTAGAGTCTTTGTTTAGTTGCTGATCATTATCCTTCGCGTGTTCTTTGTGCCTCTTTTTTATATCTAAAATTCCCCACAAAAAAAAAATCTCTATAGCCTATATCATCATTTGCGTTATCTTTGATCCTATCAAGTTTTAGCTACTAGTTATATTTTGTTTCTATCATAAAGTGTTCAAGTGTTATATCTGATCCTTGTGTTTAGTTCTATAAAAGAAAAGAGTGAGTCAAAAAAAAAGAAGAAAAAAAAAGTGCAAAAAAAAAAAAGTAAGAGAAGTTCAGAAAGGAAGTTGCAAAATCAGTTTGCTAGAAGTGCATCATTGATGAAAGTTTTGTATCAAGTTAAACATCCAGATTGCTATCTTTGTTTGGTGCAAAGTTTTGGGTTGGGTTTGATAGCAACACTTGCATCCCAATCATAATCCTTGTTTGCATCAATTCTGAAATTTCTTTGCGTGTGCGTGTGATCCATTTACATCTTTCATACTTTGTGATCGGCACTAGGCGGGGAACTTCTAGCTTGGATTGATACTTAACTTTACAATAGCTAGAATTCAGATTGTATTCCTTGTGCATTACTCCCACCCAAGCACCACATACAAGCCACCGTAATCGGTATTCTCGGTCTTGTATTCTCCCAACCATCACTCTCGGATACCGCCACACACTATTTTTCCCGTAACCCGCGGGGATTTCATAAGAGCTTCGGTTGGTTAGAGAGGTAAGGTTGTGAGATTCAGAAATATTATCCTATTCCACACATATGCTTGCTATTTCGCATATGCAATAACCATGACAGCCGAAGATATACCCATCTTCCATTCTATGGAAGTACCGATCCGGAGGAATTTCTTGTTTGGCAAGAGAAAATGGAAATTGAACTTAAGGTTCAAGAATTTTCAGAATCCAAGAAGATATCACGAGCCATACTTGAATTTGAAGATTATGCTCTTGATTGGTGGAAACAATATCCACATAAGTGTCTCATCAAGAATTGGGAAGATTTAAAGAAAGCCATGAGAAAGGAATTTGTTTCAAGAAAGTATGGGTTGGTTTTGCTTCGTCATTTGGATAATGTAAAGCAAGGTAGTAAATCTGTCCAAGCATATTATGATAAGCTATTTTCTTCCTTGCATCGAGCAAATGTTTTTGATGACATGAATGCAATGAGATACTTCAAGAGAGGTCTTAGTGCTAGAATTGCTGCTGCAATTGATGGGAAACATTTTAGAAGCATGCAAGATCTTTTGAGTTGTGCAATTAGAGAAGAGAAGAAAATTGTGAAGATGGAGGAAGACAAGATCACAAGGTGCATTAGTTTGTGCCAAGATATGTGTTCTATTCTACAGCCCATTGTATCCTCTGTTGCTACGAGAGAAACAAGCCTCAACTCCATGCAAGAAGAGAGGGCCTGCTATCCCAAAAGACTTTTCAGTTGACTCTAGTGCTAAGAGAAGAGAACATCAACAATGCAACTCTAAGAAGAACTTTATTGAGCAGCAGGAAGAGAGATTTATACCTCAAGTTGATAAGGGAGGTGATGAGATTTGTCATGTTACTATGGATCATAATATCACACCAACTCCGGAGAGAGTTGCTGTCCCAAGGTGTCAATTACAAGCTGAAGTTGTGAAGGAAGAAGTTACGAGATATTCTCATCACTTGTTCTCTTAGTTCTAAGCAAGATCAAGAAGAAAATTCTGATTCACATGCCACACAAGTTGAGCTAGAAGAAGCCACTATGCAAGTCATGGAAGAATATCAATCAAGTTTAAAAACTAGAGAACATGCTCCTCATTTCAAGATTGGTCCATTGTGTGTTCAATTGAATGAAGTTGTTGCAGTTCCACATTATTCAAATCTGAATTTTGACAACAAGAATGAGGTCATGGTTGTTGTCTCCCCTTGCGAAAGTGTCCACTTGATTCAGCAAGAAGAACCATTGCATTGCATGAAAACAAGTGCCGAAGATGCTACAAGTTGTGTGCCCCTGTACAAGTGCCAATTGTGGTGAAGTTATATGCTCCAAATCTGTCCAGAATGTTTCTGCACAACATGATGAAAGTTCGAGCCAAAATGTGATCAAAAGATTGAAAACATTTCAGATTTTCAGAGATCATATAATCTGAATTTGAAGGCTGACCATAGTGTCAATTTCATAGCTGAATGTGAGAAGAAAGATGCTTCTATAGTGCCATCTAGTGAAAGTAACAAATCTGTCCGAGATGTTCATCATGCTTCAGAGAATCTGCAGTTACAAGCTAATCTTGTTCCAAGCTTGAATATGATACTACAATGTGGTGTGCCATCGGTGGCAGCATGTGATGAATTATTGGACAACCTGTGAGGAAATTGCGAGCTCCAACATGTCACTTAATATTCAAATTGAATGCAACGTTGATGAAGATGATTCCACCTCAATGAAGGCAAGATCAATGTCCTTTGAGAAGGATACACTTGATGATATCACTGCAACCATTGCTGCCCCAATGGCAAAGACCAACATCATGAATGAAGGCACATATTCATATGATGCTCCACAAGATGTTCAAGTGATTGTGCATCAGTACCCATGTGAGATTGAGAGCCACATAGCCAAATGGAGTGAGAGTGAAAACAAGAGTGAGTTGTGTGACTCCACTAAATGTGAGGATGAGACCCACATAGCCAAATTGAGTGTGAGTGAAAATACAAGTGCGATGAGTGATTCCACCAAAAGTGAGGATGAGTGCATCCAGAATATGAGTGTAAGGGTTTCACCACACAAAAAGGGAGAGCTTCATGGCAAGAGATGTGAGGATAATTTTAATGCTAACCCACTAATGTCTACTCTTAGTGTTATTTCTCCAAATGTGCAGGTGTGGAAAGATGATGAGGTCGAGTGCAAAGAAGATGCGGTAGAGATAGCTGCTCATAACATTGCCATGCTCGATGAGAGAAGTGAAAAGGTAGCCATTGATGACAAGCAATTCACTGCTGTCCAAAACCTGAACCATGACAAGGATAAAGGTAAAATTTCAGAGGTACAATCCACCATTCCTGGACCATCAGCAAATCTGAAAGGTAACAAAACTATATCAGATATGAATTTGCAATACAAATTGGTGAGCAAATCTGACGACCCACTTGTTTCAATTGGAATTGATTGTATACAAAATCTTTGTGCTGATTTGATTGATCCACATGTTGATATAAGTACTGAAATCTTGCAAGTTGATAACCATTGTGCAATCATGAAAGATAAATGTTATTCTTTGATTGATATATATGCTACTTTACATGTTAATAATATTGACCATGTCAAGTTGATTACTCATGCTGAAATTTTTACAAAAATATCCCCTGCTGAATGTATGTTCTTTCTCAAGCTTGATGAATCTGTTGATATCAATAAAATGTTTCAAAATGTTCTTGACATATCATCTCTAAAATCGTTCAATAGTGCATACAGTTGCAAGTTTACATTTAACTTCATTGGACATCATGCTGTAAATAAATTTTATGCTTGTGCTCTTTGCATAACATGTGACAAGTCTTCGAATTGAAGTTGAATAAAATGTGTACATCTTATGAACCATACTTTCCTTTATATGAAATGAAGAGATTGCTTAATGCTTGCTATTTGGAACAATCCATGTTATTCCCTTGTTCATATTCCTCTTTAAAAGAAAGAAATCTTGTGCAAATATGTTCTTTTATTTGTTCATCCAAAGGTTTTATATCCTCATGTGGAACCATTAAGTCTGAAAGGTATGTTTCTGAACCTTTGCATGAGTTGTGTATCAAGAATTCTTCGAACATTGAAAATGCTTCATTTCCATCTTTGGACATATGTGATTTTGCAAAGATGAAACATGATAACCTGAACAAAATGTGTGGTCTCCAAGAATTTTTTGTGCTTCCATATACAAAGCTCATTACAGTCCCACAAAATTCCAAAAATTATGTCTATCACTCTAAAAGAAATAATATGCATGTGAATTGTAAAGAAGGCAATAAACAATCTCCAATAAGTGATCATAGCAGTTGTTATTTGCGTCCACTCTCTACTTCCTTTGGACTGTTTTCGGGAGGACAAAAGCAAAGGACATTTTCTCTAGAAGGGAGGAAGGATGATAAGACCGTGCCAAAGAATTCAACATTCACTCTTCTTTCCCAGGATCCATTCAAGGTGAAAGCTAAACTTGATTCAAAATTCTTTTGGTTTCCACCTACAAGACTACCACTTGGTTTGTATGATTACAGATTCAAACACCTTGCCGTGCTGGAAGAAGGAGATAGTAAAGAAATAATGCATTTCATCATGTTGGACTAGCACAACTATTGGACCTAGATGGTTCGAGTCGAGGACGACTCTCTTTCAAGGAGGGGAGGATGATACGACCACGCCAACCCCACTTCAAGATGCACCAAGTTCAACCCAAATATCACCGACTCCTACAATAGATCATCTCATCTATCGGCTGTTTACACGTAGTCAAGTAAAGAAACGCAACAAAAGGTGCACGCGCTACTTTATGAAATTCATTTAAATGTTAATGAGAACTATATACTACCTAAGTCTTGCACGTTGTTATTGCTCAGGTTTACCAAGGAGGATGACATGGACACATCAAGAGAGGACTACAAAGAAGAATCACGTTCGAGCCAGTCCAGCGTGACAGAACCATCAAGAAGAATCCGTCATATCTTTTGATACACAAAAGCTATGAAGGCTCATGAGAACTTGTTGGAAAGCTTATCGAGTCTAGTTTCGAATGGTTCAAGTGCCGACCAGTTTGAATCTTCCATAATGCCTGCCGACCAGATTTAGTGCAGGCTGGTCAGATAGTCAACAGCCTGCATGAAGCTCAAGTTTTTATAATAAACTGTACCATTCTACAATATTTCGTAGAGCATGCTGCACATGGTGTGAAAGGTCATCAAGTTAACTTTCCAACCCAACAAACCGCATGTCATTTGGAGATTCCAAGATGGAGTTATTGCCAAAACATTGAAGACTGCGCAGAAGTCAAACAGCCACGCGGAAACTCTCCGGGAAGGCATCTCGAGGAGGCCCATTCACATAGTCCGTGTTATCTATTTTATTTCGTGTTTCCACCTATCTAGCAGGGCTGTTGCTAGTATAAATACCCCCTAAGACTCATTGCAATCGGAGATTTTGATAATCGAATATAGAACCCCTTTTGTTCAGCTGCGTGCTAACAAATTCGAGAGAGAGATCTCTACCCCTTTGCTCTTGTGATTTCCTTTGCGGGATTTACGAAGCGGCGGCTTCATCCGCTCCCAATTGGTGCTCCTACTCCCTTCGAGGTTTCCTCGATTGATTGTAGGTTGTGTTGGTTGGTTCTTTGAGAGTGTGGTTGGGCGAATCCTCGATTCAGGTTGCCGGTTAAAGACGGTGGTTGGCTTCGAGTTTTATTTGCCAGGTTGCACTAGTTATTGCTGCTTGCAGCAAGTTATCTTGGCTTCTCTGAAGCTAGTTATCTGGTGTTCATCCTACGCCGTGAAGATCGGGACATCGTATCGTATCACCTAGGCTAGAAGATGGGACGGCGGAGCGTCGACCGCACCCTTGCCGGCGGCCATGGCGGCTTCGGCGGGACGACGACACGATGGACGGGCTCACCGGAGCACCTCCGGTGACGGCAACGCGCGTGCTAGCTGCTACATGACGTGGCGGAGATGATGCGCACGCTAATTTGGCCGAAACACGGCCCTAGCGACGCTAGCCTTGCGCGGCGGCGGCGGCATGGGTGTTGCCGGCGGCGACGCTCGGCTACCGGACTCGACGGAGCCGCTCGGGCTCAACCAAAGGCGAGGATAGGCGCAGGAGCTCACCGCGGGGCAGATGCGCACGGCGGTGGGGGCTCGGGACGGTCGGAGGCGAGAGCTTGGCGGCGGAGATGACGTCGGCGGCGGACTCCGATGGCACGGGCGGCGTCACGGCGACGGCTGGGCACCAAACGAGGAGCCAAGGAGCGCATCAGACGCACGAGGTAAAGGCGAGCACGCTTGCCAAAACAATCGAGAAAATGACCACCGACGAGGAAGAACGGCGGTGGCGACGTCGCGGCGGATCACGGCAGCGCGGCGACCGACCGCGAGGAAGAAGATGGCTTGACGGCGTTTCTAGACGGAATGGAGGGCCATCTTCTTGCTCTATCGATGCGCGAGGATGAGGCGAAGCTAGTGGTGGTTTTTGTTTTGGACGGAAGCGGCGCACGGCGACGGCGAGCGGAGGCGGAGCTCAAGCTCGGCTATGGCGATGGCGGCGGCCGAGGAGAAAGGATAAGGAGGGGGAGGAAAGTGGTTGGCCGGCCGGAGGGTTAAGGCGCTGGGACGGCTGCCGGGATGGTGACACGGGGCGGAGAAGGTTCGAGCGCAGCCGTGCGCTGGCGGCCGGCGGCGACCGGGCGGCATGGTGCCGGCGACGAGGAACAGAGAGGGGAGAAGTTGGTGATGATGTCAGCAACAGTAACAGCAGTAAACTTTTGCAATTTACTCCAGATTTTTGAACTGCACTCAAAAATTTCCAAAAAGCAACCCTAGCTAAAATTTCATGCTCTACAACTTTCTCAACTGGGCTATTTTCAAATTTTGAAAGGAAAAAAAATGAATTTGAATCAAATTTTGAAAAGGGGACAAAAACCCTAGAATGAAATATTTGAAATTACTTTGGATTTTTCTAAAGAACTTGAAAAACTCCAAAACTATGGAATACTCAACTTTTCAAGCTGCACATTTTCTCCAAAAAGAGTTTTTCCAAAATATGCATAGTTTTTGAATTATGGTTTGAAAATCAAAGGTGGACAACTATCGGAAAACCGTATTTTCAAATCTATTTGAAATTCTTTTTGGAAACTTGAAAAACTTTGTTCACCAACATTGAAGCTCTCATCAAGGCCCACCATTTTCCTTTTTGAACCAACCCCAAATTCTTTGTAGATTTTGAAATACAGAAAAGGGGATAAATAGGGTTTTTGGGAAAAACAGGGTTTTGAAACGAATTTTGAACTCGATTTAACCTAATGGATCACTAGTGATCCCAAGCATCATTTCATATGTAAAACAAAGCATCACATCAAAACAATATTAAAACATGAATGCATTAATGCCATGATGCTCGATGAGTAGGTTTTAACAAAACTCTTAAACAGGTTCTAGTTGTCATTAACATCTAGGATGTTACATCCTTTCCCCCTTAAAGAAATCTCGTCCCGAGATTTTGGAGCAACAAAATTCCGTGGGGTAAGTAATGGAAAAGGAAATGTGTCAAGCAAATCAACTTGACAGAAGTTCATAGAACAACAAGGTTCGATTCGAGAGTTACAACCATGAGATAAAAGTGGTTACAACTGACAAGGTATTTAGAGTTTCAAGGGAGTTTCAGCAATAATTCCCAAGATAAGTTCGAAGAGTAGGGTACATTGTCATGAGACTATAATGGCTCATGCCCACAAACATTGATACCTGCGCGCGCCCAGCGGTAACTTGTGTGCCCGGGTCACACAAGAGACTCTGGGTTCCGTCGCGGCACCAGGGTTACAGAACATGGCAGCATTATAGGGCACAACAGTATTAACCCACATCTCTTAGTAATATCGGGAATATAACCGAGATCAAAAATCGGTCACGATCACAAGGTATTTAGGGAGTTGAAAGAACAACTTTGAATCCCAAGAATATTCAATAAGTAAAGTGCATCCATTGTGATCCACTATGATACCTGTGTATAGCCTGTTGAAAACTCATGTGGTCGCAAGTCACAGGAGATTTCAGGTTGACACGGCACCATAGTCACGGGTCGAGACACCACTATATAACACATCAAAATGACTTTTGACAAACATTTGTCAAATATTATGATCAAAAGATTAGCATGTTCAAAGAATGAGAACACACTTAATTTTGGATTATAAGGGTTCACGATCATAGACTTGGGTAACGGCGAATGCCCAGTAACACCACACAGGCGACCCTAGGTTTCGACGATGTTTCCAAGTCATGAATCATGGTTCCTTAAAGGACACAATTATAGTGACATGAAAGCGAGATATACGTCGTCAAACGACATCAAGGAGATAGCATGTGCCGAAGTTGAAAGAAATCAAGGTGTGACACATACCTAACAAAAGAATCAAGAATTCGTACCAGGTTTCATCTTTAAGATAATAATGTATATCAAGGTATATTCCACAAATTCCCAAAGATCAGAAATTTATGAAATAAAAGATTCAATTGATAAACAATCCTGGTACATGGCGAGATTTAACAATAGAACAATCATAAAGGAATATAACCATTCCAACCTTAAGGGGATCTTTTAACTTTCAAAAGATTTTCATATGATACGCTCGTCCTATACGTCCTCACAATGTTAGAAAACTTCAACTTCACCAAGTTAGTGAATTAGAGGGCTTGTTAGACGAACCGTTTAAAGACACTCCAAGCGAAGCTTTGGTTGAGGAAGTTGACTTCCATGTTGACCATTTGAAGAAGTACCGAGAAACTTCTCAAAGTCTTTCAGAGGAAAGAAAATAGATAATGATCCATTTTTAATTTGTTAACTTCAAAAACTTTTATATAGTAAAATCATTTTGAAGTTTTCAAATGTAATGTTGTAGCTGATCCAAAGTATGAGCTCTGATACCAACTGTGGCAGAACCTCCTAAGTAATGTGGCCCACATGCACTAATCCTCATCTTAACAGACCTTAGATTACTATGCACATGTTCCACACGACTTAACAAGCTCTGTCGAGATGAACCCGAAACCTCCACGATTCTCCGAGCAGGATCAATCATTATAAGAGACATTGTAGTATTACACCAGTTTTGTACAAATAAAATATATCAGAGTAAAAGTGCGGAAGTATTACGATAACATAAGTTTATAAATCATTTATAAATAAACTTTACAAATAATAAGATATGTTTATTACAACCATAGTAGTGGAATATCGTTACTTAACTTTATGATTCACCAAAATGTAGTGCTCTGCCCAGGAGCCAAACAAACTACTCGACGTCCTCACTTGACGGACACACCTGCAACAGGGGTAGAACAAACCCTGAGTACAAAAGTACTCCGCAAGACTTACCCGACGAAAAGAGGGGAGAAGACTCAGGAATGAAGGCCAAATAGGACAAGGTAAGGCTTAGCGAAGATTCAAAGCATTTTGCAGAAAAGCACTAAAGACTAGTTTCAACCTCCAGTTTTACTTTCCAGATTAGTCATTAGGTTCTAAAGTGAGTCTAGTCTAGCTTGAAAACAGCAGATCAAGATAATTCACGAAGATCACATTCTTAAACTTCCATCAAATTACTTCAAGTTCCATAAATTACTACGATGAATGGTCGGAGGATCAAGTCTCCATAACCGAGGAGCACGACGATTCGAATCGATTTACTCAGCTGAGGATCCCTAAACACACGATATAAGTGGGACTCTAACCCACAATTATATCAACAATACCGTCGGACATTCTAGAACTAGGCTCAGCTTCCGTGCCACCCGAGAGTACGGTCCTCCTCGAACCCGAGACCTTGTCCCCCGAGGATACCCGTTACTCCCGCCATCTCGCCACTCCCAGTGCACGGGCTAACCGTACTAGTCCTTAGATTATCCTAGGGTAAAGCTTTTCCGTAGATATGTGAGTAGTTGCAAGGTCTTGTCCAGCTGGCCAAACAACGGCCGGTCCTTAATCGACAAGTCGGAAACACTACATCAAGACTCCATTCCCGATGCAAGTTACCCGACCGGTCTCAACTTCATTAAAGGTATAACTGATCCAGACCGAAGGATTACTTCGAGACGTCAATCGATGTAACCCAATAGCCTGATCAAAGATAACATTGCTGAGTAATATTAACCTTACCGACAGGGTAAGCACTTCCTTTTTAAAACGTTATCAAAATCCGAGCTAAATTAGCAAGGCTAAGCATTGTTACGCATTTTTCAATCAAAATGGTTTCAAGGATGATGTTGAAATAATCAAGGTAGTTCATGCGTCATATAGGTGATCACTCAACTCCTATTAATTAATGCAGCAATACAACTCAAGTGATAAAACTTTGTAAAGTCAAGGAATGGGTTGATGGATCCGAGGCTTGCCTTAAAAGTCGGTGTAGACATTCTTCAACGACGTATCTGGAAGATATGACCAATCATCAAAGATGGACTGACTTCCTCAGGAACTAGGGTTGACCCGACAATACTCTCCCAAAAACAAGATCGACAAGACTCTCCTCGACCACGGGGACTACACGTGATAAATGAGATGCTTCAACATGATGAAATAGTAAACATGACACTTATTGAATGCATAGCCAAAACAAAAACTTGAGTACAACTTTCCTTCGCGATAACGTCGCAAACTAACGGAACTATTTTATTAAATAAATAAGCGAAATAAACATTTAAACAAAAGTTATCAAAACCATCCCAAAAATTAAACTTAAGCTCCTCATGTCCCGAGAAGGCTACAAAATAATTTTCATGATTTTTGGAGCAATAAATAAATAGCGAAAAATCAAGGAAGACTCATTTTTCAATTAAAAGAGCTAATTTTAAAACATAACAAAAGCACTCAAAATAGGCATATAATATTTTTCCTAGACCAAGATCATGACAGGGAACACACACAAAAAATTTTATAATTTTTGGAGCTACCAAAAATTTAATATGAAATAAACAATTATCAAGTACTATTCACCAGTGCAGGAAAAGAATAAAACAAAGAAAAAGAAAAAGATTCACTTGGGCCGAAACGACCCATCTCGGCCCAAAGATCGTTGGCGGATCGGCCCACGAGCAAACAGGCCGGCCCAACAGGGCCCTCCCGCGCTGGCTGACGACGGCGGCGAGCTCGCCGGCGATTTCTCGCCGGCGGCGAGGTCCTGAGCGACGCGGCTCGGCTCTACGCGATGCTCGTGACACGGCGCACCTCCTAGGCTAGAAGATGGGACGGCGGAGCGTCGACCGCACCCTTGCCGGCGGCCATGGCGGCTTCGGCGGGACGACGACACGATGGACGGGCTCACCGGAGCACCTCCGGCGACGGTAACGCGCGCGCTAGCTGCTACACGACGCGGCGGAGATGATGCGCACGCTAATTTGGCCGAAACACGGCCCTAGCGACGCTAGCCTTGCGCGGCGGCGGCGGCATGGGTGTTGCCGGCGGGGACGCTCGGCTACCGGACTCGACGGAGCCGCTCGGGCTCAACCAAAGGCGAGGATAGGCGCAGGAGCTCACCGCGGGGTAGATGCGCACGGCGGTGGGGGCTCGGGATGGTCGGAGGCGAGAGCTTGGCGGCGGAGATGACGTCGGCGGCGGACTCCGGTGGCACGGGCGGCGTCACGGCGACGGCTGGGCACCAAACGAGGAGCCAAGGAGCGCATCAGACGCGCGAGGTAAAGGCGAGCACGCTTGCCAAAACAATCGAGAAAATGACCACCGACGAGGAAGAACGGCGGTGGCGACGTCGCGGCGGATCACGGCAGCGCGGCGGATCACGGCAGCGCGGCGACCGACCGCGAGGAAGAAGATGGCTTGACGGCGTTTCTAGACGGAATGGAGGGCCATCTTCTTGCTCTATCGATGCGCGAGGATGAGGCAAAGCTAGTGGTGGTTTTTGTTTTGGACGGAAGCGGCGCACGGCGACGGCGAGCGGAGGCGGAGCTCAAGCTCGGCTATGGCGATGGCGGCGGACGAGGAGAAAGGATAAGGAGGGGAGGAAAGTAGTTGGCCGGCCGGAGGGTTAAGGCGCGGGACGGCCGCCGGGATGGTGACACGGGGCGGAGAAGGTTCGAGCGCGGCCGTCTGCGGCCGGCGGCGCCGGCGGCATGGCGCCGGCGACGAGGAACGAGAGGGGAGAAGTTGGTGATGACGTCGGCAACGAAGAATGACGAGTAAACTTTTGCAATTTACTCAGATTTTTGAACCGCACTCAAAAATTTCCAAAAAGCAACCCTAGCTAAAATTTCATGCTCTACAACTTTCTCAACTGGGCTATTTTCAAATTTTGAAAGGAAAAAAAATGAATTTGAATCAAATTTTGAAAAGGGGACAAAAACCCTAGAATGAAATATTTGAAATTACTTTGGATTTTTCTAAAGAACTTGAAAAACTCCAAAACTATGGAATACTCAACTTTTCAAGCTTCACATTTTCTCCAAAAAGAGTTTTTCCAAAATATGCATAGTTTTTGAATTATGGTTTGAAAATCAAAGGGGGACAACTCGTCGGAAAACCGTATTTTCAAATCTATTTGAAATTCTTTTTTGGAAACTTGAAAAACTTTGTTCACCAACATTGAAGCTCTCATCAAGGCCCACCATTTTCCTTTTTGAACCAACCCCAAATTCTTTGTAGATTTTGAAATACAGAAAAGGGGATAAATAGGGTTTTCGGGAAAAACAGGGTTTTGAAACGAATTTTGAACTCGATTTAACCTAATGGATCACAAGTGATCCCAAGCATCATTTCATATGTAAAACAAAGCATCACATCAAAACAATATTAAAACATGAATGCATTAATGCCATGATGCTCGATGAGTAGGTTTTAACAAAACTCTTAAACAGGTTCTAGTTGTCATTAACATCTAAGATGTTACACCGACCTTGTACCTCTGCGGATATTCTACTCGGCTCCCTAACGGGATCTTGGCTAAGTGAGTATTCGTGTTTCTTATAGTCTTTTGTGTTTTTTGTGTAGTTGAGCTTTACCATGCTTGTTCACGGGTTCGTCGTCCGTCCTTGTGGCGGATGCTCTAGTAGAGGGCCCCTGATAGAGACGGGATCCCCTGTACGACGCTAGAGTAGTAGTCGCTGGCATAGACGTGGTGTCTAGGCTAGAGGCTGCCTTCATTTGCGCTCGCACTCTACGGTTGAGGTGGTAGGCGGCAGGTGGTGACAGCCCTGTCCGTCCCTTGTAATCCCCCACGTTCGGGTGCGGCGTAGAGCTACAGGCCGGCATCACCTGCTGCCAGGTGCGATCCGGTGCCCAAAGTGAGCCAGTGGAAGTATTGTTTCGCTATGCTTAGGACCCTAAAGCTATAGGAATCCATCTCTACCCACCTTTCTATCTCTACCCTTGGGTTGTTCCTTGGACGAATTAGCTAGGAGAAATACCTCCGTTCCCTGTGGAAATTACGATACCCTGAATACTTCCGGGTGAAGGCTATAACGGTACTTCCGTACGCTTGCGGATTCTCTGCATACGTTAAGAAATACCAACAAGCTTTCTGGCGCCGTTGCCGGGGATAGACTTTTTATCTATCTTTGGTGATTGCGCTAAGAAACGTCAACAAGCTTTCTGGCGCCGTTGCCGGGGATAGACTTTTTATCTATCTTTGGTGATTGCGCTAAGAAACGTCAACAAGCTTTCTGGCGCCGTTGCCGGGGAACGGTTGCTATTTTCTTTGAACCTAGTTCGTCCTCGTATCTTTTTTATGAAAAGAAAAATATTTTATATTTCTTTTTATAAACCGAACACACTTTCTATCTGATCCTACCACCATGAAGCTAATCCTAATTTCAAATCTTTTTGCTTCAAAAGGAGGAGTTCTTTGAGCCAAAATTCTTTTTCAAAAACCAGAATTTTTTATCCGGCTGTGAACTCCACCTAGGATTCAGAACCCTGGTTCGGGCATAGCCTTTCTCAGTCTGGATGACGAAAATCATTTTAGACATCTGCACGATTTTGAGGAAATGTGTTCATGCCTAAGCATTCCTTGCATAACACAATGAAATTCTTATGTGGAAGTTGTTTTTGCTCTCCCTCAAACGGGGAGGCAAAGCAATGGATTACTAATGCCGTAGGAAGTTTGAATGGAGACTAGGGAGAACTTAAAGACAAGTTTTATCTCACATTCTCCCTTATGCCCCATATCAACTCTCTACCAAGGGCAATCCTCGATTTCAAGCGGAGCGAGAAGGAACCCATAGGTGCAGCCTAGGCGAGGCTTACAATGTTAACACATGCCGGCCTAGACTTGTCTTTACCTAACGACATGCATTTGCATATCTTTTGGGAATAGACATAGATCTTTGCCCTATGCTTTGACATGACCATTGGAGGGTTGTTTTATGTAAAATCATGACGGAATAGAGGAAAATCTTTGTTAACATCCTATAGAAGCATGCTTCTCCCGTCATAGAGCCTTAACCCCTCCATAAAGGTCATGTCAAGCTTTGAGGAGCCCTTATCAATTGAATCTTTGCCCTTGCTAGATTCGATTGTTGAGCCCTCACCCGAACCACGAACACCAAAGGAAGGAATGTTTTATCCTTTGGAGTTCGCTATAAACATTCGAGGATTACGGCGGGAACCTCGAGCATTTCATGGCACATAAATTAAGCATTTATTTCTAAGGAAGTCTCCTCTAACAAGGAACATTCATGAGAATGGTTGTCGAAAGTGAAATGCTCTTCTGAAGCAATTCAGATTCTTTCACCTTCCACAACTATATTTTGTTCATTAAATGAGACTTCCTTAGAAGCCCTACACAACCTCAAAGTTGGGACTTTTATCATTTTTTCTTGCGGAAACCCTTTTGGGAAATTGCCGCTAGTCCCGACTGAAAAACTCATCAAAAAGCCCATCAAAGCTCATCTGAGTGTTTTGGGATTGTGTTAGGGCCGTGCCATTTGAAATGAGTGAAACTGAGGCTCACTTAGACCTTCACATTTATGCCATCCTCGATGCTCAAACTTCTCATAAGTCGCTCTTTGAAACTCTTGAGCAAATGAGAAGTTGAGCGTTTAGCTTCTGCTAGGCTTATCTCTTGCCCCAGAGACCCAAAGGCAAAGCAAAGCTACCTGTTCAAGAAAGCAAGGTTTGAGCTTCCTTTTCATCTTTGTGAAATGGAATGTCCAACTTCGCCCATGCTCGAACAGGAGACATGTCCCTCTGGCCATCAAAATGTTGTTCCCGATAATTGTCAAGAGTCAATGTTCGTCCTTCATGATACATCTTTTAAGGAAAAAAAAACTCCCATGCCATGGACATGCATGAAGCAACAACACTAGAGTGAACCCACTAACGAGCATGATAACGTCTCTTTGAGACTCATGTTTCGTGCTCGCCTTCGGGATCTCTAAAGTTTGATCGGCTTCTGACCTTGTGCTCCTACGAGAATCCCAACCACCTCTTAACACTTGATTCAAAACTTCTAAGAGGATGATTGTGGATGGCTATTATTAGCACTTTCAAATCTCGTAGTGGTACAATGGAACCAACCTTGCAGCTCCAGTACCTTTGCCAAATGTTTGGTGGCCAACACCACCTTTGAGAGCTGCAAGATAAATTCCTGCGGTCCAGCTTAAGACCATAACTTAAGCACTACCGGGAGATACCCCGGATTATCTTTGAAAAAAAAAGCAAGGTCATGTTTTCAAATAGTATGCACCCTCGGGTATTCCTGTTGCTAATCATTTCAGGTTGAGAAGAAAACGGGTCATACAACACTTGCAAACAAGAAGAGACATCAGTACAAGCCTTGATTCTCTTAGGCAATGGAACACACTCGCAAGGGGATCCTGACGCTACACTTGGCTTTTACACAAAAGTCCAAGTGTGGGGGAGGGAAATGAGAAGCCCATGTTCCACACGCACTAAGAGACATCGAAAAAAAAGAGAGAGAAAAAAAACAATAAGAGGTGAATTCAAGTTGATGTTGGCTTCACCTTGCTAAAAAAAGAGACGAGAAGAAGAGGAAGAGCAAGGGTTCTCTCCTTCTCTAGACCTTTGCTACTATCGAGGCCCATGGTCCATACACACTAGCCATGAGTGTGTGGCCTGGCCTTGTGGTTCACCCGAGCGTAAATCCGTGGCACAACGGTAATAGGACGAGAATGTCGACCGCCTTACGCTATCGGTGAGTACGCTCAGGTAAAGCAAAAGAAATGTTCACTAACTTGTTTACTCATGCTTGTCTTCATATGACCATACAAGTTCATGCTTCTTTGTTTATGTCATATGCTCTGGTTTGGGTGTGCTCGTTGACGGCCATCCATAGGCTTTTTAAATTAAGCGTGGTGCTTAGGTTAAAATTGCCTTCTTTGATCAAATTTTGGCATGGCATTGAAATTTGGTTAATGAGCTTGAGTTGTTGCTGTAAGCATTGGGGAGTATTCAGTTATGGAGATAAATCAAGGTCTGTTTTACTTTGCAAACTTAATCTTGACCTTGTTTGAGTTACAAATTGGTTGAGCAAATGAAAAAGAAAGGTTTTAAAAAAAAAGTTTATATGATCAATAAAATTCTGGCTCCCTGGTTTTCCAACTAGTAGAGCCCTTGTTTGTTTCTTTTTGTTTTCTTCTTGAATAAAACAGGTACAAGAATAAGTGTGGGGGAGATCTCTCGAGCAATATTAACACACGCATTCGAGATCTCCCCAACACAACGCACAACATCAAGCAAGACAAGAGGACAGAAGAAAAAGATTCAAGAGAAAAACAGTTGACCTTCTGACTCCTTCATCTTCAAACGATGGTTTGTGCAACTCTAACCTCACATCTCTAAAGTTTTGAAGTTTAAGATTTGTTAAAATTAAAAAGACAAAATTTTTTCTCAGTGCCATCCTTTGATAAGATTTGCATACTCTTTATTCCTTGCTAATATGCCTATGCCTTGTGAACAAGTTATCATAGGGACCCCATGTTATCTAAGTAATTGGAGTGTGTGATATAGCTGGATGATTTGAACCTTGCTCTATTTATGACGAACTTGGTATTTATTTTTACAAAAGAAAAATTTAATAGCATGCTCCTCAATGATTATGAAATATCCACCAGAGCCATATGATTTATCAATAGAACAAAACCTTCATACGCTGCTTGTTCGTACATTGAGTTCGGTCGGATCATTATTACCGACGCGAGATTATGACCTTACACCCACGATTGAGATCCACTTGCACCCACCAAATAAAGTGCTAACTCTTACACTGAGAGTTGCGCACAAACATGCACCCCATCCACCAGAAATGCCAACTCTTACACTAAGAGTTGCACACCAATCCACCAAATAAAAATGCCGATTCTCACCCTGAGGGTTGCGCATTCCTTAGCTACCAAAATCTACTCCCCGCATTCTATCATGATACCTCTCTCCATTCCAAAATTCCTAATAGAGAGCTATGGGCTATGCTTATTCAAAAAAAAGAGAGAAGTCAAGAGACACAAGTTAGATTAGGATCCAAGAAATAAGACAACGGGAAAGCAAAGATCCCCGTTCGAAAAAAAAAGGGTGACAAAAAAAAAAGAGAAGAAAAGAAAAAAAAGAAAAAAAAGGAAGAAAAAAAAAGAAGAGAAAAAAAGAAGAAAAAAAAAAAGAGAAAAAAAGAAGAAGAAATAAGAGAATAGATTTTTAGCATACCTCTCATAGCCATGCTCTCCCAAAAATTCCATTCCTCAATAAAGAGAGAATCATGATGCTTGGAGTAGCCAAAAATACCACAAAGACTAGGAACCATCATATATCTCACACACTTGCACGTCTCAATCAAGGTGTATAGCTTAATCTCCGTATGGTTCGATCCTTGACCTTACAATATATGTGATACAAGTATGCCCACTTTACATACCTACCCAAAACTCCACTCTCAGCTTTTTAGTGGTAGGATGAAGGCAAAACTCAAAATGCCTTTGGTGAGGTATTATACACATTGAGCGATTGAGTGAATCATATGAGGAGCAAGGCTATCTTTTCTTTTTATAAAACCATTCAAAAAACCCAAGTTTCTGATATGACTGATGCAAGGGGATTTGAATCCATGTTGTTCCATTATTCAATTGCCCAAGATAATGTGGTAGACAATTCAAAAGTTCACAAGTAAAGGTGAAGCTTGGAATAACTTGTATGCAGGTTATACATCAAAGAGATGAGCCTTCTTAGTCCTAAGCTTTACTCGAGGACGAGTAAAGAGTAAGTGTGGGGGATCTTGTTGGCGGTCCTTATCGCACATTTTAGACCGCCAATAACAATATAAAATCTATCCCAAACTTAGCAAATAGGACTTTACGCTAACATATTCCACGAGTTTCGGTGATTGTCGCTTGCAGGAAGACAACTCCGGAAATGCACACAAATGGGCCAAAGCACACAAGAAAACCATGAATAAGAGAGTGGCCCATTTGCCTGACAATTGTGGGTCTCATACATGGGCCAAAATGCCAAACATAATCCCAAAAGATGGAAGACCAAAACCCGGTCCAACTCCATCTCGGGCTGGATGAGTGGGCCTCAGTAAACGGGCCATATCTCACTCATACGGACTCCGATTGAGGCAAACGAATATGCGTTGCGAAGCTGGCGACGAGGCCCATCCACTCACCAAGTTTCAGCCCATTTGGCCCAGGAGCTGGCGCGCTCGCGCCCCGGCGGCTGCCAGCCCGGACCCACTTTTGCAGGTCGGTGCATTAACTCACCGGGAGGTCGGTTCTGTGGGTGCGTCCAGGTGCATTGTACCTCAAACCGACGTTGGGAGGTCGGTTTCCACCTTCCAAGTGGGGATGTCACATTTGCAAGAAGCCCCTTCCTCTCCACATATAAAAGGGGCTCTTTTCTCTTCATTCACAATCAACCATTCAAAGGGGAAGAGCACCACACTAGAGACTCATTCCAAAGGGCTATGCCCTACTAGCTATAGAGTTAGAGAGAGAGATGTGAGGGAAGAGAGCGGGGAAGCGCCGGGCTTGTCGGTGTCTCCCCGACCTTGTACCTCTGCGGATATTCTACTCGGCTCCCTAACGGGATCTTGGCTAAGTGAGTATTCGTGTTTCTTATAGTCTTTTGTGTTTTTTGTGTAGTTGAGCTTTACCATGCTTGTTCACGGGTTCGTCGTCCGTCCTTGTGGCGGATGCTCTAGTAGAGGGCCCCTGATAGAGATGGGATCCCCTGTACGACGCTAGAGTAGTAGTCGCTGGCATAGACGTGGTGTCTAGGCTAGAGGCTGGCTTCGTTTGCGCTCGCACTCCACGGTTGAGGTGGTAGGCGGCAGGTGGTGACAGCCCTGTCCGTCCCTTGTAATCCCCCACGTCCGGGTGCGGCGTAGAGCTACAGGCCGGCATCATCTGCTGCCAGGTGCGATCCGGTGCCCGAAGTGAGCCAGTGGAAGTATTGTTTCGCTATGCTTAGGACCCTAAAGCTATAGGAATCCATCTCTACCCACCTTTCTATCTCTACCCTTGGGTTGTTCCTTGGACGAATTAGCTAGGAGAAATACCTCCGTTCCCTATGGAAATTACGATACCCTGAATACTTCAGGGTGAAGGCTATAACGGTACTTCCGTACGCTTGCGGATTCTCTGCATACGTTAAGAAATACCAACAAGCTTTCTGGCGCCGTTGCCGGGGATAGACTTTTTATCTATCTTTGGTGATTGCGCTAAGAAACGTCAACAAGCTTTCTGGCGCCATTGCCGGGGATAGACTTTTTATCTATCTTTGGTGATTGCGCTAAGAAACGTCAACAGGCGTATTGTTACTTTCAACTTTCGGTTATGCTTTATTATTTTTCGTAAACTATTGACCTCTTCTCCCCTTTTTTGTAGACTTCGGATGAAAAGAAAGTTATTAGAGCGAAAGTTTAGGAGGTCATTGATGCCAGGAATGCTCGTCAACGCGCTGCACGTGGAAGCCCAGCTGCTGGGGCAACTGGTGAAGAGGCACCAACACCTTCTGTCGCAGCACCAGCTACCGAAGAGGCTGCGAACGCCGAGAATGCTCCTCCTGTCGGCGTCGACGCTTCCGCCCAGAACGACCCACCGGTAGCTCAGAATTAGGACCCATGCTTTTGGAAAACAATGTGTGAACTGTGAAAGCGCGATGATGCGCGGATGTTGTAAAACTCTTGATGCTTTTGTTGTATCTTAAGTATTTTCCGTTTTTGTTTTCTTGCATGTTTTGACAGGTTGATGAGGCTGACTTAGCCGATGCGGTTGAGATTTTTCCTCTTGCTATTGTGAAAGGTGACTTTCATGTCTCTGGCGAGTCATGGAGTCGCTATCGCCAGCGACATCCGCGACAATCCTTAGGCGTTTTTCTGCGCTCGCGCTTAAGACGAAGTCTTCGGACTGCTGAACAGATTGTGAATTTTTGGAGTCATCGCGACACTGCTTCTGGTGTAGGAACTTCCGGAACCAAGTTTTCCGGAAGCCCTCCCAAAGTTCCGAAGGATGAGTCTTATGAAGATGTTCCCTTAGAGCGTGCTCGCTATAGTTTCATTCCTGTGACCCCTACTATCGATGAAGGGTCCTTGAAAGTTCCCAAAGATGAACCCTTTTGAATGTAAAACGTGATTGTAAATTGTAACTCTGAGTTTTGTGAGTTAAAATGTTCAAATTTCGATATATGCGTCGAATGTTATGTCTTTATACTGTCCTTTCGATCGAGCCCCTCTACTCATAGATCCGAAGAACGCCCCCCCATCTTTGAGTTAGGGGCGAGTAAGCTTACTATCTTTCTATTTGAGTTAGTAAAGAAAAATCCCGACTTTAAACTTGCTGAAAACGCCCCCCCATTTTTATAGTTGAGGGGTTTTTCGAAGTCACCGATCCATATTTTGTTTTCTATTACACAATTTCGTTGAATGATGAAGCGATGATGACTTTATTAATTCCAAAAGTCATTGTTACAATCTTTCCATCGGCACTTCTGCTAACATTGCAACAGTACTCTAACTGTTAGCCCGTAGTACTATCGTATTTCTTGAGTTGTTTCTGTTTAAATGATCTCTGATGTGCTGTCAGAATTGACTGTTGTGGTCCTATCCGTACTTGATCGAGTGTACTTGCGTATCTTTTGTATTGAATTTAAAGATTAAGGCCTTCTGACCTTTTGCGAGAATTTATGATGTCTAAATGCAAAAAGTTAGCTTGTCAGAGGTACCATATCTTTTGTCTTAAATGCGGTGATTGCTTCTGTTACTGCTGTATGGACATTGTAGTCCTATAAATAGCGTACACGGTTCCCTTCATTTGCATGTCTCATTGTCCTGTAGTTGTGGGGTTTCTGTAGTGAAATTGCAGTTGTTCTTTTGGTTTCTTGGCGGGGGTCTTCTTCCTCACCACTTTGTTGGGAAGAAGACCAATTCCAAGAAACCCGAAGCTCAACTCCAGAAATGCATGGTCCTGCTTTCCTCTTCAACTTTAGCTGAAGTGATCTTTTGGTTTCTGACTTTTTTCATCCTTCCTGCTTTTTGTGGTAGTGAGGGTGAAAAAGTTCGAAACCAAATGGTTGGCTTCGAGATATTAGGTCTTTAGTAGCAATATTGCAGTTGTGCTTCTTCTTTTAGATTCGAATGAATTGATCTTTTGGTTTTTTTGTGTCCTTTCATTCTCCCCTGCTTAATCCGTGGTGGCGAGGATGAAAGAGCTCAAAAAACTAAATGATTAGCTTCAGATTCTTTAGCTAATGCTTTCCATCGATTGGACGAACTTGCGATCCAGAATGATTGTTGGAATTTCGTAGGTCAGTGTTGCTTGAGCTCAAAGTAGCTTGTGTTCTGCTTATTGAACCCAAGCATGACTGACTTCGAAATTTTAACAGTGCGCCTTCTGAAGTATCGGCCTTTTTAGAATTTTCGTAATTTCTAGATTGGTTGTTAGGGTTTCTTAGATCAGTGATGCTTGAGCTCGAAGTTGCTGATATTTCGCTTATTGAACTTGAGCATTTCTGCCTTTGAAACCTAAACATTGCCATATCTTACGTGTCAACTTGTTGTGAGCTTTTGGGTTTGTTTTGATTCTGTCGTAAATCAAACCTTTAGATACATTTCAGCTTTAGCTCTGCTAGACTTGCTCTGGTTTTTTCGGAAGCTAAGCCCCTTAGCCATTTTTGGCTTTAGTCATCTTCGGCCTTAGCTCTTTCTGAGCTATTAGACTTGCTCTGATTTTTTCAGAAGCTAAGCCCCTCAGCCATTTTCGGCTGTAGCCATTTTTGGCTTTAGCTCTTTGAGCCGTTAGGCTTGCTCGACTTTTCGAAGCCGAGCCCCTTAGCCATTTTCGGCCGTAGCCATTTTCGGCTTTAGCTCTTTGAGCCGTTAGGCTTGCTCGAGTTTTTCGTAAGCCGAGCCCCTCGGCCATTTTCTTTGTAGCCATTTTCGGCTTTAGCTCTTTGAGCCGTTAGGCTTGCTCGACTTTTCGGAAAGCCGAGCCCTCGGCCATTTTCGGTTGTAGCCATTTTCGGCTTTAGCTCTTTGAGGTTAGGCTTGCTCGACTTTTTCGAAGCCGAGCCCCTCGGCCATTTTCGGCTATAGCCATTTTCGGCTTTAGCTCTTTCGAGCCGTTAGACTTGCTCGATTTTTTCGAAGCTAAGCCCTCTCGGCCATTTTTTTGTAGCCATTTTCGGCTTTAGCTCTTTCGAGCCGTTAGACTTGCTCGATTTTTTCGAAGCTAAGCCCCTCGGCCATTTTCGGCCGTAGCCATTTTCGGCTTTAGCTCTTTCGAGTCTGTTACATCGTTATGAGAACAGTCGGTTGTTTACAACCTTACCTTAACGACTTCTGCGTTTTGTTGAATATGCAAGGTGTTTGCACCTTGTTTTCGACCCTGTCATGGAAACTCGTGCTCTCTTCTTCTGGGGAAAAATGTAATAATAGGAAAAAGGGATACAAGGGACTGCCTCATTAAAAAACCTCACACCTTTCGCAAGGCTTCCCCTGTGAGGAAAAAGAGTGCAAGTCCCCGGATTAATGTCTACTGAAATGTAAAAATGCGAAATGTAAAATTACATTTTTGTTTTGTATTCTATGGATAAAAACGACGAAGATTGCCTGCATTCCAGGTGTGTGTCGATTCGACGCCTTCTTCATTGATCAACCTGAAAGTTCCTTCTTTGACCATAGCTGAGACGATATATGGCCCATGCCACCGTGATTTCGTAGCTTCCCCGCTTATTCGGCTGCTTGATGAGGACCATGTCTCCTGGGTTGATGTCCTTTCGTAGCACTTTCTTGTCCCTCCAGCTTTTTGTTTCTTGATGATATTTGTCTAAGTTTCGTGCTGCCTCTAGCTTTGTTTGCTCTGAAGTTTCGATGTCAACAAATCTTTGGATTGGATTGGTTGCTGCAATTTCGGTTCTAAATGATCCGAGCTTCATTTCTTCTGGCGTGATTGCTTCTTCTCCGTATATAGACGAAATGGAGTGAAGTCTCGTTGCTCTGGTCTTTGAGATGTTATGGCCCCATACGGAAGTTGTTAGTTCTTGTGCCCATTTGCCTTTCTTTTCTTCTGTCAGTATTTTCGAAAGTGAGGTGAATATTTCGGCATTCGCTCTTTCGACAGCTCCATTTGACTGTGGGTGATTGACCGATGCAAAAGTCAGTTTTATGTTGAGCTCTTCACAAAAGCATCTGTATTCTGCACAGTCAAATTATTTGCCATTGTCAACCGTGATGTACACTGGCACTCCGAAACGACATATGATTCGTTGCCAAGTAAAATTGATTAGTGTCTTTGACGTGATTTTCGCCAGAGCTTTCGCCTCAATCCACTTGGTGAAATATTCCAGAGCGACTGCGGCAAACTTTAGATTTCCTGGAGCTTGCGGAAGTGGACCCACAATGTCTATCCCCCATCTTTGCAACGGCCAAGTTGGAATGATCGGACTTGTTAAATTTGCTGGAGCTTTTTGATTTTTCGTGAATTTTTGACAAGCTTCACATCTTCGGACAATTTCTTTTGCGTCTTTTGCCGCTGTCGGCCAATAGAAACCTTGCCTTATGGCTCTGTGAGCTATCTCATGTGGACCCCTATGTGCGCCACACATGCCTGAATGCATTTCGGCTAAAAGCTTTTCTCCTTCTTCTTTGCTGATGCACTTCAGAAGTGGTGCCACCACGCCTTCTTTGTATAGCTCTTCTCCTATGATCGTGTACTGCTTTGTTCTAGACCTCATTCGCTGAAATTCCTTCTTGTCTTCTGGCTCGTATGTCTCTTTGACAAATGCGACGATTGGCGCTCGCCAATCTTCGCTAGCTATCACATGTATTGCTCTTGGATTTTTTCTTCTTCAGTCACCGCCTTTAATGTTAATGTTTGGTAAAAAACGTCAGGAGGTAAAGGTATGTTTTGCGCCGCAGCTATCGCCAATTCGTCAGCTTCGGAATTTTCTGATCTTGGGATGTGCCTCAGAGTGAACCCGGAGAAGTGTTTTTCCATTCTTCTGACTGCTGCCAAATATCTTGCCAGTTCTCTTTCTTTCGCTGTGTACTCTTTTTCAATGTGGCCTACTATCACTTGTGAATCTGATTTCATGATGCATCTGCGTATGCCCAAAGCTCTCAGCTTTCGAAGTCCCAGTAACACTGCTTCATATTCCGCTGTGTTGTTTGTTGTCTGAAACTCTAGTCTTGTAGCATATCTCAGCCTTGGGCCCGCCGGAGGTATCAGTATAGCTGCGATTCCGGCTCCTGAGTTACACCATGCTCCGTCGCAATAGATTGTCCATGTTGGCTCTTCGAACCTGATCGTCGTGTCAAAAGCTGACGGGGTCCAATCCGCTATAAAATCGGCAATCACTTGTGATTTAATTGTGGACCTGTATGTGAAGTCCACTATGTACTGGTTTAGCTCTGCTGCCCATTTTCCAATTCTTCCAATTGCTTCAGTATTGCGAAAGAGTGCTTCTAATGGCTGCGCTGAAGTGATGATTATGCGATGCTGTTGAAAATAATGCTTCAGCTTTCGCGAGGCCATCACAACTGTGTAGGCTATTTTCTCAAGTTCCGTGTAGTTCATCTTTGCTCCTGATAATGCTTCGGATACATAGTAAATTGGGAATTGTTGAATCTTGCCTTCACTTTCCCTTTCTTCGACTAGTACAGCGCTTACTCCGGTATGGGATGATGCAAGGTATAATAGCAAGTCAGCTTTCGTCGTAGGTTTGTTTAGAGTCGGAAGCTTTGTGAGATAATGCTTTAGATTTTCGAAAGCCTGTTGTTGTTCTGCTCCCCAATCAAATTGATCTGCCTGCTTGAGGACTCTAAAGAAGGGTAAACCCTTTTCCGCGGATCTTGCAATGAACCTGCTTAGTGATGCCATACGTCCTGCGAGCTTCTGCACTTCTTTCTTGGTTGATGGTGGTTTCATGTTAACTATCGCCGCAATCTTCTCAGGATTGGCATCTATCCCTTTTGCTGATACCATGTACCCAAGGATTCTCCCTTCTTTGACGCCGAATGCGCATTTCTCCGGATTGAGCTTTAGACCGCTTTTCTTTAGATTGGCGAAAGTTTCCTTTAAATCTTCAATGTGAGTTTCCTTTTTATCACTTTTGACAACGATATCGTCCATGTAGTTAACCAAGTTTCGACCTTTCTGTTCCTTGAAGACTTTATCCGCCATTCTGGCGAAAGTTGGTCCTGCGTTGCGCAGACCTTCAGGCATTCTTTTGAAACAATAAGTCCCGCTCGGGGTGATGAAACTGGTCTTTTCCTCGTCGTCCTTGTTTAGCCAAATTTGGTGATAGCACGAGAAGCAATCTAGCGAGACTCATTCTTTCACGGCCAGCCTGCGATATCGACCGGCTTGTCTATTCTTGGCATAGGATAAGGATCTTTCGGACATGCTTTATTGAGATCTGTGAAGTCGATGCACATTCTCCACTTTTTGTTTTTCTTCTGAACCATTACTACGTTCGCTAGCCATTCCGGACCGAACTTCTCGATGACTTGCGCTTGCAATAGTCATCTACTTACGCTTTCGCCCTTCGCTCTTTCGTCTGAGATCTTTCGCAGCTTTTGTTTTCTTGGCCTTATTGTTTTGGATACGTTCAGATTGTGTTGGGCAAGTTCCCTGTCCACACCTCGTAGATCACTAGCCGACCATGCGAATACCTCTCTGTTTTTGTACAGGAATTTGATAAGTTCAGCTTTCTCCTGTTGTTCAAGATCCTTTCCGATGTGTACGTATTGGTCAGGAGTGTATTTCGATAGTGGTACTCTTTCAGTTTCTTCATTTGGTTTTGCTCTTGCTTTCTCCCTTTTTTCTTTATTCTCATCATCATCTTCACTTTCGTCTTCCTTGTCTTTTGTTTCCTTGACTTCGTTGATCATCTTTGTATCCGGAATAGGTTTCCCTTCAATTTTTCTGGCGGCTTCTTGATCACCGAATAAGGTTATTATTCCAAAAGGTGAGGGGACTTTCATGCATAGGAAACTCTGTTTTATCACTGCGTCAAACTTGTTTATGAATCCTCTACCGAATATGGCGGTGTATGGGTATCGCATATCTACAACGTCGAAAGTGATCATCTCAGCTCTTGCCTTCTGATCTTGTGCAAGGGCCACTTTCAAGTTTATCTTCCCGATTGCGTTTATTCTTGAGCCTCCGAAACCGAAGAGCGAATTGCCAGCAGTGTCTAAAGTTCTTCTGTCAAGACCCATTTGCTCGAAAGCTTTGGTGAAAATGATGTCCGCTGAGCTACCATTGTCTATCAGAATGTTGTGCAGAGTGAAACCATTGACATTCGCGGTGGCGACGAATGCGTCATAGTGCGGATAATCCCTGACTTTGAAGTCTTCTTCTGTGAAAGTGATAGGTGCCACAGACCACGTTGGTCTACTTAGAGGCAACCTTGGGGTCACTGTGTGTATTCTCCTTTCGTATTCCTTTCTTGCTCTTTTGCTTTCATGCTCTAGATTTGACCCGCCTATGATGGCGTAAATGTGTCCTTGAGATGGTAGTACTGCATTTACCATGTGAGCTTCTTGATTGTTCTCCTGCTGAACTTGCGGATGTTGCGCCGGAAGCTGATGTTCTTGTACCGCTGGTGAAGAGACCGCTGCTGACGTAGCCTGGGTCTGCGGAAGCTGAACTATCGGATTTTGGGGTGGATAGGGCCAAGTGTACGCTGGTTGGTGATACATAATCTGCTGAGGGTACTGCTGAAGTTGAGCTTGATACGGATGTTGATATGCCATGTGATTCTGATTTGAGGTACAGCTTTGTTCTCGTCCCGTGTTATGAAACACGTGCTTGGGATTCTCTCTCTGAGGGATTGCATCATCTTTCTCCTTCTGCTCTTTTGCTAGCTTGGTATATATGCAATCTCTTGTAAAGTGATTTTTGTCTTCTCCGCAGATTACACAATACGGGATTCTTTGACTTCCTCCCCGTCCTCTTCCTCTTCCGCGAGGTGGACGGCCGCCTCTGTTTCCTTGGAAATTCTCCCTGTTGTTGTTATGATATGGTGCTAGTTCGTCATTCGGCATATTCTTCTGATCATTCGGTTGTTGTTGGAGGTTGTTTACTTGACGATAGTTCTGGTTGTTTCTTTGATTGTAAGGCTGCCTTATCGGCTGAGCTTGCCTTGGGTTGCTTTGGTTTATGTTGGTTCTTGCCGCTTTGCGCTTTCGAAGGTCGTCTTCTGATCTTGCAAACTTTCGCATTTCCTCGAACAGCTGAGTTACCGTCTTTGGTGTTTCTCTTATCAGATGGAAAGCCCATGGGCCGATCTGCAATCCTTGTATTACTGCTGCGATGACCACATCGTCGGAAGCATTTGGCACTTGCACTCTTAGCTGAATTAGCTTGTCTAGGTATGATGACAATAGCTCTCCATCTTCTTGTTTGCACGTCATTAGATCTCTGGTTGTTTTCTTCTCTGTTTGAAATCCTTGAAAGGTCGAAAGCATTTCCTCCTTGAGTTGTCCCCATGTTCGGATCGACAATGGCCTTAGAGATGTGTACCATTCATAAGCAACATCTTCTGCCGCCATAATGAATGATTTTGCTAATGTGGTGGAGTCCCCTCCAGACGAATGTACTGCCGCTTCGTAACTTGCTAGAAACTTCCGAGGATTTGACTTCCCGTTGAAAGGTGGTAGCTTTGGTTTGTAATTTGCTGGCCATGGGTGCCTTTGAAGCTCCGGCGAAAGTGGAGAGGTTGGGTCCAAAGTGATTTGTTCCATCGGCATTGGCTGAATATTCTCTTGAAAGAAATTTGGTGGCATTTGGGGTGCCTGAAGATGAGCTGCCTGTAGCTGAGCGGTCTGAAGCTGTTCTATCTCTCTTTGGAGGGCTATCCTTCTTGCTTCCGCTTCTTGCACTTGCTGCTGAGTTAGAGCTTCTCTATTTTTGGCAGCGACGTATCTCGCTAGCTGATCACGTTGCTACTGAAGAGTCCTGATTTCCCCTTGACTTTCACTAAGTTGCCTCAGTAGCCTGGCATGATCATTCACCTGAATGTCCTCTTGCCTGAGTTGTTCGTCTTGCCTATCTTCCGGCTCATCTTGGTTCTGATTTTCATCTTCCGACGTCGCTTGTGCGAGCGGAACTATCTCTCTTGCAAGATCTGTTGCTGGAACTTCTGCTCTGGCCGAAGTGCCAGCATCTGCCTGTTGTCCTAACTCTTTTGCGGAAGGTGAAAGAGTAGCGTTGGCTTCTCCTGTCGCCTTCTTCCATCCTCCCTTCGGTGGCATGGTCATGTCGAGCAACAACCACGGGTGGGCGCCAATGTTGGTGTTCGCTCCAACGACCGAACACCAGCGAGAGTTGACCGAAGACCAGAACGAATGTAAGGGTGAAAGTAAATGACAAAAGTAAACAACGAATGCTTACAGCGAAATGAAGCAACAGCTTTATTCCATTCCAGCCTCGGTCCGTTTACAAAATGCCCCTGGGGGTCTATTTATAGTAGTCCGTGGACTTTTACATGACCAAAATGCCCCTGAACCTAGACTCCTATCTTGGACCAGGTGAAGGGCAGTATCATCTTTCTCCTTCTCAAACCGACCTTCGTGGCCGCCTCCAAGGTCTGGATGAACCCAAAACGGCCCAATTCGGCCCACGAAGCTCGGCCCATCAGCCACCTGTCAAAAGCCAGATGCTCGCACAAGACAATAAAACCAAGTTGGAAATCGAAAACTATCTTCACCTCAGCTTTCGACCATAAGGCGAAAGCTGTGACCTACTCAGCCTTCCTCCACCTGAGTCGGCGGAAGGCCTTTGCCTCTCGGCTTTCGACCGTAGCTTTCGACTACAAAGCCTAAAGGCGCTGCTTCGGGCGAAAGGGTTTGCTCCTCAGCTCTCGACCGTCCCTTTCGACCGCCAAGCCTGAAGGCGCTGCTTCGGGCGAAAGGGTTTGCTCCTCAGCTTTCGCCCGTCGCTTTCGACCGCCAAGCCTGAAGGCGCTGCTTCGGGCGAAAGGGTTTGCTCCTCAGCTTTCGCCCGTCGCTTTCGACCGCCAAGCCTGAAGGCGCTGCTTCGGGCGAAAGGGTTTTCTTCTCAACTTTCGACCGTTGCTTTCGACTACCAAAGCCTGAAAGCGCCGCTTCAGGCGAAAGGCTTTGCCTCTCAACTTTCGAACGTTGCTTTCGACTGCCAAAGCCTGAAAGCGCTGCTTTAGGCGAAAGGCTTTGCCTCTCAACTTTCGGCGGCGAACTGGCGAACGGGGGTGGACAACTTCCGATCTACCCCCAACGAGTGGTTCCCGACCGACCACAACAAGCAATTCTACTATGCGGTAAGTAAAGAAGTGAAGGAAGTTTATACCGCCGCGAAGAGTAGAAGATGGCCAATCACCGGTGTTGCCAATCACCTAGGAAACTCAATCACAAGCACAAGGAGGTCGAAGCCTCGGCAAACAAAAATCAACACAATGATTTTTTACCGAGGTTCACTTGCTTCCCGGCAAGCTAGTCCTCGTTGTGGCGATGCACTTGCTTGGTGAGTTGCCCGCTCAATTGGCTCGGTGCCAAAGAACCCAATGGGGAGCCGCAATCTCCACACAAGACAAGGATCCACAAGCCACGAGCAATCCACTAGAGTATCCTTTCGCGAACTCCGCGGGAAGGATCAAGAACCCCTCACAAGAACCCGGTGTGGCCTCGAACAATCACCAAGTCGAGCTCAACCACCACCCGCGCTCCAAACCGTCTACGGTGACGGGAATCACCGAAGAGTAACAAGAATCCATAGCTCACTCGATGAACAAGTGCCTCTAGATGCAACTCTCAATGCAAATCACTTGTTCTCACCCAAATCTCTCTCAAGATTAACAAAGGAATCAAATAGATGAGTGGGGGAGTGTCTCTCTTGCTCAAAGAATGCTCAGGTATGAAGAAATGGCGAAGAGACCTCCCCAAGACCGGCCAACCCTCTATTTATAGACCCAAGGTTGAAATAGAGCCGTTGCCCTCGGGCTGGTGCTTCAGAACGCGCCGGACGCGTCCGCCGCTGCCCGACGGACGCGTCCGGCGCTCTTCAGCGCGTCGCGGCCAGCCGACCGTTGGAAGCTGAGCCTTCAAACCTTGCTGACCTGGCGCGTCCGCCGTTTGCGTCCGACGCGATCCGCCGGACGCGTCCGCCGTCCCGACGCGCACGAGCCAGGAAACCCAGAAGTTTCTGGTCGGCGTCTGGCAACCCGTCGGACGCGCCACGGCCGCGTCCGGCGCTCACAGCGCCCGGCCAGCACGCCCGAGCCAGCCAGCACACGCCGGACGCGTCCGGCCCCGCCGCCTGCGTTCGCGCGTCCGGCGCTCAGCGCAGCGGCGCGAGCCGGCAGCCCGGCCCGGCTCAACACACGTCGGACGCGTCTGACCCGCGTCCGGCCGGCGTCCGACACCCTCTGATGCAGATTTCTTCGTAGAATCTTGTGCCGTCTTCGCTCTAAGTCCAATATCTTGCCTTGAGTACCAACTCCACCAAGTATAGACCTCGTCTCAAGCACCGGAGTTAGTAGTACAAGCACGACCACGTCGGCAAGAGTTAGCCCTCTAGTTAGTCTCTCATGCATCATGCAAAGTCACAACTAGAGGCACTTAGGACCGCGAATGAAACCGAGGAAACCCCTCTTGATAGTCGGTTATCGATCCTAAATGTGGTCACACTCTCTAAGTGTCTCGACCACTAAACTGGAAAGCCCTATCAAGTATACCTTCACCTTGATCTCCATGGGCCTCCGTCGGAGCTTGATCACATCACATCCATCATGTTCATCACCGTGATCACCGTGCTCCATCATCCACCGTCACGTTGCTATGTGTCTAACCACACTTAGAGCAAAGCATTAGCAACGTTTGAGTGTCATTAATTACCAAAACCAAACCAGAGCTTTCAATCTCCCCCTTTTTGGTAATTGATGACAACCCCTCGACAAACTCACAAAGATATGGAAATAGAATTCAATATGAAATTGAATTGCTTGCCCAAGACATTTTGATCATGAATCTTGGATTGGACAAGCATTTCAATTCCGGTTTTGGTAGTGGTAGCTCCCCCTACATGTGTGCATCAAATGTTTGGTCGATTCTCAAGCACACATGCATAGATGAAACTTTTGTGAGAGTTACCACAACCAAAATGGTACTAAGGTTTATAGAATTGACCTTTGAAGCGTGATACCAATCGGAGTGCGATAATAAACCTTCCTTAGCACCATGGGAATCTAGACATCCATCAAAACTCAAAATACCTCATGAGATCACATTATAAGCAAGGTACTTTGAACAAGAGAAACTCTATGTCTAGAAACCACCTAAGCATGCTAGTACTTCATTTCATCAAACAAGTTCTATACTAGCATTGCACCAAACAAGCATGAATATTGAATTTAGCTTGCAATGCTCCATATCATCATGTATGCAAACACAATATGCAACAAATAGTCTATAAGCTTGCTCCCCCTATTTGTGTGCTCATGGTTGGGTCATATCATAAAAATTGATCCTCTTCCATTGCTCTTTGTGACTTATTTCTCCCCCTTTGTCAACAATCACCAACAAGGGTGCATAAGATGAGAGAAATAAGTCTATCAACTATGGCCAAATCTAAATCACATGCCTAGAAAATGTATCTCGGTTTGAACCAAGGGCAAGCTTCTTCACACCTCATAAGAATAAGGGTTATCTTGACCATGTTGAGATACACATCATGAGCAAGTGCGAAAGATTCAACACTAGGTTCACAAGCTCACAAACAAGTCATATGACACCACTAGATCAAATCAAGCATAGAAACAATAGTGATGCCATATATCCTTCAAATTCATTTGATTTTGCAATGAATGAGCCTCGCAAGATGCACATGTATACATGTCTACACAACTAGCAAAGGATGCATGAGATGCAACAACCAACTTTACCTTGCTATGTTGGAGGAGAGGCATGTCATATATGGGGTGCATCAATCCATGTTGGAGAAGCTAAGTATGTTCAACTCATTCCTCAACTTGCAAAATCTTTTCTCACCAAGAGGCTTGGTGAATATGTCGGCTAGTTGATCTTCGGTGCCAATGCTTTCAATGCTCACATCTCCCTTTTGTTGATGATCTCTAATGAAGTGGTGCCTCACATCAATGTGCTTGGTTCTTGAATGTTGAACCAGATTGTTTGTCATCTTGATTGCACTTTCATTTTCACAAAACAAAGGCACATGCTTGAACTTGATCCCATAGTCCTTCAAGGTGGCTTTCATCCATAGCAATTGTGCACAACAATTCCCCGCACTAATATATTCGGCTTCGGCGGTGGAAAGTGTCACACTATTTTGCTTCTTTGAAGACCATGACACTAGAGATCTTCCTAGCACTTGGCATGTTCCACTTGTGCTCTTCCTATCAATCTTGCAACCGGCATAGTCAGAGTCGGAGTATCCAATCAACTCAAAGCTTGACCCCTTGGGATACCATAGACCAACATCTTGAGTACCCTTCAAGTATCTCAACACCCTTTTGGTTGCCGTCAAGTGACTCTCTCTTGGAGAAGCTTGAAACCTTGTACACATGCACACACTAAACATGACATCCGGCCTTGAGGCGGTCACATATAGCAAGCTTCCAATCATTGATCTATATAGCTTTTGCTCAATCATCTTGACACTATCATCAATGTCCAATCCACCATTGGTTCCCATAGGTGTACTAATGGCCTTAGCATCTTGCAACCCAAACTTCTTGATCATGTCCTTGATGTACTTGCCTTGACTCACAAAGGTGCCATTCTTCATTTGCTTGATTTGAAGACCAAGGAAGTAGCTCAACTCTCCAAGCATTGATATCTCAAACTCACTAGCCATCATCTTAGCAAACTCTTCACAAAAGAATTGATTTGTTGATCCAAAGATGATATCATCCACATAGATTTGCAACACAAACAAGTCATCTTCTATCTTCTTGGTGAAGAGAGTGGTGTCAACTTTTCCCATCTTGAAGCCTTTGGATATGAGAAAGTCCCTCAATCTTTCATACCATGCCCTTGGAGCTTGCTTCAATCCATACAAAGCCTTTTTGAGCTTGTAGACATGGTTGGGCTTCTTGTCATCTTCAAAACCGGGAGGTTGTGCAACATACACTTCCTCATTGATGAAACCATTGAGAAATGCACTCTTCACATCCATTTGATAGAGCTTGATGTTGTGAGCACAAGCATAGGCTAATAAGATTCTAATTGCCTCCAATCTTGCCACCGGTGCATATGTTTCTCCAAAGTCAAGACCCTCAACTTGTGTGTACCCTTGTGCCACTAGTCTTGCTTTGTTCCTCACTACCAAGCCATCTTGATCTTGCTTGTTCTTGAAGACCCACTTGGTGCCAATCACATTGTGCTTCTTCGGCCTCTCAACAAGCTCCCACACATCATTTCTAGTGAAGTTGTTCAATTCCTCATGCATGGCATTTATCCAATCCGGATCCTTCAATGCTTCATCAATCTTAGTTGGCTCAATGAATGACACAAAGGAGTAGTGCTCACATATGCTAGCCAATCTTGATCTTGTTTGTACACCTCTTTGAAAGTCACCAATGATACGATCTAGAGGATGATCTCTTGCAATGTTTGAAGGTTGAAGAACAAGCTCATTTTCATTGCTTGCTTGACCTTGATCTTGATCTTCATGTTGAGTACCACTTGTGCTTGCCTCATTGGAATCTTCAATCACAACTTGAGTTGGCACTTGCACTTCATCACAATCATCCACTTGCCTCGGCCTAATATCACCAATGTCCATGTGTCTCATTGCATTGCCCAATTGATCTCCACCCACATCTTCTTGATTTTGATCTCCAACTTGAGAACCTTGGGTTTCATCAAATTCAACATCATGAACCTCTTCAACTAGCCCACTAGCCAAGTTCCATACTCTATAAGCCTTGCTTGAAGTAGAGTAGCCAAGAAGGAATCCCTCATCACACCTCTTGTCAAACTTGCCAAGTCTTTGCCCCTTCTTGAGAATGTAACACTTGCAACCAAAGACCCGGAAGTAAGAAATATTGGGCTTCCTTCCATTCAAGATTTCATATGTAGTCTTCTCTAACTTCCCATGGAAATAGAGGCGGTTGCTATAATAGCAAGCCGTGTTGATAGCATCACTCCAAAACTTTTCACTCACATTGTACTCAAGTAGCATGGTTCTTGCCATCTCAATCAAGGTCCAATTTTTCCTCTCAACTACACCATTGGATTGGGGAGTGTAGGTTGGTGAGAATTGATGCACAATTCCAAGCTCATCACACAACTCTTCAACTCTTGTGTTCTTGAATTCACTCCCATTGTCACTTCTTATCTTCTTGATGGTAGTGTCAAACTCATTTTGCACCCTCTTGACAAATGACTTGAATAGATCATAGACTTCACTCTTGTCATAGAGGAAGAACACCCAAGTGTATCTTGTGTAGTCATCCACAATCACAAATCCATACTTGTTGCCCCCAATTGATGTATAGTGAGTTAGGCCAAACAAGTCCATATGCAACAACTCAAATGCTCTTGAAGTTGACATCTCATTCTTCTTGGGATGTGAGTTCCCATGTTGCTTGCCGGCTTGACATGCACTACAAGATCTATCCTTCTCAAATGTGACATCATTCAAGCCTCTCACTAGATCATGCTTCACCAACTTGTTCAATTGCTTCATGCCAACATGTCCAAGGCGCCTATGCCATAGCCATCCCTTGCTTGACTTGCCAATCAAACATGATGAAAGTTGAGCTTCACTAGCATTGAAATCCACCAAGTACAAGCTTCCATGCCTAAACCCCTTGAAGATGATATTTGCTTGATCCTTGCTTACTACCTCAACATGCTTGTCATCAAATATGCACTTGTAACCAAGATCACACAATTGTGCTACCGACAAAAGATTGAAGTTCAAATTATCAACTAGCAACACATTGGAGAGATCCTTGTCATTTGAAATTGGAATCTTTCCTAGCCCCATGACATCACCCTTGCTATTGTCACCAAATGTGATGGAGTTGAATCCACCATTGTCATTCTTGTCAAGTGACTTGAACATACTATCTTCACCGGTCATATGATTTGATGCACCACTATCAAGCATCCAATGCCTCCCTCCGGCTTTGTAATTGACCTACAAGAAGACATCAAGCTTTAGGTACCCACTTTTGCTTGGGTCCTTGAAGGTTAGTCACTAGAGTCTTTGGCACCCAAATAGCTTTCTTCTTTGAGCTCATCCATGGTGTACCAATGAATCTAGCACTCACACCACACTCACTCTTTACAAGCATATAGGAAGCATTCAACTTGTAAGAGGAGGCACTAGTGTTCTTGTTCTTGCATGCATGCTCTAAGTGACCCACTTGCTTGCAACTCTTGCAATAGCTACCATTGTTCTTCACAAAACAAGTCTTGTGAGGAGCTGTTGACGGTCGTTATGTGCCAATTTTTACCGTCAACTAAACATGAGAAAGGACTAAAATATGTTCACCAACTAGATATAGGGGTTATACTAACAGAATTCCACGAGTTTTGGTGAATGTCTGTTTCTGCAGGGTGTCAGCTGAAAATACCCAAGGAAGGCCTACATGTCAGGTTTACATAGAGATAATCGGGAACCGGTGAAAATTCTGTAATCTGGAAGGTTCGAGAAGGCTCTGGACCAAACGGGAGCCCGAACGGGCTCGGTGGAGAGTCGGCCGACTCCCCTCCTTGGGCGGCCGACTGGGCACTTCAGCCAATCAGCGTCGTCCTCGCGGATCCCTGTTCCACCGCCTTTGAGGATGAATAATAATCGTCCGTTTAGGTCAGTTTGATCCGAGGGCTGCGGTGCATCCTAGGGGGCTATATAAACAGGGCCCCTGGCCCCTGGAGGAGGCATCCCTTAAACCCTAATTCATTATCTCCCAGCGGGATCAGAGTTGTAGAGGCGTCCCTTGAATGGATGACTTCTCTTCTCTAGAGAATTAGAGCTAGACATTCCAATGTAGTAGATTAGATCTAGATGAGAGTTAGGGAGAGCGGAGCTGCGCTCCGGTTCTGGAGAAGTCTTCAGAGATTTGGTATGTCTTTGTATCTACTCTTTGTAAGACTTATGCTTTATATATTTATCTTCTCTATCTACTCTATGCCTTTCATATGTATGTTTAGTATAGTTGTTACATTCTAGCATGGGATCTTCGCTCGTATTGAGTGCTCTAGTTATCATATGTAATTAGAGTAGTAATCGATAGTGTAGGCATGGTGTCTAGACTATAGGTTACCTGAGGTTGCGCCCAATCCCACGGATAGTTGTGGTAGCCCCGCAGGGTGACGGCTCTGTCGGGCCTTTGTATTCCACCACGTTCGGGTTGGTGTTTCGTAGAGCTCTCGTGAGCCTTCTCCCAACTACTCTTTACCCGTCTTCTTCGAGAGTTGGAAAGGACTGCTGCTCCAAAGTGCTATTGTGTGATTGCTATATCTATCCATCCCCGTTATCATAGAACCAAAGTAATAGAGAAGTATATAGGAACCTTGATCTCTCCCGTTGTCCTCTCACTCTAGCTAGCTACTCATTTATCATAGAATTCTCATGTGTGCTTTATTATTTATATTACCTTACATATATATATATATCATTTACCCTCGCTTTAGTCTAGTTGGTTTACTAAGTTAGTAGATACATGATGGTGATTTATTAGATTCTTTAACCCTTGCTTCCTGTGATAAAATATAAATAACGATACCCGGTTTACTCCGGTAAAATGCTACAATGGTATGTTTACGTGCGCTTGCGGAATCCTTCTTATTTTAGTTGCACTTAATTTATACCAACAAGCATTTTTGGCGCCGTTCGGGAAGCAATTGGTGTTAAGTTTTTGATAATGATCTTGATATCTCGCTAATTTAGTGTATCACTAGCTTTAGTAGGATTACCCCTTGTACGTTGAGTGTGGAATAGACGGGACAAAAGATGTCGTTTCGACCTTTCGGCAAGCTTCCACAAGACATTGAAGAGCCCGGGGTCCCTCAACATTCAACTGGAACCCCGCCATCTCACAGGTTTGTGTATACATATATACTATTCTAACCATGTGCAGATTGGAGAAAAGGTCGCCATCACAGGAATTCAAATTACATCACAAGTGATGAACATAGATGATGCACCACTCACAAATTTCATTATGTGAGTCATGGTAAGTATGATCATAAATGGTGAGATAGTCTTGCTCATGTACTTTAAAATTGATGAGTAGTTATCTTTTAAATTCTCGCACCCCACTGCATGTTTACTTTTAACAATTCATGCATTCACTCTGTTTAGCTTATTTATGTTTGCTCATCCATTGCATGCTTAGTTTCTTGCATACATTCACATCGCCTGCATATAAAAAAAATAAAAAAAATGTTTTTATATATTTCCTCACCATGATCATGCTCTGTCATCTCCATGTGAGTAAATCTCTATAGTGCTTTCATGTCACCTTTGTTTACTATAGTATGCTTTGGTTTGGAAGTACTGTTAACGTGTTTCCAAAGGCTTTTAAATTAAGCGTGGTGCTTAGGTTAAAATGCCTTCCTTAATTAAATTAGACATGGAGTCTAGTTTGGTTACTGAACTAGAAATTGCTAGTGTAGACAATGTTATTTTGTTGGACTAACCCCTGCAGAAAAATCTCAAATCCAATTTGGGTAAGTCAAGAGATGAACACACTTCGGAGATGAAGCAAGGCATACGATGAACTCCAACAACTTCACACAAAAGACACAGCGCATTCATCAACCAAGAAAGAGTTGAAAGAATCTACAATGTGCCTATTCATGGTTTGTCATGAACCTGCCAAATCACCACTTCAGTGATAGAACAAAGGAGACAAGAGTGCCACAAGAAGGATCATCATTTGAACTCACTCAAAGAAGTGGATGAACAAGGCAACAAGCTATGAGCAACATTGAAGACAACATAGCATTGGGCCCAAAACTCGAGCTAGGATGCCAATGAGGAGTATGGTGTAACTCAGCTCATTTTGGCCAATCAAAGACCTGCCCTCGCTATTCTTGAAGACACCATCTTGCACATCGGCAGCAAGGACAAGGATGGCATGATAAGCATACATCCTTGTGTCAACCACTCATCATCAAGGGTTGACTACCGACCAAGCCCAAGAAGACCGGGAACAACCACATTTGCAAGATGATGTCCCTAAACCATTGGAGATGAAGACCCTTCCTTGATCATCAAGACGGATGGCGTATCATTAACTGCAACTCTTCGCCATGCCGCTAGAAGACAAAGACCATCAAGGAAGAACTCGAGTCTACATCTCCAATGAACATCAATGCGTCAACCAAGACTCAATGAAAATCAAGAATGGTTGATGAAAGAAGATCATGCAACTGTCTGTCTCCTCATCCTGGATTGGATAGTCCAAACAAAAGCAGAATGCAAAGGAGAGATCTCTACTCAACGGACCTATAATCGAAGTCTCTCTCGGATACATGAAGGCTTACAAACAGAGGACAAACAGTGTCTGACGACATAGGAGTACAACACACTCTGAGGGATGACTCAACACTCATATTGGGTTTCACGTGGCGAGTGACAACAAGGTCAAGCTTGGGGGAGGAAGGCTGATGACTCTTCAAACATTGATCCAGCAATGCTCTTCCTCTTTTCAAGCCCCCGTCGCTCTGGCTTGTTAAGAAGAAACAATGAGTGGAGCACAAGGTCTAGGCATATATAAAAAAAAGAGAGGAAGGAAAAAAAAGAAGGAGTGAAATTTTAGAAGACAAGATGCTCAAGGAGAGAGGTCAATCAAGCAAGGCAAACTCCAAGAAGAAGTAAAGGACCACTAGAAGCATCTACTCTTCATCACAAGGTACTCCAGTGATAAAGACTGCTGGACAAGAAAGAACATGGGTGACTCCTTTCTAGAGTTACCATCTCAAGAGGTGCAGTTCTCAAGGTCTCTACCTTTGGGATCAAATGATACACTGAAGGAGTGAACATGACAAGAAGTCCTGTTCAGAGGACTTAAATCACCGAACCCTCGCCAAGGAGGTAACTTGGTATTTATCAGCATTTCCCTTTTCAGCATTGCATTTTTCTTTAAGAATATTTATTTTCTCTACATGCATCTTATTTGCATCTTCGCTTTACTATCTCTGCATTAGAAAAAGAAAATAAAAATGTTGTGCATTTGCATTCAGAAACTACTAAGCCCCATGTGAATAATCATTCATTGTGGTGGCATAAAAATAATTTTTTCAGCATATCTATTTTTCTGTCTACGCATCCCTTTATTATAAAAGATAAAAATATTTCTTGTGATCTGTTAGAAGACATTTGAGTTAAGGCAGTTCTAGACAACCAAGGCTTAGAGGTTTTTATCACTAATGCTTAATCAGTTCCACAAGCTTTGTTGTCTATTTGAGCTTCACAGGACTTAAAGAATCAAGAGGAGCTATTAGTTAAAGGACGTCATGCCCCGGTCGGAGTGCTGCCCTCAACAATCGAGTGCTGTCTTCAACAGCAACTATCCACGAAACTCCAGGAAGACTAGAACTCCTTCACTGCCTGTCAGCAATATCCGCAGACTATGTCAACATCCAGCTTGGGGGAGAGCATCCCCCGTGTACCAAGCTAAGTGATCCCAACTTGTCTATTTATCTATGTTATAGTTTGCTTTGTTAAAACAACTAAAAAGATGCATAACCTTAGAAACCCAGAAAGATTTCTTTATCTATCTTTTCTACTTTTGGAGAGTTCTTGTAGTCTGTCTTAAAAGTGATCCCTAGAATAAACTCTACATGGAGATGATGAATAGTTGCTCTACCATAATTCCTTTCAAGTACCTAGTTTTCAACCTTGCACTCTCCCGAGTTTTGGACACAACTGTTTAGATTTGAGATTTACTCGAACACGAAACTCGTGGGTAGCAAACACTTGATCTAAGTCTAGGTGGTTGACGGGTATGATATGGGAAGGTTTTGAGCTGCTTGTCCATCTTGTTCATAGAGATACTAGAGTTCGGAGAATTTATCTTTGAAAATATTAAATTCCTGCATGATGAGTTCCTTTATGATGAGAGTTCAAATTCCTACCACATGCCATATATTCATGCTTACTAGATTAGGAAAACTCATCTGTTTTTATAGATCATATTGTAGGCATTGAGTGTAGTCTTTATAGGCATTGAGTGTGGTTATCTTGTGGACCCATAAGGAATCGGTCATGCGGTTAAAGTCAATACTATGTGCTCTCAATCCATTGATCTATGCTACTTCGTCCTCGAAGCATGCACCCATCTTATAACTACTACATTCATTACGTGCTACTGTCCCTAGAAGTACCACCCACATATAGATCCACATCCACCACATATTGTGCTATCTCTACCCGGAGATACGCACCTATCTTGCTCCTACCCCGGGAGTACGCATTTCCCCATTTATTGTCTTGTCTCTACCCTGGAGATACGCACATATGCTGCTCCTACCCTGGGAGTACGCATCCATCCATCCATCTATCCATCCGCATATACATACGCCATTCATTTCACTTCATCCAGAAAAGGTTCTACTCCTATCCTGGGAGTGAACTTCTAGAAATAATCATCGCCGTTCCAATTGCCTACATAAAAGCTCCAGTCATTATCATTTCAAGTTATACACTCCCCATTGCTAAAGTTTTGTTTTCAGAGGATTGGTTGCTCTCTATTAAAAAAAGAGAAAAAAGACGAGAAAAGAGAGAGCAACCAAGTCCTTCCTTTCAAGAAGTTTCAAGGTTTCCGAATAATGGGAGTCATGTTATCCCCAAAGGAGCAAGTGTAGAAGTAGATGTTCACCAAGTGATCACCCCTCATAATCATTTCCTTATAATCATCATCCTATCATCATCTTATCATCCATTCCATTTCCTCATTCACATGCACATATGACTTTATTATTATTATTTTAGTTCCTATTGGATCCATGGCTTAACTATGCAATATATGCAAGTGAGTTTGAGTGTCTCCCCACCTATGAGCTCCACATAAGTTTATTAGAAAGTAGGGTGAGAGAGAGAAGGCACTTTCCACTATGCCTTAGTTCCACAAATACCACATATTTTGAGAGAAGAGAGAAGGCATACACTACTCATGCCTTGGAGAGGATCCGAAATACCACAAATGAGAGATCGAAAGGTTCATACAAGGAACTCGAGTTTTATTTGAAAATCTTGCAAAAACTCTAGAATAATAGTTGATCAAAGAGCGAGAAACATAGCGCTTGACTTGACCGTTCGTCTTTCAATTGCTCAAGACCCAAGTGACGGTTACAAGCCCCATGGTGAAAGGTAATATGAGTAAGTTTTGAGTCGAATAGTTTACTCTAATTCGGAGGAGAGTTCTTGTTTGAACGCATGTGTACTTTTGAGGCGTGAAAGCATTGTAGCAACTCCTGATCCACACTGAGTTTATCTTTGCTCAGGGACAAGCAAAAGGTAAGCTTGGGGGAGTTGTTGACGGTCGTTATGTGCCAATTTTTACCGTCAACTAAACATGAGAAAGGACTAAAATATGTTCACCAACTAGATATAGGGGTTATACTAACAGAATTCCATGAGTTTTGGTGAATGTCGTTTTACGGGGTGTCGGTGAAAATACCCAAGGAAGGCCCACATGTCGGGTTTACATAGAGATAATCGGGAACCGGTGAAAATTCTGTCTGGAAGGTTCGAGAAGGCTCGGACCAAACGGGAGCCCGAACGGGCTCGGTGGAGAGTCGGCCGACTCCCCTCCTTGGGCGGCCAACTGGGCACTTCAGCCAATCAGCGTCAGCCTCGCGGATCCCTGTTCCACCGCCTTTGAGGATGAATAATAATCGTCCGTTTAGGTCGGTTTGATCCGAGGGCTGCGGTGCATCCTAGGGGGCTATATAAACAGGGCCCCTGGCCCCTGGAGGATGCATCCCTTAAACCCTAATTCATTATCTCCCAGTGGGATCAGAGTTGTAGAGGCGTCCCTTGAATGGATGACTTCTCTTCTCTAGAGAATTAGAGCTAGACATTCCAATGTAGTAGATTAGATCTAGATGAGAGTTGGGAGAGCGGAGCTGCGCTCCGGTTCGGGAGAAGTCTTCGAGAGATTTGGTATGTCTTTGTATCTACTCTTTGTAAGACTTATGCTTAATATATTTATCTTCTCTATCTACTCTATGCCTTTCATATGTATGTTTAGTATAGTTGTTACATTCTAGCATGGGATCTTCGCTCGTATTGAGTGCTCTAGTTATCATATGTAATTAGAGTAGTAATCGATAGTGTAGGCATGGTGTCTAGACTATAGGTTACCCGAGGTTGCGCCCAATCCACGGATAGTTGTGGTAGCCCCAGAGGTGACGGCTACGTCGGGCCTTTGTATTCCACCACGTTCGGGTTGGTGTTTCGTAGAGCTCTCGGCAGCCTTCTCCCAACTACTCTTTACCCAGTCTTCTTCGAGAGTTGGAAAGGACCTGCTGCTCCAAAGTGCTATTGTGTGATTGCTATATCTATCCATCCCCTGTTATCATAGAACCAAAGTAATAGAGAAGTATATAGGAACCTTGATCTCTCCCGTTGTCCTCTCACTCTAGCTAGCTACTCATTTATCATAGAATTCTCATGTGTGCTTTATTATTTATATTACCTTACATATATATATATCATTTACCCCTGCTTTAGTCTAGTTGGTTTACTAAGTTAGTAGATACATGATGGTGATTTATTAGATTCTTTAACCCTTGCTTCCCTGTGGTAAAATATAAATAACGATACCTGGTTTACTCCCGGTAAAATGCTACAATGGTATGTTCTGTGCGCTTGCGGAATCCTTCTTATTTTAGTTGCACTTAATTTATACCAACAGGAGCAAAGGTGGCCTTGCCTTTCTTGGGGGTATAGCCCAATCCCTCTTTGTAGAGAGAAGCTCTTTGGCTACCCAAGCACATAAGCAAGCGGTTCTCACCACCATAAGCCTTAGCCAAGGTGTGATTGAGCTCCTTGACTTCCTTCTTAAGAGACTCATTCTCAACTACTAGTGTAGAATCACATGCATGACCAACACTACTAGATGAAGTAGAGGCATAAGAGCATGAAGGGCCAAGTGATGCAACAACAATTGAATCATCAAGTGAATCACATGATGTGGACACATTTTCTTTTCTATGATCACCACTTGTGATTGCACTTTCTCTTGCTTCTCAACTAGAGAAGAATGAGCTTTTTCAAGCTTGGAGTGAGCAATCTCTAGCTTCTCATGGTCTACCTTTAGACTCTCATAAGAAGCCCTCAACTCCATGAGTTCTTACTCAAGATTTTGTTTATCCTTGCGTAAGCCCCTACATTCCTTTCTAGAGTCATTGAAAGCACCCTTACAATCCTCAAGCATGACAAAGAGTTCTTCTTTTGTGGTCTCATCATCATCATCACTCTCATCATCACTATCGGGTGGAGGTTTTACCTTAGTGGCCTTGGCCATGAAGCAAGATGATGGAGCACCAAATAGAGAGAGCTTCTCTTGAATGGCAATGCTTGCGTGCCCCTTCTTCTTCTTCTTCTTGGAATCATCATCTTCATCACTTGAGAAAGATGAATCACTCTCCCAAGTTGCCACATGGGATTCACCCTTCTTCTTGTGAGAGGAGTTCTTCTCCTCATTCTTCTTTTTCTTGCTTCTTCCTCTCCTTTCTCATGGCATCTTCATCATCACTTGCATAGGAACACTTGGCAATGAGATGATCCTTGCCATTGCACCGGAAGCACTTCATGGGACGGTCACTAGACTTGGATGAGCTTCTCTTGCTCTTGGACTGGTACCCCTTCTTCATGAGCTTCCCCATCTTCTTCACAAGAAGTGCCATTTGCTCATTCATTTCTTCTTCTTGTTCACTTGAGCTAGAGCATGGCTCATCTTCACTTGAGCACTCTTCCTTCTTCTTCTTGCCCTGCTCTTGGATGATGTGGCCTTGAATGCCACGCTCTTCTTGTCATTATCCTTCTTCTCATTCTCCTTCTTCTTCTTCTTCACCAACTCTTCCTTCTCATGATCTTCTCTAAACTCATCATCGGCCATGATCTCTTGAAGGACTTGGTTGGGAGTTGGCTTCTCCTTCATGGTTGTCTTCACCATGACGGTCTTCAACATGTCAAATCTCTTGGGAAGACACCTCATGAACTTGGTGGAGAATTGAGAGTCCTTGATTTCTTCCCCAAGCCCCTTGAGCTCATTGACAATGACTTGGAGCCTATGGAACATCTCCGGCACACTCTCATCCTCCTTCATTGAGAAGCTTGCAAACTTATCTTGCAACATGTAGGCTCTTGCGGTCTTGACACTTTCGGTGCCCTCATAAGCTTCTTCTAGCTTCTTCCAAATGTCATGAGCCACCTCAAGGTTCTTGATGAGCTCAAAAGCTTTATTATCAAGTGCCTCATGGAAAGCACTCACGGCAATGGCATTTGCTTGTTGCTTCTTCTTTTCGGCCGGTGTTGGCACCGCACCCTCAACAAGCTCAAACTTTGTTTCCACCACTTTCCACACCTCAAGGTTGATTGACTTGAGATGACTCTTCATCTTGAGCTTCCATTTGGCATAGTCATCACCTCGAAATGATGGTGCCTTCTTGGTGTTGTTGATATGCATAACCAATGCCATTGCTTCACCGTAGGATGTTAATCCAACTCAAACAAACGGTGCCCGGCTCCGATACCACGTGAAAGGTCACAATGGCTAGAGGGGGGTGAATAGCCTAATAAAATTTCTAGCAAGAATACTAGACAACCCAATTAGATAGCAAGGCGGCAAATGTGCAAAGCAATTGCTTCGATTACTCTATGTAAGCCGTCCCATCATGCAAGGCTACTCAAAACAATTTTGCACACAACAACAGTGATCAAGCTACACAATGTTGGTTCACCGAAACCAACCAAGCAATTCTACCCACGGGATTTACTCTACACAATGAGTGGTTCCCGACTGACCACAACAAGTAATTCTACCCACGGGATTTACTCTACACAATGAGTGGTTCCCGACCGACCACAACAAGCAATTCTACTATGCGGTAAGTAAAGAAGTGAAGGAAGTTTATACCGCCGCGAAGAGTAGAAGATGGCCAATCACCGGTGTAGTTGCCAATCACCTAGGAAACTCAATCACAAGCACAAAGAGGTCGAAGCCTCGGCAAACACAAATCAACACAATGATTTTTTACCGAGGTTCACTTGCTTCCCGGCAAGCTAGTCCTCGTTGTGGCGATGCACTTGCTTGGTGAGTTGCCCGCTCAATTGGCTCGGTGCCAAAGACCCCAATGGGGAGCCGCAATCTCCACACAAGACAAGGATCCACAAGCCACGAGAAATCCACTAGAGTATCCTTTCGCGAACTCCCGCGGGGAAGGATCAAGAACCCCTCACAAGAACCCGGTGTGGCCTCGAACAATCACCAAGTCGAGCTCAACCACCACCCGCTGCTCCAAACCGTCTACGGTGATGGGAATCACTGAAGAGTAACAAGAATCCGCAGCTCACTCGATGAATAAGTGCCTCTAGATGCAACTCTCAATGCAAATCACTTGTTCTCACTCAAATCTCTCTCAAGATTAACAAAGGAATCAAAGAGATGAGTGGGGGAGTGTCTCTCTTGCTCAAAGAATGCTCAGGTATGAAGAAATGGCGAAGAGACCTCCCCAAGACTGGCCAACCCTCTATTTATAGACCCAAGGTCGAAATAGAGCCATTGCCCTCGGGCTGGTGCTTCAGAACGCGTCGGACGCGTCCGCCGCTGCCCGACGGACGCGTCCGGCGCCCTTCAGCGCGTCGCGGCCAGCCGACCGTTGGAAGCTGAGCCTTCAAACCTTGCTGACCTGGCGCGTCCGCCGCTTGCGTCCGACGCGATCCACCGGACGCGTCCGCCGTCCCGATGCGCACGAGCCAGGAAACCCAGAAGTTTCTGGTCGGCGTCTGGCGAACCGTCGGACGCGCCACGGCCGCGTCCGGCGCTCACAGCGCCCGACCAGCACGCCCGAGCCAGCCAGCACGCGCCGGACGCGTCCGGCCCGCCTGGCCGCGCGTCCGGTGCTGACCAGCGCCTGAGCCAGCAGCCCAGCCAGCTCAACACGCGCCGGACGCGTCTAACCCGCGTCCGGCCGGCGTCCGACGCCCTCTGATGCAGATTTCTTCGTAGAATCTTGTGCCGTCTTCGCTCCAAGTCCAATATCTTGCCTTGAGTACCAACTCCACCAAGTGTAGACCTCATCTCAAGCATCGGAGTTAGTAGTACAAGCACGACCACGTCGGCAAGAGTTAGCCCTCTAGTTAGTCTCTCATGCATCATGCAAAGTCACAACTAGAGGCACTTAGGACCGCGAATGAAACCGAGGAAACCCCTCTTGATAGTCGGTTATCGATCCTAAATGTGGTCACACTCTCTAAGTGTCTCGACCACTAAACTGGAAAGCCCTATCAAGTATACCTTCACCTTGATCTCCATGGGCCTCCGTCGGAGCTTGATCACATCACATCCATCATGTTCATCACCGTGATCACCGTGCTCCATCATCCACCGTCACGTTGCTATGTGTCTAACCACACTTAGAGCAAAGCATTAGCAACGTTTGAGTGTCATTAATTACCAAAACCAAACCGGAGCTTTCATGTGTGCAATCTAGCTTGTCAAAGACTGTCTTTGGCATGACGCTCACACTGGCCCCTAGTTTGCATAGAGCATGGTCAAACTGTTGGCCCCCGATTGAACAAGTGATAGTTGGGCATCCAGGATCTTTTCTCTTTTCAGGCAGACGATTGAGTATCGCTGCGCTGCATTCCTCTGTTAGTTTGACCATTTCCGTGGATGGTAGAGGACGTTTGTTGTTGATGATATCTTTCACGTATCTTGCATAGGAAGGGACATGCAAGACGTCCATGAGCGGAACGCTCACATGTACCTTCTCTATCATCTCAACAAAGCGTGCGAATTGTTCATTCGCGGACAGCTTCTTGGTTCTGGAGGGAAATGGTAGGTGAGTTGTGTCAGGGTAGTCTACCGTTGTTCCCATTGGTGCTACTTCCTGTGGTTCTTCCTCTACAGGAGGTTCTCTTTGTTGCTGCGCCTTTTGTTTTTTAGATGCTGCTTGGTCAGGGTATGGTGGATCACGAGTGGACCTTCCTCCCCTTGTGGTTACTGATTTCAGTTCACCCTTGGCATCCGTATCCCCAGGTTTGGGAAGAGTGGCAGCTAACTGGGTAAGCTGGGTCTCTATCATTTTGTTGAAACTTTGCTGACTCTTGATAGCTGATAAGAGGCCTTCCAGCTTATTGTCCATGTTCTCCAAGATCTTATCATTTTGTATCATCTTTTTGGTGAGATTTTCGTTGATCTTGGCTTGGTCGTAAACCAGGTCCTTCAATGAAGGTTGATTCAAATTAAACCTGGAGGCGTAATTCGAATTACCTTGGAATGGAGGACGGGATTGGTTGTTCCAGCCATTTCCTCCTCCTTGTTGCTGGCGAAACTCATTGTTGAGGTAGGCGGCCTCTTCACGGGTCTCGGGGCGGTCATTCCCCGAGTGTCCGGCTCACCCACGAGACCTCGCATGTTATGCGAGCGTCCATGGCATTGACGGTGCCAGATGCATCATTGATGGCACCACCGTCAATCTTCTTCAGAAATAGGTCTATTTTTGTGGCAAGCATATCCGCCTCCTTCACGGTATGCATACCTTTTTGTCCTTTAGTGGGGGCGCTGTTGGCGGTCCTTATTGCATATCTAACCCCGCCAACTTAGGTTCATAGTTCACCAAAAACCACCTAGATAGGAGATTTATACTAATAAAATTCCATAGTTTTGGTGAACACTTGTTTTGCAGGAGCATTCATGGAATACATATATTTTGGGCCAAAAACTAGAGAAAAGAGAATAAATATTTGAATTATAAAATAAGCCCAAAAGCAAGACAAGAAGAAAAGAAGAGAAAGGCCAAACCGACGTGCCAACATGACGAAACACCGCATGGGCCAACTCCAGGCCCAGAACCAAGCCCACCAGCCAAGGTCGGTGGCCGGAGGCGGTTCACCTGGCGCGAGCGCGCCAGGGGCGCGGGCGCGCCAAGGAACCTGCCGCCCGGGCCCACCTTCCTGGAGGCGGTGCATTCAATGCCCCAGAGGGCGGTGCGGGGGTGTTTTGGTCATTTGGACGTGCGAGAACCGACCATCTCCACATATAAAAGCCCTTCTCCCTTTCATTTCACATATTCACTTTTCATTCTTCATTCTCATTCCTCCCTCTCCACTTCCACAAGCCTACACTAGAGGAAGAGTAGAGCCATTATACCTAGCTTCTAGCTAGAATAGAAGTAGGAAAGTGAGAGAGGTCAAGAGCGGAGTAACTCTTTTCGAGTACTCCCGGAGGCTAGTCTTCCACGGGGTGGAGTGCCAGATTTGTCGGCTCCCTCCTCACTTGTACCTCGGTGACTTCTTACACTTGAAGTAAGAGGTTCGTGTTTATCTATTCGTACGTTCCTTCTTGCAAAGTTATCTTTGTCGTTGTTCGCTTGCGGGTTCGTCGACCGTCCTTGTGGCGGTTGTTGGCATTTCTTAACGCAATCACTAGAATTGTTACATCCCAGTGGTCATGCCAAGAAACGCCAGGGTTGATAGTCGTGTCCTAAAGATATTATCCGCAAGCGCACGGATCTATCATTGTAGCATTTCACCCGGAAGTATGTCAGGGTATCATTATTTATATTTTCCCAAAGGAAGGCATGGTGTAAAATAGCTCTAGCACATGGATATGGTACTTCACATCATCGAAATAAGCCTTAATGCTATACAGGGGTAAGATAAACGGTAATTTGAGGATAGTGGACACACACTTGGTCTTCACTCAAGGATAAAGAGAAATAAGGAATAAAAGAAATGGAAAGAATAAAGAATAAATCTACTGGAGCTGGTTGGTCGTATGTTGCTAAGCATAGATTAGCTAAGTCACATGTTATACGGGGTTAGAGGCAAGTCGAGCCTAGAGTAACGGGGAGACCCCCGGTGGTGCCCCGGCCCGATAGAGGCATTTACGAACTCCTACACGACATACGGACGTGGGGGATTACAAGGGACGGACAGGGCTGTCACCACCTGCCGCCTACCCCTCAACCGTGGCATGCCGTCATATTCGAAGGCCCCCTCGTATCCGGACACCACGCCCGCATACTAAGGAACTACCCATGCTCCCCCAGGACTCCCACCCTATGGATGGACGAGCTAGAACACAGGCAAACCTGAAAGAACATCGAACCATTACTCCACTCTCCTCAGAGACTCTAATCCTATAGAACATATGAACGATGAAGAACAGGGAATGAACACACTATGAACTGATCATATGAATTAGGCTCTAGTTCACATGCATCGTCATGAACATGTTCAAGACTATGCCCTAGTTCATACACTAAGCAACATATAAAGTACAAGAACTTGAACAAGGAAGAACACTCCATAGAGATTTACCAAGATGTATCTCTTCTTCCTAGGAGACAAGCTCTCCTTGGTAGCTTTCCTAGCTCCAACTACTACTAGCTCTAGGCTAAGGAACAAGTGGAGGTGAGGGAGAGAGAGACCAAATGAAATGTGTGTGTAGAATGGATTTCTTCTCCCCTTTTATATCTTGGTCGGGTCGGTTCGGGGGCAGATTTGGAAAGAACACCGGCGCCGCCCTTCTCTCGCCATCAATGTACCGACCTCCAACCGGCCGGTCCCACTCCGGCGGGGTGGCGCGAGCGCGGTGGCGCGAGCGCGCCAGGGTGCCGCCTCCCCCTGACCGCCTTAGGGTGGTCGGTTGTGGAGTGGGCCTGGGCCGTGTTGGTTTGGTGTTTTGGCCCAATCTGGGTCCCGAGGTGGCCCATCTCCATTTGGGGTGGTTTGGCGCTTTCCAGAAGGTGCCTTTTTGATGTTTAATCCCTGCACTTTTATATGATTCCTGCAATGACAGTCTATTTCCTAGTGCACGTGGATTTGGGTTAGTTGCACATGTATATGCATATAGGAATATATAATTCACCCTTTTTCATGTCTAATTGGCGGTATAAAATCATCGATAAGGACCGCCAACAGCGGTAGTTCTAGTAGAGGACTCCTGATAAAGACGGATGTTCCTGGCCAATGCTAGAACTGTAACGTTAGCGTAGACGTGGTGTCTAAGCTGATAGTTACCTTCGTTTGCCTCGTACTCCATGGTTGAGGTGGTAGGCGGCAGGTGGTGACAGCCCTGTCCGTCCCTTGTAATCCCCCACATCCGGGTACAGCGTAGAGCTACAGGCCGGCATCACTTGGCAGACCAGGTGCGATCTGGTGCCCAAAGCAAGTGAATAGCGGTTGTGTTGGGAATATGCCCTAGAGGTAATCATAGAGATGATGATATTCCGCATGTATCCATGATATGTAATGTGTCCATTGAATATCCATTAAAGACAACTTGTATTGATTGGCAATTATGTGAATTGTTTGTGGAAATCTTTTACTTGTATGGTTATTCTATATTTGTCCCTGATCGGAGTTCATGTGAGGACACACATGAATATTAGACTAGCACATTATTAGTTGATGACTATGTTTCACAAGTCATAGACATGGAGATGTCGAACTAATAATGTGGGCACATGTATGACATGTAGGCTGGACTGACCCGACATGAGATTGTCTCTATAAACATCATATACGTTATGTCCTTCGACCTGAGATTGTTGTATGTGCTCGAAATGTGTATCGATGTTGGCATTTCATAGCGCAACCACCAGAAGTGTGGCGGCAATGCCAGAGATGCCAGGAGGGGTAATTCTATATCTATTAGATATTCCGCAAGCGCACAGAATGTACCGCTGTAGCATTTCACCGAGGAGTATTCCAAGGTTGTCGATTTATATTTCTCCCAAGGGAAAGCAGTAGCTAGGAGTTAATAGGAGGAGAAGATCCAGGTGTCTCTAGTCTAGTATCACTAGTGGAAGAGGGATTAACGGAGTGTGTAGGAAGGGTGGATCAAGGAGCTGGCTAGAGGGTTTATGAGGTAGAGTGATAGCTAGGTGGGAGGACAACGAGTGAGTGAAAGGCTCCTATGACTCTAACTCTACTTCCGTGAACTACTCTAATCTAGTAATGGAGATACACTAAAACCACTAGTCTTGTATTCACTGGTTGCTGGTGATATGACTGACAAATAGGAGGGTTCATCCCCTATTCCAGTGATACCTTTTCATTTACGGGGCACCTATCGACCTACCCGACGCGAATAGAGCTCGCTGGGTTGCTGCGTTCTGTCACTACCGCCCCCTTAATACACGTTGGGAGTTTGAATGGTAACTATACCAATCAGTGAGGTGAATATCCACCGGTAGGTTTAGTCTGAGCACCACGCTCACACCAACGCCTATAACTTAAGATAAATATACGTCTTAACCTAAGCTCTAGTCCGTCAGGACAAATGCAATGGAAACAACCAAGCAGACAAGACTAACTTATCTAGTGAACTACTACTACTAAACAGACTAGAACACTATAATACTACTACTAGAGTAATACTACACTAAGCAAGTACTGAAAGTAAATACTCAGAAAAGTAAAGGAAAAGTATGAAAGTCTTACAAGAGGAAGACATACCAGATTCTCCAGAAGACGACTCCGGAGACTCCGAGCTTCGCTCGACCCACTCTAACTCCCACACTACTACTACTACTATAGTGGATTACATAACTTCACATGGCTCTAGAAATGCTTCTCCTTGGTGTCTTGAATGAGAGGGAGTGAGGGGGTATTTATAGTGGGAGGTGGAGTAGGGGCTACTCCACCGCCATGTCATCGATCCGCGTGACATGCCTTCTCCACCCTTGGATCAAACCGACTTGGAATGGACGTTTGTGGGTAGAGGACACGTGGAGATCATGCAGGAAGTCGGTGGGAGGCCAACCGACCTTTGGTGGGCCCACATGTCAGGTCGGCCGACCAGGCTTGGGCTGACATGTAGGTCCCACCAGCCTTCTAGAAGCTCCTGAAGGTCGGTGGAGCAGGTCTGGCAGGTGGGACCCACCAAAGCCTGGTCGGCCGACCAGGACTTTGGCAGGTGGGCCCCCCAGCCTTGCTCCCTTGTCGTCCCGATGTCTCGGTGTTCGCGTTGTCCGAGATGGCTCCAAACCTTGGTCGGTCGACCCGCCTTTGGTGGAACCAAAGGGCCATCTTTTGCAAGTAGTTTCACCATGCAATTCTAAGCACAATGGTGGTATTGGACCCACAAATGTCAGGTCGGTCGACCGACCTTTGTGCTCATCTTTACACTTGTCTCCAGAGGATATGGCATTGATGAATGTGGAGTTGGTTTGGTCATTGGCCATCTTGGTTGGTTGCTCTACCTTCATTTGTAGCTCCCGAACACTGAAAAGTGCCTGTTTGCACCTGCACCCAAATAATGACACGTACATCTGGAACCAAGTCAATTGTACCTATGTCACTACTTATTTGTTGGGTGTGGCTCTGAAATGTGACCATTGTTGACGGCTTTTCATGGGGTGAAAACAGGGTATAATTGTCGTCAACAAGATCCCCCAAGCTTAACCTTTGCTCGTCCCGAGGAAACAATAAGACTTAGCATCAGTGGATCATGTGTTATCACTAAGTTAATATCTCAATAATACTAAGTGCACAACAAATAACTTCTCTTTGAATGGAAAAATTAGCAATACTAACACACCAATATTACTCTAGCACTCATGGGGCTTATGGCATTAACTTAGTCTTGGGATGTTGGAAGACAGAACAACTTTGACTAGAGCATCTACTTTTCTCATTCTTTTAGCAAGTTTCATGCCAGAGGTTTTTGATAAGCTTTTCAAAAGAAATCTTAATGTTCCTCAAATGGTTTCTCTCAAGTCACTCAAGGGGTGTATGAATCCTCACCAAGGCACATCATGTGTTTGCCTTTCAAAAACATCCTACCTCTAATAAGGCTTTATGTGGAGCTTAAGTAGGTATGTCAAGGAATAGCATACTAGCAATGCATAAGTTGTCTTAGTTAACAAAGAACAAGATCTTGGACCACATAAGAGACTCATCATACCCCCAGATCAAGATGTAAAATGGAATGAATGGAGTGAAGGAATGTAATGGATGGTAAGGTAATGGAAGAAAGGTGGATGAGGTTGCTCCTTTATTTGATTCTATCTCTCTCTCTACTTCTATTGAGACAAGGCTAGCTCTCTCTTTTTTTTCTTTTTTTCTCTCTTCTTTTTTTCTTTCTTTCTCTTTTCTCTTTTTTTTATCTATCTAAGAAATAGATGCCTAGCCTTTTTGGGATGTGTCTCACCTAACAATTGATAACTTTGAGAGAGGACTTCTAACCTTGGAACATGGAGCAACCTATACGATGGAAAAGGTGAAGGTGCGTACTTCCAGTGTAGAAGCAGCACAAAAATGGTGGTATGAATGAAGATGCGTGCTCCCAGGGTAGGAGTAGCATAAGAATAGTGGAATGAAGATGCGTACTCCCAAGGTAGGAGTAGCATAAGAATGGTGGTATGAAGATGCGGACTCCCAAGGTAGGAGTAGCATGGTTGCGTACTTCCGGATTAGAAGCAGCATATTTGGTGGTATGTGGATCTTGATCTTAGGGCCATGATAAATCTCTAACACAGGTTCTACAAGTCTTAACCAAACTCAATGCAAGCAAGTAGCTTATGTAGTAGGCTTTTTGATATCAAGTGTATATGGTTGTGGTAGGAAATTCAACACCATTGAGGAACAATTAAGTTTTTATTCATTTACAAATTAAATTCTCTGGCAATCATGCGTGCTTAGAACAATAGTATAGAGCTCTTATCTTAACTATCTCATATCTCACAACAACTTAGACTTTGTTTTAGCACTTGCAACCCACTAAGTGATCAAGCTCATGATGGTTAAGAGTGCCAAGTAATACATACTTAGAGAAGTGCTAAGTTGTAAACAAGCATTAGAGAAACATTAATTAGCAATTTAGCAATCATTTCCATAGGAAGAAGAGCACTCATGAAGCATGATATAGATAAGCCTTTTTATTATAATCAAAATTTTATTTTATTTATAAAGTAATAAAGTAAATAAAAGAAAATGCAAGATAGAGGACATACCTTGGATACACTTACCTTAGTGGGGGAGAGGATCTCCCCCAAGCTTGGCTTTTGCTCATCTTGTATAGTTGTAGAGGTTGGGCATTTTGTTGAGACAAGCTTAGTGTTGTCGATGAGGTCGTCCATGTCCCTCTTTTGATGGCGCCTCTCTCTACCCCATGGGTAAGGAGTTCACACTCTTGGAGTGTGATCTGGACAGGTCTCCATATGGACCTAGAATGTTAATGGACTTTACCTCATCGTCTTCTTCTACACTTCCACCTGCAGGGTCTACTTGTTCCTGCAACACTTTGGCTTCTTGCCTGTGCGGTCCAAGAGGGCCAGATATGAGGCTACTCTTGGACTCTCTTACTCTCAGTGGAGGTGCACAAGGAATTTATTAGGGGGAGCTGCAAAAGGTGAGACAACACAAGGACACACTAGGGAAACAAAGATTAGTGTTAGCATTAGTCCTCCCAAGTGTTAGTGGTCCTTGTGGGGCATAGTCATTCCCACAGCAAGGTGTGCTAGTGGGTAGTGACACACACCACTCTTGCTCGTTAAGCAAGACAAACTTCTATTGCTACTGGAAGAAGGGCTCAAAAGTGTTCACAGGGGGAGAAGGGCAAATGGTGAAGTCCCAAAGCTAAGGTAGGCTGATCTCCCCTAAGCACAACTAAATGTTCTATTGGACTATGGGCAGGGAATCCTAATGAATCCATCTCTGAATTGGCACAAAGTGGGGTTCGGTCGACCCCCAAGCTTGGCCTCTCAAAACTCTCAACCTTTTGCCATGAAGTTTCAGGAGAGTGAAGGCTAGGTGTGAATCAGAGGTAGTGATATTTCAGTGATTACCTAGTCTAGTGCTTGGTGAACGATAGATGGTGATTGGCAAAAGTGGGGGCATAGCTCGAGTGATTCCCATGGACCATGGGGGCACTCAAGCATGCCTCGTTGACCACTTTGCAGATGTGAACTGGTAGTTTGGTCCCTAAGGTGAAGAGGGGAATCTAATGCTTAGAGTGATGGACCAAGGGACCACTTCTTTCAACATTTGGCTAGCATCGTGTGTATAGGATTGCGAGGTGAGTAGGAGACAACTGGGAGCCAATGGGGTTCATGTGTGGGTTGGTGGAAATCCCTTGAGCATCCAAGTGTTGTTCCTAAGTCTACACATCTAGCCAAAGTGAAAGAAGCATGAGTAGGCTCAATGGTAGGATCGGCTGACCCCTACCTTTGGCGATCTACCAGCTCAAAGCCTTGGTGCAAGAAGCTCTCAAGGCTATTATTGGCTTAGTGGCTTAAGCACTCTTACTTAGCTAAATGGGATGGTGAGTTTCTTCATCTTCTTAGCTAAAGCAAGAGGTGAGAGTGAGGGAGTCTAGTTCCTAGGATGTAAGTTGATAGTTTCATGTCTTCCTTTTCTTGTAGCACTCATCCTATAGCTATATGATCACACATACCAGAGGCTGGAAGGAGGTAGGCCCAACCACTGGGTCGGCCGACCCATGGTTGGTCTCCCCCAAGCTCTGGCGACACTCTCAAACACAAGCCAACTAAGTGCACCGAAAGTTGTTTGCTTAAAGCTGTAGAATTTGCCAAGCTAGCTTCATCTAGATGTTTAAGTAAGCCTATAAAGCTAATCATTTCATGATTTAAGATTTTAGCTTGAGCAAGTCATGAACATGGCATGGCAAAGTAGGGGGCAAAGTTGGCAGATGGGTGGCACCAAGGTTGGGTCGGCCGACCCAGCCATGGGCCCCACCTGGTCCCCAAGTTGCTCAGCAGGTTAAGCAAAAGGTTGTCTCATTTTTTTTATTTTGTTTTATGCATTTGGAAAGGGAAATATTTTTTTGGGTTTTTGGTTATGGCTACTACTACACTAAGCTTGAGAAGGCTTGGAACACTAACGAGAAAAGAGAAGGCCAAGTGAGCTTGAGATGTAGGGTTGAGCTCAACTTGGGATGCTAGTTATAGGGGTGAAAGAGCAAGGCAAGGCCATCCAAAGGGCAGGTCGGTCGACCTGGCCCTGGCCCCTATGAAGCATGCTCTCCCTCTGACAAGGAATCTAGCCTAGTGTTTGCAAAAAGTCACAAGCATTGGACCATAACCCTGGTCGATAGACCAAGGTTTGTGCCCCTTACCACTTTAGTCATGCTAAGTTAGGTTGTCTGGCAAGGGTGGTGGTGGTCATGGTCCAAAGTTGCTGAGGTTGCTTGGATTCCTATGTCTAGTGTTTGGTGAAAGAGAAAAGGAGAAAGCAGAAGTGGAAACAAGCATCAAAGTGATTCCCATGAACCATGGGAACACTTAAGTATGCGTTGCTACTCCCTATGCTGGCTTTGGCTGGTGGCATGCTTCCTAAAGCATTCAAGATTCTCGAAGTGGCATCCTAAGCCAAAGTCATGAGCAATGAACCATCTCTCCTCGAATTCTGGCTAGTGTGGTTGTTGGCGCTCCTTATTGCATGCTTTTCACCGCCAACTTGTTATGAAAATAGTCACCAAAACTTAGTAATAGGGTTTTAAACTAATAATTTCCATGAGTTTTGGTGTTTCCCTTGATTTGCAGGGCTAAATATGAAAATAGATCAATTTGGATCAAAAATAGAGAAAGCCCAAAACCCGGACCAACTCTATCTTGGACTACATGAGTAGGTCTTGGTAAAGAGGCCATAACTCACTCATCCAGAGTCCGATTTGGGCAAACGAATATGCGTTGGAAATCTTGTGACGAGGCCCATGTGCCTGCAAAATTTGGGCCTCAGCCGAGCTCCCCCTGGCACGCCCGTGCCAGGGGCGCAGCCGCGCCAGCAAGGAGGCCAAACCGGCCCAGTCTTCTCCAGATGGCCCACGATGACGTGTGAAGGTCAGTTCTGGGGTGCGTCCAGGTTCATTGTACCTGGAACCGATGTTGTGAGGTCGGTTTGGCACTTTCCAAGTGGGGAGAAGCATTTGCAAAGAGCCCCCTCTCCTCCACATATAAAAGGGGACTTTTTCCCTTCACACAACACACATTCTACACAAGAAGAGCTCCACTCCCACATCATATACTTGGTAGTAGTGTCCCTCTAGGTGCTAGTGCCTAGTTGTATACTTTAGAAAAGAGGAAGAGAGAGGAGGGAAGAGCGGAGGCGGAGCCGGCTTGTCGGGTTCTCCTCCAGTTCGTACCTCTACGGAGATGACTCCTTGCGAGTAATATCTGCATATTCTTTCTTTACAATTCCTTAGTGATCTATTTAATTAAAGTTTAGTGCTTACTTGCTTGCTTGCGGGATCTCCGCTCGATCGAGTGCTTTAGTCCAGCTAAGAATTTGGACTAGAGTAGTATCCTCTAGTGTAGACGTGGTGTCTGGGCTAGGGAGTTACCTGAGTTTGCGCCCAACCCCACGGATAGTTTGTGGTAGCCCCGGGGGTGATAGCTCCGATCAGGCCTTTGTATTCCACCACGTTCGGGTTGGTGTTCTCGTAGAGCTTTGGCGGCCTTCCCCCAGTTACGTCTTCCCAGTCTTTTCGAGAACTGGAAAGGTACCGCTGCTCCGAAGTGAGTGAGTATAGTAAGCCGAGACTTTAGTTAACTAGTGACCTTGGGTTGAGCCTAGAAAACCCTCTCCTCCTACAAAAACATCCTTCTACCTACTTCTCCTGGACGATCTTGTTTCACTCTAGTACACTTCCGTTCCCTGTGGAAAATACGATACCCTGAATACTTTCGGGTGAAAGCTACAACGGTACTCCGTGCGCTTGCGGATTTATCTGCTTACGCTAAGAAATACCAACAAGCTTTCTGGCGCCGTTGCCGGGGAACGGTAGCTGTTCTAGATTCGAACCAAGTCGTCCGTGTATCCTTTTTATTTTATTTTGACCAAAATTTATATGCAACCTACAACCACCATCACCATCACTACCACATGGATTCCACTCCTATCAAAACATTTTCGGTTCCAAAGGGCGATTCATTGGAACCTCCACCATCATCCCATCCTATTCTTACAAATGGCTATGAGATTCGCCCCGCTTTCATAGCCATGGTTCGGGAGCAACCCTTCTGTGGGCAACTAGACGAAAATCCTTATACCCACCTTTGGGAATTCGAGCACTTGTGTTCTTGCCTAATTTTTTCTGGCATGACACAAGAAACCATTAGATGGAAACTATTTCCTTTCTCCCTTTTGGGAAGAGCAAAAGAATGGTACGCTCATATCGTAGGAGGTGTTCATGGAAATTGGGATGAACTTCGAGACAAATTTTGTCTTGCGTTCTTCCCCCTTTCTAGAGTTGCCGCCCTTCGAATAGAAATTCTCACCTTTCGGCAAAAGGAGAAGGAGACTCTAGGAGCAGCCTGGGCTAGGTTCACAAATTTTATTAATACTGGCCCAGACCTTTCTTTGCCTGACCAAGTCCTCCTACTTCACTTCCATCTTGGTCTTAGCAAAGATGCTGCTCTCCAGCATGATATATCTTCTAGAGGCTCATTCACACATATGACCATTAGTGAGGGAAAAGTCATTTTGGAGAAAATTCTTGAAAACACTCCCTACACTGGTGTTTATGATGAGCTTCCAGAAGATACAATGGAGTCAAGCCCCGACCAACAAGAGGAGGCATCAGCAACCGGATTTGAAGTTCCTTCAAATCCCTCTCATAACCTGATTGCTGACAGACCTCCCAATGAGGGAACACATCACAAGGATAATGAATCCTATTCTAATGTATGCCCCTTTGAATTTGAGGATGACCTTGTTCTTGATGTCGATTTTGGGAATACCATAAAGTTTCCCACTTCAACATCATCTCATACCTCAAATTCCTATATGAGACATCAACATCACATAGAGGGAGGATCAAGTCACATAGAAGATAATTCTATGCACTCTCCCTCTATGCCCACACCCAATGTCTCATCTATTCCCGATCTTAAGGGTGAGCTTATGTCAATCTCTGATATATCCATGACTTGTCCAAGTATTATGAAGGATTTGAACTATCATGAAAAGGAAAGCGCTCCTCTAAAATAGAAGGTTTTATCAATGAGCATGGAAGTTATTTTCTAAATGTTCCTTTGATTCCATGCTCGTATGAAAAATCTTCTAAAATTTTTTGTAGCTCTGCCATCATCAAAAGGATCTACAACCCCTTCTCGTTCTCGGTTCACAAAAACTTTGAAAGGATGGTTGTAGATGCTTTTGTCTATCATAAGTTTTGCAAATCTCGAAATGTTTTGGCATGAGCTTTTACAAATCGGCCCACAAAGGTTGGTGTTGCAGGGGAAACCACATCACCAACATTAGACTAGTTTCAAATGGTTTCCCATGGATGAGCTTTGTCCTAAAGCAAGCACCGCCGGAGATACCCCTAGGACTATCTTGAAAAAAAAAAAAAAAAAAAGTGTTTATTTATTTTTAATAATTTATTTTATTTTTGCTATTATCATTATAAAAAAAATCTTTTCTCTCAAATAAAAGCAAGGGCATGTTGTCAAGTTAGTATGCACCTTCGGGTATTCTTGTCGCTAACCATTTCAGGTTAAGATCAAGAAGAGTACAGGTCATATGGAACTTGAGAACATGAAGCAACATCAACTACAAACCATGATGCTCTTGATGAGTGGAACACACTCACAAGGAGACCCTGACCCACTACACTTGACTTTTATATAAAAGTCCAAGTGTGGGGGAGGATGGTGATAATCTTGAGTCCCACTCACACCAAGAGGCATCCAAAAAAAAATTGATGATGGATGATGTTAGCTTTGCCTTGGTAAAAAAAAAAGAGAAGAAAAGAAAAGAAAAAGGAGTTAAAAAAATATGAAAAAAATATATGCATACGAGAAAAAAATGAGGAGAGCCTCTTCCTACCTTTGCTACCACTAAGGCCCAACGTCCATATACACTAGTTGCGTGTATGATTTGGCCTTATGGTTTACCTGAGTTGGAGCCTGTACAAACACGTCATCGGTGCATCATCTTCAAAGCTGAATTTACATATGCTGCCGATAAGGACACTCAGGTATGCAACAGGTATTAAATGTTCACCAACCCCTTTTTGCTCATTCTTGTCTCCATATGATCATTTAAATTTCTGCTTCTCTGTTCATGTCATATGCTCTCGTTTGAATATTTTCTCGCGGATAACATCCATAGGTTGTTTTCAAATTAAGCATGGTGCTTGGGTTGAAATAGCCTTCTTTAATCATAATTTGACATGGTGTTGAATTATGGTTAATGATCTTTGAGTTGTTGTCATAAGCATAGAAGTAATTCATGTTTGGAGATGAGTTAAGGCTAGTTTCATATTGCAATTTTATCTTAGCCTTGCTTGAGCTCTAATAGAAAGTTGGGTGAACAAGTTTCAATAATAATAAATAAATGTTTGACTCCCGGTGTTTTTCACCGAGAAGAGTCCATGTTATTTTCAATCATTTTTCTATCTTTGAATTAAAAAGCCGATATAGCTCCAAAGAAGTGTGGGGGTGTCAACACCCCCATCAAAAAAAAGAAGAAGAAGAAGAAGGAGCACCAAAGCACATCATGAACTGGTGGAGGAGCCTATACAGAACTTGGTTTGATCAATTTCTTCCCACCTGTTCATATTTATGCTCCTGCTTATATCTTATTCGTTCATGCAAATCAAGTTTCCCACTTGGATTTAATTTTTGAAAGTAATTATGATTATAGCTTTTTGAGAATGGACTGTATAATTGTTAGACCTTACATATCCTTCATGCTTGTGGGAAAAATATCTAGGAAAAACATTTTGACTAAGTTGTTGTGAAGTGAGATATGGTTTTGGCATGGCTATCCGACCTTTTTCTATCGAAGTACTTGCAGAATTTTCTTTTGATAAAATACCAAAATCATAGTTTCACATACTCCTCAATGGTTGAAATTCCTACCAAGGCCAAATACGACATGCTTATCAACAAGTTTACAAAACCTTTTTGTCGTATGCTTCCTACTGATTGTTGGGCCTTGTCACGGTTTGAACCTAACCTAGATTTGGGTCTTACACATATGGTTGAGATTTACTTGCACCCACCAAATAATTGCCGACTCTCACACTGAGAGTCGTGCACAACATGCACCCCTTTCGCCCAGAATGCCAATTCTTACACCGAGAATTGTGCACCATTCCACCAAATAAAAGTGCCGACTCTTACCCTGAGGATCGTGCACCCCCTCTTTTAGATTGCCAAAAATTCTCCATGCACTCCATCATGACATCTTTCTCTCCTTCATCCTTTTTCAGGCAATAAGTTATGGCCATGTTCTTAGTTGAAAAAAAAAAGAGAGAGAAAGAAAAGAAAAAAAGGGAGAAATAAGTTTTAAATATTCTAATCTAGTAGACAAACGGGAAATCTTAAATCCCCATTCAAACAAAAAAAAGAAAAAAAGAAGCAAAAAAAGAGAAGAGAAAAAAAAGAGAGACAAAAAAAAGAAAGAGAAAAAAACACACAATTTCAGTTACTCATCCACCAATAAAAGGGAGTTAGTCATGATGCATGGAGACCCAAAAATACCATAAAAATTAGGAATCATTCTTTATCCATCCCACACACTTGCACATCTCAACCTAGTGTATGGCCTTTACCTTAACATGGTTTGGACTTTGACTCGGCTATCCACAAGCGGTAAGTAAGCCATTCCTTGTATGCCTACCTAGAACTCCACTCAAAAATACTAGAGGTAGGATACAAAGGCAAAACATCAAAAGCCTTCGGTGAGGTTACCATACACTCTAAGCGATTCGAGAGTGCCATTTGAGGAGTACATGTGAAATATGCTTTATTTGAAAAATCTCATAAAAACTCCAAGTCACTAAGATACGAAAATGGGATGAGATGGCTATGTTTCAGAGTTGTTCCACTTTTCAACCGCTCAAGGAGATTTGTTAGCCACTCCACATATCCCACAGGTATGAGGTATGTTTTGGAATGACCTTTATGCCGGTTTTGTATCTTGAATTGCTATGTTCATGTTTACTTTATTCTAGCCTTTGCTCGGGACGAGCAAAGAATAAGTGTGGGGGAACTTGTTGGCGCTCCTTATTGCATGCTTTTCACCGCCAACTTGTTATGAAAATAGTCACCAAAACTTAGTAATAGGGTTTTAAACTAATAATTTTCATGAGTTTTGGTGTTTCCCTTGATTTGCAGGCTAAATATAAAAATAGATCAATTTGGATCAAAAATAGAGAAAGCCCAAAACCCGGACCAACTCTATCTTGGACTACATGAGTAGGTCTCGGTAAAGAGGCCATAACTCACTCATCCGGAGTCCGATTTGGGCAAACAAATATGCGTTGGAAAGCTTGTGATGAGGCCCACGTGCCTGCAAAATTTGGGCCTTAGCCGAGCTCACCAAGGGCACGGCCGGGCCAGCCAGGAGGCCAAACCGGCCCAGTCTTCTCCAGATGGCCCACGACAACGTGTGAAGGTCGGTTCTGGGGTGCGTCCAGGTTCATTGTACCTGGAACCGACGTTGTGAGGTCGGTTTGACACTTTCCAAGTGGGGAGAAGCATTTGCAAAGAGCCCCCTCTCCTCCACATATAAAAGGGGACTTTTTCTCTTCACACAACACACATTCTACACAAGAAGAGCTCCACTCCCACATCATATACTTGGTAGTAGTGTCCCTCTAGGTGCTAGTGCCTAGTTGTATACTTTAGAAAAGAGGAAGAGAGAGGAGGGAAGAGTGGAGGCGGAGCCGGCTTGTCGGGTTCTCCTCCAGTTTGTACCTCTACGGAGACGACTCCTTGCGAGTAATATCTGCATATTCTTTCTTTACAATTCCTTAGTGATCTATTTAATTAAAGTTCAGTGCTTACTTGCTTGCTTGCAGGATCTCCGCTCGACCGAGTGCTTTAGTCCAGCTAAGAATTCGGACTAGAGTAGTAGCCTCTAGCGTAGACGTGGTGTCCGGGCTAGGGAGTTACCCGAGTTTGCGCCCAACCCCACGGATAGTTTGTGCTAGCCCGGGGGGTGACACGGCTCCGTCGGGCCTTTGTATTCCACCATGTTCGGGTTGGTGTTCTCGTAGAGCTTTGGCGGCCTTCCTCGATTACGTCTTCCCGGTCTTTTCGAGAACCGGAAAGGTACCGCTCCGAAGTGAGTGAGTATAGTAAGCCGAGACTTTAGTTAACTAGTGACCTTGGGTTGAGCCTAGAAAACCCTCTCGTCCTACAAAAACATCCTTCTACCTACTTCTCCTGGACTATCTTGTTTCACTATAGTACACTTCTGTTCCCTGTGGAAAATACGGTACCCTGAATACTTCTGGGTGAAAGCTACAACGGTACTCCGTGCGCTTGCGGATTTATCTGCTTACGCTAAGAAATACCAACAGTGGTGGGCATAGGATCCATGGTTGTCATCATTGGGAGACAGCAGGGTGCCTGATGGCACCAAGTCCAGGTCGGTCGACCTGGGCTTTGGAGCCCCAGAGCATCCTATGCTGCTCCTTGGATCCTTGCTTCTAGCCAGAGTGAAGAGAGAGGTGGTGGACCCCACAAGACAGGTCGGTCGACCTGGCTATGCTGGCCCTACCAGCTCAACTTTTCTCTACTCACTCTTCTCAAGTTTTATTACCTAAGCCTAACTTATTTTGTCGAAATAAAATATGCAGGTATGAAAGCAAACATGCAATTGAAAGGGAAATGCAAAATTGAAATGCAAAAAAGTAAATATGAGATAACTACTGACATACCTTATCAGCGAGGGCTCCATGTTTTAGGTCCATAGAGCAGGACCTCTCCATTGACAAATGGGCTTGAATGTGCATCATTCCATCCTGGAGATGGAAGGGAATGATTGCACTACGCCTTGCCATCAAGATCTCCATTCTTTTCTTGATCAAGGTTTCACTCAATTCTCACCTCATTTGTGAATTTATCTCAATGACTTACCCTTTTGGATTTGAACTTCCTGTGGGGGTTAGTCTAGATATACAACCACAGTCTACACTAGTAATTTTTGGTTCAATTAATCAAACTTGACTCCATGTCTTATTTGATTAAGGTAGGCAGATTAACCTAAGCACCATGCTTAATTTAAAACACCTATGGAAGCAATCGCAAAAAGCACAACCAAACCAAGGCATACTAGAGTGGAAAATGGAAGTAAAGACAATGATGCACAAAAACTCACAAAAGGATTGAACGACGTCCTTGGATCAAGTTATCACTCACAATCTATGATTGGATTATGAGTGATGGAGCCGTTCCGTCACTAATGATGAGAAGGGTTTTCTCTTGATGGTGACTTCTTCTCTATTGGTGTAAAACTACTGCTTCGCCTTTCCCAATAGCAAGAATGGAAAAAGGCAAAGACAGATGGCTTTTGTGGATACATGGTGAAAGTCCCACACACCTATAGGAAGTGTTGGAGATGGGCATTGGCGTTCCCATGTGGTTTCCCACAAACGGGTTGGCTTGCACCATATTGATAAGCACAGACTCAAAAGTGCATCCCCCAAGCTAGGCTGCGAACCCATAGCGACATAGTCAGCTAACGGTATAGACTAGTCAGGGATGATCTCTTGGGTCATGGCTTCTTTGATGACTAGTGCAAAGTCTCCTTCCTTGAACGGGTTTAGGTTCAAATGAACCTTGGAGGTGGAACTTGACAATGCCTAGTTCACCTCAACAACCGTTCATGCACCGTCTAGCTTCGAGAAGTAAGACATGTGGGGGGGTAAACCCCTAACACTAATAGATAACTAGACTGGTCACTGACCCTAGATTCGATCCTATTAAGACTCCTAGGCTGACGCTTTCCCCAGCAATGGCGCCAGAAATGCTTGTTGGCATTTCATAGCGCAACCACCAGAAGTGTGGCGGCAACGCCAGAGATGCTAGGAGGGGTAATTCTATATCTATTAGATATTCCGCAAGTGCACAGAATGTACCGCTGTAGCATTTCACCGAGGAGTATTCCAAGGTTGTCGATTTATATTTCTCCCAAGGGAAAGCAGTAGCTAGGAGTTAATAGGAGGAGAAGATCCAGGTGTCTCTAGTCTAGTATCACTAGTGGAAGAGGGATTAACGGAGTGTGTAGGAAGGGTGGATCAAGGAGCTGGCTAGAGGGTTTATGAGGTAGAGTGATAGCTAGGTGGGAGGACAACGAGTGAGTGAAAGGCTCCTATGACTCTAACTCTACTTCCGTGAACTACTCTAATCTAGTAATGGAGATACACTAAAACCACTAGTCTTGTATTCCCTGGTTGCTGGTGATATGACTGACAAATAGGAGGGTTCATCCCCTATTCCAGTGATACCTTTTCATTTACGGGGCACCTATCGACCTACCTGACGCGAATAGAGCCCGCTGGGGTGCTGCGTTCTGTCACTACCGCCCCCCTTAATACACGTTGGGAGTTTGAATGGTAACTATACCAATCAATGAGGCGAATATCCACCGGTAGGTTTAGTCTGAGCACCACGCTCACACCAACGCCTACAACTTAAGCTAAATATACGTCTTAACCTAAGCTCTAGTCCATCAGGACAAATGCAATGGAAACAACCAAGCAGACAAGACTAACTTATCTAGTGAACTACTACTACTAAACAGACTAGAACACTATAATACTACTACTAGAGTAATACTACACTAAGCAAGTACTGAAAGTAAATACTCAGAAAAGTAAAGGAAAAGTATGAAAGTCTTACAAGAGGAAGACATGCAGATTCTCCAGAAGACGACTCCGGAGACTCCTGAGCTTCGCTCGACCCACTCTAACTCCCACACTACTACTACTACTACTACTACTACTACTACTACTACTACTACTACTACTACTACTACTACTACTACTACTACTACTACTACTACTACTACTACTACTACTACTACTACTACTACTGCTGCTGCTGCTGCTGCTGCTGCTGCTGCTACTACTACTACTACTACTATAGTGGACTACATAACTTCACATGGCTCTAGAAATGCTTCTCCTTGGTGTCTTGAATGAGAGGGAGTGAGGGGGTATTTATAGTGGGAGGTGGAGTAGGGGCTACTCCATCGCCACATCATCGATCCGCGTGACATGCCTTCTCCACCCTTGGATCAAACCGGCTTGGAATGGACGTTTGTGGGCAGAGGACACGTGGAGGCCATGCAGGAAGTCGGTGGGAGGCCAACCGACCTTTGGTGGGCCCACATGTCAGGTCGGCCGACCAGGCTTTGGCTGACATGTGGGTCCCACCAGCCTTCTAGAAGCTCCTGAAGGTCGGTGGAGCAGGTCTGGCAGGTGGGACCCACCAAAGCCTGGTCGGCCGACCAGGACTTTGGCAGGTGGGCCCCCACAGCCTTGCTCCCTTGCTGTCCTGATGTCTCTGGTGTTCTGGCAGTGTCCGAGATGGCTCCAACCTTGGTCAGTTGACATGCCTTTGGTGGAACCAAAGGGCCATATTTTGCAGGTAGTTTCACCATGCAATTCTAAGCACGAGGTGGTATTGGACCCACAAATGTCAGGTCGGTCAACCTGACCTTTGTGCTCATCTTTTGCACACTGTCTCCAAAGGATATGGCATTGATGAATGTGGAGTTGGTTTGGTCATTGGCCATTTTGGTTGGTTGCTCTACCTTCATTTGTAGCTCCCAAACACTGAAAAGTGCCTGTTTGCACCTGCACCCAAATAACGACACGTACATCTGGAACCAAGTCAATTGTACCTATGTCACTACTTATTTGTTGGGTGTGGCTCTGAAATGTGACCATTGTTGATGGCTTTTCATGGGGTGAAAACAGGGTATAATTGCCGTCAACAATCGCCTTACTTAGGGACTGACAAACGCTACTCCGTTACTGGGTAGTTATAAAGGATGTCTTCGGGTTTGTCGAGAAGCATGCTACGAGACATAGACAATCAAGATGGGACTTGCCCCTCTCTAATGAGAGTGATATCACTGGATCACTCAAGTGATTGGATCAACAAATGCATGGCCATGCTTGGGTTAAGTGTTAACCCACGAGTTGAACCAAATATCATGTGGCAAGGGAGTAACATGTATGTGGTTGTAGTGGTTCGTCTGATATGATCATTTGCATGCACATAGGAGTTGTCACGCCTTGCTAGAGGCCGCTGTCAGCTATTGGGCGAATAGGAGTATTCGGCCCATGTCTATGTGTGCGTGAACCCATAGGGTCGCACGCTTAAGAGGCTGGAAGCCTAATTCGGGTTGGACCCGAATTAGACAAGGCTTAGGGTTTCTAATGGGCCTCCAACTCGGGAGCACATGAGAGACGCCTATATAAGTAGAGGGAAGGGGCGCGGCCAGACTAAATCCACGCCTTTTGGCAGCCGTCGTCGCCCTCCATGCTCTCGCCTTCGCTCCTCGCGGACCTAGCAGTCCGGAGGCGCATCGCTTCTCCCTCGTACGTGTGTGATACCTCGGAGGTGCTGCATCTGGAGCACGAGGACGAACCGCAAGTGGTGGGAGGAGTTGCTGGACGACCACGTAACTGCACGGCACTGCTGCGATGCGTTCGACTACATCGAGTCGTCTTCCGCTGCATCTGCGCATCTAGTGGTAATCCCGTAACCTGTAACTAGTAGTAGATCCTGGTATATGAGGTAGAAAAGTTTTGTTTTCCAGCTAGCGTAGCACCCTCATAACCCTTCAGGTCGAGTTACCTTTCTCTAAGGATTCGTCCTATAAGAAAACCTCACTTTCCCAGTTACCTACTCTCTCCTCTGGGCAACTTAGCTAAGACCTAAACCTGACCATACCGTTCTTCTGAAGTTTACGATACCCTGTTCATCACCGGGTGAAGTGCTACAACGGTCTTTCCGTGCACTTGCGGAATTTACTGCTTTCGCTAAGAAATACCAACAGGCGCGGTCCTCCCCCCAAGCTTGGTTTTCCACCATTTTGCTGATTAGTGTCGTGGCACTATCAACAGTTAATGGTAGAAAAGCGCCACCAGCGGCAGCATCCAGGTGCCCCTTCGACATGGGTGTTAACCCGTTGTAGAAGTTCTGGAGCACCAGCCAACTTTCCATCCCATGGTGAGGGCATTCCTGGATGTACTCCTGGAGCCTCTCCCATGCCTCAGGGATGGCTTCCAGCGAATTTTGCTGGAAGTTGGCGATTCTCCCCCGTAGGGCATTGGTTTTGCCCATGGGGAAGAATTTAGCGAGGAACACGGTGGAGCACTTGCTCCATGTGTCAACAGCGGCCTTGTCCTTGTAGAACCAGGTCTTCGCCTTTCCCACAAGGGAGAAGGGGAAGAGCCTGAGCCTGATTGCATCAGGTGCGACATCCTTGATGATGATGGTGTCGCATATCTCCAAGAAACGCTGAAGATGGGCGTTGGCATCCTCACTAGGCAGTCCACAGAATGAACTTGCCTGCACCATGGTAATGAGCCCAGACCGGAGCTCGAAGTTCTTGTCTCCCAAGTTGACAGTGGGCCCAGTGGGCACATTGGCAACATTGGGGACAGACAACTCGCGCAGGGACTTGGCCATTGTAAGGTCCTAGATGGCTAGAGCGGGGTGAATAGCCTATAAAAATTTCTACAAACTCACTAAGCAAACTTCGTTAGATACACAAACGGCGGAAAGCAAGTTTTGCTTAGCCTACTAGATGTTGCAAGCCTCCTATCCAAACAATTCTAGTAGGTGATCACTAGCACACACAATAGCTACCACTAGTGATCAAGAGTTCTACCCACGGGATTTAGTCTACACAAGGAGTGGTTCCCGACCGACCACACAATCAATTCTACCCACGGGATTTAGTCTACACAAGAAGTGGTTCCCGACCGACCACACAAGCAATTCTACTTTGCAAGAATGTAATCAAAGTAATGCAAGAGAGGATGAAACTTGTTATACCGACGTGTCGAGTCGAGGTTGCCAATCACCGAGGAGATGAACAATCAATCACAATGGCAACACACAATCGAAGACCAATCACCGGGAATAAAGATGAACACAATTGTTTTTTGTTCACCCGGTGTTCACTTGGGCACCGCCAAGCTAGTCACCGGTTGTGTCGACCAACACCTAGATGTTTCTTCGGTGTGACCCTCAAGTCACTAACCCCTCAAGGTTCGCCCCGCAAGGCACCGCAAGAAACCACTCTCAAGCGAGGTACTCAACGACACGCGCAATCCACTAGGATGCTCTTCGTGATCCCCACGAGGTGAGCTCAAACCTCTCACAAGCAACCGGAGGTGGCCAAGAACAATCACCTTCTCTTGCCAACGCCTCCAACAATCTCCAAGCCGGCTAGGAGCGGTACTCTCCAAGAGTAACAAGAAATCCACCGGCTAAATCACCCACAAGTGCCACTAGAATGCTCTCAAGCAATGCAATGCACTAGGTGAACTCTCAATCTTACTTTGGATGAGCAACAAGCAAGAGAGATGAGAGGGAGAGTGTTTCTCTAGCATAAAGGATGAGCAAGTGAGTAGAAATGGGCAAGAGAGCTCCCCATGGCCGGCCAAGGGGGTATTTATAAGCCCAAGTCCAAATATGGTCGTTATCCCCTTGGGCCGCCAATTTCCACTGCGCCGGACGCGTCCGGCGCCTCCTTCGTGCGCGCGGGCAGCCGACTGTTGGCGCCCGGCCTTCAAATCTTCAACAGCGCCGGACGCCCGACCCCCTCGAGTCCGATTCCGGCGAGTCCTCTGCAGACGCGTCCGGCGCCGTGGTCGAGGCACGCCCAAGCCGAGCAGCGAGACCGCTGGACGCTCGCGTCCCAGCGTCCGCCGCCCGCTCAAGCGTGCATCCGGTGAGCGTCCGGTGCGCCCTCGCGCCCGCAGTGCCACTAGACTATGTCTGCCACTCGGGCCAGCGTCCGGCGCCGCCCGGCTGGCGTCCGTCGCGCCCGTCCGTCGCCCCTGCCGCCCGAGGGAGCTACTGGACAGCGTCCGGCGCTCCCCGGGAGCCGCGTCCGGCGCCATGTACTTGGCGCAGTCTTCATTGTTACTTCATCGTGTCATTGATCCAAGTCATGCCACTTGCCTTCAAGCCCCAACCTTCACTTGTCGATCACTCCATGAGCACAAGGGTTGGTTCTTGTCGACGAAATATCGACGATAGTCCGACCAGGGGTATGCCTTGACCGGTAATGGATTGGCGGAAGGCGTACGAGATTGCAAGCAAGATGTAAACAGAGGACAATCACACGAGGTTTACCCAGGTTCAGGCCGCAAGGATGCGTAAAACCCTAGTCCTGCTCTCTGTTTCGATTATGGATGTGGATGTGCGAGTCTGTGCGTTATGCCAGATTCTGTCCCCTAGACCGGGGGTCCTTGCTCTCCTTATATATCATGGGGAGCAAGGTTACAAGTCGGATCTAGCCTATCTGGTACTAAGTTTACATGCTTTACAAGTCTAAACTTTCCTATCTCAGCTAGGTCTGTCCTCCTTGTTGGTGTCTGTTATACTTGCCCGTTTTAGGCTGTCTGACCAGCCTGGGCCGATCGGTCTTAGAGCTTGATGGGCCGGCCTGGTGATAGCATGCTGGCCCAAACTAGGCCATGAGGGTATATGGAGTTTATACCTCCACAGTTCTACATGCAATGCACTTCATGAAATCACATAGTGGCACCCGTGCGTCGAATAGCCGATAAGACTTCCCCTCTTAATAGTCCGGCTATTGATCCTAAACCACTCACACCCTCTATGGTGTCTTGAGTGCAAAACAAAATGGCCCTATCGGTTATACCTTTGCCTTGAGCCCATTTTGTTCCTCCAAATGATATGAACGCTTCACACCATCATGTGACCGTCTCGATCCATCGACCTCGACTTCACTTGCCCTTCACCGTGCATCGGTCCATCGGCGCCTAGTCTTGCCCGAGCTTCACCATCGCATGGTCCTTCACTCCAAAACCTCGACTAGCCCTTCACCTTCAACACCGGTCCATGGAGCCAAGCATTGTCTTGATCTTCATCTTTGATCACATGACACGTGTCATGCTTCATATGCATTAGGCTCATCATGTGGACAACCTTTCTCTAAATCAACCACTTTAGATAAACAAGGTTAGTCCTAGGTTTCATCAATTAGCCAAAACCAAACTAGGGACTTTCAATCTCCCCCTTTTTGGTAATTGATGACAACCTCAACAAAGATGATTTTATAATAAAGATTTTGAACTTGTCATACTTGTCCAATCATTAAGCTCACAAGAGGAATTTGGACAACTATAGCAAGTTCGATTTTGGTAGCATTAGCTCCCCCTACATATGTGCATAGAGTTTGGATTTGAAGCTTTGCACATATGCATGGATATAATTGTGGGGAGAGTAATTCTACCAAAATGATGCTAAGGTGTAAGAAATGGACCTTTGAAGCGTGATACCAATCGGAGTTGCAATTTACACCATCCTTAGCACCATGAAGTAACTAGACATCCATCAAAAACTCAAGAACCCCGTGAGATCAACATTATAAGCAAAGTTCTTGAACCACTTGAGAGGTAAGGGGAGTCTAGTTACAACCTATGCATGCTAGTAGATCATTTCATCATTCAAGTCCTACACTAGCATTGCATCACACAAGCAAGGAGACACCACTTGTATAAAACTTGCAAACTAGGTGCCACGAGCAAGTCATATGAGAATGCACAAACAAATGCAACAACTTTGTTCATGAGCTTGCTCCCCCTTCTTGTGTGCATCAAAATTTTATTTACCCCTTTATCATGTTCAATCATATTTTTCTCTCCCCTTTATCAACAATTGCCCAAAAATGGGATCAAATTGTGGAGAGAAAAGGACTTTGATGGAGTAAACAAAACTTTTTAGTCAAATTTGGTTCAATCTAGACCATTTGCCTAAGACATTTAATTCGGTTTGAACCAAATACAAGCTTCTTCATACCTCATGATAAGGGTTATCTTGCCTATGTTGAATTAAACACTTGTAGCAAATATTCTAGATTCAACACTAGGATTGCAAGCCCACAAACATGTCATATGTCACCACTAGATCAAGCAAAGCATAAAAGCAATAGTGGTAAACATATATACATCAAACACATTTGATTTATCATGAATGCTCCAAATGCACCTTGTATGTCTACATGTGCTACCACAAGTATAATCCTAAGCATGAATGACATGTCAACCAATGGTACCTTGCTTTGTTGAAGGAGAGGCATGTCAAGTAGTGGTGGGGTGCATTCAACACATGTTTGAGAAGTCAAGAATATTCAATTCATTCCTTAGCTTGCAAAACCTTCTTTCATCAAGTGGCTTGGTGAGAATGTCGGCAAGTTGATCATCGGTGCCCACACTTTTAATGGAAATGTCACCCTTTTGTTGATGATCTCTTATGAAGTGATGCCTTATGTCAATGTGCTTTGTTCTTCCATGTTGAACCGGGTTTTGTGTCATTTTGATTGCACTTTCATTGTCACAAAACAATGGCACATTCTTGAAGTTGATGCCATAATCCTTCAAAGTTGACTTCATCCAAAGCAATTGTGCACAACAACTCCCCGCACTAACATATTCGGCTTCGGCGGTAGAGATTGCCACACTATTTTGTTTCTTTGAGGACCATGACACAAGTGATCTTCCAAGAAGTTGACATGTACCACTTGTGCTCTTTCTATTGATCTTGCAACCACCATAGTCGGAGTCCGAATATCCAATCAATTCAAACTTTGATCCCTTGGGATACCACAATCCAACATCTCTTGTTTGCTTCAATTACCTTAATATTCTCTTTGCGGCCGTGAGATGACTCTCTCTAGGTGAGGCTTGATATCTAGCACACATGTGTTGACGATCGTTAAGTATCAATTTTATACCGTCAACGCAGCAAGAGAAAGGACTAATATGAGTTCACCTGTTAGATATAGGGGTTACACCGACGATAATTCCACGAGTTTTGGTGATTGTCTATTTGCGGGGGTTATCGAAAGAGAACCAAAGGAGGCCCACATGTCATGATTACATAGAGATAAAGACCGAACGGGTAAAATTGTATAATCTAGAAGACTCCGTAAGGCGACCCCGAAGGCCGGGCCCCACTGCGGGGTGGCCGGTCGGCCGACCCAGTGGGGAGTCGGCCGACTCCCCATCTCCACCAATCGGGTGGAGTCTCGTGGATCCCGCCTCCACCGCCTTTGAGGATGAATAATTATCGTCCATTTAGGTCGGTTTGATCCGAGGGCCGTGGTTCATCCTAGGGGGCTATATATTCGAGCCCCCGGCCCCCGGGTGAAACCCTAATTCATTCAAGAGTTCATTCTCTCATCGAATTCGTAGAAGCCGAGCCACCATCTCAATTAGAGCTCCATAGTTTAGTAGCATAGCTACATAGGAATAGATCTAGAGGGAATCAAGCCTAGCTTGGAGTCCGGATCTGTCGGAGTTCTTGGTAATTCCCTTTACATTCTTGTAATATTCATCATTGTTCGTGATACTATGAGTAGTACTTTATTCTATTCTATTATATCGACTTGACTTTGCTCTATTTGATTATGTTCTCAATTATATTGTTCTTAGTTTACTTTGATTATATGTTTAGCATAGTTGGACTAGAATTATGTTTATGCATAGGATCGTATAGCGCTTGCTCATTAGATCGATGGGTGAGTGGTAAATATTGTGTAGGCGTGGTGCCTAGACCGTATTTATCGTGATTGCACCCTATATTCCGGATCGTGAGGTAGATCGCGGGAGTGACGGATCTGTTGAGTCCTTTGTAGCCCTTCTCCCGAGTATAGGTCTAGAACAAACCTATTACATTGAAGTCATTGCTATGTCTCTTGTCTTCTCGGTAATATCACTATGCATAGGTGTAACCTTTTCCCGCCATGATTGCTAGATGTTCTTGCACTAATCATTGTATGCTTTAACTTTATAGTTAGAATAACATAGGATTATACCCTAGATCGTCCTAGTCCATGCTAGTGTTATAAGCTTAGAGTGCTAAGTTGAGATGGCTGATTACTATTATTTTATGTGGCTAAATGCTCTCATTTATCTTATGTCATTTATCATTCATTCCTATATTTTATGTGACACTTACCCTGTATGAGATGATCGATACAGACAAGGTTAAGCTCTCCATTATCGCATGTGCATTGCTCATCACTCATTATCCAGTGCATTCCCTTCCCGGTGGTAAAATTATAAATAACGATACCTGGATTACTCCTGGTTAAAATGCTACGATGATATATTTACGTGCGCTTGCGGAACCCTTCTTATTTCAGTTGCACTTAATAGACATCAACAAGCATTTTTGGCGCCGTTGCCGGGGAAGGTTGAAAGCCAATGGATAATGAGCATCACTGCACTAGATAATGTGATTGAGCTGTCTTTGTCATACTAACCCATCTCTACAGGATTACCCTTGTTTTGTCTACTTGTGTATCTTATGCAGGGTAATCAAGACAATTCTTCCTGATAATTATATTGACGATCCAGAAGCTTTAATCAGGAAGGCCAGAAGCAAGTTGAAGAAGACCAATCAATCATCATCATCAACTCAACTTGGAAGTTTGTCGGAAGCAGAAAGTCAACCTTTCATTCGAGACTTGACACCAGCGTTTGAAGCCATGGCAAACAAGTCACTCCGCGAGTTCTCAGCTCCCACTACGGACAACATTCGTACTGGACCAGCTGCGGACATCGAAGGAGCTTTTGAGCTCAAGCCTGCGCTAATCAACATGGTGCAAGCAAGCCAGTTCTGTGGGAAGGCCCATGAAGATGCTAGTGCTCATCTCCAACACTTCCGGAGATTTGTAGCACATTCACTATCAAGGATGTCCCCCAGAGATGCTATACTACTTCGCCTCTTCCCATTCTCACTCTTGGGGAGAGCGAAGTAAAGTGGTTCTACGCCAACAAGGAGAAGAATACTACGTGGGCACTATGTTCCACCAATTTCTTGGCGAAGTTTTTCCCCATGGGCAAGACAAATGCTCTTCGTGGGAAGATATCAAGCTTTCGGCAACACCATGATGAGGCTGTCCCGAAGCTTGGGAGCGCTTTCAAGATTACATCCTCGAGTGTCCTCATCATGGCATGGAGAATTGGCCGCTTATGCGGACATTCTACCATGGGCTTAGCAACGACACACGTGAGACGATGGATGCCGCTGGAGGTGCATTCTTATCACTCACTATTCCTCAAGCCACGGCTCTTGTGGAGAAGATGGCATCCAACCAAGGTTGGAGTGAAGAAAGAACTCGAGACCCGCAAGAGAGGTGGAGGAATGCACCGGTTAAAAGAGGTAGACATGCTTGTCGCCAAAATGGATTTGCTAATGAAGAGGCTCGATGAGAGAGTCCCGAGAGAAGAAAGAAGTCATGCATATACATGATGCTCGCATGACATGTGAAGAGTGTGGAGAGGCGGGCACACGGGTGCTAACCGCCCGTAGCTGAAGGAGGACGTGAACTACCTCAATAAACAACAACAACAATAATTACTATCGTCCTCAAAGCGAGAATCAAGGTTGGAATCAATAGCAGAGGCCTAACTACTCGGGCAATTATTCGGGCAACTATCAAGGTAACAACTCCTCCTACAATAATTACAACCAGCCGCCTTTGAGAGAGTTAGTCTTGAACCAAGGCAAGATGATGGACAATCTGTCCAAGAAGCCGACATCAAATGACAAGGTCCTAGAGACACTCAACAGAATGGATGGCTTTTCCAATGCCATCAAGAGTCGCTTCGGCTTCAACAAGATACTTGAGTCGCGGGTACAACGGCTTGTCAACCTTGCTCCCTCCACCGGTCAAGGTAAATTGGCAGACAACCCGAAGAGCTCGAGACTCGCAAATCTTGTTGATATATTCAATGTAGAAGATAGCCGGAGTGATCCATCGAAAGGATCATGGATTGACTCAACTCTGCCAATCAAGAAGGGCGATCCAGGGAGACCAGTCATTCCGATCTCCATTGGAAGTACTAACTTTAATGAGGCAATCTGTGACTTCGGTGCAAGCATCAACATCAAGCCAAGAGTGATATATGAGAAGCTATTCAGATGCCCTCTAGCATACACAACCATGTGCTTACAGCTTGCAGATCAGTCACTCCGTGTTCCTTTGGGAGTGCTTGAAGACATATGTGTACGAGTAGGCAACTCGTATGTTCCAGCAGACTTCGTGGTAGTGGATACGGGCGGTGATGAAAGGTCCCCTATCATTCGGGACGACCATTCTTGAACACCGCCGGAGCCATCATGTATGCCAACACCGCCAAGATCATCTTCAACATCAAGGGCAAGAGAGAAACCTTCTTCTTCAAGAACAGTGCTGCGGTTCCCAAAGACACCCTCATCAGCAGAACAGTGAGAAGAAGAAGAGTCCAGCTAAGAAGAGCAAGAACAAGAATAAGAAGACCAAGAAGGCGGAGACAGTAAGGATGGTCACTGCAGTCCATAAGGAGCATGACCACTTACTCAGGTCCCCACGTCTGATCAAGAAGGATGACCCAGGTGTCCCAACCATTCAATGCTCCATCAACAGAAGCTCTTTCAATAAAAGCATGCACGTGACACCGGGTCGGGCGTCAACATTATGGCCAAGGTAACTTATGAGTACCTATATGGCACTATGCCTTTGGAGCCTACCTATGCACAGCTGCAGATGGCAGACCAGACATTCCGCTTCGTCGAAGGAGAAGTAAAGGATGTCCTCATCCAGATAGATGACCATTATGTCCCTACGAGACTTCCTAGTCATTGACATGGGAGATGACTATGATCCTCCAATCATCCTAGGAAGACCATTCCCGAACACCACCGAGCTATCATCTACATTGGGACGGAGAGATTCACTTCCACTTTCCCACCGAGAAGGTACGCCGCTACTTCAATAATAATTATATAATCACCGAGGAGCCCAAGAAGAACAGAGCAAGGAGAAGGCAGCGTACCCGTCGCGAGAACAAGAAGAACATCACTACGAGATGGATGGGGCGACTATGAGGGAGAAGTGTCAAGATATGAAGATCGGTACCCGAGAAGAGAAGAACATTGTAAAAGAAGAAGAGGTGCTACCGAGAAGAAAACCAAGTGCCCCAAGAAACTTCCTCCTCAAGGTCATCTTCTCCAACAAAGAAGGTGTGGAAAATAAAAGTAAAATCGAATCAATTCCTACACACGAGGCGACATCATCCGAGGCGCCGGCCAATGCGCCCCTTGAAAAATGAGCGAACATGACAAGTCATTCGGAGGACTTAAAACCACCGAACGCCGCGCCAAGAGGTAACTTGGTATTTATCAGCATTACTTTTCAGCATTATATTTTTTTACCTTAGCATATTTATTTCCCTACTTGCATCTTAGTCGCATCTTTACTCTTTTATCTCCGCATTTGAAAAGAAAAATAAAGATGTTGTGCATTTGCATCCAGAAAAACTTTAAGCCCCATGTGGATAGTCATTCACTATGGTGGCACAAAAATAATTTCTCAAAGCATATTTATTTCCCCGTCGCATTCCTTAAATAATAAAAAGATAAAAATAATTCTTGTGATCCTATTAGAACAAGTCTAAGTTAAGAAAGTTCTAGACAACCAAGGCCTAGAGGTTTTATCACTAACGCTTAATTAGTTCCACAAGCTTTGTTGTCTATTTTGAGCTTCATAGAACATCAAGGATCAAGAAGAGCCAATAGGCAGAAGGACATCCAGTCCCCTCTCGTGAGTCTTTGCCGCGACACTTGAATCTTTGTCTCTAACAACGCAACTATCCACGATACTCCTGGAGGACTAGAACGTCTTCGGTGCACATCGGCAACATCGCGAGACTATGTCAACATCCGGCTTGGGGAGAGCATCCCCGTGTACCAAGCTAAGTGTCTCCAACTTATCTAATTATGCTTTATTAAAGTATGCTTTGTTAAAACAACTAAAAAAGATGCATAACCATAGAAACCCGTAGAAAGATTTTCTTATTTATCTTTTCTACTTTTGGAGAGCTCTTGCAATTGTCTTTAAAAGTGATCCCTAGAATAAACTCTACATGGAGATGATGAATAGTTGCTCTCTAGTAATTCCTTTCAAGTACCTAGTTTTCAACCTTGCACTCTCCCGAGTTTTGGACACAAGCTTGTTTAGATTGGAGATTTGCTCTGAACCGAAACTTGTGGGTAGCGAACACTTGATCTAAGTCTAGGTGGTTGACGGGTATGATATGGGAAGGTTTTGAGCTGCTATCTATCTTGTTCCTAGAGATACTAGAGTTACGGAGAATTTATCGTGAAAATATTAAATTCCCTGCATGATGAGTTCCTTTATGATGAGAGTTTAAATTCCTACCACGGCCATATATTCATGCTTACTAGATTAGGAAAACCCATCTGTTTATATAGATCATATTGTAGGTTTGAGTGTAGACTTTATAGGCATTGAGTGTGGTTATCTTTTGTGGACCCATAAGGAACCGATCACGCAGTTAAAGTCAATACTATGTGCTCTCCATCCATTGATCTATGCTACTTCGTCCTCGAAGCATGCACCCATTTTATAAATGTTACATTCATTTTTGTGCTACTTGTCCCTAGAAGTACCACCCACATATAGATCCATATCCACCACATATTGTGCTATCTCTACCACGGAGATACGCACTTATCCGCTCTCCTACCCGGGAGTACGCATTCCCCACATATTGTGCTATCTCTACCCTAGAGATACGCACTTATCTTTGCTCCTACCCCGGGAGTACGCATCCATCCATTCATCCATCCACATATACATACCCATTCATTTCACATCATCGAGAAAAGGTTCTACTCCTATTGCGGGGAGTGAACATCTAGAAATAATCATTGCCGTTTCATTGCCTACATAAAAAGCTCCAGTCATTATCATTTCAAGTTATACACTCCTGTGCTAAAGTTTCGTTTTCGGAGGATTGGTTGCTAAAAAAAAGAGAGAAAAGAAAGAAAAAAAAAAGAGAGAGAGTAGCCAAGTCCTTCCACTCAAGAAGTTTCAAGGTTTCCGAATAAAGGGAGTCATGTTATCCCCAAAGGAGCAAGTGTAGAAGTAGATGTTCACCGGTTGAGTACCCCTCATAATCATTTTCTTATCACCATCATACTATCATCATCCTATTATCATCTTATCATCCATTTCACTTCCTCATTCACATGCACATATGACTTTATTATTATTTTAGTTCCTATTGGATCCATGTCTTAAGCGTGCAATATATGCAAGTGAGTTTGAGTGTCTCTCCACCTATGAGCTCCACATAAGCCTATTAGAAAGTAGGGTGAGAGAGAGAAGGCACTTTCCACTATGCCTTAGTTCCACAAATACCACATATTGTGAGAGAGAGAGAAGGCATACACTACTCATGCCTTGGAGAGGATCCAGAAATACCACAAATGAGAGACTTGAAAGGTTCATACAAGGAACTCGAGTTTTATTTCAAAACCTTGCAAAAACTCCGGGATAATAGTTGATCAAAGAGCGAGAAACATGGCGCTTGACTTGACCGTTCTATCTTTCAACTACTCAAGACCCAAGTGACGGTTACAAGCCCCATGGTGAAAGGTAATATGAGTGAGTTTTGAGTCGGGATAGTTCACTCTAATCCGGAGGAGAGTTCTTGTTTGAACGCATGTGTACTTGTGAGGAGTGAAAGCATTGTAGCAACTCCGATCCATCGAGTCTATCTTTGCTCGGGGACGAGCAAAAGGTAAGCTTGGGGGAGTTTGTTGACGATCGTTAAGTATCAATTTTATACCGTCAACGCAGCAAGAGAAAGGACTAATATGAGTTCACCGTTAGATATAGGGGTTACAACGACGAATTCCACGAGTTTTGGTGATTGTCTATTTCGCGGGGGTTATCGAAAGAGAACCAAAGGAGGCCCACATGTCATGATTACATAGAGATAAAGACCGAACGGGTAAAATTGTATAATCTAGAAGACTCCAGAAGGCGACCCCTGAAGGCTGGGCCCCACCTAGCAGGGTGGCCAGTCGGCCGACCCAGGGGGGGAGTCGGCCGACTCCCCATCTCCACCAATCAGGTGGAGTCTCGTGGATCCTACCTCCACCGCCTTTGAGGATGAATAATTATCGTCCATTTAGGTCGGTTTGATCCGAGGGCCGTGGTTCATCCTAGGGGGCTATATATTCGAGCCCCGGCCCCCGGGTGAAACCCTAATTCATTCAAGAGTTCATTCTCTCATCGAATTCGAGAAGCCGAGCCACCATCTCAATTAGAGCTCCATAGTTTAGTAGCATAGCTACATAGGAATAGATCTAGAGGGAATCAAGCCTAGCTTGGAGTCCGGATCTGTCGGAGTTCTTGGTAATTCCCCTTTACATTCTTGTAATATTCATCATTGTTCGTGATACTATGAGTAGTACTTTATTCTATTCTATTATATCGACTTGACTTTGCTCTATTTGATTATGTTCTCAATTATATTGTTCTTAGTTTACTTTGATTATATGTTTAGAATAGTTGGACTAGAATTATGTTTATGCATAGGATCGTATAGCGCTTGCTCATTAGATCGATGGGTGAGTGGTAAATATTGTGTAGGCGTGGTGCCTAGACCGTATTTATCTGCGATTGCACCCTATATTCCGGATCGTGAGGTAGATCGCGGGAGTGACGATCTGTTGAGTCCTTTGTAGCCCTTCTCCCGAGTATAGGTCTAGAGAACAAACCTATTACATTGAAGTCATTGCTATGTCTCTTGTCTTCTCGGTAATATCACTATGCATAGGTGTAACCTTTTCCCGCCATGATTGCTAGATGTTCTTGCACTAATCATTGTATGCTTTAACTTTATAGTTAGAATAACATAGGATTATACCCTAGATCGTCCTAGTCCATGCTAGTGTTATAAGCTTAGAGTGCTAAGTTGAGATGGCTGATTACTATTATTTTATGTGGCTAAATGCTCTCATTTATCTTATGTCATTTATCATTCATTCCTATATTTTATGTGACACTTACCCCGTATGAGATGATCGATACGAGACAAGGTTAAGCTCTCCATTATCGCATGTGCATTGCTCATCACTCATTATCCAGTGCATTCCCTTCCCAGTGGTAAAATTATAAATAACGATACCTGGATTACTCCCGGTTAAAATGCTACGATGATATATTCTGTGCGCTTGCGGAACCCTTCTTATTTCAGTTGCACTTAATAGACATCAACAACATGCAGACACTAAACATGACATCCGGCCTTGATGCGGTGACATAGAGTAGGCTTCCAATCAATGACCGATAATCCTTTTAATTCACCATATTGCCATCATGATCACTATCAAGATTCCCATTTGTGCCCATTGGAGTTGAGATTGGCTTTGCATCTTGCATCCCAAACTTCTTCAACATGTCCCTTATGTATTTCCCTTGACTCACAAATGTCCCATTCTTCAATTGCTTGACTTAAAGACCAAGGAAATAGCTAAGTTCACCAATCATGGACATCTCAAACTCTTTTGCCATCATTTCACTAAATTCTTCACAATATGCTTGATTGATTGATCCAAAAATGATATCATCAACATAGATTTGCACAATGAAGAGATCATTACCAATCTTCTTGGTGAATAGAGTAGTATCAACCTTGCCCATAATGAACCCCTTGGAGTGAAGGAAAGTCTTCAATCTCTCATACCATGCTCTAGGTGCTTGCTTCAAGCCATACAAAGCTTTCTTCAACTTGTACACATGGTTGGGCTTCTTCTCATCTTCAAAATCGGGAGGTTGCTCAACATATACTAGCTCATTGATGATCCCATTGAGAAATGCACTCTTGACATCCATTTGATATAACTTGATATTGTGGGCACATGCATAAGCCAATAAAATCCTTATTGCCTCCAATCTTGCCACCGGAGCATATGTTTTATCATAGTCAAGACCTTCAACTTGAGTATAGCCTTGTGCAACTAGTCTTGCTTTGTTTCTAATCACAACACCATCTTGATCTTGCTTGTTCTTGAATACCCATTTGGTTCCAATGATATTGTGATCCTTCGGCCTCTCAACTAACTCCCACACATCATTTCTTGTGAAGTTGTTGAGCTCTTCTTGCATTGCCATGATCCAATCGGCATCATCCAAGGCTTCCTCAACTTTCTTTGGCTCTTTGGTTAACACAAATGATGCATATTCACATACCATTGCCACTCTTGATCTTGTTTGCACACCACTTCTAATATCACCAATAACACTATCAATTGGGTGATCTCTTGCAACATGTTGTGGTTGTAGCACTTGCACTTGATTGCTTGAGCTTGGTTGATCACTTGACTTGTCTTCATTTGATGAACTAGCACCATGATCATGCACTTGAGCATTGCTAGCTTGCCTTAATGGAGAGTTGAGCACTTCATCTTTATCATCTTGCACATCAACCACTTGCTTTGCTCTAATGTCCCCAATGTCCATGTTCTTCATAGCCTCAACCAATTGAGTTCCACCAACATCTTCTAGATTTTCATCTTCATCTTGTGACCCATTGGTTTCATCAAATTGCACATCATGGACTTTCTCTCTAATGCCACTTGAGTTGTTCAAAACTCTATAAGCCTTGCTTGTAGTTGAATAACCGAGTAGGAACCCTTCATCACATCTCTTTTCAAACTTCCCCAATCTAGTGCCCTTCCTCAAGATATAGCATTTGCAACCAAACACTCTAAAATAACCAATATTGGGCTTTCTTCCATGAAGTAACTCATATGGGGTCTTCTCTAGCAAAGTATGACAATAGAGCCTATTGATGTAGTAGCATGCCGTGTTGATTGCTTCGTCCCAAAATGATTGACTAACATTGTACTCATGAAGCATTGATCTAGCCATGTCAAGCAATGTTCTATTCTTTCTCTCAACTAGGCCATTTGATTGTGGAGTGTACTTGGCCGAGAATTGATGACCAATGCTATAGTGATCACACAATTCTTCCATTCTTGTATTCTTGAATTCACTCCCATTGTCACTTCTCACTTTCTTGATTCTCATGTCAAACTCATTGTGAACTCTAGTGAGAAAGGTCTTGAAGGTGTCATACACTTTTGTCACTAAGAAAGAATACCCATGTGAATCTTGTGAAGTCATCCACTATGACAAATCCATACTTATTGCCACCAATGCTTGTGTATGTAGTTGGGCCAAATAGATCCATGTGCAACAACTCAAATGCCTTGCATGTGCTCATTATACTCTTCTTTGGATGTGAGCTTCCAACTTGCTTCCCGGCTTGACATGCACTACACAACTTGTCCTTCTCAAATACAACATCTTTCAAGCCTTCAACAAGATTGTGTTGTGTGAGCTTCTTCAATTGTTTCATGCCAACATGCCCAAGCCTTCTATGCCAAAGCCAACCCAAACTTGATTTTGATATCAAACATGTTGTCAAAGAAGCTTCACTAGTGTTGAAATCAACAAGATAGAGATTCTCATATCTAAAGCCCTTGAACACCAAGTTGGAGCCATCAAGAGAAACTACCTCAACATCATTTGCTCTAAAAATGCACTTGTAGCCTAGATCACAAATTTGTGCCACCGAGAGAAGATTGAAATCCAAGCTTTCAACTAGCAACACATTGGAAACACTCATGTCATTTGATATTGCAATCTTACCCAAGCCAACAACCTTGCCTTTCTTGTTATTGCCAAATGTGATTGCCTCAATGCCACTATCATTCTTCTCAATTGAATCAAACATTCTTGATGTGCCGGTCATGTGTTGAGAACACCCACTATCAATGATCCAATGCCTTCCTTCGGCTTTATAGTTCACCCTACAAGCAAATCAATGAAGCTTAGGTACCCATCTTTGCTTGGGTCCTTGTAGGTTAGTGACTAAGCTCTTTGGTACCCAAATAGCCTTCTTCTTTGGGCTAACAATGGGTGTACCAACAAACTTAGCTTGCACACCTTTCACACCCTTGGTAAGCACATAACAAGAATCAAAAGGTATAGCATTGTCAAGTTTCTTGTTTTGTTGCTTCTTGTTGCAATTTTGCTCTAGGTGCCCAACTTGCTTGCATCTATAGCAAAACCGACCATTGCTCTTCACAAAGCTAGGCTTTTGAGTTGCAAAGGCCGACTTGCCCTTCTTGGGGGTATAGCCTAATCTCTCTTTGTTAAGAGAGAACCTTTGGCTACCCAAGCACTTTAGCAAGCGGGCCTCACCACCATAGGCTTTGCCTAAGGCATGAGTGCGCTCATCCACCTCCTTCTTGAGAGTCTCATTCTCAACCATAAGTGTAGCATCACAAGTGAAGCCATCACTAGTAGTAGAGATAGAGTCGGTGGTGGTGGTGGATGATGTGCTACAAGAAGGGTTAGCATTTGTCATGATGATAGGTTGATAAAATGACTCATCAATGATGTCACAAGTAAGGCATATATCACATGATGCAACCACCACTTTCTTTGCTTGTTGCTCAAGTAGAAGTGAGTGAGCCTTTTCAAGCTTAGAGTGAGCATCACCAAGTTTCTCATGGTCTACCACTAGACACTCATGAGTGGTCATGAGCTCACCTAGGGCTTTCTCAAGTATTGCTACTTTCATTGAAAGCTTCTTGCACTCCTTTTCCTTGGCAATAGCTATATCTCTAGTTTCTTGCATCAAGTCATATAATTGATCCTTAGAAGGTTCATCATCATCATCAACATTATCAACATCGTGAGCATATTCCATCTCACTATCATCATATTGTACCTTTGTTTCCTTGGCCATGAAGCACGATGGTGATGAAGAGAATAATGAAGGCTTCTTGTTGATGGCGATGGAAGCCTTAGCCTTGTTGCTTGTATCTTCATCTTCATCATCATTGTCACTCTCCCAAGTGACCACAAATGCACCATTCTTGCCCTTCTTGAGTGTCATCTTGGCCTCATGCTTCTTCTTCTCAAACTTGCCCTTGTTGTAGTTCTTCTTCTTCTCATATGGGCATTCGGCTTGTAGATGCTCGGTGCTATCACAATTGAAGCACTTTTTGGTTGCTCTTGCTTCTTGAAGTTGTTTCTCTTGAAGCCTCTTCTCTTGATGAACATGTGTCCCATCTTCTTCACCACAAGAGCAAGTGCCTCATCATCAATCTCAAAGTCACCATCTTCCTCATTGGTTTTTTCTTCTTCAAAGATTGGTGCTTTGCCCTTGGAGGATGTGGCTTGGAATGCCACGGTCTTCTTCTTCTTCTCCTCTTCTACTTTCTCATCATCTTGATCAAACTTATCATATGTCAAGACTTCACCAAGCAAATCATTTGGCTTCTTGCCTTCAAGCCCATCTCTTTGTAGCATAAGCTTCAACATCTTGAATCTCCTCGGCAAGCAAATCAAGAACTTGTGACAAAAGTCTTCATCTTTTGTCTTGTGCCCCAAACTCTTGAGATCATTCACAATCACTTGTAAGCGATGAAACATTTCAATGATCGTTTCATCCTCTTTCTTCTTGAAGTTCTCGAACTCACTCTTGAGTCCATATAACTTGGCACTCTTCACAACCTTGGTGCCCTCATAGGTCTCACCCAACCTAGTCCACACTTCACTTGCACGCTCCAAGTCCTTGATCCCCTCAAACACCTTTGTATCAAAGCCATTGTATAGGGTGTTGAGAGCCATTTTATTGCATGTTGTGTTGGCTCTATCTTCATCGGTGAGATGATCATTATCAAGAATAGCATAGTCATGCAATGTAACTTGCAAGACTCTCTCTTGTATTGAACCAAGATACATGATCATCTTTCTCTTCCAATGATCAAAAGAACTAACTCCATCAAACATAGGCGGTTTGCCCCCAACATGGTTGAACACAATTTGAGCCATCTTAACACCGTAGGATGTTAAGCCTTGCACTAAAACGGTGATCTTGGCTCCGATACCACTTGTAAGGTCCTAGATGGCTAGAGGGGGGTGAATAGCCTATAAAAATTTCTACAAACTCACTAAGCAAACTTCGTTAGATACACAAACGGCGGAAAGCAAGTTTTGCTTAGCCTACTAGATGTTGCAAGCCTCCTATCCAAACAATTCTAGTAGGTGATCACTAGCACACACAATAGCTACCACTAGTGATCAAGAGTTCTACCCACGGGATTTAGTCTACACAAGGAGTAGTTCCCGACCGACCACACAAGCAATTCTACCCACGGGATTTAGTCTACACAAGAAGTGGTTCCCGACCGACCACACAAGCAATTCTACTTTGCAAGAATGTAATCAAAGTAATGCGAGAGAGGATGAAACTTGTTATACCGACGTGTCGAGTCGAGGTTGCCAATCACCGAGGAGATGAACAATCAATCACAATGGCAACACACAATTGAAGACCAATCACCGGGAACAAAGATGAACACAATTGTTTTTTGTTCACCCGGTGTTCACTTGGGCACCGCCAAGCTAGTCACCGGTTGTGTCGACCAACACCTAGATGGTTCCTCGGTGTGACCCTCAAGTCACTAACCCCTCAAGGTTCGCCCCGCAAGGCACCGCAAGAAACCACTCTCAAGCGAGGTACTCAACGACACGTGCAATCCACTAGGATGCTCTTCGTGATCCCCATGGTGAGCTCAAACCTCTCACAAGCAACCGGAGGTGGCCAAGAACAATCACCTTCTCTTGCCAACGCCTCCAACAATCTTCAAGCCAGCTAGGAGCAGTACTCTCCAAGAGTAACAAGAAATCCACCGGCTAAATCACCCACAAGTGCCACTAGAATGCTCTCAAGCAATGCAATGCACTAGGTGATCTCTCAATCTCACTTTGGATGAGCAACAAGCAAGAGAGATGAGAGGGAGAGTGTTTCTCTAGCACAAAGGATGAGCAAGTGAGTAGAAATGGGCAAGAGAGCTCCCCATGGCCAGCCAAGGGGGTATTTATAAGCCCAAGTCCAAATATGGCCGGCCGCCGGACACGTCCGGCGCCTCCTTCGTGCGCGCGGGCAGCCGACCGTTGGCGCCCGGCCTTCAAATCTTCAACAGCACCGGACGCCCGACCCCCTCGAGTCCGAGTCCGGCGAGTCCTCTGCAGACGCGTCCGGCGTCGTGGTCGAGGCACGCCCGAGCCGAGCAGCGAGACCGCCGGACGCTCGTGTCCCAGCGTCCGCCGCCCGATCAAGCGTGCATCCGGTGAGCGTCCGGCGCGCCCTCGCGCCCGCAGTGCCACTGGACTGCGTCTGCCGCGCGGGCCAGCGTCCAGCGCCGCCCGGCTGGCGTCCGTCGCGCCCGTCCGTCGCCCCTGCCACCCGAGGGAGCTACTGGACAGCGTCCGGCGCTCCCCGGGAGCCGCGTCCGGGGCCATGTACTTGGCGCAGTCTTCGTTGTTACTTCATCGTGTCGTCGATCCAAGTCATGCCACTTGCCTTCAAGCCCCAACCTTCACTTGTCGATCACTCCATGAGCATAAGGGTTGGTTCTACATGCAATGCACTTCATGAAATCACCTAGTGGCACCCATGCGTCGAATAGCCGATAAGACTTCACCTCTTAATAGTCCGGCTATTGATCCTAAACCACTCACACTCTCTATGGTGTCTTGAGTGCAAAACAAAATGGCCCTATCGATTATACCTTTGCCTTGAGCCCATTTTGTTCCTCCAAATGATATGAACGCTTCACACCATCATGTGACCGTCTTGATCCATCGACCTCGACTTCACTTGCCCTTCACCGTGCATCGGTTCATCGGCGCCTAGTCTTGCCCGAGCTTCACCATCGCATGGTCCTTCACTCCAAAACCTCGACTAGCCCTTCACCTTCAACACCGGTCCATGGAGCCAAGCATCGTCTTGATCTTCATCTTTGATCACATGACATGTGTCATGCTTCATATGCATTAGGCTCATCATGTGGACAACCTTTCTCTAAATCAACCACTTTAGATAAACAAGGTTAGTCCTAGGTTTCATCAATTAGCCAAAACCAAACTAGGGACTTTCAGCCATGGAGTGCGGCATGGTAGGTGCGACGGTGACTGGTTCAGCTGTCGGTGGAGTAGCAGAAGAGGAAGTGGCACGAGCCTTTTTCCTCCTTAGGAGTGCCTCCGGATTTGAATTATAGTTTTCCGGCAGGGAGAAACCAGACATGCACTATCCTGTTTTCATCCACAACAGGAGAAAACATAAAAGTTAGCCTGTATAGACATTGTCGTTTCTCATTTTATATCATATGCATATCCATGCTGCTAGATGCTTAACTTCCATGCCTTCCCCGGCAAAGGCGCCAGAAATGCTTGTTGGCATTTCTTAGCGCGATTACCAAAAATAGACTTAGAGCCTAATTCTGATAACAGCGCCAGAAACGCAAATTGGCATTACTCGACATAATCACTAGAAACAGGTTCTAGCAACTAAGCGAGAGTCGCCAAGGGATAGATCACATCCTATTAGAATAAATATCTGCAAGCGCACGGATCTATCGTTGCAGCATTTCACCCGGAAGTATTTAGGGTATCGTTATTTATATTTTCCCAAAGGAAGGCATGGGTAGTTAAGTAATCTAGCATGTGTATGAATACAATATCTAGCATGAGGAGAAACCGACCAATGTACTATACAGGGGTAAGCATACGGTAGTTAGGATAGTGGACACACACTCAGAGCAACCTCAAATGAATAAAGGTAAAATAAAGAATAAAGAATAATCTACGTGGAGCAGGCAGGTCCTATATAGTCAATGCTAGAACAGCTAATTCCACATGTTATACAAGTCAAGACTCGACTATAGACTAGAAATATGGGGAGACCGCGACAACTGGTCTGCCCGTCGATGGCGGCATTTACGAACTCCTACTCAACATGCGGACGTGGGGGATTACAAGGGACGGACAGGGCTGTCACCACCTGCCGCCTACCACCTCAACCGTGGCATGCCGACATATCCGAAGGTTCCCTCGCACCCGAGCACCATGCCCGCATACTAAGGAGCTACCTACGTCCCCCCAGGACTCCCACCCTACGGATGGACGAGCTAAGACATAGGCAAACCCGAAGGTACATCGAACCGCTATTCCTCTTCTACAATCTAATCTAAACAAGTAAAACATATGAACGATGAAGAACAATGTAGAACACGATGAACAACTCTCACAAGAACTATGGCCTAGTTCTTGATCATTGAATATATCGTGTACTACTCTAGTTCATATGCAAGACTATATAAATATGATGAGAACTTGACTAAGGAAGAACGCTCCATAGATTTATACCAAGAGTGTAGCTTTTCTTCCTGGAGACAAGCTCTCCAAGTAGCTTTGCCTAGCTCCAAAGGACTAATGCTAAAACTAATGAGGTAAAAGCACCAGGTGAACCGTCCTTCCTCAGATGTCAGGAGGCCAACCGCCTTGGCCGGGCCCACCTGGCAGCAGGGGGGCGCGTGCGCGCCCCAGGCGCGCCCGTGCCTGGGTGGCGCCTCCCCCTGACCGCCTTTGGCCGGTGGGCCTGGGCCGCCTCCTGGGTCGCATCCTTGCTGGTGTTTCTGGCCCATGTCGACCTTAGGTGGGCTGCTTTGTCCTCTAGCTCCTTTTACGCCTTCCGAAAAGCGTCTTTTTATTCTAGAAATTCCTGCACTTGGTGTATTTTCTGCAAAACAATATTTTCTCTAAGTACAAGTGGAACTAGGTCAATAGTAAAGATATATGTGCAATAAAATATTTATTTCCCCTAAAATGATCTATAATTGGCGGGTAAAAATCGAAGTTAAGGACCGCCAACACTACCTCTTGCAGCTCCTGCTCCTGGTGCATCTCCATGTCCGGCTCCTCGGGAACTGCTTGCGGGATGTCATGCGATCCTGTATGATGCGATGCAGGTGCATAAGTATCATGCGAATGAAGCGGAATTGTGAAGTAAATGATGTCATGATGAAATGCTTAACAACAGAATGGAAACACGACAGCGAGTTACCCTCAGCACCTATCTTATTCTAACCATCATCAATAATCATCCCCACTTACACCTTTGTCGGAACCCGATATAAAAGCCTAAGCTTCTACAGCAAGTCCTATCTCTGCTGCTCCCAAAATTCCACAAAAATTACAGCAGCAAGTGCCTACCTCAAACAGGCTATCACAGAAAATTCACCTCAAAACTCCAAGCACAATGCCCTACACAAAATTCACAAGACAGCTGCCATAATTGGCCCTGAAAATACTCTGTACTACCTAAGTGGTCCAACATTAGCACCAATGGCATGTCGACCTTCCAAACAGTATAAAAACAGGTCACAAGAAGTTTCATGGCCATAGCCCTATCCATTATTTTCCTATGAATTAATCAAGCAAAGTGCCAATAAGTGCACTTGTACTACAACTCACAATTTTCTCGCTGCACATGGCAAGATTACACCTTCTATTGACAGGGCAAGTCCTAACTAGACTAACACAACAAGAATCATAATTTTCTAAGCATCAGAGAATTACTTATACATTTTACAAGTTAAATGCATTTCCTAAAATTTAATTAAAGCAGTACAGAAAAGTATGCCAAAAATGGCACCACATAATTTCACTGCATAGTTCATCCCATAAGAAAAATAACACAACTTGAATCACCTCATTTGGACTAAAAATGAGGGAGATATGAATTTCTCAAGTTTAAAACTAAATCTGAAAACCTATTTTCTTTTTCAGAAAACCGATCCTAATTGCTAAGTGCACCCCGGTGTGCACCCAGACCAGGTCCAGCGCGCTAGGTGCACCCAACCCCGTGCACCCAGACTCAGCCCTCGGGCTGGACCCGCTGACGACCGGGCCCCACCTGTCATCACCCCGCAGCGGAGGGCGACGGTGGCGCACGGCGTTCCCCGCCGACGGCGGTCCTCCGGCCCAACCCAGGGCACCGTCGGACGCGCCTCGACGCTGCGCACCCCAAGCGCCACTCGGCACTGGCCCTAGCGGCCCGAGACGACGGCGGCGACGCCAATGGCGGCGCGGCGGCGGCGCTCGACGGAGGGAAGGCCGTCGAGGCCTCGGCGGCGCCCATCTTCATGCCTACGGGCTTCGCCCCTACCTACCCAGCGAGCGGAGCCCGAAAACGCGGACGAACGACGGCGCAAGCGACGGCTATGCCCCGCCGGAGCAGCGGCGGTGAGCTCGCCGGCGCTGCGCGCGAGGGCGCTCGGCGGCTCCGAGCTCATCCTCGTCCTAACCCTAAGCTCCGCTACTCGCAGGCGGCCCTAGAGCGCGAAAGAAGGTGAGAGGAAGGGGGCGACATAATGACGACGGGAGCGGGAGGAAGGAGAGAGGAAGGGGGCGACATAATGACGACGGGACGGGGGTCCTCCCCCTTTCCCGTTCGGGCAAGCCCCGCGGGCGCGGCGCGTGGCGCCGGTGTGGCGGCCACCGCCACTGACATGCGGGTCCCGCGGGGGCGCGTGTCGGGTGCGGGTGACGGCGACGCGGCTCGCGGTGTCGGGTGCGGGTACAGGAAGATTCTCAATCATATTTTCCAAATAATCTAGACTATCCCACATCATTTGCAGGCATTTATCAGGTAATAACTCTCCTATCAAGTTAGGCAATAAATCACACAATCAAATGATGCAAATTCATGCTTATGCAAATGATTACATGCTTAGAAGTAATTAATTAGTGCTTAACACTGGAGGTGTTACATCCTGCGCATCAGGAGGATGGGCGAGGCGCCTCGTGCTCGACTTGCGGCGGCGGCGGCTGGTTTGAGAAAAGGAAAGCAAAATTAGGGGAATTGAAACTAATCCATGCGCGAGCCTAAAAATAGAAATTAAATTATACATGCGAGGATTCGATCTCTGACAGTGCCGCAAAGGGTGGGGCGCGGTGTGCGCACGGGTGAGTTTGAAGAGTTAGTTTGTCTCTGCGTTGCGGGCCAGGGGTGAGTTTGTTCGCGTCTAACTCTTGGGAGAAGTTTTCCCTTATAGTAGAGACTAAATAAACTCCACTATTTGCAACCTTCAAGCAAATCTAATTGCAACTATTTGGAAAGGTAATTGCAGATCTTACAGGAAGATTCTCAATCATATTTTCCAAATAATCTAGACTATCCCACATCATTTGCAGGCATTTATCAGGTAATAACTCTCCTATCAAGTTAGGCAATAAATCACACAATCAAATGATGCAAATTCATGCTTATGCAAATGATGACATGCTTAGAAGTGATTAATTAGTGCTTAACACTGGAGGTGTTACATCCTGCGCGTCAGGAGGATGGGCAAGGCGCCTCGTGCTCGACTTGCGGCGGCGGCGGCTGGTTTGAGAAAAGAAAAGCAAAATTAGGGGAATTGAAACTAATCCATGCGCGAGCCTAAAAATAGAAATTAAATTATATGTGCGAGGATTCGATCTCTGACAGTCCCGCAAAGGGTGGGGCGCGGTGTGCGCACGGGTGAGTTTGAAGAGTTAGTTTGTCTCCGCGTTGCGGGCTAGGGATGAGTTTGTTCACGTCTAACTCTTGGGAGAAGTTTTCACTTAAAGATAAGACCAATGGCTATATTCTAACGGACCATTCAGCAAAGAAGTTGAACCGACCTTATGATTTGTATAATAGTAAACTATAGTATGTCATCTATTTAGCTTTTCATGACCACGAGAAGAAGTCTCTTCAATTTTCCGTTAGAATTAACTTGTACATTGCTTAATTGCCGTGTCACATGACATTTTTTTAATATTATAGCTGACAGAAAAGTGAACGGAAGAATATGATGATTGGGTCTTGTCGGATTAATTGTTGTTTGAATAATGGCTACAAATAAATTTTCATGTAATTATTTTTAATAGGTTTTCAAGTTTCCTGATTTCACACTCAGACCATGAATTCTTTACCCGGAGCGTGACATATAAAAATGTTTAGACCACAAATAACGTACAATGGTGAGCTTATTAAAATAGTATTAGTTTTCCATCCACAAGGCACATAAGAAATAGTCAAAAAAGCTATAAAAGAAATCTGAAACAAAGTTACGCTGAACATAAAAGAAAAATGACAGGATCACATGGGGAAAGGGAAACCATCGAACTGCATTCTATAAAAAAAACGCACCACAAATACTCGGGCGTGCCGGCCATCAAATTCGGAATGCAGCTCCTTCAAGGTGCAATTTTTTTTTTTTTTTTTTTTTTTTTTGAGAAACTGGGTTTGCATATATTAAATATAGGTGTTTAAGTTTACATTCGTGCAAAGACACCCTTGGAAAATAGAAAAATTACAACTCAGCCCAAGCAAGAATATCCCAGTAGTTGTCGTCGCCGGCGAACGGAGCATCCTGCAGCTTGAGGCCGTTCCCCTTTCGGATGATGGAACAAAGTAGTTTTTGATTGCCTCCACCAGTGGTATGTCGAACAGATACATACGCTGAACGCCCTGACATGAGATGCCCGTCTGCTATCGCCTCGCCGGAAGAACGGAGAGCTGGCGCCTCAAGGACCAAGACCTCCGATTCTCCAGCGAACAAGACAACCCAACAGGGAACAAAAACAACTACACAGGTAGGGAGCAAGATCCAACCCGATTTCTCAGTAACGAGTTGGTAGATATACCTCCCAAATCCACTGCCGGCACTGACATTGACGAAGATGAGGGAGGAAGAACTGAAGCAGCCGCCATCAGCGAAGTCGTGGAAGCCGTCGTAGAAGTTGGATTCGTCCTCCGCACTTCCACGCCGTCGCCCGCCAGAGGCGCCGCCCAGAAAGAACCCATGCCATGCCGCCGACATGGGGAACCCTAACCCTTACTTATTCCTAATAAGAGCAGGTATATACACATCCTCCGTCGATTCATCCAGCCACCCTCTTTCTTCGACGCCGATGAGGGCACCGGAGGCGAGGACGACGACGAATCGACGGGGGAACTCGAAATCGCCCCTGGTCGCCTCTCTCAACTGTAGAGCTCTGGAAGGGACGAGAAAACGGAAGTCCTTCAAGGTGCATATACACGCCAATGCCGGTCACCGCAGCGCTGGCCCATCCTACGCAGCCCAACTTAGACAGCGCGGCCCATTCATTCCGAGCGCAGTTATTATAGTACAAGTATCCCACGCGACACGTCTCTTCCTCATTTTCGGGCCCATTCCAAACCCTACTAGTTCGCGATCCTGTTTCCCCTTCCAGCTACTCCGCCGCCGCCCCGCGAGACCGACCAGCCCGCCATGGCCGCCGCCTCCTCCTCCTCCTCCTCCTCCTCCCTTCCCGACTGGGTCATGGTCGACCGCTACGCCTTCAAGGACTCCTCCCCCAGCAGTTCGCCCACCGAGGCGTCTTGCACCAACTCCAGAGGCGACGAGGTCAGCATCTCCTTCGTGCTCCGGGAGCCACCGCAGCCGTCCCGCCTCCACCTGTCCTGGCCGGCCGGCAAGGGGGACTTCGACCGCTTCTTCATTGTATCGGCCCACCGCGATGCTGTGCTTTTGCAGATGATCTATCCCATCCCCACTGCCGTGCAAGGCCGTAGATTCATCGATGTCTACGATTATTTCATCTACACGGCTGGGGATGGCTCCTGCCGCCCTTCTCTGGAGCGGCTAGGGGCTCACGATGCCTGCCACCCGTCTCTGGAGCGCCTCCCCTCCATCGACGGCAGCGTGGCCGATCTCCTGGCCCTGCTCAAGGTGGGGGCCTATAACCTCACGAACCAGCGCCTTCGGAGGATGGAAGGCCTGGACCTCGGCATCCTGCGTTCTGGCAAGAAATCGGCTGTGCTAGAGTTACAAGTTGACAGGTTAGCTAAATTCCAAGTTGAGGTTCATGTGTTCTACCCAAATAGAGCTACTAGCCAATGGATGGTTAGGCATCCGAAGATTGATTTCGGTAACAGTGAAATGAATTTGGAGAATCTAGTGCTCAATTGGTCATGTGATGTTGTCATGGCTGTAGGGGGCTTTATTTGCTGGGTTGATTACTGTTTGGGTGGCATCTTGATGTGTGATGTATTTCGTTCATGCTCTCTGCTCTATTACATACCATTCCCTGCTAAGCTGCCTGATTTGGACCGCACCCTCCATGGTGGATCATTAGCAGAACTGTACCAGTCAGTCAGTGTCAATGAGGAGCAGGGTCTTATCGTATTTTGCATGATTGAGCAGCTTGATGGTAAGATGCCTGATGTCAGATTCAGACCTGAATTTGGTTTCAGGGTCAGGTCCTGGAGTTTGAAGGTCACTGAAAGAAATATGACTTGGGCTATGGGGTCTGTTCTCTTGTCTGACCAGCTATGGAGTCTTCAGAACTTAGAGCTCCCACGTGTCCCGTTAGAATTTCCTGTTGTGAGCATGGCAGACCCAAACATCACATGTTTTGTGTTGAGGGAAGAAAGGGAGGTAGGGATGGAGGAGACTAGTGGTTACGACTACGATGAGACATTGTTGATTGCAGTAGATATGACTACACAGACAGTGCTCTCCTCATCTATCTATATTGGGAAAGCGGAAACACATGCTCCTAAAGATGTTGAATTTATCAAGTACAAATACCGGTACTTTCAACAGTTTCTTCCTTCTGAGCTACCCAAATATGTAAAGCTACGTGGCGCAAGGTAAGTGCGAGCTTATTATGCAGTTTGTTTCATATAGGCATGTTCAGGTTGTTGTATTATGGCTCTCAGATTAAAAGTATGCCATTTATAATTGAGTTTATACAGTAAAGCAAACAAACACTTATGTGAATTACTACTTGTTTTCCTTTTCACCAATGTATGCTCTATGTTTTGATAAGATTTTTTCTTATCCTATAATTTTTTTGATAAGTTGCTGTTTTTTAATACAGTGAAGACTAGAGGAAGGCCAAGGTGATTCAGAGGTTTGCTGATTTTGATAAGTTGCTGTTTTTTAATACAGTGAAGACTAGAGCAAGGCCAAGGTGATTCAGAGGTTTGCTGGTTTGTCTGAAAGGAAATGCGATGGTGCCTTGTTCTTTTGGCTCTACATGTTAACTATGTGTTGCATCTACAATGGAATAATGTTTTGAACCCCATGCATGCCTATATCTTAAGTTTCTCTTGATGTATCACTACATGTTTGTGGTACCTGGTTGAGTGAATTCGTAGCACTACCTGTATCCTTTTTGCATTATGAACTATTTGCATGATTATATACATCAGAGTCTCGTACTTACTGTATGATATTAGTTTAGACGTGCTGTTGTGCAACATGTCTGTTTAGTACGTGCTGTGGTCTTTCTGTATGACCGTAATCCTGTGAGCTGGAACATTTATTACATTTGTTATCTTCATTAGATCAGAAGATGGCTGTAGTTAAGTTGAACAAGAAAGCAAACAGCAATAAACGGCAATGGTCCGCTTTGAATATAGTTGCTAGTGTTTCTTACTGTAACATGGAAAACTCAAACCAATTTTCCTTAATTTTATTTCATTCAAAAAAAATGATATGTGCAAATATACATAGCTAGAAAGGCGTGGTGCCTGTATTAAGTATATTGTATAGTTGCTATAGAAGCAATAATAATTAGATGTTGGCATAAGTAAGCTTTTTTCAAGCAACGTAGGTGAGACAAATAATTGGCTTCGTTATTTTCACTTGGGAGTGTCATGCTATGCCCAAAAGATTTTGTATCGAGAGTTTGAAATCAGCAATAGAGATTTCTAATGGAGGTTCGGATTGTTGGAAGCATCAACCACATACATATAGTGAATCTAGTTGGATTTTGTGCTGAGAAATCACATATGCTTCTTGTCTATGAGTACATGCCTAATGGATCTTTGCATAAGTGGATTTTTGCAAAGCATGAAGTGGGCTCACTTGATTGGAAGACCAGATTGAAGATCATCACTGGTAGCTAGAGGATTAGCTTATCTTCTGATTGCTGACAAACAATAGCTCATCTGGACATCAAGCCCAAAACACCCTATTTGATGAGATGGTTGCTACTAAGGTATCTGACTTTGGGCTTGCCAAGCTAATTGATCGTGAGCAGAGCACTGTAATGACTAGACTGAGAGGTACACCGGGTTATTTAGCCCCTGAGTGGCTAATATCTGTCATCCCTGAAAATGGTGGCGTCTTTAGCTTAGGCATTGTCATCATGGAAATCTTGTGTGGAAGAAGAAATTTGGACTACTCAGCCTGAAGAAAGGCAACATCTCATCAGCATGCAGCAAGGGAAATGCAGGCAACCAGCTGATGAACCTCATTGATCCATGCTCCACTGATATGGAATTCCATATCTATGTTCTTACGGCGTAAAGGCGTCTTACGGCGATGGGTGAGCGCCTGGACGCCATGAGAACATAGTTCCATATAGATGAAGTGCTCCGCACCATGAGCTTAGCTATGTGCTGCTTACAAGTTGGTATTGATACAAGGCCTTCCATGTCTAACGGTCAAGATTCTTGAACGTGATGGTGAATCGAACAGTAGCATTTTGGGATGATGTTATGCCCCCCCCCCCCCCCCCCCCCCCCACCAAACCCACACACACACTGTTTTCTTTTTTGGGATTATTTGTTTTTGTCGGAAGTTTCTGTTATCCAGTCAATCAATGTTTAGGTGATTATTACTTGTGGTACCGAAGATTGTAGATCCAGATTGTTCTCTCTTTTATTGAACAAACATGGAAGCACCTGAACTCTGAAACTATATTTTTATGTACTTACACAGAACATAATCAGCATGAGATTGAATTTTTTTTGTCTTTGACTATGCCTTTTGTTTATTGATTATTGAGGCACCAAAGCTTGTTTACGCATGTTAAGTAACCTGATTTGGTGAAAAGAAAAAAAAAATGAAACAATTATCTGAATGAAATGATGCCAGCATCCCTAGTAAATGTGCTCCAGGTTAACACACTAACCAAAGAAACAGTTATCTGTCCAGCTCGATTCTTATCAGGTCGTAGGATACTAGGATTGCAGGCTGTTTAAACAGCGCTACATTTCTTTTATAACAAGCATAACTTTATTCAGCAGCACCGTGCTGTAAGAAGGGAGAAACACTGAGTTGTAGTTGATGAGCTTATGAGTGAAGCCTGTAATGGTCCAATCTGGTGGTGAAGAGTGGTTCCTGCCATTGAAAAAAGTCACCAACTGTTGACTATCTGTTTGGTAATTGGGTGGACGGAGATTGAGCAATGAGCCACCATTGCAGCTAAGGCAAGTCCTGCTGCTTCAGCCATGAGCACAGAAGTGTGTTGGCTGTCTGGTGGTTGTTTATGATGAACACTCCAAGACCAGCTATCCTTGGTAAGTGAAAGTTTTGATTTGGGTCGATTGAGGCATCTGAGTAGCATCTTGTTCCTATATAGTGGTGGTGTAGGTGTGGTGCTATTGCTAATGAATGTCCTGTGTGGATGAGCAGTGTTGCATCTTGTTCCTGGGGGATTCATCATCTGTGCTGAGTTGCAGTAGTTTTGCACCCCAGTGTTGTTGGTACCTACATTTGATAGTTTCATACCTTGGTTTATGGGTTGGAGATTGTGTGTACCGAGATCATCATCTTGGTGTGGCTGTTGTTCCATGATTCCTTGGTCTTCTTGTGCCTTGGTTAGCAAGGTTGCATTGATATCCACCACCACTGCATTATGAACCTGCCAAACTGTCCAACTTTTGTTGTTGAACCTTTTGTCATTCCTGGCCTTCCAGATGTACCACAAAGTGGTGACTATGGTTTACTAGCATTGGAAATATTCCCTGTACTCCATCCTGCTCAAGTGGTCCTATGGAAGAACACATAGGAGGATTTGCAGAGAACCAAACTGTCCTGGCAAAGGTGCAGGGAAAGAACAAATGTGCATCATTTTCAGTGATATTACAAGTTATAACACCCCAAAATTTGTATTTTGGGTTGTTATTAGAAAACACTAAATAAAATAAATGATTTGATATTTTTTCTAAAATCGACTCAGATTTAATTCATTTGTTATCATTGTAAAATGATAAAAGTGTGGTTTTCAAAAAAACTTTTATAAGTTAATAATGGTGCGGTTGTGTGTTATGTTTTGCTCTGTTGAGTGGTGTTTGAGTAGGAAAATATTTTGCTAAAACCATAACTAGCTAGGCACGACCTCAAGCTTCTTTAGCGCTAGCCTCTAGCTCGCTCTAGTGAACCCTAGCCCTTCATGGCTTGCCTTCGGTTAGCCAAGGCCTCGCTTGACCAGCCCTGGCCCCTTCTGGCCACTCATAGCTAGCCTAGGCTTGCCCTAGCCAGCTTTAGCTTGGCCATGGTCAGCCATAGCCCTCCCCAAAGATAACCTAGCTTGCTCGGCCACTCCTAGCCCAACGGCCCGACCCTAGCTTCTCGGCCACCTATGGCTTTCATCGCCGGCACTAAACGGCCTATAGCCGCCACGGCCACCTTCGGCTAGACCTAGGCAGCTCCAGCCAGACCACCGCTTGACCTAGCTAGTCCCCTAACCCCTCCTGGCCATCTCTAGCTTTCCCTGGCCAGCTTTGGCCAGCACCAGACGGCCATAGCCTTCCTTGGCCAGCCGTGGCCAAGCCCGGCTAGCCAGCAGTGGCCATAGCTGTCCTACGCCACGGCCCAGCCAACTTCAGCCGGCCATTATGGCCAGCTCATCGTTGTGGGCCAAGCCCAACTAGTCGGCCTGCTCTCTAGCCCGTTTCGGCCTCCTCCCTTTTTATTTTAGAGCTTCTCCAATTTTTGGAATGCTCTCAAATATCATTAGTGGGCTCCAAATACTTTATTTGGATTCATCATGTCTCAATCTACTTTTGGGCATTTTTATATAATTTTTGGAGTTATAGAAATATTTTTTCAGGGGTTTAAAATGATTTCAGCTCCTCTCTGGAATTATTTTCGAACTGAAAAATATTTTATAATAAATCCCGAAATTAATAAAAATAAAAATATTTTTTCCGGCTCCAAACCCTAGGCATATATATATATGCCGGTGTTCCTCTCGTCTCCCTGATTCCAGAACACCAAACCCCATCTCGAGCCGCCACTCGTAGCTCCCGCAATCGATCGCCGAACTTCATCTTGGTTAGGTTTCCGGCGAACTCTCCGGCGAGCGTTTCCGGCCAAACCGTCGAGCTCCGGCGGAAGTCGCCACCACCAGAAGGTTGCCCTCGATCTCCTATACGCCGTCATGTCTTTCTTTTCGCGAATCCATGTTCGTTTGGACGCGTCCCCTTCCTCTCCTCTCTTTTCCGGCGAACTCACCATGAGAACCATCTCCTTCTTTGCAGCAGGTCGGCCGGTCCTCCACTTCGTGCCCCGCGGCCACGCCACCATCCCGCGGGCCTTCCCCATGCCGCGCTGCCCTTCCCCGTGCCTCCAGTGCCGTCGCGCGCCCCTGCACGCGGGAGCAGCAGGCAGGCATGGCAGGCCGCCGCCGCCATTGCGCAGCTGTGCAGGCCGGCCTCGCCCCGCCTCAGGGCGCCGCCCCGGACGCGTGTACTCTGCGCCGCGCGCCGCTGCTGGCCGGCTAGGGCCGAGCCCCTCCCCTCCCCTGCGTGAGGACAGCAGCAGTTCATCGCCATGGCCATGTCCTGTACGAGAAGAAGATGGAGATGACTGGAGGTAGAAGACGACTTATTTACAGTTTTGCCATCTATCGTATAATCGCCGCCGTTTCACCGTTTTAACTCCGATTCAAGCGATTCTAGATGCGTTAGAATCGTGTCGTCGTGTACTATGCAATAGCAGTAACTTTTATTGCATGACTCAATTGTGAATTTATTTATTTAAAATATTAATTTGATTAACGATTATTTAATAGTTTATAAATAAAAGTAACCTAGGGTTATCTTTTGATCTTTTGTGTTGCGATCGTTTCGACGTAAGTTGCATGCCATCGATGATATTTGTCTTGTCATATGTTTGTGCATTAATCTTGTTAGCTTGTTTAATAAATGCTTGATGCTCTTTTAATTGTAAAGCATATCATGTTTATTTTAGTTGTTCTCTCATGTTAGATGATTAGTTGGTTAATAATTGCTCAATGCTCATATGTTTAATATAATCATGCCTTTCTTTCATGACCTGCCTCACCTGTTTTATATTTTATAATTATAAGTGTTAAAATGGCTTAGTTTAATCCCCCCAACTTTAGAGTATGTTATGTTATGTTTCATGCCTCGAACCCGCATTCATAGATCGTGACAAAATATCTGCTCGAAGTAATGGGACATCTTAGAGACCATTACAATTTTTATATTTTAGGATTTACCGGATGGGCTCGAGTTTTGGTAGATGACCGACTTGCTTGGAGATGTGTCGGTGTAATTTGCGATGGGGGGCAAAGCAGAGATATATTTGTCGAGCTTAATGTTGACAACAGTCCACCAACTTGGAGAGATTTCTGGGTATCTCATCATCCGAACAAGTTCAAAAGGAATTAGTTGTACTAAGTATTTGAAATGGGTTAGAGACAAGGAGAGGAGGAAATGAGATTGTTAAAGGAAAGAAGTTGAATATGCAAGAAGAAGTTAATGAATCGGCTCCTCTCGGAGTCGACAATAGTTCGGATGTGGATGGTGACAAGGACTGTCTTATTTGCCTGGGTGATGATGAGAGTAGTGAAGAGGATGAAGAGGCGGTCCAAATTAGAGCCGTCGAAGGAGATAAAGAAGAAATTGAATGCCAAAGGATTGGTGGTGGTTGATGAGGGAGGGCATGAAGTCAATGTGGAGAACTTAATGGCATCCAATCCATGGCCTACTAATCTGAATGATGAATGTGATTCTAGTGATGTGGACACTGATGAAGATGATGATTCATATGATGAAGCATCGATGGAGAGGTGTAAGAAGGAGAGGAAATTTCCAAGATTTGATGACAAGTCTTTGCGGTACCAAGTTTCATCAGAGGCATGAAATTTACCGACAAATCAACATTCAGGGGAGGCTGTAATAAAGTATGGAATTGCAGAAAAGAAGGTCATTAAGTTTGTGAAGAATGAGGCTTCTAAGTGTATTGCACATGGCCAAATTGTCCTTGGGTCTTGCATCTATCTAAGACAGCAAAGGCGAGTTGGCTGACTTGCTACATGCAAAGATGTGCACACATGCCCACCTAAGAGGGACAACTCTCTAGTGACATCAAGAAGAATAGCAGACAAGTATGAGAAGTTGATTAAGGCAAACCCACAGTGGTCAATTGAAAGTATGAAAGAAACAGTTCAAGAAGAAATGTTTGCAGATGTCAGTAAATCAAAGATTAAGAGAGCCAAGTCCATTGTCATGCAGAGGATGTATGATGCAACTAAGGGAGAGTATGCTATGGTATTTCGCATTTACCTTGAACCGCTTCGTGGAAGCAATCCTGGGAATCGTTGTTGTTAAGCTAGACACCGCCGAGACAAAACCAACTTTCATGAGGTTTTATGTCGCTTTGATGCTTGTAAGAAGGGTTTCCTTGCCGGATGCGTAAAGGTTATTGGACTTGATGGTTGTTTTTTCAAGGGATTGACCAATGGAGAACTGTGTGCACTTGGTAGAGATGGCAATAACCAAATGTACCCAATAGCTTGGGCAGTTGTAGAGAGGGAGACCAAAGAGTCATGGGATTTTTTCTTGTCTTTACTTAGCTCAGATCTGAAATTTGGGGATGGAGAAGGCTGGGTTTTCATATCCGATCAATGAAGGGGCTCATCAATCCGTAAATAAGTGGGCACCAAGAGTGGAGCATAGGATGTGTGCTAGGCATATCTATGCTAACTCGGAGGAAGAAGTTCACCAATAAGAAGTACCGAAGCTTTTTGGAGGTGTGCAATCCAAACACATACAAGAAGTTAATTATAAGTGTTAAAATGGCTTGGGTAACATAATTGCTTCCGGTAGGCCAAAGAAGGAGAGGAAAAGGCGGGATGGGGAGAAAAGAAAGCCAACTCGGGGTAAGCTATACAGACGAGGAACCGTTATAAGGTGCACAACTTGTAAAGGAATTGGTCACAACAAGACTACTTGCAGCAGGAGGACAGGTTCTGGAGGTGCTTCTCAAGCTGCAAGAGGAAGTGGTGGTGGAGGTGCATCACAGGCTGCAAGAGGAAGTGGTGGTGCATCACAGCCTGCTGGAAGAAGTCTTTGGTGCATCACATGACCGCCGGGAAGAAGCGGGTGGTGCATCACAAATTACTGGAAAAAATGGTGGTGAATCTCAGTCCACTAGAGCCAGTGGTGGTGGTACACAATCGAAGAGGAAATCTTGCCCTTCATCTAGTACTGGAAGTACCAAAAGGCATTGCTCTCTGGTTTCTGTTGAAAGCAATGTAAGTATTCTCCCTGGTAGCACCATCCAAAATTCTTGCAGTTTCCATTCTTGCATCTTCCAAACTACGTTCGGCTACTAGAGTTGCGAACGCCGAGTGCCTTCACCGCATCGTGCAAATCAAGCGTAAGCCGCTTCAAGAACGCACCGATGGAGGTTGGTTGATCAACCCATCCAAAAAGTCGCAACCACCCTCCTACGAAACAAACCAACCATAAATCGAGAGAGCCATTCACCGATGCATCTAGGATATCCATGCATCTATAGAAAACATCAAAGCGAAGAGATCAACTTACACGAGCCCCGCGCACTTCGAGATACCTCAAGCTCGGGTTCGGTTTACTCCAAGAGATGAACCGAGCCGCTTTTGCACCGCATTTGCAAGGAATTGCCGGGCTGTACGCCGAGTGGACCTTCACGATACGGGATGGGCGACGACGAATCCAGATTGCGACGCCAATAGTCGGGTGGGTTACCTGATCGCGGCTAGATCCGCTTGAGCGGCCATTCCCGCAAGGATTTGGAGGCAGCGGACTACTAGGAGAAGGAAGAGGAGGCGGCGGATGAGAGGATGGGCTATAAATAAAATGTGGCTAAGGTTTAACTCTGCTTTTATAATTCAACATAATTCAATTGATTTAACCTTGTGTTTCCTTAAGATGCCAATCATCCGCTTTGTTAACGAGATGGGTCATGCATATAATTTGTCTGTATGTTATGTTGCAAGACTCGATAGTTGTGTCCTTTTGACGTTAGGTCCATTATTAACGTTCTTGCGCTCCTATGTCGGTAGCTTTGAGCCGTGTCGTTTAGTACGCTCTTTGCAAGTGTCTTTTGATTGGTGTATTGTTCTTAGTCTCTTCTGTTTGTTTGTCTGTTTGTGTTGCTTGGTTGTTGCGGGTAGACGAAGAGCAGTACGTCGGCATTGGAGACAAGGAGCTGAGGACCAACAAGTGCAGCTGAGGTTGGAGACTAAAAGATAGAACAATTAAAGTCTACTGAACAGTTGGACTTTGGATTTAAGGCAAGTGCAGGCATCTCTTTGATCATATTGATCCCATGAACATTAATAACTGCATGCATGTGTGTAATACATCAAACCTAAGGACATCCTAGCCACCACTATCCAGATATCACCCATGGGGGTTTGTAGCTAGGATGTAAGTCTATTAGTGCTCCGCTCATCTACTCACTAAAGACTATACTTGTTAATCTTGCTTCTTAAATAATGTAAAGTTGTTGGTTAATGGCTGCGGCCATGGAGGCGTTAGCGGTGCTGTGATGCATCGCCGTGGTGAGAAGCAAGGGGGACGCGGGTGTTGGCGGTTGCCCGTGTAGATGGGGTCGCCCGCGTCTGCTCTTTAAGGACCCACTCATGGAGCGGCAACCTGGGACATTCCGTACAACTCCAGGCTAATGGGCTCTTGCTTGGCCAATTACCAGGACCACCGCTAGTAGGGCGGGTAGCTTACCTGGATCTGGTACCTGGATTGGCGAAAAGTGTGATTCAAGTTCTAGTAGTGGTGTGTCGGGAGAGGCCGCCCTACGCTTGCGTCATAACTAGCGGGCTACCGCTACTAGTGGCCCTGGGAACAGCCTTGTTGTGACCCCTGCCAGCCTGTCTCGGTAACGGGCTAAGAGGTCGACGGACCTCGGGCGAAAAGGGTAATCACAAACTGGAGGTAAAGAGTACACCTCTGCGCAGAGTCAATAATCGATATATCGTCCGTGCTCATGGTCACGAGCGGCCCAGATCCTCACATGTCTAAGCCAAATGGACTACTTACCTTAAATCATGGAGATGATGTCTTGCGAGGTGGAGTCCTCGTGCGGTTGCAGGATGGTGATCCTGTCTTTTGAGAGGTTGCGACCTCGGCCTACTGCAGGATGGTGATCCTGTGCCTTTTATGAGATGGAAATCTCACATGTATAATGTTGATATGTGCCTATATCAATGCTTATTAAATGACTCTTAATTATTACTTGAACCTTAATTAAGGGTTGGGTGTTTTCTACCAAGATGATTAGTAATAGGCTGCTAATTAAAATATACCTATTACTAAAAGTGCTACCGCCGTTTACCTTTGAGCTTTACCTTGTTCAAGCCATGCATATCATTATATTTTCCGCCTGTACTTGTTGAGTTTGACATGGACTCACCTTGCTATAGTCTGCTAGCAAGGTGTTACTGGACATTGAGATGTCGAAGGTGCTTGGCGTACGGAGCCCCCAGTCAATTGTCCCTGAGAAGATGTAGCCAGCGTTCCGCGATACTCTGATGTTTTGTAAGTGTTAATATATATATGTTCCGCTATATATACATTGTTTATCTGATATTTATCGTTCTAGTTATATGTGTGGACTTCCTGGGCACACATATAACGGCCTCTGGTATTCTTTGTAAACCGGGGTGTTATACAAGCAGTACTGGTTGAGTATCTTCCTGCCCTTTCACTAGTTGTTATTGCATGTCTGATCAGTCTCCAAAGAAAAGTTATGATACAAGGTGGCAATGTCTTGTGTTTCCATTCCCTGTTGAGGATGTACATAGCCTGTGATGAAATGCTTTTGGATCCCTGCATTAGTAATTGAACCAGGTTTGAGTTTAAAAGCTTGAAGGCCTCCTTAGCAGTGCATGTACCATTTGCTGCTGGTTTCCATCTTATGACGTCCATTTTATTGCAGTTTCAGGGGACAACTTGAGGTTCGGTGATTTCCTGGGTGGCCTCATGACTGAAGATGCTTGATATGAGGGATGTGTTCCAAGTCTGAGTGTTGGGGATCCAAAGATCAGCCACCTTTGAGGAATAGTAGGCTGAGTGACATGCAGGTTCAGGCGAGAGTGAATGGATTGCCATAGATTGCACCAAGGGGTGGACAGGCTATCCTTGAGCTGAAGGACGGAGGCCCAGAAGATGGATTTGGGTCTGTTGTTTTCGGCAGTCCAGAAGGAGTTATTATCAGGGAAATATTTGGATTTGAGAATGGCAGTGTGGTAATAAGATCCAGATTGTTCTCTCTTTTATTGAACAAAATGGAAGCACCTGAACTCTGAAACTATATTTTTATATGTACTTGCACAGAACATCCAATGATGTAAAATCAGCATGAGATTGAAATGCACAAAGCACTGAGCTCTGGTTTCTGATATGTGCTCTTCATTTTCGCTCGGTAGTTGCGAAATGCGAACTGAATCCAAAGGCGAGTTCCTCTGTACTTCTGCCTGTTCTTCTTTCTTTCTACCGCACTCACAAAAGGGAAACGATGGCCATGCTAGTCAGTTACCCATACAGCCGTAGTACTACTCACAAAGTACCCCGCAGTACGAACGTTGAAAAAGTAACCGCTGCAGCACAAGTTTACCGTTCCGGCTTGCTTTGGTAGCTAGCCATAGCCATTGCCATAGGCCACAGCCAAAGCGAAGCACCGTGAAGTGGTGGTTCCCAAGGCGAGGCCGATGCAGGTAGCAACAGTCACAGGACAGGAGTCGCGCTGCCACTGCCATTGCGGCATTGCCCATTGCCCCGGGCCGGTCGTCCAGAAACCAAAAACGACGTTTCAGAGCAGGCGCCGGCATGAAAAGACGTTCATCCAACATGCGGCAGGCCGGCGGCGGTCACAAGGCGAATAAGACAGGCAGTAAACGCGAGCAGAGCCCCGAGACAGATCCTTCCCCGCACAAATCCCGAGGCCGCCAACATGCCCTGCCTGCGGACCGCGGACGCGCGTGGCTAGCCTGTACGAGTACGCAGGCGCAGCCGGTAGCCGCCGCTACGCTAGCTGTGGCACAGCGACGGTACGTGCCCGCGGGCTGGTGTCTGCCGCCGCCGTGGCCGGGTCATGCGACGCACTGAATATGCAGGTGGCGTCGTCGCCTCACGAGATAGCGCTTTTCCGCCCCCGGCCCGACTTGGTGTCACCAAAGTCCGTGCCCGAGCGTCTGTGCATGCGCTGCGCTGGTATGGCATCGCCTTTTCCTTTCTCCGCCTCGATCGGGCCCGTGCCGATGCCGCGTCGCGTGTGCGAGCCCGGGCGCGCAGCCGTATGGGCATGGGAATCGAAGTTCGTCTGATGGATCCAAGATGCCCGCGCGCGGCCGGCGGCGGGCGGGCGGGCGTGCACGCGGTCGCGCGCCGAGGGCGGTGCGACTGATGCGAACGCGACCGAATCCGAGGACGGGCGGACACGGACGGATGTTCAAAGTGCTCGGCATGGGAGAAAAGGGCCGGCCGCCGGGTAAGCAAAAGCGCAAAGGCAGAGGCAGGACAGGGCCCGCCGTGGTCGGCGTGGCCAGGGGACGGAGCCGGACGCGCGCTCACCTCCACTCCACCTCCCCATGACTGATGACTCCCCCTGAGAGCCCTGCGCTGCCCTGCCGCGCGCCGTGTGCCCAGTGCGCCTGCTGCCCTGCGTACGGGAACGTACGAGCTGTTGCGAATATCAGAATATGCCATGTCCTTATTACAAGTTCTCTCGCTTTTTTTCCATTTTTTTTTTTTGCGCTGTGTCCAATCTTTACTTGTTGGATGATTACTGTGCAGCTGCTGAGATAAGGGCCCGCTGAGCAGTGAGGTAACACGACCATGCCCCAGCATATAAGGGCATCATTTCTTATCTTAAAGAGGAAAGAGGGAAAGCAACTGTCACCGGCTCCAATGGAGCATACATTGCGTCGCCACGAACACTCACATGGGCTTGCCACTTTTCCTGTGTACAATATACCCGGAGCGCGGATATGCATGCTATGCTAGTGGTGGGGCCAGCTTTTCATGGAACGGGGTAGAGTATCACTAGCTACGACACAACAGTACGTTCCCGGCCGTATGCTGCAACGCATGCAGTCGGATGTGAGGGAACAATTGCTCATCAGAAAACTATTTCCGTTTGTCCAACGGCTTAAACTAGCGAGCCATGGACCGACCTTTTGGGCGACCACGAACGCCAGATTAATGAGCTGCTGGTCTCTCCAAACAAGTAGAGACAGGACGAGAGGCTGGTGTGATCGATCCATGCATCGACCAAGACGCGTGCCAACCACGAAGTCGATCTCCTTCAATTGCTGGGCAGCCCCCGCCGGCACCCGGCAGGGGCAATAATCCGTCGAGTTGGTGGCTGCCCGCGGCCCGCCGGACCAGCTAGCAATGCACACCTAGCAAATGCAGCAGGCCATATGCACTGTCATGTCGACGCATAACCATGCATTTCTCCGGAGAATGCAGCTCGCTAGCCCCAAGCTCAGTGGCATTTGCAGCTTTTATATATTTTTTATTATGCACATGACCATATACTGTATACATCTTGGTCTTCCACTGGGTTTCAGTTCCTGCTGGCCCGTACGTATGTTTGACCGGCATCAAATCTGCTGTGGCTGGCTGGTTGCCGGGCCGTGCTATCGCCCCTGCATGTGGGCTCTAGGTCGCCCAACATGTGGAGCCAAATGATGATGTGCTCAGTGTGCTGCTCGCTCCATGCCTGGCCTTGCGTTGCGATTACCACTATCTAATAGGTTATGATTGGGGGTCTCCATAAAAATCCATGGATGCTATTGTGCCAATGCCATCCGTATAATGCGAGGCATCATGTCATGGTGCGCCTGGAACAGCTGAACTAATCGAGCGTACGTTTCGTCTTTGCGCATGCCACTTTCCGAACAATTTGACTCGACCACTACAACTGCTTTATTATTTTTTCAAAAGCCCTTGACACGCTGTGATTATTGGAATGTAGGTTATAACACTTTTGATCAAGCAACCAATGCGGATTACCAACACAGAGATCGAGCAAACTAATATAACGGTGCCGTGCAAGCATGTTCCAAGCAAGTGTGATGAACTAGTAGGATCGATAAAGGCAGCAATGACGACTACTCAACTCACGAGTGCTGCCCTGCCCTGCCGCTCGATCGATCAGGCCCAGATACCGTAGAACAGAGCACGCACTGCTCTGCTCTCCCTTTCGCTCCATCCCCCCTCGTGATCTGTTCCTGACCTAGCTAGTAACAGGTCACTGCTGCCAGATGAAGCCGACGGCAGCAGTCAGCAACAGAAAAAAGAGGACCAGTGGTCACGGCACATCCATCCGCTCAGAACGAAGACGACCCACTACTGGGCCCTGAGAGAGAAACTAGACGATCGAACGGCATCGCGTGCGACGTTCATTGTTCCATGGGTTGGTGGAGTCTCAAGGAGCGGCCGACCGAGCGCTGGACCATGGCGGTCGGCGGCAGCGACAACGATGGTTCCATGCGCCGCAGTTAATCCTTGCCGATCGAGACGTCCTAATCGATCGAGCTCGTCGATCGATCATCACGATCCGGTGGTGGCATGAACATGCAACATGTTTCGGCAATTATAGCCCGAGTCGTCGTCGCTCACCAAATCCGATCAGCATTCAGCATGGCAACAAGTTGCCCTACAGTGGTGTTTTCAGCACACTTGTACACTTGTACGTGGCCGCAGAAGAGAGAGAAAGGTCAGCTAAACTCCACTAGGCGTGCATAACTTAGTAGTGGTGGTTGTCGTGTTTTACTTGTTTGTCCCGGCCCTGCACACAAGTGACAATTGGGCGCCGTGAGTACGTTGAGAGGGTGTAGGCGCGGCGGCTAGACAACAGCAAGCAACTGGAGATAGCTCTAGCTGAGATATCCGTTAGACTATGGCCTTGTTTAGATCCCAAAATTAGGAGTCCAAATTCAGACGTTCACACACTGTAGCGCATTGTTTGATGTGATGGGGAATCTTCTTTTTGTATAGTGCCAAAGTTGAGAGTTTGGGGTGAACTAAACAAGGCCTATGCATCAAGTGTGGTGGCACCTTTCATCTTTATTAGTGAGATAATAGCAGCAATAGCATACTACTAGCATCTAGCTTCCAAACGAGGATAAGGAGGGCACGGCGTTGGAAATTCACATCAGCCTGCTGTCCAAGTCGGAGCCACCGTGAGAGTGAACTGTGTCTACACCATCCACATGCTGTGTCTGATCGATCTTCAAAAACTTAGTTATTCCGTGGGGGACCACCGTATCCGTATGATTAGTCAACATCACCTATATCTGGCATTAAAACACAGGTAATCTACGAACTAAACGCAATATCTCAGGATTAGTGTGTGGAATTAAAATAAAATAATATCTATAATATCAAATAAATGCAATATCAAAACAATTATTGTGTATCTCGTGAATCCATTATGATGTTTGTAGGTGTTTGTGCACCTTTTTATAAAATAGACTTTAGTGAAACATGGAAAAGTTTGTACATTTTTTAAGTAGACTTGGGTTAAACTTGAAGAAGTTTGACTAGGGAAAAATATGAAATGACTGACTATTTGAGACAGAGGATTAAGAAGTTTGTGGATGAGTTTAATGGTCTCAACAAATAAAAAAATGTTTAGGTTTTTGCTCTTCATTTTATTGTGTTAAGCAAGCACATGAAGTATGTTTTTTTTTTTTGTAAAAATAGATCTAAACAAATATTATAGCATGATTAGTTTATGACTACACATCTATTAGTACAAGAATATGTAACATAAACATTATATTAGTAGAGTTATATAGCACATATATCGTGTATTACAATTTTTCTTTCGAAATTACCGAAATTTCGCCGAGATTTTGATCCGTGACGTAAGCTTGAAATATGTTAGCTTTGACGTGATTTTTGAACCTTGAATTACTAATAATCAAACTATACGTATAGAAAAAATATATACTGTAGTTGAAACGAAAATGTTTTAAAAAGCATGGAGATAAAGGAAAACGTCACTTTGTGCAGCACATTCCCCGTCACGCTGACGCAGACGTACGATGCCATGGAAAAGTCAAAGGCTACCGCGCTATCGACAAAGGGCAGCGTGTATATTTTTCTTTGGCAACACAAACCCGGGAAGAAAGTTTTAAATTTATAATAATACTCGTAGCAGTATCGATGCACACACTAGACAACACACTTCCAGTACTAAAATGTTGTACCACACGCATCATGCATCGAGCTGGCCGCTGCCGCCGCTGCGGCGCCCGGATTCACGCACGAACCGCCCGGAAACGCACCCGAAACGCCCGGGCAAGCGCGCGCGCGCGCGAGCAAAGGACGGGACGGTGCGGTGCCAACTGTAGGCGTGAGCGCGGCGCCCGCGCACCACCGCTGCGCCTGACGACGGCCTGTGCAACCTGTGCTGCCGCCGCCCTGCGCCGTGCCGTGCCCACCGCCGTCGTTTCGTGGCGAGCGTGATCGACCAGCAGTAACGTGCCGTAGGCCTCCCGGTCCCCGCGGATCCCGAGGCCGGCCGTTTCGCACTGGGGTCCCTCCACTGGCACGCGCCACCAAAGCCATCCGGTCCGAACCGTCCCTGTCCGGGTGCGTCTACCGGTCGGACGGAGTACGTGCTCTGCGATGCATGGTTCGGTTAGCTCGACTCGTCTCTCCCTCGCCTAGTCACGTGGCCTTGGCCCGGCCGCTCGGACGCCGCGGCCCGGCTCGGCATGAACCCACTCGGGCAGGCCGGCTTGGGCGTGATGATTGCGCTCTGACGAGACGGCGGCTGCCGAGGCCCCGCCACCACTCATCCCGTTTGACCACCAAACAGCCGTAGCACCCGGGCCCCGCGCGTCAGCCAGGCACGCCCGTACTTTGCAAAAGCTGGCCCACCCCGACCCGTCTCGTTCGTTTTTAACCGTCTCCCTGCCCAGGCCGAGGAGAATACCGTCCATGCCCCTGCCGATTACTTCCTCCGGGGCCCGTTGCCTGGGCAAAACCGGAAAAGCTCCGCCGGTAAAGAGTGAGCCCCGTGGGTAACTCCAGGGAGAGTGGCATCACCGTTACCGCTCAGCTCAGCTCCGCCACCCTCACTCTCACTCCCCAGCCAGCCAGCGTTACAATAGGAAGGAGGGAGCTGGGAACGGCCGGAGGCAGCAGGCACAGCAGCTCAGCAGCCGTCACAGCAGAGCAGCAGCGGCGGCTGCGTTCAGACTACTCCTCCTACTCCCCCCAGTTCCTCCACCATTTCCTGCTCCTCCTCCTCCTCCCCCAAATTCCACCCGGCAAACAATAAACAAATCAAGAACCCAACCGAGGCGAGCAGCGGCCGCAAGGAACCAGCCGCGCGGGCGCTGTGCAGCGAGGAGCCGAGGCAGATCCGCGAGATCCGGCGGAGCTCGGGCGGCGCGCGGGCCGCCGAGGGATGACGAGCGGCGCCGGGGGAGCGGCGGCGGGGATCGGGGGCACGCGGGTGCCCACGTGGCGGGAGCGCGAGAACAACCGCCGCAGGGAGCGCCGCCGCCGCGCGATCGCCGCCAAGATCTTCGCGGGGCTCAGGGCCTACGGCAACTACAACCTCCCCAAGCACTGCGACAACAACGAGGTGCTCAAGGCGCTCTGCGACGAGGCGGGCTGGACCGTCGAGCCAGACGGCACCACCTACCGAAAGGTAACCTGCAACCAGCCATCCCTGGCTTCGGTGCTTGCTCCGCCGGCCGGCCGGCCAGGCCAGCCTCGCGACGGCTTGGCTGCGCTTCGGTTCCGTTCCTTCTTTGTTGCGCTTTGAGTAGCTTGCTTTTGCTTTGGTTGCTACGTAGAATTGCAGCGCGGTCGTGCCTGCTGCGATCTGAGCAGCGCCGGAGCATGTTTGCTTGGTTGTTTCCACTAGACGAGTCGAGTCTCGCCGGAGACGCTTCATCGGTTTTGTTGGGACTTGGGGGGCGTCGTCTCTCTCTGTCTTGAGGCAGGGGATGGACAGCGCACTGCTCTGTTTACCAACTACGAATGCAATGTGGCGATTTCGTCGGTTCGGTGGACCGATCTTGGGATGCTCCTGCTCCCGTGTGCACATCCCTATATTCCCTTGGATTTGGAGCTATCTTTACCTCTGTTTTTGTCTTGGTGCTATGCTTGGTGTTGGTGCTCATTTAGGCTGTTCTGGTGTCGGGCTAGGGAAACGGGAGCTTGATTTACAGCAACCAACTGGGAATGCAATGCTGGAGGGTTAATCTGTTGTTTTTCTCAAGCTCTAGAATTAGGATTTCAGAAAAGAAGCCTTTTCTAAAATTAGGAGAAGGGAAATGTTGCTTTCCTTTTTGCCAATCGCTCAAGGCAATTCTTTTGGGGATGCCATGCCATGCTTTCTTCCCGGATAGTGCTTTTCTTGCTCCTTCCTAGTATGACCGAAAGAACAAAAAATCTAAGAGCTCATCTGAAGATTTTTGTCAGCTACCACATTTCTCTTGGTCCCTGAGTGAGGGAAGGTGGTTCAGTTTGGGTTGGGATTCAATTCGGTAAAAATGCGTGCTGCTGCATATCAGTATCACGTCCAGGCTGATGCTGAAAAAAGCAGGGCTTATCAGAAAAGCACAAAGCATAGTTCAACATGTTTTTTGGCCATGTGCACATGTAGCCACTGCTCTCAGAAACCAAAAGCAATAGTTTTTCACTTTGCTTTTGAGGCTTGTGCCAAAGCTGTGTTTGGTAACGGGAGGGAGACTTTCAAATTTCCATACCTTGGGTTTGTTCATTGGTTGCCTTTGTTCTATGCAGTATGCAACGCTTGTGTTTACTCATTATTTTGTAATCAATGCCGAGGTGTACTCTGCTGTAGGAAGTACATCAGCTTCAGCTGTAACCTACTAGTACTTTGAAGTTGGTTGTACATGCTTTTGTGTTACTTCTGTCAATTGTTACATATAGAGGAAATTAAATTGCATCTGTAAGTTGGCATCTGAGAAATTTGAACTGCAGAGTGTTTCAACTGATTAATCCAAATCTTCTATATAATTTTTGAACTTGTTTGCGTGTAGCATTTCGTTTACAAAATAGGTGAACAGGAAAGTAACTGATTTCATTGGCAGTATTGTGGTTTATTAAACTTGGCATGCTTCTGTTCAGTGCCTGCTCTAGTTTTCTGCTTTACAACAATTCTCAGTGTGCTTAATGTTTTTTTGGATGGCAAATATTCCATAGGTAATTGGCTATTGTTAAGTAATGAATTTCTTCTTGATGCAGGGATGTAAACCTCTGGCAATAGAGCGGCCTGATCCAATTGGAAGGTCTGCATCACCAAGCCCTTGCTCCTCATATCAACCAAGTCCACGAGCTTCATACAATCCAAGCCCTGCATCCTCTTCGTTTCCAAGCTCTGGATCCTCCTCTCACATTACTCTTGGCGGGAACAACTTCATGGGAGGTGTCGAGGGCAGCTCTCTTATCCCATGGCTAAAGAACCTTTCCTCGAGCTCCTCATTTGCCTCCTCCTCCAAGTTCCCGCAGTTTCACCATCTCTACTTCAACGGTGGTTCCATCAGTGCACCAGTAACGCCTCCATCCAGCTCTCCAACTCGCACACCTCGCATCAAGACTGACTGGGAGAATCCGAGTGTTCAGCCACCATGGGCTGGGGCAAATTATGCATCTCTTCCCAACTCCCAACCACCGAGCCCTGGGCACCATGTTGCTCCAGACCCAGCATGGCTAGCTGGGTTTCAGATATCTTCTGCTGGTCCTTCATCTCCAACTTACAACCTTGTGGCACCGAATCCTTTTGGTATTTTCAAGGAGACCATCGCCAGCACCTCAAGAATGTGCACCCCTGGACAGAGTGGAACATGCTCTCCTGTAATGGGTGGTGTGCCAATCCATCACGACGTCCAGATGATTGATGGTGCCCCAGATGATTTCGCCTTTGGGAGCAGCAGCAACGGCAACAACGAAGCACCTGGTCTTGTGAAGGCATGGGAGGGGGAGCGGATACATGAGGAGTGCGCCTCGGACGAGCATGAGCTGGAGCTCACCCTTGGGAGCTCAAAGACTCGTGCAGATCCCTCCTGATCACCCTACAAGAGTCAAGTCTTCACCTGGGTTACTTTCATCTTTATTCGGACGGCGCTCCTCTGTTTTATGAGTTCAGTGTTTGTAGAAAGAGAGAAGGGATTCAGAGATCTTGTCACGGTCCTCTGGAGATGATATCCATCCTCTTTCAAGGATCTGAACTTATTCTAGCCTAAGCAAACTGTTAACTTATTTATTTCATTTTTTCTTCATTTCTTTTTTGTTTCCCTCAAGAAATGAAAAGCAAAAAAATGCAAGGGAAAAGAGTGTTTGCAGGGAACTTTAGACAAGTCAGAGTACTGGTTGTCCGTCAGCGGTAGCTGAGATCCCTGTGGCATTCATGTGTCCTTGTAAATTAGCTCCAGTTGTCCTTGATATAACTATTATCGTTGTACTTGGTGTCGAAAGTGTGTACATTGTTGGATCATTCATTGGTTCTGTCGTGCCTTTGCTGATTAAAGTGTTTAGTTCAGGTGGTTCCAATTTATATAGGGTATATAAGGGTGTTGCTGCCATATTCTACCATTACATTTCTTTTCTTGTCATATCAAAATTCCAGGGAAGACACACCACATGTAGTGGCCATGTGTCTAAACCTGTGTAATTGCTTCTGTGCTGGGTTGGATTCACATTTTGACGCAGAGTTATTGAATCACTCATGAGTCATGATATTTCACCTGGACTTTCTTGCAGAAGTGTCGTTGCAGTTGCAGCAATGACCTCAATTAGAGCAGCCATCTGTTACATATCATTCTGCTAAAGAAAAAAAGAATCTGTTACATATCATAATAACAGAGGGACATGGAAATTCTTGTCAAAGTGAAAAAAACAAGAAATTCTCAAAAGTAAAGAAGATGACATTTTCATAGTTTTTTGCTATGATTTTGTTGCATTTCTACTTCTCTACAAGGTATATTGTCTCCTTATGCTCATATAAACTCAGTCTAATTTACGTTATTGCATGTTGTCCAAAAGTATTAAGTATTTTTGCAGCACATGTTGCCAGGGGATATTCCTTATCAAAGCAGTGTTGCATTAGGCAGCCTCGTATGAACTAATTTCAAATTGCCCAGTTGCCCCTGATCAAAGTGTTTTCCACACAGAAATTCCCTCTCTGCTATCAATTGGTGTATTTTTTCCCCTCTGTTGACAGTCCTTTTTTAGATCAAAGGTCTCAACTCTCAACTCTGCTTATATTGAAAGCAACAGAGTAGTTACTGGGGTTAGCAGTTTACAACACTGCCAAGTGTCAAGTGTGGACTGAGGCACCACCCGTTCTAACAAACAGAAAACACCTCAGCCAAAACCTTCTGCTCTAAGACCAAAACAAAAATGACAGAAAAGATAAAACTAAACAAAGCACGCCCAAGTTCAGACTTCATCATCCTCTCTTCCGTGTTTTAAGTGCATTTCATCAACTTGAGAGCCCGTAAGTACCTCCTTCATCATCTTCAGAAGTAACACCTCTCTATACGATTTATAAGCTTCTATTTTTGCATAGAGCCCAACTTATGGCTGCTAAAATGAACCATCTAGTTGGGAGTTGGTCAGCTGCTTCCTCCTTTCCACAGAATTTGCAGAATGTCAAACCATACCCTTTTCTTTTGCAGAGTTGGATCTGTCTGTATTCTATCATGACAGGGCCATCCATAGAAAACTTTGTACCTTGAGCGGTATCTTTATTCTTTACTGTCCACATCTCCGTCATCCTTGCATCCAGGACTTCACCACAGGCAATTAATCTGTAGACGCTTCTAGTTGTGAATTTATCTGTCTTGTCTAATTTTCAAGTCAACTGGTCGTCCCCCTCAGTAAGGCTAATCTCCTGAAGTCTCTCCAACATATTTCTCCATCCCTCATTCTCTCTTTCCCTAAAGTTCCTTCTATATGATAAATTCCACTCTCCAACATATTTCTCCATTCCTCATTCTCTCTTTCCCTGAAATTCCTTCAATATGATAAATTCCACTCTCTATTTGCGATGAGCTTGTTCTCCTCATTCTTCTTTCCCTAAAATTCCTGCTATATGCTAAATTCCACTTTCTATTCGCAATGAGCTTGTTTTCAGTATGCCAAATCAGGATTTGGATTGCACGGTATCAATGAAGAAAAAACAGCATTCTTGCAGGCTGTCCATCACGAATTCACGATGGCATATTGGCGTGCAGCTGAACCTGCAAGACCGGCCGTCATGTGCACACACAAAAAGTTTTGCTACGGCCGTAGAATCACGTCTGCTAGGCATTAATGCCATTGTCACGCGGGAGCAAGGTTCATGCTCTTGTACGTTACTGCCAGATCCAATCAAGCTTTCAGGTCCTTGCAACATCCATCTTGTTCTCAATCCTCTCTTACATCCAGCTTGTTCCCCATTCCCTCTCAGTAGTGACACACTACGGGCACAAAGTACCATCCCCTCTAGAAATGAGATGGTACAAGTGGATTGAGAGTTGACATTGATAACACTGGAACAAATGGATTTTTTTTTTTCATTTGTCACGAGAACTGTAACCATATTTACAGCATTTACACAGTGGTTTGTGGTTCCAAATACATCTGTTTGATGTAAAACAATGGACGCTCAGGTGTACACTTGCATCATCACCAACTAGGAATGAGATAAAGAACGCAAATCAATGACCCAGAAATAATTCAATTCACCAGGCTATGCTGCGTGTCAGAAACTAAAGAGAAGACTCAAGAGATTCAAGAGATTCACTTGTTGATCTTATCAAATAATACAGATAAAGCTTTGTATAGAGCTGCGGCAGCAGGCGGTTTTGGCAGTGAGCCAAGAAGGATTTCTGAGGCCTTGATTGGACCACCATAAAATCGGGCATTTACCGAGTCTCGAGTGGATACCACACTTCCATTGAGTGCACAGCCCACAAAGGCGCCTGCCAGAGAAACAAAGAACAGATAGTGACAAAAAGCAAAGTTAATGAAACATCAATGTCAGATCACTAATAGATTTAAAGCTGATCCTGACATCAAAAGTACATATTTAGGAATCAAAACAAAAGCTGAAAAGACGTGTGTTGCGCTCAACTACATAATTAATTAATGAAACGCATGAACTGTATAATGCTGCAAGAACGAAGATGCTAAATGATCCGAGTTTTGATCCACTGTAGCGCTCACTATATAGACGCCTTGTACTGATGTGTGATTCAACTGACTGACAGAAGCAAATGTTGTTTCTTTTTAGATTATTATCTGAACTACCATGAAGAGGTTCACTGTGAGAAATGTGCTGCTTGGGAAAGAACTCACCAGTAAACAGATAGAGCTCATTGGAAAAAAACGAAATTAGTGCAACCAGTAACAACCTATTTTTAGTGTATATTTTTCGTTTACAGTTGTGAAGTAACTACAAATATGCACAGATTAATGTGTCAACCAAGGACCTAGAAACTATTCACCAACGACCAAACTAGTTGGTATTCAATATCCTGTCAGATTTCTTTTAATTACTGACCGGTGAACAGTTTCAGGAACAAATAGAAGAGTACTTTCCACAGAGCAATGGAACAGTTTCAGGAACAATAGAAGAGTTAGAACAGTTTCAGGAACAATAGAAGAGTGAAGAGTCCTTTCCATAGAGCAATGGAACAGTTTCAGGAACAATAGAAGAGTACTTTCAATAGAGCAATGTAGCAAAATAAGAAAAAAAGGTGGAAAATTCATTAAACCATACCTTTGCTACAACTATATGTGTAACAGGCAGCATAACCACCATCACCAGCACGGAAATCAGCCTCTGCTGCTCGTCCAAAATGACCAGCAGAAGCACTAATACCAGCCCCAATTGACATATGTGCATTTCCACTGAATGTTTTGATGGCATCTTCGTTCCTAAGAACAATGATGTAGTCAGCCAACTCACCTCCAGCCTGAAAGGTACAAAATACAAACAAACATATTTCAAGTGTAAGAAGACCTTAGTTATAACAAAAACACAAAGCTTGATGAGAAGATTACCTGAACTCCATATCCAAGACCACAAGTAGAGATGGCAGAAGGAGGGGACCAAGAACCATCCTTTCTCTTAGCAACCACCAATCCGGTACCGATTTTGTATGTAAGCATCATACCAACCTTTACCTCAGTGATGATTGCAAGCCCTTTTGCTTGTCCGAGAATTGAATCAGGGATTGACTTCTCAGGTTTCAGCTCTCCCACCTGAATACCGCAAGCATGGGACATTTTTTTTATTATGTCCTTATTAACAACAAAAAGCATGTGGCTAAAAAAAGAAGAGGAAATAATTGAAAGAGTAAACTTTATTGTGGTCCCCAGATTTTGAAAAGCATATGACTAGCTTACAAATGGAACCACAAATTGTAAAGGCAATGCTGATCTATGCAGATGCTTCAGCTACACAGTACCGCAAGTGTATTATTATAAGTTTGAAATTAGATTTTAAATGGCCTAGCCATGGTGTTGAGAAATGCAGAAAAATAACCAGTTCATTTCTGAGGCAGTTTGCACGATATGTTACACATGTCGGATTACTTATTTGTGTCCTGAAGTCGAGCAATGATTTTTTGCCTAGAGGACAATTGAAACAATAACGTTTAACATTTGGAACAACTTATCACATGTATAAAAGGTGCCTTGGTAAACTAGGAACTGTGCTACAAGTTTGTAGAGAAAAATGATTTGCCAAATATACTAGGCAAGCATGAAGGCCAAAACCTAATTATACTTTTTGGGAAACATGAATGGCATAAGTTACCCAAATTGATATAACTATTTTAATGGATTAACTTGGATACTATTCAACATAATTCATGCAGCATCACAATTTTAGTTTGGATCTGGTAGAGTAGTAGATTAGTTCAAGAGTTTAAGCAGGGCTAGAGATTTATAGAACTGTAATAAGATTAACATCTATATATAATTACTGCTTGTAGCATTGGATAACCATTAGTTGAGCAGAAAATCTGTTTTAGGGAAAATCAAGGCACAGGAACAAATGCTTTCTATGAAAAAAGAGTGAAATGATTAACAAGATGAGGTATTACAAGTGTTGGATATGTATACCTTACAATAGCCATGTATGGAATTTGCAGCTTTGTAGATCTCATATTCCATTCTGACTGCCCATGGGATGTTTAACCATGACCTCAAGGTGCTTAGGTCTGTCAAGTCTTGAGTTGGAAGTTGACAAGCACGACTGAATCGATTCATCAAATAAGGTTGAATACACTCAAGACGCACTGCGCACACATCACAGACCCTTTGAGGATCTGAGGTCATGAACTTGGGGGGCATCAAGCTTCTAGCCTTTGAACAACCGCCACAAAATATCCCACCACAAAATCGGCAATGATGGCGAGTGCAAATTATTGGATGAAAACGTGCTCCACACAGCATACAAGAAGAGGAAGCACTATCAGGCAACCACTTTGTTGGTTCTGTCTCAAGGAGAGCATGTTCAGAACCAGCACTGACATCTTCAAGTGTTGGGGGCTTACCGTTCAAAGCCTCGTCAAGGAAAGCATCTGAAATCATAGACATGCCAATCATAGACATGCCATACTTCCCTAAATCAAATGACGCAATGGATAATATCTTATCCTTCCCTGCAACAGCCATCTCAGAGAGCACATCCCACATTGTCATCTCCAAATTTTCTTCGTCAATATCCCACTTATATTCTTCCTCTGGGAAGCCCGCACTGTTGTAACCAAAGCCCTTTTGCCACTCATCGTGATCATGTTTTGTCATCGGTGGAACAGAAGGAGGCACCCATACGATGCCAGCTTGTTCACAAGGAGGGAAACTGTCATAGTCGTTTTCTACGGATTCCTCCTCAGTGGTCACCACATTGCTGAACTCATCAGAATTGACAACACCAAGCCTTTCTTCCTTGAAAACTTCAGGAGGAGGATCGCTAGCGCCCTTCTCAAATATGTGGGGGCCCTGATTTTCACAAAAAAAAAACATAACCTTAAATAATTTGGATGGTGACACTTATATACATATAGCTTTTTGGACGCATAACTAAATTACATAATCTAAGCTAACTGAACACTCAATATATTATATCATATTTGACAATTTTAGATGTTTCAGTACTAAGAAAAAGTGCAAGATGGAGAAATCCTGCTATTCAAGTTGTCAATTTCTAGGTCATCAGAATACCTTGGTTAACTAGATCAACCATTCCGATAACAATAAATGAAAAAGAAAGTTCTAGTTTTGTAACATTGGAAGCTAAATGAGGTACTGGGGCACATTTCAAATATATAGGTATTTCTAGAATTCACTTCTTTTCCATGCTAAAACATCAAATAAGAAAGTGCAGAGGTGGTCCAGACAGTGACCATGGATCAGGACATAGGAATGCACGGCTTGGCAAACATGCATTCTGTGTATCAAGGGAATGGCGAATTAAAACGGTTATTATAATCTCTTGCTTCCATACCATACACCTTCGTGACTACTGTACACATTAACCAGCAACAGAGCTGCTCAAACTTATAATAAGAAGCAGAAACCCCGAAAGCTCCCACCTTTTCCACCACGTGCTCCGCCCCTGAACCCTAAGCAACATGACAACCTCACAAGATTGAATCACACATCAATTTTACCGCTAAAGTAGTAGGACCGCGCGTCACCAGTCCAGTTAGAAACCATCACGCGGATATTCCAAATCTACCGGGGAGGGAAGCAAACTCGGTATCAGATGAATGAATCGAGGAGGGGGAGCGCTCCGTTACCGATTCCGGGGAGGGAGACGCGGCGTCGGGCTCGTCGTCCCACATCACCGGCGCGTCGCAAACCCCGGCCTCCTCCTCCTCGCCGCCGCCGCCGGCGGCCGGGACCTGCGGGGGCTCCAGGTCGTACGGCTCGATCGGAGGGTAGAGGCGATCGGTTCCCGCCATGCCGGCAGCCCCAATTCAGGCCGCTCGGATCCCGCGGGGATGCTGGGGAGGATCAGCAATCGGAGATTTCTTGAATATACTGTTTCGTGAAGGAGGGGACGATCGGAGAAGAAACCTGGTCTAAAGTGGCGACGAGAGAGGAAGAAGAGAGGGAGACGGGAGGAACAAGTTAAAATTTCGTGGTATATACAGGCAGACTTGGTATCTTATCTTATCTTAAATTAATTATACTACTATTCTACGTATAAATTAGTAAGTAATATTAAATTATACTGGAGGAATAAAAAAGGTGTCTTGATTAATACTAATACAACTGATAGTAAGTATAATAATAGATTTCGAGTTGCTGTTCATGCACGAATACGCATCCACACGCCTAATTGCTTGTGGCGCGAAAGAAAAAAAATCATTTTATATCTCGGGAAAAAAAATCATTTGGAGGAACAAATACGAGTCAAAGGTCAATGTTTGGAGGGGAATCACGGAGCGTGCTATAAGCGTAACAAGTTTATTTATTTGTCCATGTTTCGTGCTGTCGACGGCCGGCCGGCGCAAATTCGACGCAAGACGTTCGACATAATTAGCACGCCCTATACATACACTTGTGTCATCTATAGTGGTCGGTAATTGTGCACCTCGACGACCACTAAATTTTTCTGGGGCTACGCTTTGCCCCCGCGCATGGGCTGATGATTTTTTCCCTCTCCCGTGTATGGGCCGGCCTGCTCCACAGGTCGCTCGCTCGCTCGTGAAGTTGTGATCCATCCCCACCCCACTCCCCCCACCCACCCCCCCAAAAAAAAAAAAGCTGTGATCCATCCGCCTGGGCCAGGCTGTTTGTGCTCGCTCGGCATGATTAGTATACTAGAATCCTACCCGTGCGTTGCAACGGGAAGTGTGTTATATTATTATAAAAATTTAATTGGTCTTTAGCCAGTCATCAAAATTACACGAGCTTTCATTAAACATGCTCTCCATGGAGTTGGACGAGCTGCCGCCTCCTGCGTCTGTTAAAAAAGCAAAGGAATCATGGGACTTTTACTGTTTGTTGCATTTTGGACGAACAATGAACACTGATACTTCAAATCTGAATATATGTTGTATTATTATTATTATCAAAAAATGATAATGTTCACAATTTTGAACGGCAATTCTAATGATATTGATACCAAGCATTGATTTCTTACTAAATATAATACTCCCATAAGTTGTAATTTTACTCTAATCATTTTTTGTCAACTACATTGGCACCACATGCTAAATTTCAGATACAGATATGACAACACCAACTTCATATATCTGCCATGTTTTCAATGTCAAGGGAGTCAAACAACACTTGGTTAAACAAAGAATGAACATGAGATACATTGATGAACCGGAGGGCCTCCTCTTTCCCCCTCCGTCGATACAAGCTCAACAAAATCTCTACTACATATAATGCACCAAAAAAACATCCCTAAAGCCCACACACCAAAGTGTCCCCCATGTCATTATCTCTCCTAATCTAAACTAAAGACACCTGCAATTAATTGCACACAACAATTGCTATTTTTTCAAAATTAAGGGAGGAGATTAACTCAAACCTCATCTTTCTCTCACTCACCCACATCCAACGGCCAAAAACGCTTGGATCTAACTCATCACCCACGCTCCCCTCCGCACGGCGTCCTCCACGCGAATCCTCCGCAGTCATTATGGCCTTCCCGGTATTATGGCCTTCCCGGTACCCAAGAAAAAATTACAAACCATCGATTCCTCTCCCCAGTGCACCGGCCCGCCGCTCTACCACCGCTCCACCCGAGGACGCTACCACCGCTAGCCGCGAGACGCTCGCCGCTGCGACGCTCCAAGCCAGTGCGCGCGCGGCCCGCCTCGCATCGCCGCGGCCCGCTCCAAGCCGGTGCCGCGACGCTCCAAGCCAGGGCAACGCCGCGACCCGCCTAGCCGGGGCCAGGGCGCCGCCGCGACCCGCCTCGCCGGGGCCAGGGCGCGACGGATGTGGCGTCCAGCTGCGTCCCGGCTTCCAGGCCAAATTCGATGCATGCTGGATCGAATCCGCATCGGCGCATCCTGCTAGCACGCAAGACTCAGAATGACCACATCGCTCTCAATGACAGCATTGATGCTTCCACAGATGCCCTAAAGATGTTCGATGAAATGGGCAGAGGTATGTTCTTTTTTTTGTTACTGTTATCTGATGACCCTGAGAAGGTGGTGCCGTTGTAGGTGTTGACTTCAGTAGAGATCCTATTCTATTTTGTGTGTTTGATTCATGGGATTCATGATCAGGTCTATTTTTCGCTGCAGGTTAGTAAGAAAAAGCTTCCCTCTTTGATTTCAAATTCTCGGCTAAAAGTTGAGGCTTACTTCCATGGAATCCTACTGGGTTACCACCTGCACAGAGGGTTTCGACCAGGAGCAAAATTATCAAGAAATTGCAATGCTTTCCTTGGATTTATTTCTGAATAGCCTGGGATGCACTGAATGAAAAATAGGTATCCCTGTTCTTTGCTCCATACTTTTCTCACTTTGATCTAATAATTAAGCAGTTAGATACTTAGGAATTACAAGTGAAAAAAATCAAGACAGGTATATCTAATCCTTGCCAACCAAAATAGGAATTCTCAAGATAGTTCATGCAGTATTTCACTAGAGAACATCTCACTTTCAGATTCTCTTCAGTTGTATAGAGACTGAAACACGTCATGTGTAAGCGTTGATGAGTCTCTGTTTAACCTTTGCATCTTGTGCTAATATGTTTCAGAACCACGCCGCGAGGACGGGAGCGCCGCCGCGAAGCGCGCCACACGAATCCCCCTGCAAGGACACCGGTTGTCTGTTCGCAATGAAGCCTAAACCCACCCGCCGCGGTGACGACGGCCGCGAGGACGCTGTCCGTCCGCCTGCTCGCCCGCACGACGCCATCCGCGGTAAGCATTATCGATATTATTGTTTGAGGATATTATTGTTTGAGGTGAATGCATTTTCTGAATGTCCGTTCTGAATGGATTGTTGTTTCAGTGTGTTCTAATGCCTATCTGTCTAGCAAGTAGTAGCTGCATTTTTATTTTTCTGAAATTTAGTAACTACTGTTGTTTGCAGACAGAAAGTAGTAACTACATTTAGGAATCATCCCATGTTCATCGAGATTATTGTTGCATTGTCTCCTATGTTCTGAATGTAGCAAGTAGGAACTGCATTTTTTTTTTCTGAAATTTGTCCTTCTTGGAATCCTCCTCAGTTGCTCAGTCATGGGAGGCAAACAACCAACTCGCAATGCATAAATATTACATTTTCTCAGTGTTATTTCTGTATGGCAGATTCATATTTTTTTATGGAAACTTTGCATTACAGGTGATTCCGACATGGCGGATAGGCAACAAACCCGCCCTGCATTGAGCGACGTGACAAACACCATCGCAGTGGGTAAGTTTGTTGCAATTGTTCCTTGTCGTTCTCTAAATTTTTAGCAAATATGTGGCACACTTTTTATATCTATATACATATGTCACATCAACAGAGACATGTGAAGAGCCCAAAAAGAGGGAAGAGAGGAATAGAAAACAACGTGAGTACCGTGCACGAAAAAGGGCCGAAGAAACCACTGAAGAAAGAGAAGAGCGTAATAGAAAGAAGCGTGAATACCGTGCAAGGAAAAAGACTGAAGCAGATGTTAAAATGACTGAAGCAGGTTGCACAGATGTTAAAATGACTGAAGCAGTACAGTCCACCTTGGCACCATCTCGGTTAGGTACGTGTGACTATAATTCTATATATGAAAATATAATTTAGTGATGGTAATCTCAGCATGTTGTTTTTACCATTTGCGAAGCATCAGTGCACCATGACAAGGAAAATGATGGTCCAACTGAGAAGAACGACTGGCTGCATAGGAATGATAATTATGTCAGGAAACAACGTCTACCGTTAATGCCTTTACAGTCTGAGAGTCCAAATGGCACCATAATTAATGCAGGTATTTTGCCCTCTATCTAAATATGGTAAATTACAATGGGTACAAATTGGATCAACTCTAATTCTTGTGTACGATGGTGACCAGGTGCCTCTTCAAGCACTGACAAGCTGCGGTATTTGCGAATACGGTACCAAAATATGGATGCCACAACCAAGGCAAAATTGCTACAATATAATAGGGACTATAAAAAGTCAAGAGCGACAGAGAACCACGTCCGAGAAGATGTTACTCCTATGCCTGTACGACCAAGATTTGTAGACACCAATGATGAAGAGTTTGATACTGCTTTATTCGAGCCTACAAACTATGATTCAGATGATGAAAGTTGGTTCACAAAACCTTGGGTTTTTCTTTGGTTTCATTTTGTTGCATGCATGGTGCTAATTTCAAATATATATTCAACAGATCATCTACATGACATAGAAGAAGAATTTGAAATAGAAGAAGATGGTCCTAAAGATTTTGAGACAAATCAGATGCTTGGTAAAGGTAACTAATATCTCTACTAAAATTGTCATTTGTATCCGTGTGTTGTGACTACGTATTGACATATTTTAAAATATATAAAACAGAATGTGCATTCCAGTCGTATCGTGTCAGCAATGACTGCACTGGCAATGCCGCCGCTGACGATCCTTATGATTTCGTCTACCATGACTTGCCGCAAGAACACCATGTTTTGAAAAAAGTTGCTGACTGCAATTATTGTGGAGCCATGAGGTTTGAAGGCGAACCACCGGGATTCTGTTGTAGAAAGGGGAAGATAAAAGTGGTGTTCACTGATGTACCAGCTGAGTTGAAGAGGTTGTTCACAAGTCAGGTGGATGCTGATGCAAAATATTTCAGAAAAAACATACGGTACATCAACTCTCACTTCTCATTCACGAGTCTCGGAGTTACACTGGACCGGAGATACTGCACCGCAGCAGGTACCGGCATATATACATTCCGTGTACATGGTGCAATGTATCATCGTCTGGACCATTTAGTGCCAGGATCAAAAGGGCCACGTCACCTACAGCTCTACTTCTATGACACAGAAGAAGATGATACATTGTCACACCGAGTGAAGAGGTCACCTGATCTTGATATAAATATCATAAGAAATGTGCTTAGGATACTACAAGAACATAACCCTTATGTGAAGACATTTAATAGAGCTGGCTCCATTCCAAATCTTGGTGACTATGTAATTGAGCTCAACACTAATGTGACACCTGATCAACGAAGGTGCTGCCTCTTCTCCATTACTCACTATTTTTAGGTTTTATTTAATAGTCAAATCAAAGGCTATAATTGTTCTTTTTTTAATGGATGCATAACATTTGCAGGTATAATGCCCCTACTACCTCACAAGTGGCTGCTATCTGGACCGATGGAGATGACCCACAAAGATGTTTTGATAGGAGTGTTATTGTGTACCCCAAAGGAGAGAAGATGCGCTATATCAAAGCATATCATGGTTGCTATGATGCACTAGCGTATCCGGTGTTAAGGCCTAAAGGAGAAACTGGATGGAATAAATTCATGCCGTACAATGACAGAAAAAAAGATTCAACACCTCCTACAGATGGTGAGAATTCAGTGCAGCAACCGTTGGGCCCTACTGATGGCGAGGATGCGGTGCAACAACCATTAGGTACTCAGCAGTACAGATTCAGAATACTCCAGAGTGCTATGTATACAATATTTAAATATATGTAATAAGCATTGTATTTCCATATTCATGCAGATGAAGGCGAAACAGATGACGAAGACATACAGCAAGGTGAATACATGAGTAAAGTTGCTGAAACAAGTAAATCTTCAAAGTTTGTGACAGCAAGAGAATACTATTGCTTTTTGATGCAAGTTAGAAAGGGTCTTTTCAACATATTGTTATTCGGAGGGAGGCTTTTCCAACAATGGGCTGTTGACATGTATATAAAGATCGAGTCCATGAGGCTTGATTGGTATTCTAATCCTGAAAACCAAAAACTCATAAGGGCTGAACTGTACCAGGTGAGTACTTCTAAATCTATTAATTAATATTATCTCAACAATGCACATGGATAATAGCTATTTCACTCATTTATGCCATAGGGCTTGGTTGATGTTGTTTCTGCTGGAGAGACCAGAGCTTCAGAAGTTGGAAGGAGAGTTGTGTTGCCCCGTTCTTTTCCTGGTGGTGATCGCGATATGCAACAAAGATTTCTTAATGCAATGGCCATTGTGCAGCGTTTTGGAAAGCCAGATTTCTTCGTCACAATGACTTCCAACCCCTACTGGGAGGAGATCACAAGCAATCTTGAACCTGGCCAAACACCCCAAGATCGGCCGGATCTGGTGTCAAGAGTATACCGAGGCAAATTACGCTCGCTCAAGGATTTATTGATAAAGAAGAAATATTTTGGTGAGGTTGCAGCGTATGTGCATGTGACTGAGTTTCAGAAGAGGGGCTTGCCACATGAGCACATCCTATTGATTATGAAAGAGGACATAAGTTAACAAACCCAGATGACTATGACAAACACATCTCGGCAGAGATTCCTGACAAGGCCAAGTACCCTGTGTTGCATAACCTGGTCATTAAGCATATGCTCCATGGACCATGTGGTGCATTGAATATGAAGTGTGCCTGTATGATCGAAGGAAAATGTCGCTTTCATTATCCTCGGCAATTCAACCCAGCAACACAACAGGGCAAAGATTCATATCCTTTGTATAGGAGAAGAGATGATGGCCAGCGTGTGAAGATAAGAGGGGCCGAGTTGGACAACAGGTGGGTTGTCCCGTACAATCCTGGCCTGCTTATGAGATATAACTGTCACATCAACGTCGAGTCATGTTCAAGCATCAAAGCCTGCAAGTATTTGTTTAAATATGTATACAAAGGCCACGATTGTGCATCATTCTCGGTTGTTGATGCTGGGGTAATAAATGAGATTCGTCAGTATAGGAATGCTAGGTACATCACACCACCAGAAGCTGTACACAGGATTTTTGGATTCCATCTTTTTGGAGTAAACCCATCAGTTTTGCAGCTGCAATGTCATCTGCCAAACATGCAGTCCGTTATTATTGATGAGACAAAGAATTTAGAAGAAGTAGTGAACAATCCCAAATCTTCTATGACTACACTGACAGAATTCTTCAAGGTTTGCCGTGAGGACAGTTTTGCAAGAAAATTATTGTATAAACAGATGCCAGAGTACTACCGCTGGATCAGTGGAAAAAAGGTATGGCAAAGAAGAAAGAAAGCAGGGCAGATTGGGCGGATAGTGTATGCGCACCCAGCTGAAGGCGAGAGGTATTTTTTGAGAGTGCTTCTAAATCATGTCAGAGGCCCAACTTCATTTGAGGATCTGAAAACCGTAGCAGGAATCGTATGTCCTTCTTTTAGAGAATCATGTGAGAAGAGAGGACTCATAGAGACAGATAAGTCAATTGATGACTGCTTGTGTGAGTCAGCCACCTTTCAGATGCCATATGCTCTCAGAAGGTTATTTGCTACTGTTTTGGTTCATTGTGAAGCCACCAGGATTCGTGAACTATGGGAGAAGCATAAAGAATCAATGGGTGAAGATTACAGTAGAGACCAGTGTAACTCAAAAGTAGTAGAACAAATGGTGCTTAGAGATATTAGGGATTTGCTGCAATCCATGGGAAAAGATATAAAAAAATTTGATCTTCCGGAGCTGAGTGATGCAGGTAACAATTTGCCACATCATTGTGTACTGATCTTAAAAATATAAAAGTAGACTAATATCTGTTTTTTTGTCAAACAGCTGAATATACCAAAGACGTAATGAGGTTGGTCAGAGAAGAACTTTCGGTGGGGGTCAATCAAGAACATCTACAAATCAAAGGGAGTCTTAACAGGGAACAACGTGCTGGATTTGATGAGATTTTGTATCATGTACTGAACAAAAAGAGCCAGGTGTTCTTTGTTGATGGTCCAGGAGGAACGGGAAAGACGTTCCTGTACAAGGCACTTCTTGCTGCAGTGCGCTCAGAGGGACTGATAGCCATTGCAACTGCAACCTCTGGTATTGCTGCGTTGATACTGCCTGGCGGTCGCACGGCACACTCAAGATTCAAAATTCCTATACAGATTCAGAGCAATAGCATCTGCACCTTCAGTAAGCAAGATGAGACTGGAGAGTTGCTCCGTAGGGCATCTCTGCTAATCTGGGATGAGGTTGCTATGACAAATCGTCTAGCGGTCGAGTGTCTCGATAGGACACTGCAGGATGTTATGAATTGTAAGTTGCCATTTGGGGGAAAGGTCATGGTATTTGGTGGAGATTTTAGACAGGTTCTTCCAGTGGTACCACGTGGGACAAGGGGTCAGGTGACAGATGCTACACTGCGGAGATCTTATTTGTGGGAGAGTATCAGAAAGATACGACTGACACGTAACATGAGGGCTCAGTTAGACCCATGGTTCTCAGATTACCTCCTTCGAATTGGGAATGGAACTGAGGAGACTAATGCCAATGATTATGTTCAAATGCCAGAAGATATTGTCATTGGATATACAGGTGATGAAGATGACTGTGTAAACAAGCTAATCCAGCATGTGTTCCCATCACTTGAGGATAATGCAAAATCAACAGCTTATATGAGCTCACGTGCCATCCTTTCTACCAAAAATGAATATGTGGATCAGCTAAATGAGAAGATGATTGACAAGTTTCCAGGTGAGGAAAAAGTTTACCATAGCTTTGACTCTGTCGATGATGAGTCAAGAAATAACTACCCAATTGACTTCATAAACTCCATAACTCCAAATGGTCTGCCACCGCATGTCCTCAAAGTAAAAATCAACTGCCCTGTGATCCTTCTCCGCAATCTTGACCCAAACAATGGATTATGCAATGGCACGAGGTTAATGATTAGAGCCTTCCAGGACAACGCAATTGATGCTGAAATTGTTGCTGGGCAGCATGCAGGTAGAAGGGTGTTCCTACCTAGGATTCCAATGTCTCCGTCAGATGATATTTCACTACCTTTCAAGATGAAAAGGAAACAGTTCCCAATTCGCCTAAGTTTTGCGATGACCATAAACAAAGCACAGGGGCAGACCATCCCAAATGTTGGGATCTACCTTCCAGAGCCTGTTTTCTCACATGGACAGCTATATGTTGCTTTGTCAAGGGGAGTTTCAAGGCAAACAACCAGAATTTTGTCAAAACCAAACAAGGATCTGGATGCTACAGGGAAGGGCACCAAAAATATAGTATGGAAAGATGTGTTGACCTGACGATGGATGGTAAGTGAGATTTTCCAAACTTAATTACTGAAGCATTATTCTTTATTACTGAAGCATATGTTTCTCTACTGTGAACAGGCCTGTCAAAAATGGTGAGGTTCAATGTCGTTGGCAAGAAGGATCCAGTGCCGTTGGCAAGAAGGCTTTCACCGCAACCTGAGTTTATTTAGTTATGTTCCATGGGTAGTCCTGTTGGCAAAGATGTGTCATCTGAGAACATGTCTGTTGGCAAAGATGTGTTGAACTGCTGAACAGTGGATTACATGTAAGCTGAGTACACATGTAACTTGCTCCTAATGCAGAATGAAGAAATGACTTAGATCATATTTTTTTTCCAACTGTCCAAGCCTTCCTGGTTGTCCATGTTTGCTTGCTAAATTCTTGCTTGCCGTGCTCAAGGAAGCTGTGTGTATAATATATGCGGATGTGATGACTTGTGCTAAGCTGTATGTGTATATATACATGCATATAACTTGAATGTTTCTGTACTCTGCTTGTGTGATGACTTGTGCTAATGAGAGGATTCTTCCTGTGCACGATCAGCCGGGTCTCTTGCTACAAACCAGCCTCGCCATGCGTATGGCATCAGTCACAGCAGAACACAGCAGGTTGGCCAGCAGCAGCTCGACCACGGACGAGGCGAAGTGCACGCCCGGGCCTGTGTTGCTGCCATAATGACCCACTTGTCGACACCTCCATTCACCTCCAAAATGAACTCCTCGGCTCCCGCGCCCAAACAATGACTGTGAATTAAGAGCCCAGCATGCAGCGCCGTCAAGGATTTGTTTTTGGGAAAGCCAACGCCATCAAGTCAGTAAATAATGCTTCATCTCTCCTCTGCTCATCTCTTCATCTTCTCCTCCTATTTATAGGCAGACGCATGAGTCATCTTCTTCTGCTCCTCACTTTATCTCTCTCACATCCTCACTCTCACTGACCGGCCTGCTCATGGATACGAGAAGCACGACGTCGCCAATGTGGTAGGGCAGGGGAGATCACAGACCATGACGACGACGCCACAAGGATCTCCGGCGAGCTCGAGCCCGAAAAGGTGAGAGGCAAGTTATCTAATTTCTGCATTAGTCGTCCTTGTGCCTGTGCGTAGTAAAGACTTCAATCTCAGATCATAGTGCGATCGATTTGAATTCTTATGTCCTGGTTGCTATGCATATGTCAAAACGGGATCAGTTTTCATGATCTGTGCTTATTCTTGTTGCTTCAATTCTGTCGTGTCTTTGTGTCAGAAAGAAATATGCCATATATGTAATTGAAAAAAGAAATATACCAAGTCATATATATAATTCTGTGATCTGTTTGAAAACTCAGAAAACAAATCACCATGGAGATAAAAGAGGAGGAAGGAAAGATCAATAATGTTGTCAACGCTGAAGATCCTATGCTCGAAGTTGTGGCGGCCAAAGCTGAAATCACACAAGAAAATGGTAAGAACTGTTTCAAATATTACAAACCATTGTTTGTGTCAAAGCAAGCCTCATGCTTCAGTAAAATTCTCTTACAGAAGAAGTTGCCATGGACAAAGAAGTACAAATGGTGGTCCCTGTTGTAGAAGTTGACGCAACCAAAGCTGATGTCACAGATCAAGGTGTTGACAAGGTTGGAGAAGAAAATGAGCCGGAGGGAGTTGTGGCAGGCAGCGACTGTATTTCTGCCTCAACTCAGGTGCCAGCCGATGTGAATGTCAAGCGACAAAAGGGTAAGTACTGAAAAAAAGTGTTCATTTTTTGGTAAAATAAAATGCTTATAGATCAAGTCAACATAGATACAGAAGAAGATGAAGTGAAGACCGTTGCCAATGTTAGAGAAGAATGTGAGTTGTTGTCATCCCAGTCACCGCATAAGAAACCAAAGAAATCAGACATAACTCAAGTTGAGCCCGACGGGGTTGTGGTTGGCACCAAATCACTTCAACTGGTAGCCCAAGATGATGACACACAGCAACGTGGTAAGCATTACTCATATTACAACTAATATTAGCGTACAGAAACAAATGCATGTTTGAGTAAGAATTTTTTACCGTGGATACAGAAGAAGAGGAAGTGATGGTTAGTGATGGCGATGCTAAAGAAGTCAATGAGTTACTGATGCTTGGTGATGGCGATGCTAAAGAAGACAATAAGTTACTGACACAACTACTTAGAATGGCACAGCATAATAAACCAAAAAAAACTAAAACAGCCAAAGTTGACTGCAAAGGTATAAGTAGCTGGTGCTTCTTATCTTACTTTTATTGCTATGTTTGTTTTGCTTGGTTATTTACATAAAAAACTTTTTTTGGTATAGATTACATGTGCACGGAAGAAGATTTTGATCTGATTCGATGCTTGGAATCACAACCCGAAAAAAAGAGTTCTGGTGAACATCGATGGTGCATGGCTAAATAGAAAAGATATGGAGTGCTTGTTTTGTGATGACAAGATGATTCATGGTGAAGTAAGTGCATCTCCACTACTATATAATTTTTCTAATTTTTCTAATTTAAGTTATTGATGTTAAAACCTGCCTATATAATCTATTTACTATTTTTTTCTTATACAGGTCTTAAGTGCATATATTCATTGTATAAGGGATGAAAAGCATCTACTTGAGAGAGAAGGTGGAAAGGTTTTCTTGGAGAATACTTGGATCTGCAGCCTACTTAAACGTGATGGTAATCCTAAGGTGAAATTAAGTTCTAAAACAGACACCATCGAGGAGAGAGTGAAGAATTATTTGGATGCTGACATGGTGAAACTTAATTTTGCTATTTTATTAGATGTTTGGACTATTCCTTATAGTGAAGATGATAGTACTTAAGAAATTTCAATGTTTGGTGCAGGTTTTTCTTCCAATTAATATAAAAGATACGCACTGGTACCTGGCAGTTCTTCGTCCTGAACTAAAACAGGTGCATGTACTCGATTCATTGGGAGTATTTGATAAGGATCGTAGAGATCTCAAGATTACCGTGAGTAACCATGTTTTTTTTAACATATTCTCTTAATATTATACTATTTATTATTAATCCTAAAATTATACAAAATTATTGCAACAGTTAAGAGGACTAGAAAGACAGCTCAAATTTGTATTGAAACGTAAAAAAGACCTTGGACAACGACGCTACTGGAAGAACCTAGATGTTTCAACATGGTATATCATAGAGATAATTGAAGAGCGAATGCAAAGAGATGGGTAAATGTCATGTGACTTGTATTTTACAGTAATGACTATGTTTAATTTTATACACTTACTAACTCCATGTCATTATTAATGTGAAGAACATCATGCGGTTTGTGGATGGTAAACTTCATGGAATATTGGACGGGGTCTTCTCTCTCTGATGAAGTAACTCAGGTGATTCATATAACTTGAGTACTAATGACTAAATAGTATAGTGCCCGTGCGTTGCCACGGTTTTATTTAAGGGATGCACTTAATAACACGACGATGAGAGATGGCATTTACAAGACAAATCATTTACAAATAAAATCACAAGTCATTAACTGAAATCATTTGTGTAGTCACTTATATATCATCTGAACATATGTGCTCAAGGTTTTTATTTATTAAATTTTTTGCTTTGCAGGATGATATAGATAATTTCAGGTTTAAGTTGCCTGCTATCTTGTGGGATTCCAGATTAAACATAAAGAATGGACAGATTGACCTTGAACAGCCAAACGGTGATGAAGATAGTTCAAGTGATATTGATATTGGTGATGGAGATATCTCAAGTGATGTTGAAATTATTGATTGTATGGATTATGAGGGAGATATCTCAAGTGATGTCGAAATTGGTGATGGAGATAGTCCAAGTGATGTTGAAAAACCATCTACCAGAATATTCACGGACACAAGGGAGTTGATTTTTGGGTGTGCAGCTACATTTGGAGGATCGATAGTAAAGAGTGCTTAGAGTAAGCATTTTTCTCGTGAATCCTTCTTGTATTTTTAAAGAGATGTGATCAACTAATTCTTGAATCCTTCTTGTCTTTTTAGCAAAGAATGGGTCCGGAACACAAATCCGTACCCAATCTCTTTAAGTGTCAAGACAATTAGAGAGATTTTAGATGAAAAAATACCCATGGATCGTAATTGTTTTAACATGGCTGTTCGGACGGTTGCATGTAACGATGCCTTGTTGATGATAGATGATGTAAAATACCGCTTCATGGACCTTAAGTTCTGTGTAAGTTGAAATAGTTCTTCCCTTATCATGTGCAGTGTATATAATAATGGTATAATTAATTAAACATAATTAATGTTTTCTACTAAAATGAACAGGACATATCGCAGATTGGACGAGATCGACGATGTCGTGACAAGATAAACTACAAAGAACTATCAAAATTGCTTGGACCTTGGCCTAACATGTGCCACAATATTGAAGAATGCAGCACTGTAAGATATATGTTATATATATATAATCTTTTAAAAAAGATATATTTTTGCACTTATAGTGGTGTTTGTTTACAGGTTCTATTGCCATATCATCACGATAGGCTCTACATTTTATTCATAATAGACATGACAAAGAAAAAAGTCTACATTATGGATCCACTTGCTCCTAATCTACCCATGATAGGTAAAGATCGATGCACTCCATATCGCGATATATTATCTGATGTTGCGAATCACTTCAACCACGCCATGAAATTGGCGAATCCTGCATGGAAGGATAATATTTTTAAATGGCTTCGTGAATGCCCAATATGGGTTCCAAGAAAACAAAACTGGTAATAACTTACAATACGTGTCATCTTTTCTTATTAACAAGTAGTCTTTTCAACAAATAAACACTTGCTCTTATTATCCAGGAAAATGTCAGGCTTTCTTGTGTATAATTATCTAAAGAAGTGGACCGGGGGGAGATTGGTGTTCAACACTGTGAGTATAATATATATTCTCTATGTACTCTATGTATATTTGAATAATGCATAGCAAATTAATAGGTTTACTATCTTTTTTTTTCACAGGTAGAAGATACACTAAGGATGGAATTTTTAGTGGATATTTTGATTAGTCATGAAAATGAATGCGACAACTTCCCTGGAGAACTCAAAGACCTACTGAAGCAATTTAGAGATTATCTCTACTACTAATAGTTTGTAGTATGCAATACATGAGATTATGTACCTCATATAATATTTATGTTTATGGTCCCAACTATGGTTATTTTTAAATGTGTTTTTTAAAAAAATCCGTGGCAACGCACGGGCACTATACTAGTTTACATGTAGTCGAGTTACAAATGAGGGAGGCATTTCTACATCCTAAGATCCTAGACTACCAATATACATACATGGAAATTAATTACCCATCAGTGCAAACCCTTCTTCCAAGCCAACCAGGATCAAGCTTGTAGCACATAAGTGCATGGCTGAGCAACTGAAATAGAGGCAATATTTGGTTCCTGCTCATAGCACATATTCTTTGGCACCAGCCAGAGTCAGCGGCAGTGGCATTTGCAACATCAGTTTCCCTCAAATCTCTCTTCCAACCACCAATTTTCCTTGCATATGTGCGTCTTCCCAAATGCACCAGCTTCTGCCACACGGCAGGGTCAGACTACCGACGATGACCTGCCTGGGTGAAGTGCTTCCACGCCTTGTTAATCATCCCCAAGCTGAAACAACACAACCCTCATAGCATATCAGCAGAAATGAAAATATTACCTCTTCTCTAATTCTAGGGGAAGTCATGACAATATAAAGTAGGAACAAAAAATCAGGATGCATCAGTATTGTGTGGTTTAAATCCAATGAATCAATCGTCATTAAGCCAACCCTACAAAGTACAGCTAAGCAGAAACCCCTTCCATCAGTGTAAGTGAAGAGACGCATACGCATTAATGCTGATTTTATCCACAAAGACAGTATGGATGTTTTCCTCAGCCAAGCTTCTAAGAAGATAGCACATAGCAGTACTTTTACTCAAGGGAACCATCTTGAATATTTTACAGAAATAAAGTTGGTGTTTGATTATTCATTTGTGGCACAACCATATTGTACTGCTTCCTCACAAATTTACCTGTCAAATGTACTGAGCATTATATGGTTACCTTAATGCTTCCCCGAGAAAAAACATTTGTTTGCCTTGTGTTAAAAGATACAAGGGTAGCTCATGAATTAGCTTCTCTTGGTAGAGTTTGTAGCCCGAATGATGACCCAATGTTGGCTCACATTCCGGAACATATTCAGATTGTAATCGCTGAAGATTCAGCACTGTCGAAGTAATGGAAAGTTTTTCCCCTCAAAAAAAAAAAAAAGATACAATTTTGATATCATATTGAGCCTTAAAGAATTGATTTCACCAACGGAAATTTTTGTAAGGTCATAGTGGTGTTAAAAAAGTGTGGCAATTTCACCATTGTGAATTTTTTATAGTCCAGCAATGGGTTTCTTATAACAGACTGGAGAGAAAAAAAACCCATTTATTTCCATTGTTCCAAGAGATCCAATCCTAATGTGAATACAAATCTGCCACAATATTTAGTCCCTATAAAATAAAAGGAAAAATTAGGGCAACCGACATTTGTTAACGTTGCCGGTAGTACCGTGGTCCAAGGTTTTTCTTACCGCTCGGTAAACCGCGGTTTACCGCGGTAACCGGCCTTACCGGGCCGGACCGGTTACGGTTCGGTCCGGTTCGGTTTGGCCCAAATTCAAAATGAAAATTTAAAAAAAATTGCTGAAAAAATTACTAAAAATAGTTCATGATTTATAGAAGCCAATGGTGTAAAAGTTTTTCAAATTTAAGTTCGTTTAGTATTTATTTAGACGTTTACAAGTTTGAAAAAAAAAGAAAAAGAAAAATACACAGCTGGCCCATTAAGGCCCATTAAGTCATAAAGGTCGAAAAATATACTAAACGCACTCAAATTTGAAAAATTTTAACATCATTGGATTCTATAAACCATGAAGTATTTTTAGGAAGTTTTTTAGCATTTTTTTTAAAAATTTAAATTTGAATTTTAAAAAAACCGCTCAAACCGAGCGGTAAACCGACCAAACCGTCGGTAACCGGACCAAACCGCTCGGTATACCGGCCGCCGACCGAACCACTGCGGAGTTTGAATTCAAATTCAAAAATGACCGGTTTCCGGCCGGTTACCGGTAAACCGGTCCGGTAAATCGGAACCGGAGGGCACCGGTTTTGGTCGACCGGTCGGTAAAAAAAAACCTTGCCGTGGTCGTTTTTGTAGGATCATATTCTTCACTAGCTAGTGGCAAAATTAAACATATATATCGACACTAAAACTCATGGAATGGTGAGTGTGTTAGAACTAAATCTGCCTATTCCTGAATTCAAGAGAATTCATCTTGCATTTGAAAATCCGATGAATTCGATGGAACTGTCAATACATAAATCATTGTTGTTGTCTGTTGCTGTCTATTCCTTTGTCCTAAAATAGTTGTCATTTTTGTTTTCCAAGAAGTCAGCTTCTTTCAATTTTAATCAATTATATATAAAAGAGTATTAGTATTTATAATACATAATTAGTATCAATAGATAGATTATTAAATGTACTTTTATAATAAATTTATTTAGAGATATAAATGTTACACATATTTTCTATAAGGTTATTGTTTTTGGAACGGGGAGAGAGTACATAGACATTTGCAAAAGTCACTTTCACAACAAGTTTCGTATCGTTTGTACGCGTGGTAGTGCTTTTAAAGTACGTACGTGCATACGAAGTACATCGTTTGTACAAGGGAGGATCCTGGTTTTGTAATACTAGTGCATAAATAATTTTTGAATAATTTTTGAAGACGGATTCCATTTCCAAACGAAAGAGACGGACGACTTCGGAAACCTTCCTTGGCATTGCCCGTTGTCCGTATGTCGTGTTCGTTGGGCTTCGTACCTTAGGAATTTCCGGTTCATTTTTTTGTCACCTCTGGGGATGTATCATCTCGCCTGAATCTTGTATATGCGTCCCGTTTTTGGTTCCACACCGGATTGCCAATGATTATTAAATAAAGTAGACATCGAAACAACTCTCTTGCAGCATCCGAAGAAAGGAAGGGAAGAGACAGGGCTTGGTGAGCAAAACAAGCTCGATCAGCCGATGTCAGCAGAGATCATATGGAAACTAGAATGGAACAGCGACCGCTGTCATGTCGACTCATTGCTCATATATAAGCAGTGTTTCGCTCTCGATCGAGCAGTGATTCCGTCTCTGCTTTGATTCTCTCCACCAATTCCTGCTGTTCGCGTCGGATCGGAGCTTATTCTTTTGTAGCAGAAGAGAGAAAGATGGCAAGGCGAGAAGACGACTCCTATGCCACCAACGGGTCGGTGTTCGAGGCCGTGTCCGTGGAGCAAGGGAGGAAGGACGACAAGTCACCAGAAGGGTACGCCTTCGATGAGCGGCAGCCTGCTGATGCAGAGGCTGACGACGATGCGCTCTGTGGCTTGTCGGCCAAAGTCTCTTTCATTCAGCAGGTGATGATAATCATCAATCATCATCGTTGTTAAATATCTGTTCTGTATATACCTAGCTGGCTAGCTGCGTGTCTCGTTGCGTGCATTCCCTTCCCTGACTAGATTTCCCTGCACTTGATTTCGCTATCCAGCTCATTGCGGAGTTCTTTGCAACGTTCTTCCTGATCTTCGCCGGCTGCGGAGTTGGCGTGGTGAACGACAAGAACGGGAAGGCCACGTTCCCAGGCGTCACCGTGGTGTGGGGGATGACCGTCATGGCCATGATCTATGCCGTTGGCCACGTCTCCGGCGCGCACATCAACCCCGCCGTCAGCGTCGGCTTCGCCATCTCCCGCCGGTTCCCATGGAAGAAGGCATGTCATGTGTAGCTAAAAACTAAACGACGGCGACGACATTGAATTTGATATTAACCAGATCGAGCTCTGGTCCATCTCTGTCGGTCGCATGTTTGATCATACGCACATGCATGCGCAGCGCAGGTCCCGGCGTACATGCTGGTGCAGACGGTGGCCGCGACGATGGCGAGCCTGGTGCTGCGGCTGATGTTCGGCGGGCACCGCTTTCAAGCCTCCTCGGTGACGCTGCCGGCGGCCGACAGTTCCAACATCCAGTCGCTTGTGTTGGAGTTCTTCATCACCTTCTACCTCATGTTCGTCGTCATGGCCGTGGCCACCGACGACCGAGCGGTAATATAGCCTATAGTATAGAGTAGTAACAAAGCCATCCATGCTCGCAGGCAACACATATACAACTGATCGCATCGAACTGATGATGGACGCTTCTTCTGTGCTGTGCAGGAAGGGCAGATGGCTGGGCTCGCGGTGGGCGGAACCATCTTGCTCAACGCGCTGTTTGCTGGGTGCGTATATATGTTCCTATCCTGCTTACTGCTCCCATCAGTTAATAACTAGCTAGGTTTTTCGACGTCGTATGTGCAACAAAACACCACCGGAATGCATGCGTTTCGTCAGATTTGAACTTTCTCGTTTTCGATCGATGGACGACAGGCCGGTGTCTGGAGCGTCGATGAACCCGGCGAGAAGCTTCGGGCCGGCGCTGGTGGGGGTCAAGTTCAAGTCGCTGTGGGTGTACATCTTCGGGCCGTTCGCCGGGGCAGCGGCCGGAGCCTGGGCGTACAATCTCATCCGACGCACCGACAAGACGCTGGCCGAGGTTACCAACAGCGCTAGGCGGACCAACTGATGATCATGCCAACTAAGGAGCCAGCTGGATCGAGCTAACGATCGAGGAGCCGTGTCCATATGCTTTGAATCCACACAACGTACACGTATGAACATGCGTTTGTCTATCGTCCGAGTGACATAATACAATACAATAATCTGCAGGTACATGTAGTGAGGTGCAGCGCAGCCGTGCAGGAAGATGATATGGTTTCATGTCGACACATTGTTGACCTATGTTTTTTTTTTCCCGATCAATGCGTTTATATACATGATTTTTTTTCGACGAAAGAAAAAAATATATCATATGATATCACTCTGGATTATAAAAAACTACCCACACTGTAAATAGTAAACTCAAAATCTAACTTGTTACACTACGGGAATCGCGCTGTTCGCCGACAGCCCAGGCGGTTGCCGACAGCCAGGATCTGGGCTGTCGGCGAACCTCCTCTTTCCCGACAGCCACAGTCCGCTGTCGGGAAAGAAATCTTCGCCGACAGCCCCAGATCCATGGTCTGTTGGCGAAGACCGGCTGTCGACGACGAGCCTCTTTCCCGACAGCGAGCCTGTCGAGAAAGAAGGGCTGTCGGCGAAGCGCTGGCTCGGCCAAACGGCGCCGTCGCCGTTTGCTTCGCCGACAGCCGCGCCGCCAGCCCGGTCGGCAAAATAGGCTTCTTTGCCGACAGCATTTCAAGCTGTCGACGAAGTATCACCTTTGCCGACAGCTTGTGTATGCTGTCGGTGAAATAGGATAGTTTGCCGATAGCATATGTATGCTGTCGGCAAAGGATGCTCTTTGCCGACAGCATTTGTA